>OX422216.1:251643162-252893162 GCA_949130495.1 Sambucus nigra | reverse complement strand
GCCCGCAATTGGCAATATCCTCCTTCCCCAGTGGTCGAACAATACCCTAGGTTTATGTGCCCATAATGGGGGAGCGATATAGGTTAATACTTTTTCTTTATGCATTTTTATGAGTTTCCTTCTGAATTGTGTTGATTGATGATTTTTTTTTTCTTTGTTTGAACAACTCGGTCAATAAAAAAGGAGTCTTTCCTTTCTCACATAAATAGAGCTAACTTATTAAAGGTTTGTATATTGAGAGATACTTTAGGTAATGGTAATCATCCTCACTTCTCCTCTTTCTTAATTAAGTATAAAAATTTTACTAGCAGCTTCAGTAGTCGTCCAGTTGATAGCATCCCTAACCTCTCTCTACTTGATGAGGAATGTTCTGTATCCTCTTCTTTTGAATCCTTACCTAATGGGTCCATCCTTGTTGAATAAGAGGACTTAATGGCTCCTAGAAAGAAGATTTTATTGATTAATGAATATGAGGTTGAGGTTGGTGTCTCCTCTCACAAGACAATGTCCTTGAAGAGGACTGGACAAGAAGGCCCCAATGCCACTGACTCGAACTTGGTCTGTAATACCCATGCCTAATATTTCATTATTTTCTCACATAAGTCGTAATAATATGAAAACCTTTGGATTTGAATCATTATGATTGTGTTTATATCTGTATTTTATTGATTTTAGAGTCTTGATGATAATTATGGGAAGAATGTGGATGAAAATTGGAAAGTTTGAAGAAATTCAGGAAGTGGTCATTCAAACGAGTTCAAGGTCATTTGAATGAGAATCTCAAGTCGTTCGAAAAGGATATCAAATGAGGATAAAACGAGACTCCACTTCATACCTGAACAGACTCATTAGAAGGTCGTTCGAAGGCTAGTTCGAACAAGAAGCCATTCTCGTTCGAATAAGAGGCCATTCTCATTCGAACAAGTGCAACTAAAAATTTTAAATCGAATTTCCCCTGTGTACTGTCACATTTTGGGTTGTTGGATTGATGAGGTGTCGAGCTCTAGTGAGGCCATATTGGGAAAAAATGGGATTTTGGTATGAGTAAGGGTTTTTATATAGTCTGAGTGGGTTTAATTGGCATTTATTTTATGTTGAAGATAAGAGAGGTGGGAAGGTATTTCCCCCACCATTTTCAGATTACATCCTCCTATCTCTAGCTCTTGAAGACATTCCCCTCTCCAACCACCACAAACCACCATAGCCCCGCCATATATCACCACATTTTAGAGGTATTCCACCATATTTAATCCCACTACACCCATTCTCTCCATTGTTGGGTAAAGCTACGAATTTGTGGAGTTGTTGTTGGGAATTTTCAGGAAGAAGAATATAAGATTTATAGAGTTTAAAGAAGGTTTTGCTTGACGATTTTATGGAGGTAAGCTTGTGGAGCTAGGCAACCTCCTTGAGGCCACCTTAGGAGGTGGATGGTTTCCATCACCTTATTCTTTATCCACCATTTTTGGAGATCCAATTGAAGTAAAAAAAACTCTACTCTTAGCTTAGAACTCATATTTTCCATGTATTAGTTTTATGGTTGAGTTTGTGAGAGTAGGTTGCATGTTTGGTTAAAAAGGGATAATTCTTCTGATGATATAATAAATGGATTAAAATGGAGATCTAAAGAATGTCAAAAAGATATGTTTAAAGAAGTTTAGTTATAAACATTTTATTTAACATATTTGGAAATGATAATTATCTTGTTAAAGATATTTTGGGTGAAAAATATTTTAAAGTTTCTTGCAAAAATGAAGGTTTTATAAAATTCGACATTATTAAAGTTTTTAAAAATAAAAATGTCCTTTAGTCTTGAAAGATGTATTTTTGCAAGTACGATGGAGTTTCTAGATTAAATCACATGTTAGACCCGTTTGATAGGATTTTTGGAACTAAAATTCATCTTTCATGCATATAAATTTATAGTCTTTTAAGGATGAACATATAAACAAGTTTAATGAGGGTTTATTTGGGTTTAAACATGAAATGAAGAAATTAGAAAATTCAGCCCTTAAGGTGTATGAAATGGGTGTTGAAATGTGATAAAAATGTGAGATTTCAAGACTGCATGTATTAATATAGAAATAGTATTTTTTTTTTCTTATAAAGTAGTCTTAGATGTTCAAGGAATTCTTGAAAAAGAAAGTAGTGAAAAACATGTTTCCAATTGAGAAGAATGTTACTCCAATTGTTAAAAAGTGTTAACGTGTTAAAAAACTGAAAAGGTTAGTGTGGGTAACTTAATAATGTTTTGGGGAAATAACATCTGTGAAAATTGAGGAAAAATAAGTTTGGAAACAAATGGGTAAAATGCTGATTTTACGTAAAGTGGAACATTTTTATGAAATAAAAATATTGGAAAGGTGTTACAAAAAAAGGGTCCTAAATGAATATGATTTTGAAATGAAATCAATGAAGAGTAAAAAAGATAAGAAAATATGATTTTAAAGTATAACACGAGTTGGGGTGGAACCTTAGGTTTTGGCCTAGGTCGGTTAAAAGGAAAAGTGGAATAATGTGAACATTTGTAAAATGTTAAAACACATTAATAAGGACTCAAATGACACTGAAAAATTTAAGGAGTGCCCCGAGCCCTGGGGTGAAAGACCCAAAATCACTAACTAGAGAATATAGTGCGCATAGCCAACGATGTGGAACCCGTTAAAGTATGCGATTATTGGAAGATTTCAAGGAAAAGATAATGAAAATGGAACATATCAAGAAATGGATCGTGTGGTGAATATGTGAAAATTCAACAGAATTTAAATGTATTGATAAATGTTCTGGTAAATGATAAAATTGACAAGTAATGTGAAAGTTGATTTGTCCATAAGATAAAAAAATTGTAAAGTAAAGTGATCAAATGGGTGTTAAACAACTTAAAGAGGTTTAACCCATAAGTAACATAAGGATGTGTTCATGAAAGATTTTCAAAGGAAAATAAGTATTTTCTAATAGGACATTTGCGTGTGTTGAAAGGGTGATTTTCAATGAAAATATTAACGAGGATTGGTATAAATAAAGTGGCTAATTTCGGTGAAAGAAATGATTTTCTTTAACAAAGTGTATTTGTTTTAAGTATTTAATAGGGTGTGTTAAATCAAGGAATAAATGTCAAGTCAAAGGCAAATTATTTTACGTGATTAAGGTGAATTAATCAGGATAAGAAATGTTTTTGGAATAAAAACGGTTTCATGCATTTAAGTATATATATATATATATATATATATATTTATATGTGTGTGTGTGTGTGTGTGTTAGTTGCATGTGCACGTAGATATAACATGTTAAAGTTTTATTTCTATCGTTCGATTCTATATTGCATTGTTGTAATTTCTCACTGGGCATTCGGCCCATTCCCTCGTATGTGGTCCCGTATTTTGACAGCGTTATAAAGGTAAGTATTAGTAACTCTGTATACTTGGATTCATGGGACACTACCCATGGTCCCTCACATATCTTAATTTTAAATGGGAATCGCATGTTAAACAAGTGATGCGATAATTAAATAAAACTGGACTAGCAACATTATTTAGCTTGTTTCGTTGAATTTCACACCTAACGCTCGGTTCGGATCGAGTTGAATAGGGGTGATCCGTAATTCGATCGGGGGCGTTACAAGGTCATCCAGGAGAAGAACAAAAAATATAAAGCCCCAATAGCCCCCCAACCCTCCAAAAAGGGTAATGTCCCTTCACCTGTGAGGTCTTCACAGGTGATGTCCACGGCCAAGAATCCCTCATTGGCCTGTAGTCTGTTAAAGGGGGATGTGCTTGTGAATGATCGCGAGTAGGTCAAGCAGCTGTCCTTTGAGCAGCTAACATCCCATGTTGGTCAATCACTGTCATTGGTAAGTTAAGAACTCTTTCTTCTCCCCTTTTTATTTTTATTTGAGATAGATGTCACTAATGTCTTCCTTGTTCATTTTCTTGTAGTTCATGACAAATTTTATTCAAATTTTGGATAGGCGTTGGACCAGTCCTAATTAATGATGAGATCAGTGAGGCTCTCCAAAAATCAAAGGAATCCTTGGTCAGTGCCAAGAAGGCCTACGAGGAGGATAAGAAGTCCACCAGTGAAGATATGGGCACACTGCAGACCAAGCACAACCAGTTGAAAGTAGATAATGACTAGCTGAAGGCCGAGAGTGATCGAGTAATAAAAAAAACCAAGACCTCTCCTTGGCCAAATAGGCAAGCTATGAGAAAGGCTATATCAAAGCCTTAGAGGCTAGACGCCAGTTGGAGTACATTTGAAAATCAAACTTCAAGAAAGGATGGGATGCAGCCTTGGTAAATATAAATGACTCGGTCGAATCGAAACTATTTGGTGAGCACAAGTCAGGTTCTCCATCAAAAGTTGAGGATAAAGCTACCACCAATGCCCCAACTGATCAACGTGGGGATGCTGCATCCAAGGGCAAGACCCAAGAGAGCGAAGAGCAAGTGAAGAACAAGGGAACTTAGTATAGAGCTCATTTACTCTTCATGATCTTGTACTTTTTTCCTATCTTTGTTTATAAGGGCTTTGCCTATTTTAGAATTATTAATGAAAAAGCTTTCTCTTCATTAACTGCAATATTATCCACACACCATACTGAATGTTTTTTATTTATTTTTTAACTATATATAGTCAATTACCGTGGACGTTCCTTCCTTTGCTGGCAACTTAGATGTCCTTCTTGGTCGGGACGCCAGTGCTCAGGCTCGTGAAGCATTTTTGTCTATCCGCAAGGCTCTTAAGAAGATGACTAGTGCCTATAAGAGGTTATCAGCCTTGGTGGCCAAACTGAAGGACGATGGGAAGGACTTGGGGGATATGGGAACTCTGATGCAAGAGGAAGTGAACAACTTGAAGGCTCAGCTTATTAGGGTAAAAGATACGGGGATGTTGGTTCCCTTCTTCAGTCCAAAAATGATGAGCTCAAGAAGAATCTTGTTAATGCTAAGGGCAGTAGTCGAAGAGATCATATTATGGTCATAGGACTTAGCTCTGATGTGACCAAACTTCACTACTTATTTAGGATAGGTCTCTAAGGAGCGTGGTCGGTGATCTATGATAAAGTTTGGGTGAATTCTTATTAGATTAAAGGAAGCAAAGACTGTGGCCTATAAACATCGTTAACTGAATGTTTCCAAGGACTCTCCACTTTGGTATATGTACCAAGTTAATTGTCTGGTGTACAAGCATCCTCCCTTTAGCATTGAAAAGAAGTGGGTTCATCTGGATGTTGTTCCTATTCATCTCACCAAGAGCTATATGACTTCTCATGAAAGTGATGATGAGTTTCGATCAGACCCAAATGATAGCCGAAGAAGAGCGACTGCTAATTTTTTTCACCTTACTATAGCTAATTTATTTTTTTATGTTTGTACTTTGTTGTAAATGATATTTTTGTAACTTGTAACTATATATTCTAACAATTTAATTCAATACCAATCTTGTGTACATTTCCATTCCTTTTTGCCGAGCAAATGTTTTATTGTCTTATCTTACCTTTTAGGTTATATCGTCATAATCCCTTAGGCTTAGAACAGATTATGGCAAAAATGCACTCGGTTTAATGGCAATCCACCCATTCAGGATTTTATATGACCAAGTCGCGTTCATTCATTGCATAAGGATCCCTCGTAGGGATTTTTCTTTCCTGAGAAATTTACAAGGTCTTTTGTGTCTTTTATGACGAATACCTAAAGACCTTAGGTTTAATTATAATTTACAAATTCGCAACTGTAATTAAGCTAAGGTAACTCTGATTGACATTCGATCGTTAATGCAAAATGTGAGCCTGTCATTTTTAAACAATGCAAAATAATTGAAAAGCTAAGTAATTGATTGACTCACTTAGATCTTTATTAATGACTTTAAATCAAACAGCGAGAATCATAAGTCTTGAAATGAAAATTTATAAAAACTAAACATGTTGGAAATTAAAACAAAAGTAAAATTTCTTGAGGTTAGCCGCATTCTAGGCTCTGGGTATCTCTCCACCCTCCATTATTTCCAAGGGATAGGCTCCTTGCAAATCATCTTCGATTACTTTGAATGGTGCTTCACAGTTGGGACATAACTTACCGTCCTAAGGAATTTTGGCATTATCGATGACTTTTCGGAGGATAATCCCCGACCTAAAATTTCCTCGGATTGACCTGTTTATTGTATTATATTCCTAACTGTTGTTGGTAGGAGGCCATCTTGATCATAACGAATTCCTTCATTTCTTTTGTTATGTCAAGTTCAGCGCTCATAGCTTTATCGTTTAAACCTTGTTCGAAAATGTTTATCCTCATGGTTGGCGGACTATCTTTCAAGGGAATCACAGCTTTTATTCCACAAATTAGAGTGAAGGGCATTTCCCCAAAGGGTCTCCTCGGCGTAGTGCAATACGCTCAGGGAACGTGAGGAAGCTCATCCACCCAAGATCTTTTTGTTCTTTTGTAAGGACATATTTTATAAGTCCTAGTTTACATTAGTATATGCCGTATACTGCTACAACCGTCGAAGCTTTATTCAAGATCAATTATGCATCGAGACCGATCCGAATATCAACATTGGTCAACAGAAAAGCCTCTGCAAGATTAATTTTGGTAAGGTTGTATTTTATTCCCTTTACAGTTCATTTAAAATATCAGGATAATTTTTCTAAGTGTTGGAAATAAATTTGAACTGTTGAGATGTTGTGTTTCATCAAATATAATTTTTTCTAAGTGTTGAGGCAAAAAAAATTTGACGGTAACGTCATTCAAATGACATCGGTATGTTATTCGAACGGCATAAGGATGTCATGCGAAGTCATTTGAGTGACTAATGGCCTCATTCGAGCGACATTGCGACTTCGTTCGAGCGATCTGCCAACTCAATTTTTATATATATAGCGTGTTAAATGAGTCATTATTTCTTAAGAAGACCTGACATTTTTCATTCTGTAAAAAACTGGAAAACAGTAGAACATTTTTTCTTCTTCAAGTTAGGGTTCAATCCTTTGTTTTTCAATTCACAAAAACCCTAATAGTTTAGTGAATTGTTTTGGAACCAAGATACATCTTTGCTGGAGTTTATCTTGTAGGGAAGATTTCCTAGTGCTGATCTAGGTATCTCTTGAGGGAGGTGTTGGGTTGACGATTGCGTGTCTTTAGGAGTACTCGTGGGTGATCCTTGCTGTCTTGTGGAGTTGCTGCGAAATTTCATTGTTGACTTAGGATTGGGTGTTCTTATGGGTATTCGCGGATATTCATTGTATATTTCGCTTGTAATCGTGTGAGTATTATTAAGTGAAAGAGAAGTTTTTCCCTTTGGGCTTTTTTCCTAAAATCTGTGTTTCATCAATTATTTGTGTTGGTTTGATTTTACCCACGTAGTTGCATGTGTGAGGGCTAAATTTAATTTAGTTTAAAATTAGTAAGTGATTAAATAAGTATTTAATTGGAATTTGCAAACACATGTTTAATCAATAGCATATAGCCTTCGCAAATTGGTATCAGAGGTTTTTAAAGTGATCACCGCATTCTCAAATTGGTATCAGAGCTTTTTTAAAACGATAACCACATTCTCAAATTGGTATCAGAGTAGGTTTCTCTAATTTATCGGGTGATCCTGTTTTTCACAAAATTTTCTGATATTGATTTTTTTTTTGCAAAATTTGATTTTGAAAATTTTCAATGTTTTCGAATGAAAACTTATATAATCGGTTGCCAATTTGTGACGGGTCTAATTATGCTTACTGGAAAGTCTGTATGAAATCCGCATTTAAAAGCAATCGATGAGCATGTTTGGGTTGTTTGTGAAAGAGGTTGGACTCCTCCCACTATCATCGCAAATAATGTTACTAATTTAAAATCAGTGGCAGACTGGACTGAGGATGAGTTTAGATGGAGTACTTCTAATTCTCATGGGCAAAGTGCAATTTTTGGTGTTATCACTCTTGAAGAGTTTCGACGAATCATGATTTGCACCGTATCTAAAGAATCATGGGATGTTTTACAACTTACCCAAGAAGGCACAAATGCGGTCAAATAGTCTAAAATTTAAAATATACTACTCAATTTGAAACAATAACCATTCTTGAATCTGAGTATTTTGACGATTTTTACCCACGTTTATCTGATATTGTCAACACTAGTTTCAATCTTGGTGAGCACATTCCTGATGCACTAGTGGTTAAAAAGAATATGAGATCATTGCCTAAACGTTTTGTCCCTAAAGTAACTGTTTTAAATTCCTTAAGGAATTTGAGCACTTTAAAATTAGAAGAGCTGGTAGGAGACCTCCAGACATATGAGATTGACATGGTTCTTAACACTGTCAAGCCTAAGGATAGAGGGATGAAACTTAGATCCCAGTCTAGAAAGGGAGAGGAAGTATCCACGAGAGATAAGAAAAATAAAGGAAAAGTTTGTGAGTCCGAGTCTGAGGGAGAATTTGATTTTGATATGGCCTTGCTTGGGAATTTTTTTAAAAAGTTTCTCAAATATTCCAAAGAAAATTCTTCCAATAAAAGTTTTTTGGGAAAAAAAAATGAGGCCAAAGAGAGCAGTGAGAAAGAGGGTGAGAAAGAGAAAGAGAAAGAGAAAGAGAAAGAGAAAGAGGAATAAGAGAGATGTTTTGAGTGCTAGGGCAAGGGGCATAAGGCTTTTGAGTGTCCCACTAGGTTAAAGAGAAAAGGCAAAAAAATTGCCATGCCAGCCACTCTAAGCGATAGTGAGGAAGAGGTGAAGGTTGCAGAGATGAATCTTCACATGGGAAGTGTGTTGCCTTTTTATCTAGTCAAGTGATCACACCTAGTTTGTCCCACGACGATGAAGATACTTGTGCGCATGAGACCCCCAAGGACGATTTGAGTGTTTCTATCAAGGGTGTAAGTGAGTGCCCCAGTGAGGGTAATAGTGAGCTCCAAATTACGTTTAGAGATTTGTACGTCGAGACCCTAAATGCCAAAAAGTTGAACAAAGACCTAACTCTTAGGGTGATTGATTTTGAGAGAGAGATTGAGAGTTTGAGGGGATTTGAGGTGTAAGGACATTTTTGTCCATTATCATTTTGTATGTCGTACACCGATACATCGTTAAAGAAATTCAAGATCGAATCTACATCAACGGATCCGAATATCAAATCATTTTTCATCTTGGAATCCTGGAATCAGATTTCTGGTAAACCGGACCGGTCCACCTGTTAAGAATCGATCCGCCCCCGGACTGGTCCGCCTTAAGTCAGACCGATCCGTTTTGTTCCACTAAACCCCGAACTGATTGCAAACCGAAGAAGCCCTATTCAAAAAAGAATCGATCCGACCTCGGACCGGTCCGGATCAGAAGCGGACCGATCCGCCTGAGATAAAATCGTGAAGATCGTGTTCAGATATTTTCGGCCCAGGTTTTCTTTTATAAACCAACTTTGGGGAGTTGTTTAGTAAGACTTTCATAGACGATTTTCAGAGTCCTAAATACTCTAAGTCTTCACCTTTGTGAGTCCCAAGACTCATGTTTTGATTCACACAACATTTCAAATCCTTGTGAATCCATTTATAACCCAAGAACACAACCGTGTGTCTGTTCATACCCTTGTGGAGAAGACCGTCCTTCTTCTCTATTGCTTCCCTCCTAGAAAGGGAAATTTTCAGCCACCGACTACAGATCCGACGCCTGCGGGTAATTATGTGTCACTGTATTTTCATTATAATCCGAGAAATTGTATGTTATAATATTATAATGAAAATAAATGGTTTTGCCCCTTTGGGGGATTTTTCCTCATTTCTGTGTGTTTGGTTGTTCTTACTTGATTTTATTATCATCAATCACACGTAAATGCATGTGTAAGCCTTAATTGATAAAAACGAAATTTAATTAAATAACTTCCTTATTTAAACACACGTGCACTCTTCTCAAATTGTATCAGAGCACTTCTGGTGGGTGTTTCTATTTTGGTTCTGCTCTTATCTCCTGGCTGAGCAAGAAGCAAAATTCCATCTCTTTGTCCACCGCGGAGGCTGAGTACATCGTCGTCGGGAGTTCTTGTACGCAACTCTTATAGATGAAGAAAATGTTGGAGGATTATGGGTTTTCACAGGACACCATGACTATTTCCTATGATAACACGAGTGCGATACACATATCCCACAATCCGGTCCAACATTCGCGCACAAAGCACATCAGGATACGTGAGCACTTTATACGACAGTTACTTGAGGAAAAAGTCGTATCCCTGAGTTTCGTACCCACCGACCGTCAGTTAGCCGATATTTTCACAAAACCTTTAGATGTCCTTAGATTTGAAAGTCTTAGGAAGTCTTTGGGGATTTGCACAGTTGACTGAGGGGTTGGTCTTTGTCTATAATAGGATGCTTTTTCAAGTTCATATCATATGCTTCCTATTACTAGCATGTTTTATATGTATTATTGTTTTGTTGTACAGCTATTTATTTATTCTTTTGAAAAAATCCAAAAATATTTTCTTTTATAAAAATTTTAGAAAAGCACAAAAAGATTTTTTTACTTTTATGGATGAGCATTTAAGATAGCCAAGTCACAACTTCATTCCATTTATCCATGTGACTGTTTGATAGAGATTTGAGAAGCTAAAACATTTCATCCATGTGTTTTATATCGATTGGAGTCTTTGAGATGTGATTTGTGATATCTTTCTACATGTTTGACTCCTATCTCCTTTTTTGCACACATGCACATCTATATTTGATTACTGTAATTGTCTATCACATATTGGCTTGAGTTTTTCCATCTATACAACTAACAATATGCGATAAAACTTGACAAGATTGAAATGCATGTAAAAACCGTTTTGGTGAGATTGTGTGTTTATTTGAAAACGGGGAAGGGCTGCGAAAGGTTCATTTAGCCTTTGCGAATCTAAGCCACCATTAAAAAGGACCTAAAAAATGGAGGAATTTTATTAACCGGGGTCCAAAGAGGTTAAAAGAGCCCGAAAAAAATTAAAGGCAATAAAAAGCAATATATGCCAAATATGGGCCATTAGGTTTCACCATCAATTATCCAAATTTTAAGAATTTAGAACACCTCTATTCAAAATATAAATCTGAGGGAGTTTGGTTGGAGAATATAAACGGGTTTGCACTTCCTTGAAAATCTTGAAAAAGCATTAAATAGTTTTGGACGTTATTGGTGCGGAAATCACTTTGAGCTTTGATTTGTTGATTTGATTTAGTCAATGTCTAATGTTTCCTGCTCTTTACACCAAAGGAAGATTTTGAGTGCATTCATTAGGAGTATCCGATATTCATCTTGCATATATGTCATGTTTGTATGCATTGATTTTCCTATTGAATTTGATCACACCTCTACATTTCCGCTATCATCAACTTGGTTGTTTTGTGCTCGTTCATGGTGTGATTTTTGTTTGTTTTGTTTGAAAAATTTTGAAAAACTTTAAAAAAAATAGTTGCTTATTCCTTGTGACGCCCCGACCTTGCTTGTTTGAGCTATTCTTCTCATTTGTCTATTTGGGGACACCATAAAAAGGGGGAGAAAGAATTATCAGATTATGGGGGAGGTTTGAGTTTTGAGTGTTTATCATAAATTGGTATATATGTTTATCTCATTTCAAACTCGATACGTCACTTGGTATTTTGCTTTATCTCATGTGTGTAGGTACGAAGATTAAAGATCAATTGATTGCACACCCTGATGAGAAAAGTTTTGATTAATTTTGAAGACTTGAAGAGCAAACGATGAAGACTTATTCATTTGTACCTTTTCAATTTTGGGTTCATGGAAGGGTAGATTTGTATAGGCAATTTTATAGTTGATAATTAGGATTTTTTATGTATGTACCGGCATAGACATAGGGGGAGATTTGTAAGGATATTTTTGTCCATTATCATTTTGTATGTCGTATGCCAATACATCGTTAAAGAAATGCAAGATTGAATCAACATCAACGGATCCAAATATCAAATCATTTATCATCTTGGAATCCTGGAATCAGATTTTTGGTAAATCGGATCGGTCCGCCTGTTTTAAAAAAGAACCAATCCGCCCCCGGACCGGTCCGCCTCAAGTCAGACCGATTCGTTTTGTTCCAGTAAACCTCGGACCAATTGCAAACCAAACAAGCCCTATTCAAAAAAGAATCGATCCGACCTCGGACCGATCCAGATCAGAAGCGGACCGATCTACCTGAGATAAAATCGTGCAGATCGTGTTCAGATATTTTCGGCCCAGGTTTTCTTTTATAAACCAACTTCGAGAGTTGTTTAGTAAGACTTTCATAAACGATTTTTAGAGTCCTAAATACTCAAAGTCTTCACCTTTGTGAGTCCCAAGACTCATGTTTTGATTCACACAACATTTCAAACCCTTGTGAATCGTTTGTAACCCAAGAACACAACCGTGTGTCTGTTCATACCCTTGTGGAGAAGTCCATCCTTCTTCTTCATTGTTGCCCTCCTGAAAAGGGAAAGTTCCAGCCGCCGACTACAGATCCGATGCCTGCGGGTAATTCTGTGTCACTGTATTTTCATTGTAATTCGAGAAATTGTATGTTACAATATTATAATGAAAATAAATGGTTTTTCCCCTTTGGGAGATTTTTCCTCATTTCTATGTGTTTGATTGTTCTTACTTGATTTTATTATCATCAATCACACCTAGATGCATTTGTAGGCCTTAATTGATAAAAACTGAATTTAATTAAATAATTTCCTTATTTAAACACACGTGCACTCTTCTCATGAGGCGTCGGTGAGTCAACTCGAGAAGGTGAAAGTTTCTTTGGGTGAGCAGTTGATCGTCGTAAATCGGGAGAAGAGTGAGCTTATAGCCTGTGTGTCATAATTAGATAGAGAGATCTTTAACGTTCCCGGGAGGTAAAGGTCACTTTAGAGGATACATGTAAGAAGGTAGGAAAGACGCTCCTCGGTCTCGCTTTGGATAATGTTGAGACACAAGGAATAGGTCATGACGGTGCGTCTACTTCCCAAGTTGCACCCGAGTCGGTTTTCGAGTTTGTGATTGATCCATATGGCTCTCAACCCAACCCACCTAGGCATTTCGTTCAGGATAGGAGAGTGCGCCGTAGATGTTTTGAGAGAGCTGTTCCTAGGGTCATGTATGTTTGAACCCATTGCTAAAATAGAGTACACCTTAGGTAATTTTGTTTTAAGCTGGGTAATGCATCATGTTTTGCTACTACACGTGTTCACACACACACACACACACATGATGCTCCGGATGATTACATAAGAGAGTTTGCAAATCTAAGGGAGCAGGTAAATTTTTTAGTCAAGACTTCACATGACTTGATGAAGGTATTTCATAGGATGTCACCACCTTTGAAAAATTCCTTGCACCTAACGGTTAAGGTTTAGACTTATTTGCTAGCATAAGATGACTTTTATGGTGATATTTTATGCCTATTGGTAGTGTGTACCATTTTTGTATTTATGTTTTCCTTTTTTGATATATTTTTCGAAAAAACAAAAAGATTTTGGTTTTTAAAAAAAATTGGAAAAATACAAAAAGAATTTTTTTAGAAAAAACTGAAAATTCCAAAAAGATTTTATTTTGACAAATTTTTTGAAAAATGACAAAAAGAGTTTATATTTTGTTTACACTGTTTATGGATGGACATTTAGGATGATCGAGTCACAATTTCATTCCATATCCACGTGACTGTTTGATAGTGTTTTGATATGCGTCATCATTTTATTTGTGTGCTTTATAATGTTTGGAGTCATTAAGATGTAATTTTATATTACTACCTACATTTTTTACTCTTAGTTTCCTTTAATGCACACTTGCACAGATTTGTTTGATTGTTATACTTATCTATCACATGTTGGACGAAGTATTTCTAACTCAATCGTGTCCTTAAAATGAACCAAATGTGATAAAACTCAACAATGAAAGTAGTGCATGTAATAATCGTTACCCGTGAGGAATTTGTTTAAATTTGAAAAAATGATGAGTGAACGCGGGAAAAGGCTGCGAGAGTACAAAATTAACTCATCGTGAAAGCCACCGTTTAAAAGAGCTCAAAAAAAAATTCAGGCAATAAAAAACATCATATACCAAAATGGGGCCGGTAGGATTTCTCTAAGGAGAGAAAAATAGATCACCTCAAAAAAAATGCATAATTATTTATGAGGGTGTTCAGATGGTAAAGTAATCAACGGGTTTGCACATCCTGACAAAGTCCTCAAAAGAATTACATAGTTTTATACGTTATTGGTGAGGAAATCATTTTAGAATTTGATGTGTCAATTACTTTGAGTCGATGTCATATAAATTTACATTATTGACACCTAAGGACGATTTTGAGTTCATTCGTTAAGAGTATCCGTATTCATCGTGCACATATATTATGTTTGATTGTATTGATTTTCCTATCGAATTTGTTCACACCCATTCATTTCGTTTCTACAATTTGGTTATCTTTGTGTAAATTCATGGTGTGTGGTTTTTATAAAATTATTTTTTGCATTTTTGTTTGCAAAAATTGAAAAATAAAAAACAGTTGGTAAATGCTTTCAAGGATATACTTGATGACCTTGATGATCGTAATTAGTTTCTTTGATTGTCGTGACACTCCATGTTTATTTTGTTTTCCTTGTCTATTTCGGACAAATAAAAAAGGGGGAAAATAAATTATGATTTTATGGGGAGTTTTAATTATGGGGGAGAATTGAAATTTGAGGTTTGTTTGATTTATCTTTATCTCATTTCAAACTCAATACATCATGAAGGTATTTGCTTTGTCTCACGTGTCTAGGAACAAAATTGAAGACCATGTTTTGCACACGCCGATGATGACAAAGAAAATTTGAATATTTGAAGTTGAATATTTTGAAGAAAGTTTAAATATGCAAGTCTTAACATTTTTAGTACGTTTTCAGTTTTGGGTTCATGGGAGGGTATTAGATTTGTATAAGCAATTTGATTTGAAAATTCGAATGTATTTATTTTGTATCGGCATACACATAGGGGGAAATTTATTAGGCATTTTTTATAAGTTCTAGTTTGCATTAGTATATGTCATATACCGCTACAACCGTCGAAGCTTTATTCAAGATCAATCATGCATCGAGACAGATCCAAATATCAACATTCTTAAACAGAAAATCCTCTGCGAGATTAACTTTGGTAATGGTCTATTTTAGTCCCATTACGGTTCATTTATAATATTGGGATAATTTTTCTAAGTGTTGGAAAAAAAATTAAATTGTTTTTAATCAGTTGAGATGTTGTGTTTCGTCAAATGGAATTTTTCCTAAGTGTTAAAGAGATTTTTTTTTACCTTGGTGTCATTCAAACGACATCAGTATATTGTTCGAACGATATAAGGATGTCGCGCGAAATCGTTTGACCGACTCGTGGTCTTGTTCGAGCGATATTGCGACTTCATTCGAGCGATCTGTCGACTCAATTTTATTATATATAATGTGTTAAATAAGTCATTGTTTCTTAACAAGGCCTGACATTTTTCATTCTGCAAAAACTGCAAAACGGCAGAACACTTTTGACTTCCTCGATTTAGGGTTTAATCCTTTATTTTTCAATTCACAAAAACCCCAATTATTTAGTGAATTATTTTAGAACCCAAGATGCATCTTTATTGGAGTTTCTCTTGTAGGGAAGATTTCCAACTGCTGATCTAGGTATCTCTTGAGGGAGGTGCTGGGCTGATGACTACGTGTCTTTGGGAGTACTCATGGGTAATCCTTGTTATCTTGTGGAGTTGCTGCGAAATTCCATTGCTCACTTAGAACTGAGTGTTCTTGTGGGTATTTGCAGACATTGATTGCAGATGTCGCTCGTAATCTTATGAGTATTATTAAGTGAAATAAAAAGTTTTTCCTTTGGGTTTTTTTCATGAAATCCGTGTGTCAGCAATTATTTGTGTTGGTTTGATTTTATCCAGGTAGTTGCATGTGTGAGGGCTGAATTTAATTTGGTTTAAAATTGACAAGTGATTAAATAAGTATTTAATTGGAATTTACGAACGCATATTTAATCAATATCACATAGCATTCTCAAATTAGTATCAGAGCTTTTTAAAGCAATCACCACATTCTCAAATTGGTATTAGAGCTTTTTAAAGCGATCACCACATTCTCATTTTCCAATCTCTTTTTCAAGCTATCGCGCATTATTTTGTTGAAAGCCTCTGCTTGGTCATTGCTTTGGGGGTAAGCCACAGAACTGAAATGATGTCTGATTCCATGGTCATCGCAGAAACCTTGAAAAGGCCCATTTTCAAACTGTATACCATTATCCATTATGATCGTCCTAAGTACCCCGAAGCGATGTTCCTACAAATGAATCTGATCATATCAGTATCTCTAATATTTGCCAGTGGTTCAATTGCAATCCATTTTGTGAAGTAATTTCCTCATGCAGTTGGGAGTGGCCTAATTGTATCTAGCCCCCACTGTGTAAACGACCATGGACTAGTTAGGGACTTCAGGTCGCTGGTCGGTTGGTGAAGCATAGAGGAGAACTTTTGGCACTTTTCACACTTTCGAGCATAAGCGTTTGCGTCTTTCAACATATACGACCACTAGTACCCTTCTTTGATTGCTCTAAAGGCCATATATCTTCCTCCTACGTGGATCCCACAAATCCCATATTGTAGTTCATAGTGAGAACAAAATATATGGTTGACTTACTTGAGTCTGTGCCATATAGGAGTTCTAACTAGTTTGGATACGTTGACAAAATGTTTTATATTTTTAAATATCAATCCCCTCTCAAAGTTTCCAAGCTTCAACTAGATCAATGAGTCCAAGAACCTAAAATATCTACCAAATGGGAGTATCCTTAAACTCTTGAACACACAATAGGACACATTTCGTGCATATAGGTGTTAATATGTGTGCACAAGTGTTTAAATAATTTTTAGGAATTTTTTTAACACCTTTTAAAAAATTTATACATTTTTAAATCATTTAGAATGGTTTTTTAATTAATTAAATTTATGTTTTAACAGTGTTAGGGTTAAAATTGAAATATTATTTCTCCTAAAAACTATGTCAGGGTAGAATGTCAACAAAAAATTTATTAATGAAACATCATAAACACACGTTTATAATTCAATCAGATCTCAACACGTGTGTGTATACCAGTGGTAACTTTTGTGTTTCTTATGTATCTAAGTTGAGTGATTCATTTGCAGCCCTTGGATCATTTTCTATCTACGCTCTGCTTGTCTTTAAACACAATCCTTATGACACCCAAACCAGCCAATCGGCGATTGAATAACAGCGATGCATCCTCATCCCATGGATTAAACGTTGAATAGTTAGACTAAATCTCAACCCTTGATTACCTTCACCGTTCTCGATCTTTCCATGTCTATTATTTAAAGGCACCTTAGCCTTTGAGAAATTTTAAAAATTGCCTCATTTGAGAGAAAAGTAGGAGAGAAGTGAGAGGGCATAGATAGAAAAGAATAGAGAGAGAAAAAGAGAGAAAAACCAATTCGTATATTAAAACCCTAAATGATTTTCAGTCTAACCAAACACCAAACCCTTCCTAAAGAAAACCCTAGATTTTAGAGTAAAGATGTTGAGGTTTTATGGTATTGTTAAGGTGTTGGGTTGTGTTGTTTGAAGATCTCTTCAACCAGTGTCTCTCTTAGGAACCCACCAGACTGTGAATCTCATCATTCTCTCTAGAAAGTGTGAGATTTACAAAAAGGAACATTACACTTAGTATATTAGGTTTCCTGCTATTCTTTGATTGGATCTTTTGCATGTATTGTATATCTTTTATAGATCAAATCTCTACTGTTAAATAATCTTGAAAAACAGACTTCTGATTTTGTATACTCTCATATCTAAAAAGTTTTTGTTTCAAAAATTCATGTTTCGGAGTTTGTGAAATAAATACGTATATAAATATGGTCTGAGAGATTATATTTCAGATCTGAAAATGTGTTTGAAGTTTTATTTTCAAAAATTATTTGAGATCTATTTGCATGTCATTTGGACTATATGTAATTCGTAGGAATTTGTTGCTTAATAACTTGAGAGGGTGAGTTTCATGTTTGCATATATTCACATCACTATAACTATTCACTCTTACATGAACACATAGATTGTGGTTCATTTGAGAAAAACTGTGTTGTTTGAGCCACTACAATCAGAGGACAAGAAGAAAGCAAGGAGGCTGCTTGAGGGAGATCAAAGTTGTTCAAGACTAACTTTGAGAGTGGGAAAGCTCGTGTAGGTATAATCTCTGACTTAGTCTTAAGATCTTGATACGCATACTTAGTGCCTGTAAAATTTTTATTTTGTGGCATAGAGGTGATCATGGAGATTTTCCCTAATTTGGGATTTTACCACGTTAAAAAACCTTGTGTCAAACTTGCTTGATTGTTCTTAAGTGCTTATCTGTTTGGTTTCTCACTAAAGAATTAGTATAGGTTTTATTTTAAAAACCTAAGGAAATCTAACTACCAAATCCATCATCCATACTTAAAATTTGTTTTATACATCTTGTGTATTTTCGAAAAGAGTTTTGTTCAACGAGTTTACTTTCGGAGTTTACTTAAACTTTAACTTTCAGTTAACAATCTAGTAAACAAGTTACATTTTCAAGTGGTATTAGAGCGGATTTATCAAAAGTATTTTTTATCCTCAAACTCCAGAAACTATTTTTGAAATCTTTTACTGAAAATGGATGAAAGATTTGAGAAGTTAGGTAAACTTTCTTTTCCACCTCTCTTTGATGAACACAACTTCCCCTACTGGAAAGTAAGGATGGTTGTGTTCATTCAAGGAACAGTGGTGATGATGTATGGGATATGATTGATAATGGCTATATACCTCATACTAAGCCTTTGTCTGAAACCAACCCTACAAGAGTTAAGTAAAGTCCGAGCGAATTTACTAAAGAAGAGAAAAAGATGTTTCTAGATGATGATAATAATAATAATAATAATAATAATAATAATAATAATAATAATAATAATAATAATAATAATAATAATAATAATAATAATAATAATAATAATAATAATAATAATAATAATAATAATAAGCGAAATAAGCGAAATAATTGCATTTTTATGTCCATTAATGAGCACGAGTTTAAACGTATATCAATCTGCTCTACTTCTAAGGAAGCCTGGGACATGCAAGTCACCGCCCATGAGGGTGATGAACGTGTTAAGGCTGCAAAAACCCAAATGCTAGTCCAATAATAAAAGATACATTATAGAAGAAATGGATGAACCAAATCTAACTCCTGATTTGCTTAGTAGTAAATTAAGAACTATTGAAATGGAATTAGAGTATAAAAATAATTGACTGCCCAAAATAAAAGACCATCCAGATCTAATGTTATTTTTCATCACAAATGACTGTTCCCAAAATAAATCCATTGGATTTTGACCTTAACCTAAGTGATGATTGGGATTTGGATCATCTTGATAACCAAATAGGTCTTATGGGCGAGCAATTTAAAAAGATAAATCAAGTTTAGAAATTCGGTTGCCCCAAAATAAGGCAAACCAGGTTATCAAGTTCATCAAAATCCCAGATCTCATGAAATATATGATGACAGATAGACCAGTGACAATAATCGAACCAAGACTGATATGAAAAATGTAAAGTGCCATCTTTATGGAAAAATAGGACATTATGCTAATAAATGCATAGTCAAACTGAACAACATCACTAGGGCCAATATGTGTAAGACTTGGGACAACTCTAGTGAATCTGACCAAGATGAAATTGAGTCAACCCAGTGGGATGAGTCAGGCATGTCGTTTTTTGCAAAGATTGTTTACCCTGATAATACTGCATGCTTGCCTACTCAAGAATATGTTATGCCTATTGATATTGATGCCATATCTGCTAATGAAAGTATTATGCCTACTGTTGATGAGAATAAATTGGATGATGCTAGCCTACGAGTGTGTCAAAGTGTGAATATTGTCGACGAATTGAACAAGTGCGTGAGTTCCACAGAAAAAATTAAGGCAATAAGGGACACTACACACAATGCACTTAGTGAGTCCGACGATGATCTTCCGGATCTTCAAGAGCTATACACAAAAACGCTTAAGAAAAGTGCCCAACTTGATAAAATGGTAAAGCTATTAATCGAACGTATTGATTTACTTAACCAGACTATTAGAAAGAATATTGAGGAGTATACAGCTCAATGTGTTGCCCACGAGACATAATCAAAAGAGTTTTCCTTAAAAATCAAAGACCTGTCTGAGAAAAACTATGTTTTAGAGCAAGATATAAATTGGCTTTAGTTGAATTTGAAGAACCAAAGGAGAAAGTTTCAAACGTGTTTAAAAAATGTTTACACTTTAAAACCCAAGCTAAAACTTACGAGGAAATTATTATTGAAAGTAAGTTTGATTCTGAAGATAAATCTGGCTTAGGTTACAGAGAAAAGGTTTTTACTAGCAAAATAACTGTATCTCCAGAAAATGTTATTTTTGTTAAACACTGCCAGAATTTTCAAAACTCTCAGAAAGGAAATTGTGGTAAAAATGTCTCCAATGCAATACAAAGTTAGTATAACCAGCAACCTAAATCTAATGGTTCAGCTAAGTATGTATGTCCTCCTATTAAAGACCAACGTCAAAAACTCAAGCCTAATGACACTTGGACAAGTGTACCAAACAGAGGCAAACCTATTTTTATAGACTTCAGTGATAAAGTCAAGCCTTACACCCACCAGTACTGTTCAAACTGCGATGGTTATGGATGCACCATTGCTGAATGTTTTCAAAAGAGACTGTATACACTTCCTTTTTAAAATTTTAACTATTCTAGAAAAAGTATGAAAACTTATGTTCTCTCAAAATAGACCACACATAACTGTAACTATAAAAAAGAAGAAAGGGGGATTCAAAACTAAGAAGAACCCATTTAGAAACACCCAGTTAACCTTTTCTAAATCAAAAACCAATAAAAAATTAAAAACTAGGACTATTTGGATTAGAAAAGGCGACATGTTACCCCAGATCAAGTGTAATATTGTCATAACTTCTTTTAAGCCACACCGCACTTCATCTGGTTGGTACTTAGACTCCAGATATTCTAAACATATGAATGGGGACGAAAGCAAATTAACAAACAAGGCAGACTTCTTTGGTGGTAATGTCGTGTTTAGAGTCAGTGTTTCATCTCAGATCATAGGTAAAGGAACATTGTGCGAGAAAGGGCTCCCCAATCTAAATTATGTTCTATTAGTTAAAGGTCTTAAGGCTAACCTGCTAATCATATCTCAATTTTGTGATTCCAATCAAACTGTTACCTTTTCAAAAAGTGATTGCAAAATTATAAATGAAAAGGAAAACTGTATTTTAATAGGAAACAAAAACGAGGATAATTGCTACACAGCAATTCCAAAATCTTATTCTTGTCAAGTTTCCAGATTAGAAGATGTAGATCTATGGCACAATCGATTGGGACATACAAATTTTGATAATCTTCGTAGGTTAAGTTCCTAAGAAATAATTAAAGGGTTGCTAAAAATTAAAAATTATTTTAACCTTATTTGTGGTCCTTACCAAGAGGGGGAAGATAAGTAAATCCACTCACAAGAAAGTTAAATATGTTTTAACTTTAAAACTTTTGGAACTCATCCACATGGACCTCATGGGTCCATCTAGAACTTTCAGCTTTGTAGTAACAATTATATCCTAGTTATTGTGGATGACTAGGATATAACTGTTTTAAATTATCGATACATTTCGTGAGTTCCTAAAAATTCTTTTAAAAATAGAGAACGAGAAGGCCACCCAAGTATGTCGCATTATAAGTGACAGAAGTGGAGAATTTAAAGACTCATGTGTTACAGAATACTGTATAGGAAATTGATAGAAACACAATTTTAGTTCTCCTCAAACACCTCAGCAGAATGGCATTGCTTAACAAAAGAATAAGGCTTTACAAGAAATGGCTAGGATGATGTTGCATGCAAAAAAATTGCCTAAATACTTTTGGGTCGAGGCCGTACAGACTGTGTGTCATATCATTAATCATATATACCTTAGGAAAAATTCCAAGCAAACCTCTTATGAACTTTGGTACCATAAAAATCCTAACTTGAAATATTTTAAAACCTTCGGAAGGGTATGTTATATCTGCAAGGACAGAGAAAATCTATTAAAATTCGACACTGGAGGAGAGAAAGGAATCTTTTTGGGTTATTCTCAAATAAGTAGGGCATGTCGTGTTTTTAATTATCGTACCAAAGTCATAACGGAGTCATTTAACGTAATTGTAAACTATACTAGTGCTGAGAGTAGTGTCAGTCAAACAGTGATCCTGGATGAGGTTGAAACCAATTTTACTCCTCACTCTTCAGAGATAACTGATTCACTACCACCTGAGAGTCCTTCTGTACCAACTTGGGTTTCTAAAGACCACCCCATTGAAAATATTGTTGGTAATCCTTCTAAGCCAATTAGAATAAGGTCCCAACTTCAAAAAGTGGCTAAGTTTACCTGCTTAGTCTCTCTTATAGAACCAAAAAATGTAAACAATGCCCTTTATGACTAATTCTGGATCAATGTTATGCAATAAGAGCTTGTCCAGTTTCAGAGTCATGATCTGTGGTATCTTGTTCGTCGATCCAAAGATCAAAAGGTTATTAGAACTCGCTTGATTTTTAAAAATAAAACTGATAAAAATGGGGAGGTAATTAGAAATAAAGCTAGGTTGGTTGCACAAGGCTACTCCCAGATAGAGGAAATTGACTTTGACGAAATATTTTCACCCGTTATTCGTATTGAGTCAGTATGTCTCCTCCTGGCCATATCATGCCATTTACAATTTAAACTTTTTCAGATGGATGTTAAGTCCGCATTTTTAAATGGAATGTTGACTGAGGAGGTATATGTAGAACAACCCGAGGGGTTTATAGATCCTTCACATCCTGATCATGTCCTTCGACTTAAGAAAGCCTTATACGGTTTGAAACAAGCTCCCAGGGCTTGGTATGTGCGCTTGTCTACTTTTTTGTCTCGAATGAATTTGTTCGTGGGGGTAACAATCAGACCTAATTCGTTAGGAAAATAGACAAACATGTCTTGATTGCCCAAATATACGTTGATGATATCATATTCGGTTCAACTTGTTCAAGTCAAGTAAAGGACTTTTTTGATATCATGCATGTTGAGTTTCAGATGTCGTTAATGGGTGAATGACAGTTTTTCTTAGGATTACAAGTAAAATAATTTAATGATGGCTTATTTATCATTCAATCAAAGTATGTTGTTGATCTCATTAAAATTTTAGGCTAGAAAACTCTAAACCAGTACGAACACCCATGAGCATGGCAACGAAATTATCTAAGGAAGAAAATGGGAAAGACGTCGACCCGACTCTATATAGAAGTATGATACGGAGTCTCTTATACCTTACTACGTCTAGACTAGACATATCATTCATCGTGTGTATCTGTGCAAGATACCAATGCACTCTTAAAGAAACCCACCTGATGTGCGTTAAAAGAATCATTAAATATGTTAAGGGTACATTAAATTATGGTATTTTGTATACGAAGGACACCACTGGTTCTATTGTAGGATACACTTATGTCGATTGGGCAGGATGTTCAGACGATAGAAAAAGCACGTCTGGAGCCTGTTATTATGGAGGAAACAACTTAGTAGGTTGGAGTAGTAAGAAATAAAACTGCATATCCCTTTCTACAGCAGAGTCTGAGCATATTGCAGTGGGTAGTTATTGTGCTCAATTTTTATGGATTAATAAAACGCTTAGTGATTATGGTATCGTTGAAGAAAAATTGACTATGTATTGCAATAACAAGAGTGCCATAAAAATATCTAAAAATCCAGTCCAACACTTACGAACTAAGCACATAAAGATTAGACATCATTTTATTCGTGAACTTGTTGAATCCAAAGAGTTTGATATTGAGTATCTCAATACTGAAAAATAATTAGTTGGTCTATTTACAAACCTTTGGATAATATTAGATTTGAATTTCTCAGAAAAAACATAGGAATGATAGTTCTTACATAATCATTTTTACATAATGTCATAAAATCGGTAGTTTCTCTCTAATAACTGGTTTCTGAGGATTTAGGTCATGGACGTTTCTTAAATGACAAAAGATAACTCCTTAAATCTATGTAATGTGATATGATAAATATAGCACCCTACCGCGGAAGGATAACAATGGGCATGTCGAAGGTCCCTGCCGCAGCCTATCGCCTATTAGATGCGGCCTCATTTATATCTGCCATATGTTTAACCTATCGCAGTCTCTCATATGCAGTGTGCGGCCTATACATTACAGGGTGCAGCCCCAGTTTGCTCACCTAGCAGATCGCAATCCCTTTTTCCCCACCGCAGCAGCACATCATCTACACCACCTATAAATAGAGGACTACACCTCGAGATGAGGGGTCCAGGTTCATTCCTTACACCGATACCGAGCTCAGAGCTGATTATTCTCCCTATGTCGCTCAGCATAGCTTGGGGGCTACTCTCCAGCATCGCAGTCATCATCCCGGAGTCATCGGAATCATCACAGTCATGTACTATATTCCATTTTTATGCTTGTACACCTATTACGGCATTACAAACTTGTACTACAATGCATATACTGAGAGTGTGGCACCAAAGTGGACGTAGGCTTATTTTAATAGCCAAACCACTATATATAGGGGTGTTCAGAAAACCGAGTGGACCGATGGACCGAACCGGACCGTCATGATTTTTCCAGGGTTTTTTTTAATTGGTCCGGTCCAGGTTTTTTTTTGCAGATCGGTCTAACCGGTCCGGTCCTCGGTCTCCCTTAATAAATACCCGGTCTGGACCGACCCGGACCGGTTACTCTAATATATATACATTTAAATATATTTATACATATATAAATATATTAACAGTATGTACACACAAGTTAAGTTAGAGTTAAGTTAGAAGGGTACGATGGTCCAAAAAAATAAAGGAAGGAAATAAAGAAAACCCTAATCAAATCTTCTCTAACAAACAAACAAACACACGCACACTTTTTTGTTTTTACTTCTCTTCTCTTCTCTCTTTGCTGGAGACTAGTCCAGCCGCCCTTACATCGGCGATTCCCCTTGGGCCCTTACATCAGCGGTTCCCCTTGGGCCCTTACATCGGCAGTTCCCCTGCGCCGAGTCCAGCCCCTGCCCCTGCGCCGCACCGCTAGAATCCAACCCCTGCCTTAAATATATTTCCCTTAAATATATTTCCCTGCGCCGCTGGAGTCCAACCCGAGCTCCGGCCGTCGCTTCCCCTTCTCCGTCGCTGCTACTGCCACTGGTGGTAACTTGGTAAGAAACGGAACTTACTTTTGTTCATTATTTTTTGTTCATTATTTGTTTTGTTCTTTCAGAAATGGAACAAAACATTTATTTAAAAAACGGAACTTACTATGTTGGTCCAACATCATAAATCAGTTATTTTGATCATGAGTTATTTCATTTCAAACAGTTATTTCAATTTGTTGGCCCACTAAAAATGGAACATTATGTTATTGTTTTGGATAAGTTTGGACGGATTTTAAGGTAAAATTTGGGCAGTTTTTATAGTAAAATATGAGCAATTTTTTGGATAAATTTTGACCAATTTTTATAGTAAAATTTGGACAGTTTTTGGATAAATTTTGAGTAGTTTTTATGATAAAATTTGGGCAGTTTTTTGGTTAAATTTGGGAAGTTTTTATGATATTTGAGCAGTTTTTTATGATAAAATTTGGGCAGTTTTTATTTCTAAAAAGATTATTTCAATAAGATTAGGACCGATAAGTTTGATCGGACCGACCATATAAAAAAACGGACCGACTAAGCCCGGAAAACCGATTTAATCGGTCTGGTCTTGGTCCTTTTATTTTTAGGACCGGTTTAATCGGTTCGGTCCTTAAATTCATTAAAACCGGATCGGACCGGACCGCGAACACCCCTAACTATATATCCTGTCTTTTATCTCTCTTTACTTGCTTTATTTGCTTATTATGTATTTTACACATAACTTGCTGATACGAGAAAGACTAGTGGACGATTTCTCGTATCATCAGTTTGGCATAGTCTATGGGAAACGAGGTATTTCAATCTTGTTTCTCTATATTCGGGGTTCTTAAACACCTTATTTTATTCATGGGGGTCCTTTGGATCATCATCTCATGAGTGAATTTTAGTTATTAAGCTTTATTTTATATTTACACCCTTAAATGGGTATTGCGTATATTCAGATTTGCTCTTGGGTCTCCATGTTATCACCTTAGAACTATTTTACCTACCCATATGATATCATTTCACCTAGATAACGCTAAAAAGCATGATGGGCTTTAGCCCCGTAAAGGTGGGTGATTAGGGAAGAGTTACATTTACTTATTTTCGATGTTCTTTACCCATATGGTTTATCATTAGAGTTGTGCCGTTTTGTGCACCAAGAGGTTATTCTGCCTTGGATAGACCCTAGTAGGTACACTCTCCATATGTTTTGGGAGAAAAACTCAGCATCCAGGTTTTAATTTTGGGATTGTTCTCTTCACTGCCTAGAGAGGGATGCGGCCTGGTAGTATAAGCGTCACTCTTATCGCAGCCACTATTAGTGTAATTGGATTATAGTAGCTTCAGATCATCGGGGAATGAACTCAATTAGCCTTAAGCTCAACCTTGGTGAATTTCATTCGAGGGCCATGGTAGTACACATAAGTGCCTTACTCGTTGCGGCCTCATCAGTAAAACCTTGTACCATTGAAAATACAACATCCCAACTTTATACTTGGTTCATCCTATATTCTGTGATTACTCACTTCTGCTAGTTTTGTCTCATATTATATATTTTACAAAGACTAATAAAGCATAAAATGGAGGGAGAATCCAACCAGAGCACAGAGATGAAGGATGATATTATGCAGCTCTACAATCACCTCAATCATCTCTACGATAGTCATTCCTCACTTCGAACCCAGGTCAACTTTTTAACCCAGAGAGTTCTCATGTTAGATGCCGCAACCTCCCCAAATATAGGTGCGGCACCCAGGATTACTGCTGCAACAATCACTGTCGCAGCCCCAGAAGCTCCATCTGTAGAAGCAGCATGCAAGAACTAGAAAAGGAAAGTGGATAAGGGAGAAAGGAGAAAGTGTCTTTGAGTCCTACACCCCATTGGGCTTCCAGATTGAGGACATATTCGAATTCATCAAGGAAGAAAAGCTGCTGAAATGGCTAGAGAAGCTGAGGACTCCACCCCACAAGAGGGACAAAGCCAAGTGGTGCAAATTCCACCAGGACCACGACCACAACACCGAGAAGTGCTATGCCCTGAAAGATGAAATTGGGAGGCCCATAAGGTAGGGAATGATGCAGCGGTTCCTTAGAGATGCCTAAGGGATGCAGCCTAGTCTGACAGGCCACATTCCCCCTTTTATGCCCATATTTATGTTTCATCTATTTCTGTTCTTAGTGAAAACTCTTTCTAAGTAGTTCCATTTTAACTTTGCATTGAACTAGCAAAGTCTTGAATATATGAACGGATATATGAAATTAAGTTCACTTTATAGTGCCATATTTTGATTTCTCGATTCCATGAAATATCATCTTATAAAAGACCTTTTATCTTAAACATATCCCATATGGAGACATCTTATTATATCAGGAATGATTATATTGGATGGGCACGAAATGCTCGTCATGACGCCAAGATGTATGATGGCATACGATAATTATAAAGGGCAAAAGCAACTATCTAGAGCAAATCTCAAAATTGGCTTACAACGCCGCTCATAGCGCAAGAACATATTCGTATATTCGCAAGGCCAACTATCTCTCGGTATATTTCTATCAGCATCATTAGACACAGGGGCTTACAATGCCCATTACATTAGCCACGGGGGAGACCAATGCCCATTACATTAGCCACGAGGGAGACCAATGCCCGTACATTAGCCACAGGGGCTTACAATGCCCGTTATATTAGCCACGGAGGCGAACAATGCCCGTTACATTAGCCACGGGGGGAGCAATGCCCGTATATTAACCATAGGGGCTTACAATGCCCGTTACATTAGCCACGGGGGCGACCAATGCCCGTTACATTAGTCATGGTTGGCTTAATAACATAACCAAGCCCGGGAAGGCTTGATAGTATCATGTATGTCCACAAAGGCCCATTATCAGAAGTTAAGGGAAAGAAAGGTGCCGCAGCCTCTGAACTAGTATGGCTACAGCTACTAAGGAGTTCATTTATTAAGATACGGTAGAGAAAATAAACTGAATATTTAAGTTCATTCACTAACTGAATATTTAAGATGCCGCAGCCTTTGAACACAGTGGATGCCTATTTGGAGAAACCACTCACATAGTGTTTTCGTGGCCTTGTGTCCATTGTAGTTGGTGAAGTAATCTTGCGAGCTCATCCAATCAAGTAAGCAAGAATCAAAGCAGACAATAGTTAAACATTCAAATAGAAAAGTATAAAAACATATATGCGAGTGTTGAAGCATTGGAAAAATAAAGCATGCAAATAAAGTGTAGAAAATATTGATTCTAGAAGAGGCCGCAGCCCGAATAATAAGGTTCGTAGAAGTTTAAAAGGGCAACAGCTATATATGTCAAATATCAAAAACTAAAAATCTGGCAAAAGGTTGAAGTGTTGTTATATAGACAAAAGGCCGCAGCCTTGTATATATCAGAATAAAAAAACTAAAGTTCATAAAGGGACGCAACCCCATGTTCAGAGAATTAGAATTCTAATAGGCAACGTCATCATCTTCTTCACCTTCTTCTCCGTCCGCAGCAGTCATGGTCTCTTCCTCAGCTTTCGCAACCTCTGCCTCGGCCCTTAGCCTTACCCTCTCTTTAGCTGCAGCCTTTATCTCAGTCACACATTGCAAATGTTCAGCATCACCAAGTCCCCAGGCAAGAACTGTTTCTTTAGATTCAGGAAATTTTTGTATAACTCTGTGCTTAAGCTCTTGGTAGTCGCGTAGGTAGGCTTTATTGTTGATAATAAAGAAATCCTTGAAGCTTCTCAAGGATTCCGAAGCGCAGTCAATGGCCAATTGGATAGTTGCGACATGGCCAACATTTATCTTTGTAATGGCTACGATATTATCTTTCTCTAATTTCTTTATAGTCGCGGTATGGGCCAAAGCATCACTTGCAACTTTAGCCTCCAATTCCTCGAACTTCTTTTGAAAAAATTCAAGTTTGCTACTTAAAAGTTTTGCGTCTTTAGCAGCTTCCACAACCTGAGCTTGGGCAGCCCTTAAAGACTCTACGACTTGCCTAAAGTTTTCCTCAGCATCACGCTTGTCTTATTTCGCAGCCTCAGCCTTGGTGTCGGCATTCATTTTATACAGCGTCAGAACCGTAGCAGATGATTGCTTCCCAGCCTCAAAGTACTCAGCCCTAGATTTCATCAAGTCAGCATTGTGAACATTATCTACGGCCTCTTTCAATTTGTACAGCCCCTCGTATTTAAGTTTTTGGGTCATCACAACCTCCGGAGCCTGTAAAGGTATTGAAAGTTAGAAAATAAAACTTTGAGCTACAAAGAAGAATTATTAGAAAGCTGGAATGACTTACTCTCAGAAGACTGTGGAGGGCATAATCCTCCAAGTCCTCGTGGTCCTTATCCACTAAGAAAACTAGGTCGGCCCCATTAGCCACCTTTTTATGGACAACACGGACAGTTATGTCCCAAGAAGACTGAGGATCTGTATTGCGCAATTGTGGTCACGGATGTCTGCCTTGAGGGGGGGGCCATATTTTCATTGACAGCTATTATTGATGGAGGGATAAGAGAATTTAACACATGAACTGGTGAAGTTCCGTGGCGACCTTGGAGTTGGTAAGAAAGAGATGGCATTAAGCCTAACGCTTCTAGATTAGCCCCAATATCATCATCAAATTGGCCCTCAGACCTTTCCTGATGGGCCAACTCCTCAACAGGGTGCGGCATGAGTAGTTTGGTTTACAGCCTGGATTAGGGGCGCGATAGGAGTAGTTTGATTGACAGCCCCATTTGAGGGCGTGGCATGATCAACTTGGTCACTCGTTAGGACTGCGGCAGGAGTTTTGGACTTGGTCTTCCTCCTTTTTCTTTATCTGACTGTATTATTGAGGACAGTTGCGTCCTCATCCATTTCAGCCACTTGGGCTGCCAAAAGCTCTCTATCAATTTCCCCACCTGAAAAAATTAAGCAAGATTAATATCCGTTTAAAATAATTATGCGAAGTCAAAAATCAAAAGAGATAAGTATTACCTTCTGTGCCCATAACTTTAGGCACATACTTGTTGGGAAAGAAGCCTCTCTTATAGATTGAAGTTGAGGTTACAAGGGTGTTGAACTTCTTCTCTTCAACACCAACAGTCGCAGCCTTCCAAACTCTCTTCTCTTGCCGCTCACTCAATTATAAATTGTCAAGGGCTGCATAAAGTCCAAACATTAGTTCAAAAGAAAGGAAGAAATGGTACAACTAAAAATATGGGATGCGGCTACAATCTAAAGGGGCAGCAGCCTTGATGGACGTCCCCACTTCCACGGCATCCTAAAAGTTCTCTCTCCCCCAATATTTTATGAGTGGATGTTCCACCCTTCTCCAGAAATGTAAAAATATTTGCCCTTCCAGTTTTTTACATTGGTAGGCCTCCCAGAATAAAAGATTTCGTATTTGTCATGGATAGAAAAGTAATAATACCCCACAAATTTTACGGAGTTTTCCTTTGGGCGATAAAAGTAGAAAAACTCTACGGGAGTAATGTATCTCTTAAATTCTTTCTTTCACAGCACTATAGCTGCAAAAATTTCCCTTCAGACATTGGGATCTACTTGGGTTGGGGCTAACTTTATAGCTTGGAAAATTTTCCTAATAGGAACTGGGATAGGTATTCGTAGCCTGTATACGAATGCATGGAAGGGGAAGAAGGCTCCATCATCAGCGATTATAGAACATGCTCTTTTGTCTGCGGAGGGTGTCGTGCAAACCAAGTTATCAGGAAATTCAAAAGCTTCAGCCACCTGATCAACCCACTCTTGGGTCATAATGTTGCGGACATTAAGAGCAGCAGGAGGTCTATCAACTTTACCATATGGGACAGCAGGTGTGTCCCTATCCTCAGATGGACCCACCGCCGCGGCATTAATATCCATTGGTTGATTTCTTGAATTAGCCTCTTCCTCCATGGCCGTAGAGTCTGAGTTTAAGTCTGAATCTAGCACTAGACAATTGGGGCAATCTCTCAGCTGGCAAGGTCCTATGGTATTCAAAGGACGCACTAAAGGGATTTCAGGGGGTGAGGCTCCAAAGTGTTTGTTCTAAAAGTCTCTAAGAAATTTGTCGGGATCAAAACTCATATGGTTGCAGTAATACTTGAAAAGCAGAAAGGGTCCGCAGTTAGGTGTCGCAACCAATATGGTCATACATACCTCTTAGAGGCCGCGGCTGGAACACTGATATATCAAGTTTAAAGGCTAAAGTATAAATGTTAGCAAATTTAGCTAACCACACCAAGTGTTGGGCTCTAAAGTCCTAGAAGTTAAATTCTGCCGCGGTATATTATTATGGTGAATGAGGTGTCAGTTATATTCTTACATGCCGTAGTCATTGGACTATTAGAAAAATGTTGCGGACATTAACCTAAGAAAAAGGTATGGGAATATTTATTATACAATTATTGCCACATGCCGCAACTACATATGTGCATGCCGCGGCCAATTTGTTAAACATGCCAATATTTAAGGGTTGCAGACATTGACCTAAGACCCTAATTTGCAAAAGGGGTTTTAGTATGCCGCAGCCAAGTATTCCTCATGCCGCGGACATATGCTCAAACAGGTTATCTCTTCTAGCATGAATATTGAAGCCCTAGAATGTGAAAGGTTTATTCAAGAACATCAAGAATAGTGGTATGTTTCCAATGCTTATACCATTCTAAAACCAGCAAATACAATCCAACATAAGTACATTTCATGGGTTTGTTTCATATTCTGTAACCACATTCGTTTCTTGAGTCAATAACGGAAGATTAAGAGCCTAATCCAAGCCAGTAGACTTCATTTATTGGTTTAACATGGATGTTAACAACCTATTTTATCAATTAAAGATTGATTAAAATGCAAGATCAGTTATCTATTACAACTCAAGAAATTATATTCAAATGAGTCAAATTCGTGGTGAAATTAGCAAGATACGAATTATAATGACAGATCATTCAATTACAGTAGTTATTTTGAAAGTCAGGAATTCAAATAGGCCATTTATAATCAGAGATCACAAAAAATTGGAAGAATTATATTATAAAGACATTCAAGAGGTTTTTGATTGAAAAAATTACCTGAAAATGAGTGAAAACCAGTTGCTCAGCTTTAAACCACCTCAGAGCCACCACACACTGCCTTGAAATGTCACCGGAAAAGTTAAGACAAGGAACATACAGATATTGGCTTTTGATTTGCTCTCAAGGGTTTGGAAAACGTACTGATGTCCACGATTGGTTCAATTTATATAAGAGTGCACAAGAAGGTGAAACATCGTGTTGAAAATAGCCACCACAAAGATAACATACCGTGGCATGATAATATCAAGACACAGCACCAAATTACTCCTTGGCACTACCCCTTGGGGGCTTATTAATATGACAAATATAACACCCTGCCGCGGAAAGATGACAATGGGCATGTCGAAGGTCCCTTCCGCGGCCTATCACCTACTGACTGCGGAATCATTTATATCTGCCATATGTTTAACCTACCGCAGTCTCTCATATGCAGTGTACGGCCTATACGTTACAGGTTACGGCCCCAGTTTACTCACCTAGCAGGCCGCAACCCGTTTTTCCCCACCGCAGAAGCACAACACTTGCACCACCTATAAATAAAGGACTACACCTTGAGATAAAGGGCCTGGTTCATTCCTCACACCGACACCTAGCTCAGAGCTGATTATTGTCCCTATATCGTTCAACATAGCTTGGGGGCTACTCTCCAGCATCATAGTCGTCATCCCGGAGTCATCAGAATCATCACAGTCATGTACTATATTCCATTATTATGCTTATACGCATATTGCAGCATTATAAACGTGTACTACAACGCATATAATTAGAGTGTGGCGCCAAAATGGACGTAGGCTCATTTTAATAGCCGAACCACTATATATCATGTCTTTTATCTCTCTTTACTTACTCTATTTGCTTATTATGTATTTTACACATAACTTGCTGATACGAGAATGACTAGTGGACGATTTATCGTATCATCATAATGTAGGAGACCCTTGAATCTGCCCTTGTTTGTGATATTTGCTTGTGTTTCATACATTATTTATATCTTCCTGTTTACATTCATTTACCCCACTGTCTATTTGAGAAAAAATGGGGAGGAAGAACTTGATTAACTAGCTATCAATTCTTATCATACAAACTCAACTATTATGCCATTGAGTGTTTATTTTTTTAAGGCATTTTTCAGATCGGAGTGTACAGCTTGTAATGTTATTTAGGGCAATGGTCTTTATAGTAATTGAGTTATGTATTTTTTTTCTCTTATTTTCAGTTATAGGATGAGAATGGGTAGTTAGCTCTTTTGTATAGAATATCTAGGATTTTTCAGATTTACCCACAAGTACAAGTTGCTCAATGGAATTTTATCTCCAATATCCAGGGGGATTGAGAACACACTATATGGTTGACTTACTTGAGTATGTGCCATATAGGAGTTCCAACTAGTTTGGATATGGTGACAAAATGTTTTAGATTTTTAAAGAGCAATCCCCTCTCAAAGTTTCCAGGCTTCAACAAGATCAACCAGTTCAAGAACCTCCAATATCTACCAAAGGGATGTATCCTTGAACTCTTGAACACACAATAGGACACATTTCATGCATATAGGTGTTAATATGTGTGCACAAGTGTTTGAATAATTTTTAGGAGTTTTTCAAACATATTTTAGAACATTTTAAAATCATTTAGAATGATTTTTGAATTAATTAAAATTATATTTTTAAAAGTGTTAGGGTTAAAATTGAAATATTATTTTTCCTAAAAATCATGTCAGGGTAGAATGTCAAACCGCTTGAAATGTTTGTGGGTACAATTTGTATTACTGAAACATCATAAGCACGCGTTTTAATTCAATCAGATCTCAACACGTATGTGTACACCACTGGTCACTTTTGTGTTTCTTATGTGTCTAAGTTGAGCGACTCATTTGCAACCCTTGGATCATTTTCTATCTATGCTCTGTTTGTCTTTAAACGCAATCCTTATGACACCCAAACCAGCCAATCAGCGATAGAATAGCAGCGGTGCATCCTCGCCCCTTGGATTAAACATTGAATAGTCAGACTGAATCTCAACCCTTGATTATCTTCACCCTTCTCGACCTTCCATGTCAAGTATTTAAAGTCACATTGGGTCAGCCTTTGAGAAGTTTTAAAAATCGTCTCATTTAAGAGAAAAATAAGAGAGAAACGAGAGGGCAGAGAGAGAAAAAGAATAAAGAGAGAAAAACCAATTCGTATATTGAAACCCTATAAGTTTTTCTGTCTAACCAAACACCAAACCCTTCCTAAAGGAAACCCTAGATTTCAGAGTAAAGATGTTGAGGTTTTGTGGTGGTGTTGAGGTGTTGGGTTGTGTTGTTTGAAGATCTCTTCAACTGATGTATCTCTTAGGAACCCACCTTACTTTAAATCTCATCCTTCTCTTTAGAAAGTGTGAGATTTACAAAAAAAAAAGACATTACACTTAGTATATTAGGTTTCCTGTTATTCTTGGTTTGGATCTTTTGCATGTACTATATATCTTTTATAGATCCAACCTCTACTTTTAAATAATCTGGAAAATTGACTTCTAATTTTGTATACTCTCATATTTGAAAAGTTTTTATTCCAAATATTCATGTTTCACAATTTGTGAAATAAATACGTATAGAATTAAGGTCTTGAAACAACCTAGATCTAATTTTCAGAGAGATTATTTTTCAGATCTGAAAAAATGTTTGAAGTCTGATTTTCAAAACTTATTTGAGATCTATTTGCGTGTCATTTAGACGGTATGTAATTTGTGGGAATTTGTTGTATAATAACTTTAGAGGGTGAGTTACATGTTTGCATATATTCACATCACTGTCATTATTCACTATCACACGAACACTTAGGTTGTGGTTCATTTGAGAAAAAATGTGTTATTTGCGCCACTGCATGACAAGAAGAAAGTAAGGAAGCTGTTAAAGGGAGATCAAAGTTGTTCATAACTACCTTTGAGAGTGGGAAAGCTCGTGTGGGTATAATATCTGACTTAGTCTTAGGATCTTGATATGCATGCTTAGTGCCTGTAACCTTGTAATCTCTGATTATTTTAAGTGGATTTTTTATTTTGTGGTGTAGAGGTCACCGTGGAGGTTTTCCCTAATTTGGGATTTTACCACGTTAAAAGACCTTGTGTTAAATTTGCTTGATTGTTCTTAACTGCTTATATGTTTAGTTTCTCACTGAAGAATTAGTATAGGTTTTACTTTAAAAACCAAGGAAATCTATCTGCCAGCTCCATCATCCATACTTAAAATCTGTTTTACACATCTTGTGTTTTTTCTAAAAGAGTTTTATTCAATGAGTTTACTTTTGGAGTTTACTTAAACTTTAACTTCCAATTAACAATCTAGAAAATAATTTACATTTTCACATAGAGAACTTGGTTGATGTCTTTTGGATGCACGCATTTAAGGTGGGAGCCTGTGAAGGATCTTCTATAGAATTTTTCCTTAGGTCCAAGGTAGAAACATGCAGTTTTTACCCTGATTTGAAGAGCTTTCTTTTTGTTGATCGATAACATATCATTTTGTAAGTAAGAGATGGTCAGATCCATCCAGTTGGGACCTTTTTCAATGGAGACAACGTGCTCGAAGGCCAACACTTTCGTAGTGCTAGGCTTGGCAAGGAATTCCACTTCAATTGTTCTCTCGAGATTAGAATCCATTGCTGAACTTAAGGCTACTAAAGCATCGACGTAACTGTTGTGCCCTCGGGAAAACTGTTGAATGTGGACTTCCTCAAATTTTAATATCAACTCATGAACCACCTGTAGGTATGCTACCATCATGTCAGCCTTAGCGTTAAAGTATTTATTGATCTAGTTGGATACCAACATTGAATTGAAATACATTTCAAAGTGTTTTCCCCCCAGCAAGTGAGCCTTAAGTAGTCCAGCTATAAGTTCTTCGTACTCGGCTTCATTATTGGAGGCTTCAAAGCCCAACTCAATTCCTTGTTTGATCATATCATTCTCTGGCATTATGAGAAAAATTATTTCCCCTGACCCTTTAGAGTTAGAGGCATTATCCATGTAGAATATCCACTTATTGGATTGATCCGGCACGTGTTCTTTCACTTGGTCGGCAACCTGTTGATCGGTGGGGGGCGGGGGCCCTTCTCTTGCAAATTCTGCTATAAAGTTAGCTAAAACCTTCCCTTTGATAATTGTTCTTTGTTGATAGTGTATATCAAATCTCCCGAGTTCGATTGATCATTTGGACATACGTCGAGATAGGTTGGCTTTGTGAAGAACAATTTTAAGAGGGAAGGATGTGATGACTGTGATGGAATGGTCCTCAAAGTAATGTTTCAATTCTGGGGACACGTGTAATACCCCGTATTTTTACTGATTTTAATTAAAGGATTAATTGAAGTAAAAATGAGAAATTAATTGGTAATTAGTCTGGATTTAAATACTAGCGAGATGAGAGTTAGTATTTGATTATGATAATTATGTTGAATATTACTGAGTGAGTATAGTAATATATGATTATGAACTTATTAAAATTGTCAGGAGTGGAATATACGTTAGTTTTGGATATTAAGTTGGGACGCACGTGTCAGTCGTGTCGGAACCAATTTAATGGATTATAAAAAAGTTTATTTTTATGTCATCCTTTGTGTCATTTTTAGTGCGCCAATGTATCCGGAAGTATCAAAATAGTCAGAAAAGACTACCTGGGGGTCTAGTTTGAGTCCTGGGACATTTTTAGGCCAAACCGGTAACCCGAGAGGGTATTTTAGTCATTTTACAATTTAATGAATAGTGACCTACGAAATTTAGTTTAAATATATCAGCCAACCCTTAGGATTATTAGATTATTGGTTGCTACAAAATTGAGAGAGATAAGTAAAGAGAAAGAAAGGGTTCCCATAGGTTACTAGGGCCAAACAACCATCTTGCACCACCGTCGAATTTGTGACCGGAAAGAAAACATCACCACCGTATCACCTTCTCCAAAGGATCAGAACTTCCATTTGAGGCAAGTGATTTAACTTGCAATAATTCAGTGTATATATTATCCATGATAGTTTAGAATTGGACAAAAACCTTAAAAAATGATAAATTAATGGATTTGGAGATTTAAATCTTAATCTTGGTAGGTTTTGCATGTAAATTAACTTCTGAAAAAATAGCCGCCACGAAATCATGATCCATGTGTAGAGAATTACAATTTTATGTTCATTTATACGATGTTCTTGAAGAAAATAGAAGAATAGGGTTTTTATGAAATACACATGATTTGATTCAAGAAATTGACAACCCATAATGATTTGATGATTCTAAGAAATTAGAAATTATGTGTTTATGTTGGTATAGAAAATATCAGGTTGTAGATCGATTTCCTCTAAAGCAATGTGAGTATGGGCCAGATTATCCCGAAGATATCTCCTCGGTGAGGAAATATGAAACACGTCATGGACCCTATGCAAGTGTTCCGATAACCCAAGTCTATACGCAACTGTCCCAATTCACTCGATTATAGGGAATGGTCCCACATATCTAGGCGCCAACTTCCCCTTCTTCACGAAACGCATAATCCCCTTCATAGGAGACACTCTGAGAAGCACCTGGTCCCCCACATTGAACTCTCGAAAGGACCTCTTGGCATCGGCATAACTCATTTGTCGGTCCTGAGCAACCCGAATACGGCTCCGTATCATCTCTATCCTCGTCGAAGTATCCTGAACCACCTCCGGCCCAAGGAGTTTGTTATCCCCCATCTCTAGTCAACATGCTGGGAAACGACAAGGTCTACCGTACAACGCCTCGAATTGAGCCATACCAATAGTGAACTGGTAGGAGTTATTATTGGCAAACTCCACCAGTGGAAGACACTGCTCCCAACCACCTCCAAAGTCTAGGATGCACATACGCAACATGTTTTCCAATTTCTTATTCATCTGTTGGGTCTGCCCATCTGTCTGCGGGTAATATGTTGTACTCAGCCTCAACTCCGTACCCATGGCTTCCTGGAAACTCTCCCAAAATCGTGACATAAATATCTTGTCTCGGTCAGACATGATATTGAGAGGCACCTCGTGGAGTCTCACTATCTCAGCTATGAAGATCTAGGCATACTGTCCCGTAGTGTAGTCTGTTCGGGTGGCAGAAAGTGAGCAACCTTTGTCGACCGATCCACGATCACGCATATGGACTCGTAACCTCTCGGCGATGTAGGTAATCTCGTAATGAAGTCCATGGAAATGCTCGCCCATTTCCACATAGGAATCTCTAATGGCTGTAAAAGTCCTGTCGGACTCTGATGGTCTACCTTTACTAGCTGACAAGTGGCATATTTCGAAATGAACTCGGCAATATCTCTCTTCATCTCGCTCCACCAGTATTTTCGCCTCATATCCTCGTATATCTTATCTCCACCAGGATGTACCGTGAATCTTGAACCGTATGACTCTGTCATTACCTTGTGTCGCAAGTCTTCCCCCTTAGGAATAACTAACCTCCCATTGAAGCGTAAGCCCCCGTCTGAATTAACGGTGTAAGACTTGGCCCCCTCTGCTAGTAATCGTACTATTTGCTCTTGACATAACGGGTCTGCTGCCTGGGCCTGTATAACTCTCGTAATGATCTGGGGCGTAACTGTCATCACAAACATGAATAATCGGGCCACTGTGTCCTGGTGTCCCAACTCCTTCCACTTCACTTTCCACACCTCGGCTACCTCACCTATTGGCCTGCGGCTCAACGCGTCTGCTACCACGTTGACATTTCCTGGGTGGTATTGGATATCGAACTAATGATCCTTCACAAACTCAAGCCACCGATGTTGACGCATATTTAAATCCTTCTGCGTGAAGAGGTACTATAGGGACTTGTGGTCTGTGAATAAACGGAATTTTTCCCCAGCAGATAATGTCTCCAAATTCGAAGCGCAAATATGACTGTCGCTAACTCCAAGTCGTGGGTGGGGTAATTCTTCTCGTGAGCTTAAGCTTACGGGAAGCATAAGCTATATCCTGACTCTCCTGCTGCAGTACACCCCCAAGTCCTAGTAAGGACGCATCAGTGTAGACTAGATACTCCACTCCCGGCCTGGGCAATGCTAACACTGGTGCTAAGGTCAACTTGTCCTTCAACTCATCGAATGCCAACTAGCAAACATTGCTCCAGATAAATGGCACACCCTAGCGAGTCAGATGTGCCAAAGGACCCGCTATCTTCGATAACCCTCGAATAAACCTCCTATAGTATCCCGTTAATCCCAAGAAACTACGTATCTTTGTCAGTGTCGTGGGCTGTCCCCACTCTCTCATCGCTGATACCTTCCCCGAATCAACAGATATCCCCCTATTTGAAATGATATGCCCTAAAATCTGAACCTCCTTCAGCCAAAACCCACACTTCTCATATTCTACATACAACTCGTTCTGACGCAGTGTCTACAGAACCTGCCTCAAGTGCTCGACATGCTCCTCCTCTGTCTATGGTAAATCAGAATGTCATTGATGAAGACAATGACGAACTGGTCTAGGAACTCTCTGAACACCCTATTCATCAAGTCCATAAACACGGCTGGGGTGTTGGTTAGGCCAAAAGGCAGAACCCTGAACTCGTAGGAACTATATCTCGTTAAGAAGGCAGTCTTCGAGACATCCTGCTCCCTGATACGTAATTGATGGTATGCCAATCTCAAGTCAATCTTTGAAAAGAAAGCAACTCCTCTCAACTGGTCGAATAAGTCATCGATTCGGGGCAACGGATACTTATTTAGTATCGTGACTTTATTCAACTCCCAGTAATCTACACACAACCTCAAAGATCCATCTCTCTTCTTAACGAACAACACAGGAGCACCCCACGACGAAGTACTCCTACGGATAAACCCATGACCCAATAGCTGCTTTATCTGGTCCCGTAGCTCCCACATCTCCGCTAGTCCCATACGGTAAGGTGCGCGGGATATCGGCCGAGTGCCCGGCGTCAAATCTATAACGAAGTCTATCTCACTGCTAGGAGGTAATCCTGGAATATCCTGGAATACATCAATAAACTCGATAACAACTGGAATCGAATCAAGTGGTATCACCACCTCCCTAGAGGTTTCCTCCTCTATATAGTACAAGTGAGTGGACGATCCTCCCTCAGGACGAGGCATCGCCACTAGGAACATCTCATGTCCGGGTTTGGCAAAAATAATACTCCTAATGAAAGAATCAATTATGGCTCGATATCTAACTAGCAATCCATACCAATAATCGCATCGTACTCAGACATATCTAGTACTAACATATCGACAGGTAAAGTAAACCTCCCAATATTTACGCCCACACCTCTACATATAAGAGAAATCACAGAACCCCTACTCAACGATGAATCTACACAAGTAACAGTGCTCTCTGCGGTATTTAATAAGCCCATAGCGCGTGCAAATCATGTGGCAATAAAATAGTGTTTGGCTCCCGTGTTAAATAAAATACGCCCCATAGCCCCCTGAATAGAAAACATGCCCTCAATCGCGGGTGGATCTGCGGGACTGCGGCCTGTTGGAGCTGGTAAACTCGGCCATACTGAAGCTATCCCTACTGAACTGGGACTGCTGGGATAGGTGGCAATGCTGCCATTTGTGGTGGTACTAAGAGGGCGACGGAAAACATAGGTCTTTGGGGCTCATGTCGATCACCCTGCTGCTATTGATGCGGGGCCCTGCCTCTTTCAGGACATTCCTGGCGTTTGTGGCCAATCTTGCCACATATGAAACATTTCCCTACGAAGTTCCCCCCTCTCTGACCATGCTTCCCACGGCTCTGATGGCCATTACCACCCCTACCCTGGCCATGATGGCCCTGCTGAAACTGTTGCTGGCCCTGATGGCCGTGCTGACCCTGCTGGCCATACTGAAAACCTCCTGATCTAAATCTCTTAGAATCCCCCTACTAGGAACTCTGATCACCCTTCCTGTGCTGACCCTGAGCTGACTGTGCCCCGTTGGCACCATTAAACCTTGTCCTGGCCTGCTGGCTGGACTCTCTTGCCCGTTTACCCTCTGACAAAAGAAAGCGATGGATCTAACAGTGAAGTAATGTTGCATTAACCACATCTGAATAGGTGGCCAACGAGAGATTACCCAACAGGTACTAACGAATCCACCACATCAACCCATCCATGAACTTCTGGATATTTTTCTCTTCAGTAGGGATCTCATCGGGAATGATGTTCAGAAGATTGGTGAACTCAGCCTCATACTCTGCCACTGTTCTTCCTTCCTTCTTAAGGTTCATCAATTTTCGCCTCATCTTAGTGTGAACTATTAAGGGAAAATATTTGCGGTTGAATCGCACCAAAAACTCCTGAATAGAAAGAATATCTCTCTCCTCTGCGGTGGTAATGGACTCCCACCACTGAAATACGGATCCTACCAGCTTAAAAGTAGCCAGTATCTACCTCTGTACATCTGTACACTCATACATCCTCAAGTGTATTTGGATGCCCTTCTTCCACTGGCTCAACACAACAACGTCAGAGCTCCCTGTAAACTCCGGAGGGTGCGCCTTCTGAAAGGCATCACAGACACATTCCCAAGCAGACGGGAATGCATGAGCTTGGAATGGGGCTACCACAGGTGCCTGAGGTGGTGCCTGTTGCACGACTGCTGACGCGACATTTACCGCATGGGCAATAATGGTGGCAACTTCAGCAGCGTTCATAGAACCCTGAACTGTTGCAGGCTGAGGCTCGGGCTGGGTCCCCCTGGGAACTCACTGTGCACATCGAGGAGGCATCTGAAATGAGAGAGAAGTTTTATAAGTCCACAATTAATATATCAAAATAGCAGAAGAACGTAAGATACACAAAAGATTACAACAATCCTAAAATATAGGGCTCTATATCAAAGGACGCTACGCGAAAATATAACAAGCGGCACAGATCCTAAGGACGCTAGAACCTGATGCTCTTATACCACCTGTGACACCCCGACTAATTAAATACAGGGTAGCTACTCCTTTATTCAGATTAATACAAAATGTCAAGTTGGTTCAGTTCATAGCATCACTATCGAAAACATTTTTTTTAAACAATTACGAACCACCTAATATTTAAAAAGAGAGTTGCCAAATTTTATTAAATTAAATTAACATACAACCAACTAAATTATAAGATAATTATACCACATCCACATCACAATCAAAGTAGAATAATAATGGAATAATAAAATGAGTCTGGAGTAACACTCCCCTGAATAATCCAAATACTGAATAAATCCCAATACAAAGTCTGAATAAATAAATAAATCCAAAACTGAAATGAAACTGAAAGTCTGAGAAAATTGTTTCTAAATGGAAAGGGGTGACATGCCCTAACTGATGAATGACCTCGAATGGAATCAAATGCAGAATGTGGTGGCGTCTAATATCGAGATCCTGTAACTTCATCAACAGCTACAACACGTCAATGTAATGGAACTCCTATGCTTGGCGTCCCTGTGACTGGGCACCTAAAAAGGTTTCACAAAAAAATAGATTTGAAAGCAAACGGGTCAGAGCCCGAGGTGAAAACAGTTTAAAAATATAACCAGTATTAAATTGCATTAAACAGTGAATATTATATACATATTAGTTACGTGCTCTCACATGATTTCCTCACCCCTCAACTAATGTGCACGCCTAACATATATCCTTAACCCATCCTAGTTATGCCATTAACAAACTAGTATGTACCACTTCGTGTCCTCACATTATAATATAGGGGTTTATTCATAGCATTCTAATATATCCTGCGTGTATCTCACATTTTCATTGATCATATTAAATTATAACAATTACGATAGAAAATTCTCATTTTAAATCCCATTCAAAATGTCTCAATTATTCATATTCCCACTTTAACAAAGAGTCCGAAATAAATACAAGTATATTATTCTCAGCACAAATATACAAATAGGGCACCCCTAATCTAAGCTACGGTGCACATATACTCTGCTATCGAATCTCGGTGCATCACGTACATAAGGACTACGTGTTCCAAATCGCTCAGGAACCGTTGCAATAAACAAAATCACACATATTGGAGGCGAACATATTTCACATACCCATGGGTCACACATATACCTACGCTCCTATGGTCAACTGACTTATTAACTCATAAATAAGCCATTGAAAGCCCTATGTCCTTAAGGAACCAATCTAAATCCCTCCGTAGGCACACAAATATTATATGGTCCTATCCCAAAAGCCGACCTCCCATGATAGCAAGTATGGTAGGTATGTCATACACATAATAATTCATATACAAAGCATTAACGCAACTTAGATAACTTGTTATATTTTTAAAGGTATATTCTCAGACTTATACCATTAGTCTAATTCGTACACTATTATTATCCCAGTTTATACATAATATATATTGCCGATAAGTCTCACGTCGTATAGTTTCGGGTACTTAAAACCTATCCGAAGAGGTTACTAAGTCTCCTACGTATCCCACATATCAATTCAGTACTCGGAGGTCCTTATTTCTGTCCCAAATCCTAACTTATCACTCCTAAGAGTATAAATCAAGTTCTCGCATCATAAAATAGGAAATCACTCATCGGACACTCGTAGATTCAACACTACATTCCAACAAAATTCTAATATTTTACGGGCTTCAAATATACCCCTACTGGTCTCCCTAAAGTCCTAATGTATTCACAAAATCCCCAATTACAACGTTCAATGGTCGAAAACACTTAAAATCAAAAAGGGGAAAAAGGTCACAATTTCTGGGGAGATCGATCGATCGACCTTGAGTATCGATCGATCGAGCCAGTCGATCGATCGACTTATGAATGTCGATCGATCGATCAAGCAGGTGCATGCTACGGGTTTCCTTCGTTTTCAATCCCAGTTTTGTCCCAAGTCTTCATTACGTGATGTTAAGTCCTAAAGTAAACATATTGGGCCATTATACTACCTAATTACATGATTCTTAAAGTTCCATAACTCTTAAATCACCATCAATTAGACTGTTCTTGGATCAAATCATCCTATTTTCATGAAAAATCCTATTTTTCTATTTTCTTCAAGAATTATCATACTTCTCTTCCTAAATCCGTTTTTAATTCATCAAGGGTTATGATTTTGTTAATGAAATACTTCCATAATCAAACTACATGCAAATCCTATCCAAAATTAGAGTTTCATCTCCAAGTTTCATGAGTTTCAATCATTGTTCATGGCTATCATCAAATCCTACACGATCATGGATAAATTATTCACTGAAACTTAATGAATCAAATCACTTGTCTGGAAATTTGATGTTCTGATCCGTTGATGACATTAAGGGTTGGGTCTCTTCCTCTCTCCGGTCACAATTTCGACGAATAGTGGTGGTGTGTGGTGGTTATGACCTTGCAACCTTCTTATAACTTCTCCTCTTTCTCACGTTTCCCACTCCTTGCTTTTTGACAGATAATGGCCCTAATATTGGCTGATAAATAAAGCCTAAAATTCGTGGGTAAAAATCCCTTAAATTAAAATGACTAAACTACCCTCCAGGTTTGCCAGTTTGGCCTTAAAATGCCCTGGGACTCAAACTAAACCCCCGGCTAGTGTTTTCTGACTATTTTGATCCTTCCGGACACGCTGGCACACTCAAAATGACCATATAGATGATAAAAATTACAATTTACTTTTAAATTTAATAAAATGATTCCTGACGCGACTGGCACGCGCGTCTGCACTTAATTTTCCGAATTGTCGTATTTATGACTCGGGACAATTTTAATAACTTTAATAATCATATATAACCATATTCACCCATGAATATTCAAAATTATTACCATAATCAAATACCAACTCTCGTCTCGCTTGTATTTAAATCCGAGTTAATTTCAAATTAATTATCCCATTTAATTTAATTAATCCCAATAATAAAATCAATAAAACTACGGGGTATTACATTTATTTTGATAATTTTTTTGAAAAAAGATAAAAAGAGTTTTGTATTTTATTTACACCATATATGGATGGACATTTAGGATGTTCGAGTCACAAAATCATTCCATATCCATGTGACTGTTTGATAGTGTTTTGATATGCGTCATCATTTCATTTTTATGATTTATAATGTTTGGAGTCATTGAGATGTGATTTGTTGTAACTACCTACATGTTTAACTCATGAGTTCCTTTAATACACACTTTCATGGATTTGTTTGACTATTGTTCTTGTCTATCACATATTGGTCGATGTGTTTTCATCTGAATTATGTCTTTAAAACGAACCAAATGCGACAAAACTTGACAATGAAAGTAGTGCATGCAAGAACCGTTGTTGTGAGTTTGTGTGATAAATTTGAAAAACGGGGAAGGGCAGCGAAATTTACTCATATCCTTTGCGATCGAGTCACGGTTTATGTCGGCCCTAGAAAAATGTATGCACAAAAACAGAAGCCAATGTCAAATGAGGTTGAAAAAGAGCCCAACAAAATTTAAAGGCAATAAAAAGAAAAATATGCCAAAAGTGGGCCAATTTATTTTGCTTCATCACCTCAATAGAAAAATAAAAAGCATTATTGTTTATGAGGGAGTTCGAATGGAATATAAAATGGACTTGCACGTTCTGACAAAGTCATGAAAAAACGTTACATAGTTTTAGACGTTATTGGTGTGAAAATCATATCTGACTTTGATTTCTCAATTAGATTAAGACGATGTCATCTAAATTCACATTTTCGTCACCTAAGGACGATATTCATTCGTTAGGAGTGCACATATTCATCGTGCACATATGTTATGCATGAGTGCATTGATTTGCCTATCGAATTATTCACACCCATTCATTCCGTTTCCTCGATTTTGTCATCTTAGTGTAAATCCATGGCGTGTGATTTTGGTAAAATTATTTTTGCATTTTTGTATGAAAATTTAAAAAATAAAAAATAGTTTGTGGAAGCTTTTGGGTTACTCCTTTGCATGAGCGTAGTTTGATTCATATTTGTTATGCATATTTGTCGTGACAACTCCATGTTTATTTTTGTTTATTCATTTTCTTGACTATTTCGAACAAATAAAAAGGGGGAGAGCGAATTACGGGGGGAGTTTTGCATTATGGGGGAGATTTGATTAAGGATTGATTTATTATTATATTATTTCAAACTCGATGCGTCACGAAGGTATTTGTTTTGTCTCACGTGTATAGGTACAAAGTTGAAGATCAGTATTTTGCATACCCTGATGAGAAAAACTTAAAGATTTTTTAAGGAAGTTTGATACTTACATGTTATGTACCTTTTCAGTTTTGGGTTCATGGGAGGGTATTAAATTTGTATAGGCATTTTGATTTCATAATTCAGATGTTTTTATTTTGTACCGGAATAGACATATGGGGAGATTTGTAAGGACATCATTTCATTATCCGGGTTACATTTGAGTATCTCATATACCGCTACAACCGTCGAATACTTATTCAAGTTCAATCATGTGTCAATACGGATCCGAATATCAAGGTTCTTCAACATTCAAGCCTCCGCGAGATTAATTTTGGTAAGGCTATATTTAAGTACTTTAACGGTTCACTTAGAATGTTGTAATAATTTTTCTAAAATATTTTCTAAGCGTTGGAGAGGAGTTTTTCATCAAATAATTTTTTCTAAGTGTTGAGCGGAGTATTTTTGGAAAAAAATAAAAAAAATATTTTTTTATGTCTTGTTCGAACGAGATAAGCCAGTCGTTCGAGCGACATGGCATCTCGCCCGAAGCAGTCGTTCGAGCAACATTACTGTTTCGTTCGAGTGACGCGTCGCCTTAAGTTTTTTTTTTTATGTAAAGTGTGTTAAATCACTCAGTTTTTGTTAAGAAAACCTGACGTTTTGTTTTTGTAAACACTGTAAATCGGTAGAATCCTTTGTCTTCTTCATTTAGGGTTCAAATCCTTTTATTTTCAATTCAAAAATCATCCCAATCTTTATGTGAATTATTTTGGAGCCCAATAATACAATTTTGTGAAGTTTCTCTTATAGTGAAGATTTCTACTGCCGATCTAGGTGCCATTTGAGAGGGGTGCTGGGCCAACGTTGACTGCGTGTTAAATGGAGGACTCATGGGTGTTCCTGAACTAACTGAATTGCGATTCTTGTGGAGTTCCTGCGGAATTCCATTGTTGGTTTAGGTTGCAGCCTATGAGAGTTTGCTGCAGTAAATTATTTGCGAATTTCACTTGTAATCATTGTGAGTATTATTTGTGAAATAAAAGATTTTGCCCTTCTTGGATTTTTCTTGAAAATTTATGAGTCGGCAATTCATATTTATTTGTGTTTGCCTGATTTACTACACCTAGATGCATGTTTTAGGGCTGAATTAAATTGGATTAAAAATTGACACCGATTAAATAAGGTTAACTTGAAAATCTGCGAATTCGGTTTAATCTGTATCACACGACTTTCACAATTGTGAGTACACAAAATTACAATTAAATATTTCTAAAAATTAGGGGAATAAAATAATAAAGTAAATGGTCACAACACAAGAATTTACGTAGTTCGGCAACTGCTTACGTCCACAGAGAGGGTTCTTAGTCTTTATTAATTTCTCAAAAGTTTGAAATGACACGACCCTTTGCCTCAAGGTGAGGGTATTATTTATAATAGTAAAAAGTAGTTGTGTAGAGTAAGGAACTCTTATAGCTACGTATTGGCTCATGTGGTGAGTCTTGTTTATCTCGTTCGAGAATATAAGTAACCAGTTAAGCATGTGAATATTCATGTGATAGGCATTTATAATTATCTTTGCGATAAGCATTTGTAAATATCCACGCGACACTAAATTTGACTGAGACAACGTGTTAGCCCTGCTTGGATCATAAAAAACTGTGCCTTTATGGTTTCGGCCTCATGAACATCTTCACACATGTTTTGCAATTTGAGTCTAGTTCTTTCATCAATAAACGTAGGAGGTCTAGGTCATGTCTAGTTATCAATTATAATTATGTTTTCTATGTTAAATACAATTCTGATAAGAATTTGCATTTGGTACACTTCTTTTTAAATACTGAGGGCCCATCTGGTTTTGTATTCAGAAAACTCGATTTAAACGTTGTTTTTAAATACAATTTTTTGTGTTTATAATTATTGATGTGCGTTTGGTAAACTTCTTTTTAAATACAATTTTTTGAAAATTTGACAAAATTGGAAAACATGTATATATATATATATATATATATATATATATATATATATATATATATATATATATATATATATATATATATATATATATAATGATATTGAATGTATAATTCACAATAAAATTATATACATACATTAATTGATAATATTTTTTAATACATATATACTATATGTATATTTTATATTATTCTGTATATTAATAATACATGTTCAAAATTATATATAAGTGTTGATACCAAATTTAGTCTGCTGACATTGCTCAATTGAGTGAAGACACGTGGCAATCTGCGTGGCAAAAACAAACACTTCTGAACAACACCTTGACTCCGAGGAACCATACTGCAACGAGGAACTCTGCTTCCCCGATCAACTCAGACGCTCCGACCAACAAGAACTTTCCGAGGAACTTTTGAGTACCGAGGAACTTAGGCGGTCCGAGCAGCTTAGGCGGTCCGAGTTGCACCTCGGACAAAGAATTAATAGCAGGATAACCAACAGGTTGACTGCGCATTAAATGCTTATTATTATCATACAGATGTATACGCTTAAGGGGCATTGAATGTATTACCCTTTCACATTACAGCCTTAGGGCTATAAATACATTGTATTATCCTCATTGAGGGGGGACCGGAATTTCTTGAGAAAACTTGTAATCGAGAATTCCCAAACAGTCAGCAATAACAGAAACAGTGGACGTAGGCCGTTCTTATAAGGCTGAACCACTTTAAAATTTATTTGTCTCATTTTATTTTATCTGTGATTAAATAATTAGATATAATCTAATTTTTTATATCAACAGATTGGCGCCGTATGTGGGAAACAACTGGTAATATCGTTTTTCATCAAAAATAATTCATCACAAATGGCTGATATTCCAGAACCCAGCAATCGAAACGCTGGAAGCCCTCCAAATCCATCTGCTCTGCCCAATATTCCAGATCGGACTGGAATAATGACAAATCTAGCCCAGGGCCAGACAGTCATGCAACAAACTATGCGACAACTCATACAAACCCTCCATGGCGGTGCACCAACCCATTCAGGACCGCTAAGTATTCAACGAAATACCCGTTTACCTTCTTCGCGTACTAAGCGTACCGATTCATATTGTACTAAGGAGTCTGGAGATTTTTCTTATCAACCTGGTCGAACTTCGTCGGTACGAGCCACAGATACTGAACAACGTATCACTCTCTCTCCAGAAAGGACTAGTGCGCTAGAAAGATTAAGCAGAGTATCTCCTTTTGATCGATTAGGTCCTAGGAGGAGCAAAAGTCCTCCTAGAACCGCATCGAGGAGCTTTCGACGACCATCAGACTTAAGGGAAGGATCTGCCCAATCGCAACCAGCTACTCATCAAGATAGATCCCAGGAAGCCACATCAACGCGATCAGTTGCTCGAACCAACAGGTCCGAGGAAGGAAAAGATGAGTGGAAAGGCTCTATTCAGAGGCTGGAGGATAGATTAGGGGAAATGGCTAAAGCCAAGAACCCTCTACAACGAACTTTTGTTCAAGGAACACCTTTTGTCCATGCCATTGTAGATTTTCCAACACCATCAGAGTTCAAAGCACCTGTCGTGACCCCTAAATATGATGGAAAGACCGACTTTGTCCTTCATATAGAACAATACCAAGCTGCAACTGACATCTATGCTGTTCCAGATCAGATGAGATGCAGAGCATTCTCAGGAACTCTTACCAGATCTGCTCAAATATGGTATAATAATCTTCCTCGGGGTAAGATATCAACTTTTTTTCAACTGGCCGAGTTATTCATTGGGAATTTCTTTTTTGGGGCAAAACCAGTTAAACGAGTAGCGCATTTGTTAAGTGTTAGACAAAAAGCTGGTGAAAGTACCAGAGATTATATAACTCATTTTAATAACGAGAAACTCGAAGTCATTGATTATGAGGAAAAGATAGCGATTACCGCTTTGATGAGTGGACTACTGCCCAACAAGTTGTACTACACTTTGACCAAAGATCCACCTAGAATCATGTCAAATCTGATGGGAAAAGCGGCCAAGATTATGAATGCCGAGGAGGCTATGGCTGCGAAGAAGAATATGGATGTCAAAGAAACCAAGGTGGAAGGTGATAAACTTAAGAAGAAAGAGAATAAGAACAATGGTAGTGACAAACACTCAAAAACAAGGTCGTCATGGGAAGTATTGAAGAAATTTGATAATTATACTCCTTTGAATAAAGACATCAACCATGTTCTAGAAGAAATCAAGAACAACGAGGAATTAAACTGGCCAGAGAAATTAAAGGCAGACCCTGACAGGAGAAATAAGCCAAAATATTGCGAGTTTCACAAAGATCGTAGCCATATGACCAAAAATTGCATAGCTCTTCAGAATGAGATTGAAACACTCATCAGACGAGGAAAACTGGCAAAGTATGTTGATCGAAGGAATGAAAGAAGAAACAACGACCGAATAAGAGAGAGGTCTAGATCTCCTCATCGAACAGAGGAGAACAAGAAAAGAGACCATGAAGTTGATCCAGAAGACGACCCCGATCTTCCCAAGAGACCAAGGCAGCCAGAACGTGAGGTATTTTCGATACGCTTTGGGACATTTGATTGTAATGTTATTACAGGTGAAGATGCAGGAGGAGGAGACCTTACTGCAGAGAGAAAATCTTACCACTGTGAGGCTCAAGCTTGCTCATACATTCAACGAATAAATCTAGCTGAGGAGGATCGCCCTAGAAAAGTAAACAAAGAGAAATTGGTTATTGGTTTCTCAAAGAACGACCTCGCATGTGTTCTATATCCTCATGATGACCCATTGGTTATCAAAATGAGGTTGAAGGAAGTGATGATTTCAAGAGTACTAGTAGATAATGGTAGCTCGGCAGACATCATGTTCTACTCATTCTTCGACAGTTTAAATCTAAAACTATCTCAACTGGAGCCTTATCATAGACCCCTCCTGGGTTTTTCTGGTGAGAAAGTTTTTCTACTTAGGACGATCAAGTTGGATATATTCATTGGTACATGGCCTGCTTGTCGAACAAAAAGAATACGCTTCTTCGTGATGGATAAGAATGTTCAATCAGCATACAATATCATCATGGGAAGAGTAGGATTGAAGAAGTTCGAGGCTGTACCATCTAAGGTACATCAATGCCTAAATTTTCCAACAAATTTTGGAGTATGAGTTGTGAAAGGTGATCAGAAAGTAGCTCGGAAATGCTATTATACATCCGCCGAGCAAGAGGAACTGGAGGAATCAAGGAAAAAGACTACAACCTATCAAGTGGATGAAGGTGCAGAAATTGAAACATTGGATCCTAAAGATGAGTCACAACTCGTGAAAGGTCAAGTGGTGGAAGCTACTGAAAACATCATTCTGGACGACGAGCACCCTGAACGAACTACTCAAGTAGGTTTGTCGTTGGAAGCCTCACTAAAGCAGAAATTGATAACTTTCTTAAGAAGCAAAAAGCAAACTTTTGCATGGAGTTATGAGGATATGCCTGGGATAGACCCAAATTTCTTATGTCACGAGCTCAATGTGAATAAGGAGATCAAGCCTGTGAAGTAGAGAAGAAGAATATTCAGTCCCGAGAAGAATCAAGCTATACAGGAGGAAGTCGAGAAGCTCCAGAAAGCTTGCTTTATTGAAGATGTTAAATATCCAGACTGGTTAGAAAATGTGGTGATGGTGAAAAAGAAGAACAACAAATAGAGGATGTGTGTAGACTTCACCGACCTCAACAAAGCATGCCCAAAGGATCACTTTTCGCTGCCCCAAATTGATCAACTAGTGGATGATACCTCGGGACACGAGCTGCTGAGCTTCATGGATGCTTATTCTGGTTACAATCAGATTAAAATGAAACCTGAAGACAGGGAGAGTACTTCTTTCATTACCCATAGGGGAACTTATTGTTATAATGTTATGCCTTTTGGTTTAAAAAATAAAGGTGCAACTTATCAGCGGCTGATGAACAAAGTGTTTGCAGAACAAATCAGTTGCAATATGGAAGTCTATGTTGACGATATGCGGACAAAGAGCAAGAAAGCTGTTGATCATCTAGTTGACTTAGGCCAGACCTTTGATCAACTAGATAAATATCAAATGAAGTTGAACTCGACGAAGTGCATATTTGGAATACGAGAAGGCATGTTTCTCGGGTACATTGTCAATCAGCGAGGCATTGAAGCTAACCCTGAAAAGATCAAAGCTCTGTTAGGGCTGCGATCCCCAACGACGAAGAAAGAGGTGCAAAGTCTTACAGGACGAGTAGCAACACTCAACAGATTTGTATCGCGAGCAACTGATCGATGTCTCCCATTCTTCAAGACGCTCCGAAAGACTTTTGAGTGGAATGATGAATGCGAGAAGGCTTTCCAAGACTTGAAAAAATATTTGGGAGCACCTCCACTGTTATCCAGGCCAGTGATGGGAGAAAAATTGTACTTATATCTGGCAGTGTCCGAAAATGCAGTTAGTTCGGCATTGATAAGAATGGAGAATGGAGTACAAAAACCAATCTACTACACAAGTAAGGCCTTCCGAGGAGCAGAGATCAGATATCCAAGGCTGGAAAAATTAGCACTAGCATTGATCGAGGCAAGTAGAAGAATGAAGCCATACTTTCAGGCTCATACTATAGTAGTATATACTGATATGCCATTGAGGCAAGCCCTTCATAAACCAGAAAAATCAGGAAGATTGATGTGCTGGGCAATAAAACTTGGTGAATATGATATAGTTTATGAACCCAGATCATCGCTAAAAGGGCAAGCGGTAGCAGATTTTATAGCAGAGTTCACCTATCCTGATACCCCCGAGGAGCAAAAGTTGCTCATTGATCAACCTTTGGATGTTACAGGATCATCAAATACAATCCCAGACCAACTTAGCTTGGTAAAAGGGCAAGTAGATGTTACAGAATCATCAAATTCGAGCCCAGACCAGCTTAGGTTGGTAAAAGGGAAAGAAAAGATGATCGACGAACAGCAAGAAATATCAGGAGATGGTGAAATGAAGCAACAAATTTTCCACCGAGGAACTCTGTCAGATCAGCAATTTGAAGACAAGTTACCTATATGGAGTCTGTATGTGGATGGTTCATCCTGCACTACAGGATGTGGCGCAGGGATAGTTTTGAACAGTCCGGACGAGGTCGACATGGAATACGCCCTATGTTTCCAATTCAAAGCTTCGAATAATGAGGCTGAATATGAAGCCATGATTGCAGGTCTTAGTTTGGCAAAAACCATGGGGGCAGAACAAGTTATTATTTTCAGTGACTCGCAATTGGTCATAAATCAAATTATGGGAGTATATGCAGCCAAAGGAGAATTAATGATCAGATATCATGCAAAGGCAAAGGAATTGGTGCCGGAATTTACTGCTATTTAGCTAGTCAGAATACCAAGAATGGAGAATGCAAGAGCATACGCCTTAGCTCGATTAGCATCAGCTACTCGTACCGAGCTACGAAGAATAATCCCAATTGAAGTTTTAGCTGGTCGGAGTATAGATGAAGATCTAACGATAAACTTTAATACCCTCGATTTAGGGTTATCATGGATGGATCCCATCAGGGCATATATTGAGAAAGGGGCATTACCAACTGACAAACTTGCAGCCAAGAAACTGAAGCTTAAGGCTGCTCGTTATGTACTGACTAATGGTATTTTATACAGACGAGGAATTATAGCAGATTTGCAAAGATGTGTGCATCCCACCGAGGTGAAAGATTTGATTAAAGAGGTCCATGAAGGGTCCTGTGGAGCCCATGTAGTAGGTCGGACACTTTTGCAAAGAATGATGACTCAAGGATACTACTGGCCGACGATGAAAGCTGATTGTATAGCTTATGCCAAAAAATGTGACAAGTGTCAGCGTTTCTCCTCCATCCGAAGAACTCCCCAAGCATTATTGACACCCATTACTTCCCCTTGGCCATTTGCCATATGGGGAATAGATTTGGTCGGGCCACTGCCGACGACAAGGGGAAGATTTAAGTATCTCGTGGTCGCTGTGGATTATTTTACTAAATGGGTTGAGGTTGAGCCTCTCATTGATATGACGTACGACAAGGTGTACCAATATATTTAGAAGAACATCATTTGTCGATATGGTCTTCCTGATGCCTTATTCACAGACCATGGAACACAATTTGACAACGAGGAGTTCGCTGCCTATTGTCATCAATCTAAAATCTTGAAGATCCACTCGGCACCAGGCCATCCTCAAAGCAATGGATAAACTGAAGTGACAAACAGAACGCTGCTGAATGGTTTAAAAAAAACTGAATGACGCGAAAGAAAACTGGATCAACGGGCTACAATCAGTGCTATGGGCTTATCGAAGTACTCCCCGAGCAGCAACAGGGGAATCTCCATAAATGCTAGCATTTGGAAGTGAAGCTGTTATACCCGCCGAATTGGGTCTCCCAACACACAGAATATTAAATTTTAATTCCCCTGTCAGCGATTTAATAAGAAGGTTAGACTTGGACATGCTCGAGGAGGTTAGGGAAGAAGCTGCCATTAGAAATGTTGCTTACCAGCAACGAACAACTTTGTTCTACAACAAGAGAGTGAAGAAGTGCGACTTGAAAGAAGGAGACTATGTGCTAAAGAAGGTGAAACAAAAGCACAACAAACTGGAAGCAAACTGGCATGGACCCTACCGAGTTAAGGAAGTTGTTCGACCAGGGACATACAAAATAGAAACTTTAGAGGGGGAGGAGTTTAAGAATGCATGGAATGCAGAACACCTGTGCAAATATTATCAGTAATGTAAACTCTCATGTAATGCAGTTTCATCAGTATGAATAAAGTGACAAATGTTCTGCTCAGTTCTTTCCTTTTATTGGAAATTTTTTGCTGAATACTAGTGCTACACACTACTCAGAAAAACTCGGACTAACTCAATCTATTCCTAAAAATGACAACTTGGTTGGTTAGGAAGTAAATTTATTCCTAAAAATGCCAACTTGGTTGGTTAGGAAGTAAATCTATTCCTAAAAATGCCAACTTGGTTGGTAAGGAAGTAAATATATTCCTAAAAATTCCAACTAAGGTTGGTTAGGAAGTAAATCTATTCCTAAAAATGCCAACTTGGTTGGTTAGGAAGTAAATCTCTTCCTAAAAATGCCAACTAAGGTTGGTTAGGAAGTAAATCTATTCCTAAAAATGCCAACTAAGGTTGGTTAGGAAGAAAACCTATTCCAAAAAGTGTCAAAGATTGGTCGGTAAGAAAAATCCACTAACTATGGTTGATCGGGTATAAAAACTCACTAACTGTAGTTGGTCGAGGAGAAAAATTTACCGACCTTGGTTGGTCGGAAACATTTTATGAGTACGAGAAAGTGATCGAGCAAAATTTTTGATACTCGTGACTTTTTAAATTACTACCAAGTTGGTCGAGAAACAAATTATCATCAATTTTGGATAGTCATCAAATGATTACCACAAATTCAAGATAGTCGACAATAAGTTTTTAGCAAACTCCAGTTGATCAACAAATAACACAATGTTGTTATCTTTTTAACAGATATATATGCACAGATGTAAAGTGTTTTATAGACAACAGCAATCAAGATTTGTAAATAAAATTATTTCATTAAATGTAGAACAAAATACATCAAGAATGAAACACAAATTTATTACATCAAGATTCCTATTCTATTGGTTTCTTCCCCTCTGCTTTTGAAACAGGTTCCTCGCCAGCAGGTGGATCATTTAAAGCATAAGGGGAGTTTATGAAGTTAAGATCTTTAAGCATCCTGATGTTCATCACAGATGGTCGATCGAGTAGGTACTCGGGACGAGACATCTCAACATTATAATGGAGATTATAATCGCCAAGGTATTTGGAAATCAAACACCGAGGGATGGCCCGAGCAGGGATCCAACTCATATCAAGCTTGAATGGTGGCACTGGTAGCTCGAGAATCCCAGGATTATGGTAATCCCACAATAATGAACATGTTCCAGTTGCAGTACACCTAAGGTATTCAACCATCCATATTTGTAACCCTCATTATTTGCATTTTGGATACGATCATCCAAATGGTAGAGAGCCTCATTGTAACCAGCCATCCAGAATTCTCTGGGCTGCTTATGGAATTGATATGTCAATCTTTCCAGTTGCTCGTGGAGATTTTTTATAAAGAGTTCTTTATTCTCTAAGACAGACTTCTGCGCAGAAAGCTGCTCGTCCAGACTTCTGATCTTCTTAGACATCTCAGCCAATGCCTGGTTCTTTACCATCAGTTGAAAGGCCTGGTTCTCTAGAGCAGATTGAGTTCTTTGTTCCTCGACAGAAATTCGAGCAGCTCTTGCTCGTCCCCGAGGAGATCTTGCTCGTCCTCGAGTAGATGTAGAAGGGCCAGACCTCTTCAAGGTTTCTAACTCATCCCTCAGGTTGGCATTTTCGACCTCCAAGAAAGAGACTCCCTCGTCGTTCACAGGGACCAAAGCGTTTGAGGTGGCAGCTGCAGACTTCAACTGAGACACCTCTCTTTGCATGTTATAATTTTTTTGCTCTAACAACTCAGCTATTTGTCTGTGCTCTTCGACCTCAGCCTTCAAAGTTCTTTCCCTCACATCGTAAGCAGCAAACCGTTTATCGTATCCCTTATCGGCACTGATTTGTTGATACTTCTTCTCGTACCCCTCGTGTAAAAGGGCAGTAGATTCTTTATATTGTTGCTGAAGTTCTTCAAGAGTGACTTGAAGATCTTCAATCATATCATAGTATGCTACGTTGTTAGCCACTGCACAGTCGAGCAGGCACTTCAAATACTGATAGGCTTTAATTGCTTGCTCTGAAGGACCTTGATCGATGATGTCAATGATTTGAGCTGCACTCATATCTGTATGACCAGCTTTGAAATACTCATTGCATTGCCTTAATAGTTTTGAATCATGAGCATACAATAATTCCATCCTGACCAGAAACTAGTAAAGGAAGAAAAAACAATAATCAATAAGAGTACAAACAGAGCATGAAGAAGAGAATCAACAGTATGCATAAGCAAAAGTTCAAATTTTATTACATCATAAAGGAGAAGTACAAAGTTCAGAATTACATTTGACAAAGAAAAATAAAATAGAGAGAAATCCGAACAACTCTACACCTTTTCCTTGTCTCCCAAAACTTTCTCGGGAGGCTAGGACGAGGAGGTAGGTTGCTCGGATGGAACAGAGGGTTGCTCGGGAAGTGCTGGAGGTTTCTCGGATGAAGTAACGGGTAGCTAAAGTTCCTCGCCAGTGGGCTGGATAGCTGGGGGATGAGAAATTTGATCTCCCATCACCATGGAAGATTCCTCAGAGGCAGCTTCGTCCTCTTCTTCTTCAGGATTTGGAGGGGGCCCGGGATGTGTCGCTGAAATAGTTTAGAATTTTCATCAACTTTCATCTCTTGAAGAGCAGCGACCCATCCATCTCTAAAGTAATTGAGCTGCCATATTCCACTTACGACATCATGGCAGCCAAACCTTTATTCCAACCTTTATCCCAGCCGGCGCTGAAATATTTTTTGACAGCCAATTTCCTTTTTATCTTCTCCGAGGAAAGCTTCTCGGAAAGAAGATCATTAGCAACTTTTAATTTATTCTCAACTTCCTCCTTATGACGACTTACTTCCCGAAGTTGACCCAACTCCTCCTCAGCAGTCTTGAGCTTATTAAGCTCCCCAATATTTTTGAGCTTCCCTTCGAGCTCTTTATTCTTCTCCTCCAAATTATTTATTTTTTTCTCCAACCCCTTGGAGACCTCAATAACCTGAGCTTTCTCCTGCTCGGTCGAGATAAGCCTCTTTTCCCAAATTGCCTAATCATCATCATATTTCTGACGAGAATCTTTCAGAGACTGCACCAGGCCCATCAAAGCTTCCTCTATACCTGACGAGGAGCTTGAAGCTTTAATAGCTTCATCTTTCTTCAGAATTGTATTAAAACAACTCACCAATTGTGAAAAGAAAATGAAAGCAAGTCAGTGCACAAATACAAAAAGGAAAGAATAAAAATTTAAGACTATAGGACTTACAGAAGCAATATGACGAGCTGCTAATGTGGTAACCGTGTCCCGAGAAAGGTTTTCTTCAATACCTTGGATCTCGGGAATGATTCAAGCCTTCATCGAGTTCATAGCAGAGCTCGGGGGAACAAAAGTGGGAACACCACTAATCGGGGGCTAAGAGATGGATTCAGACAAATTGATAGAGGAGCTTTTCTTCAGCCTCCTCAGAGGAGCATCAACTTTCTCGACTAAAGATGTAGTCTTAGTCAGAGAAATGACAATCACCTCGCTTGGAGCAGCAACCTTGCTTGGGGCCATTGGGGGCTTCTTGACAACCTTCACAGGAGCAGTCGAAGGAGGTGCATCAATTTTCTTTGTCCCCTCTCATGGGACATCAGGCTTACTTCTCTTTACCTCTCCAGCACCAGAGGCAGATTTCTCAAAAAGGGTAGGAGGTCTTCTTTTCTTCATCCTTTCACTAAAAGGAATATGTGACTCAGGTGAAGAACTTGTAGAGGCTGGTATTGGTTCTGCGTCGCTTATCACCGGACGAGCAGTAAAAGAGGAGGTGTAACTCTTGTACTGCAACAAATATGAAGCTGACCTAATATGCTCATCGGCAACAGTCTGATGCAAACTCCAGATAAGTTTTAAATGCCTTATGTTAACGTCTGCCTTTTTTGGAGATTTTCTTTTGCTGTCAACTGCAAATAAATCAAAATTAAAATATCAGTGGCACATTTTATTAAACACAAAGGAAGCATAATTTTGAAAATAAAATAAAAACAACCTATCCCATTGCCATAGGGAGGATATCTGGGACCCTGGTAAACATCATCTCCAGTTAATGGAGGGTGTTGCCAATTTTTCATAACAACCTCGTGCTCAAAGTAGTACATATTGGCATCTGGGAGATTGACCACTAAAGCTCTATTTAAAAACCTAGTTTTCAAATAAAAAGTATTATCGCCCACAACCCATCTATAACAAAACATAATTTCAGGAATTCCTATACGAGTTCCATGAATTTGACTTAATCTATAAGCACCGTTAACTATTCTCCACGTATTGGGGGCTATTCTTGCAGGAACCACATCAAAGTATTGACAGAATTCCAGACATAAAGGGTTTGGGGGAAAAGAAAAGCCACACTCAGCGACAAAGAGACTGGGGAACCAATGTCCCTCAGCCAAATGAAATTAGTCTGAAGGCTCAGAAAGCTCTTTCAAAATAAACCATGAGGGAATAGAGAAATCAGAGCGAAACTTATCAACCGATTCTACAGGATAAACCATGATGAAAGAAGGAAATCAAAGAGAAAAAAGAAAATCTTACAGGAAAGGGATGAGTCTGTTGACAACAAATGATGAAAGAAATGAACGCACTGGAGAGAGAGACGATGGAAAACTCAAAGAGACAAATTTGAAAAAGAAGAAGACGATGGGATTTTCTGCAACGTTTAAATACTTTACCTTGGGAAAGGGTAAAAGTAATCATTACAAAAAGAGACGGTTACGTTACCGGCGGCTAAAAAGACAAAAATGGCGCGGGAATCGAAGCGGTTAGAAAAATTCAAAAAAGACCGATTCTACGAATTTGGAAGAAGAAATAAATACAAAATAAAATACTCCTAAATTTCAGGATGACCATTTAAAATCGCCATATTTCGAGAAAGAATGTTCCACACTCCTCAAATTTCGAACTATGAAACATTGGGGGCTTCTGTTGATACCAAATTTAGTCTGCTGACATGGCTCAATTGAGTGAAGACATGTGGCAATCTGCGTGGCAAAAATAAACACTTTCGAACAACACCTTGACTCCGAGGAACCATACTGCAACGAGGAACTCTGCTTCCCCGATCAACTCAGACGCTCCGACCAACAAGAATTTTACGAGGAACTTTTGAGTACCGAGGAACTTAGGCGGTCCGAGCAGCTTAGGCGGTCCGAGATGCACCTCGGACAAAGCATTAATAACAGGATAACCAACATTGTATTATCCTGCTATAAATACATTGTATTATCCTCATTGAGGCGGGACCGAAATTTCTTGAGAAAACTTGTAATCGAGAATTCCCAAACAATCAGTAATAACAGAAACAGTGGACGTAGGCCATTCTTATAAGGCTGAACCACTTTAAAATTTCTTTGTCTCATTTTATTTTATCTGTGATTAAATAATTAGATATAATCAAATTTTTTACATCAACAATAAGTATCATGTATTCATTGATAATATTATTTAACATATGGACGTTAGTATATTATATAATTTAATAATATAAATGGGTAGGGCATATAAGGTTTTGTAATAATTCTCTATTACGCTCTCCACTATAATCACTACTGCCAATAAAATGATGAATAATGGCAAGCATTAAAGTGTAAACAACATCCTGTATACCTCTATCTTGCATATGTTCATCTTTGACAATTTTGACAGCATTAACAATGTCATTTCTTTGACTTTCTATGAGAATATTTGCCCACCAACCCCGAAGTGTGCCAGTAAAACCAGCAATGATCATTTGAGCAATACTTTGATTAAAGGCATCATTCTATTTACATATGGTGGAATACATGGACATCTGATGTATCACTTCATAGATTTGATGTTCATATTTACCATCAATATTCCAATCATAAATGGTCTTACCATGGGAGTTGGACTGTGGATTCATCACAGAGTTTTCTTTGAAAAGAAGATCCTAAAGGGTTGGTTTGTGATAGTAATTTCTCACAGGACCAACATAGCTAATATTATTACTATGAGTAATTTTATTGATATAGTCTTCAGAATTTTTAAAAGAATTCTCAAAGTCATGAGCTTCTTTCAAAGGAATATCAAATTCTGAATCAGAATCAACATGGGATAAAGTGTTAATTTTTAACCCTTTGAGATTGTTCTCAATTTCTATAAGTTAGGATATAAACTCAGTTTTATTACCCATTTTAAAACCTTTAACATCAATAGGAGGTTAAACTAAAGGTTGGTCAAGAATTTTCTTAGAGTTTTCCGGTTTCTTAATCGTAATATGTACCTGGAGGTTCTCAATTCTATTGAGTTGATTCCCAATCGAATTAAGGATAAGGTTGGTGTAACTTCCTTGCTTATAAAGGGGATTAAGCATAGTCTTATAGGTAACGAGTCTCTCTTCAGTATCAAGGTTAAGGAAGGCAGTAGCCTCTAACCTAGGTGAACTACCACTTTGGGTGGTACTTCCAATATCTAAGGAGAGAGGTTCGGTCGGAGGATGAACATCAGATATAATCTGGTTGTTCGAGGTTTTCCAATTGTTTAAATGTTTATCTTCAGTTTTAGGAATCTATTTATCCTCAAGAACAAAAAGATGCTTATCTTTAGAAAACATTTGAAACCAGACAACAAAAGAAGTAACCTGATGGTTATCTTCTACCCATTTATAGAATTCATGTTTATAATTATCTAACTCAGTTATGCTATATTTGGCAATATACCAAGCATGAAATTTAGCATAACCAGGTAGATAAAATTCAGCATTAATCTCTTGCCTATTAACTGTAAAAAGCATAAAAAGGAAAGGGGGTTAAAGTCTGACGTTCATTTCAGACGGCGTAGGAGACTCTCTACGCTGAGAAGTATCTTTCTTCTCATAAATACCATGGGGTATTTATTCATTGGTAAAGATACCATGAAGATTCATATCATCGTGATATGGATAGTTCCTAGGATTTTCTTCACAAATGGAGTGTCGTGAAGCAGACGGAGGATAGGTAACAAAAGGGGTTCTAGAAGTCTGACCTCTAGAGAATTGACACCTATTAAATTTTCTAAAATTTAACAAAACATCACCATCTTTATCCTCAATAATATCCCCAATATCTTCATTTTGACGCGGTTGCGGAGGAACAACATTTTTTATTGCCAAGTCTCTGGGAAATCAATTTCGTCCCAACTTATAGTTCTAGGTGTATGCACGTTAGAATCTATATGGTGTGTGTCAATTAACACAGTTTTACCAAAAGGAATAAACTGTTTAATATTGGGAGCCATAATACTCATTACCTTGTAATAAATCCTATAGATAATCCCAATAGTTTCCGATCCAGGAAGAAAATTATAACCTTTTGCTTGAACCCTAAGACTCAAAGCTTTACAAAGGTGCATATCATTTAAAGACAAAGTTATGTTTGGAAACACATCAAAATAATACAAAGACTAGTTTCAATTGCTCCCATAAAAGATTGTATAAAATTAGTACATCTACCATCACGTAGAGTAGCTTGTAAACAGGCATTCATACCAGAAAGGGTCAAGGGTTTAAAACCAATTCGAATTAAACCAACATGAATAAAACGTTAATTTTTATCTTTTATATGATCTTTAAGATCATCCCATTTAAAGAGCTCGATAGACTTATCTTGCTCATTTAGACTAATGGTTTGTTCCATAGTCTTTATAGCGTACTTGCTACGAAAGTTATACCAGCCAGTGTTATAAATAGTTTTAGGCTGGACTTTAGGAATAGTCCACCTGTTCAAATCCTTTTGAATATCAAATTCAATTAAAGAAGAGTTCTTCACGAACCCTTGTGAAGTGTGTGTATCAATGGTGTTTAAATCTATAATACAAATGTTAATATTTAGAATAGTAATAACCTTATGATCTGAATTAGGAAAATATTATACAATTCAAAAATCTAAATTTAAAAGAATATAATAAGCCGAATTAGAAATCACATCTGACACCCAGTGGTCAAAGATTTACTTAGGAATAAGTCTCAACGCCTCACACGGCAACCCATTACGCGACAAATACCAGTCCATATCAAAACTAGATTTCTATTTCTCCTTATTATTATCATTTAAATTAGGTTTTTAATGTGAATAGTAAATTACTATTCACACCGGTGAACATTAATTTACTATTCATGTGAGTAGTAACTTACTGTTACGACATAAATTTCAGATCATTATTGTTACTAATCTAAACATTAACACGCAGTTTAGCCAATTATGGCTCTGATACCATATACAAAAGGATCAATATAAGCGGAATAATAATTGAAATATATTACAGACTTTTATTACAAATGGAAATTAAAACAAACTTAAAAACTTACAAACGGAATAAGAGTCCACCGGAATACGGCCGGAAAGTCCACAAACTTATTACAAATTTAGAGAGAGAGAGTAAAGAAAGAGGTGTGAAATGAGGAAGAGGAGTCCTCAATTTATACAACACAAAAATGAATAAATAATTCCTAAGACAATGACTATTGGGTCCCTCCATATTCGAGGCAGACAAAGTCTTTTATCCTGAAGCGTCGGCTATTAGGACAGTGGGTCCTAATCAGTGGGTCCTTCCACAATCGTCGAGTTGTCGAGATAGAGACATGTTTGTCCATAAGCGTCGATGAGCATCTTTCTGGGGCCAGGTGGGCTAGTTGTGGGACAGTTATCTTAAATCATCTAGGCCATCCTCTGGGTCCAGTTAGGAAAGCTACAGTCCAATCTTCGAGTTGGAAAGGCTGAACTCAGTGAGTTAAAGAATGCCTCCATCGTGGGCTCAGTAGGCAAGTTGGTGTCGAACATGTCACCGATAAACTCATCGTCTTCTGGGTATTGGGATTCTCCGACAAGACAGAAGAACGGGTTGTCATTCTTGACTGAGGCCATGGATGTATCATCATCAGAAGGTAGTGGAATAGGGTTAGAATCATCACCAAAAAATGGCTTAATTCTATCACCAGGAACACTGAAAGTCGCCTTGAATTAACTTTGAGTGTAATCCATCACCTTTTATAGCAGTTCCTGCTCCGTAGCTTTGGGGAATTGCTTCTTCAGTGCAGTCTTCAAATCCTTGATCAGATTAGCTCCTGGCGTCATCTTTGTTGTGGGAGGGGGTGAATCTTCAACCATAGCCATGTAGTGTTTCAAACTATCTTTTATTTTAGAGATAGTGGTATTAATGTTAATACCACTCCACCATCTATAATAAAAGATTCTTTCAAGTAGAGGAACATTAAGATGGTTCACTCTACATTGAAGATCCCATCGGGAGATTTAAGGAATGCCAATTTCGGTAAAAAAAATAATAGGGTGTTAAGTCCCACTCGAATCTTATTTTTTCCCCTCAACTTTTGATGAAATTGAGTCCAAGGTAGAAAGAGTTTTTCCTTGGTAATTTCATCGGGGAACATATCAATACCAGGGCCAAATTTGTCCCACCAATTGATAACCCATCCTGTGTAGCATTCTTTTAAAGAGTTTGGGCACAACAAAAAAAACCAGGTGTGTTTGTACTTAGCATTTTGGTAATAAAAAGATTTAGTCCAAGTCTGGACATAATCCCAATAATTATAGGATCCATTGTGCGAACTCAATTTTCATGCCTTCAAAGGATGAATTCCCCATTCCCGGGGAGAGATGAACTGTTTCAAAACAGCCTTGCTATAAGCAATGGGAGATTTGAAATTATTATGGTGTTTATTAGTATGATTAAACACCACAAAGTCAGTTTCTGTGAGGATCGCCTCATATATTGTTCGGTATTTTCCTTATTGCATATCATAATTATGTGTATCAAGGTAAAGGGACTTAATTTTCCATGGAGAAGACACCTGCTTCTCGTCCTCGTCATTGAGGATGAGCATCAATTTCGAAGTCCTTTGATTAATAATGAAATCATGCTTGATGGTTTCCAAGACTTCTTTAGCAGATTTCCTTTTGCAAAAGGGGTTAGGAGGGGACTCAATTTTTCCCTGTTCTGCGCGCTCTGGCGAAGAAATTCCAAATAATCCTGTATCGGAGGATATTGATCATCATCGATCATTATCTTCTCTTTTCCAGGCCTTTGGTGGGATTGCCCACGGCCTCTGCCACGCCCTCTAGAGGGGACAATCATTGATTCTGCAAAAACTCCCTGGTTAGAAAATCAGGAAGAGAATTGTTTTCACCTTTGATATGTTCGATATCAAAATCAAATGAGGATAAATTATCTTGCCATCTGACAAAAATTTATTTTGAAGCAATATTTTCAACACCTTTTTGCAAAACCTGTTTAACAGCACTACAATCAATTCGTAGTAAAAATTTCTAATTTAACAAGTCTTCTTGAAATTTTGTTATGCATTTAACAACCGAAAAGAATTTCTTTTTCAATGGTAGAGTAATTTTTCTGAGCATCTTTCCAAGAGCGAGATGGAAAATGAACAAGTTCTTCCTTTTTAGTTGAAGAATTAAGTTGTTTTAAAATACCATCATAACCTATATCCGAGGCATCAGTTTCAATAATTTTAGAAAATGAAGGATTAGCCAAAGCTAGGCAAGGCAATTGCTTGACTTTAAGTTTAATTTTTTAAATAACTTTGGTGTGCTCTAAGGTCCAAGGAGCAGGGTTCTTTTTCAACCTAGTGTAAAGGATTGCACTGTCCTGTGCAAGATTTTTATAATAATCACCAATATAATTGAGACTACCCAGAAATCTTTGGAGTTGAGTTTTTTCTTTTAACTCATCAGGGAATTTAGAAGCAAATTCAATACTTCTATCAATAGGGAGTATTTTCCCTTCTCCAATGTTATGCGCTAAAAATCTAATATTAGTTTGAATTTTTTTCATTTTAGGGGCGGAGACAACTAAACCATTAGTTTTAATATTAACTTTAAAAAAATTTAAATGTTTAAAGTGTTGATCAATCGATTGGGAAAAGATTATAATATCATCAATATAGACAATAGAAAATCAGAGTAATGATTAAAAATATCGTTTGTGATATTTTGAAATTCAGAGGGGGCATTTTTAAGCCCAAAAGGTAAAACATTCCATTGATAATGGCCAAGTGGAACCATAAAAACAGTTTTATACCAATCTTGTGGAGCAATTTGGATCTGCCAATATCCAGATTTTAAATCACATTTGGAAAAGATAGTAGGAGAGTTAAACCAGTCAAGTAAATCATTTTTATTAGGGATTGAATGTCTTATCCATTACAACACATTATTAAGGGGCTTGTAATTAATTACAAGCCTAGGAACACCTCGTTCCTTCTCAGCAGCCTTATTAATATAAAAAGCTATACAACTCCAGGGAGAATAACTTTTAGTTAGAAGCTTTTTATCTAAAAGACTCTGAATCTCATTCTTATAAAGATCAAGGAATTCAGCCTTCATTTGACTAGGTCTGGCCTTGGTAGGGATGGATTTTTCATTAAAATCAGTTTCATAAGGAAGAGAAACAATATGTTTCTTCCTATCCCAAAAAGCATTAGGGAGATCACTACAAACTTCAGTTGTTAATTGATTTTTAACAACATTAATTTTTTGCAGTACATTAGGTAACTCCAGCTTCTACTTGAGAGTTAAAAAAGAGATTTCTTTTTGAAGAAAATTGAAATGGTTTTCTTTGAAAATAATATTATTAGTCAAAGAGTTGATTTTCTTAATCTCTGGTTGCGTAATAAATTCAAAAACAATTTTTTATTTTGAATGGGGGCATATATTCCACTAGAATCAATTTTATTTATAGGCATAAGCAAAGATAAAAAAGGAGTACCTAAAATTATCTGTTAGGATAAATCGCTAATAAGCAAGAAGGTACTTTCTAAACAAATTCCATTGTTACAAATGACGACATTAGTTAATTTTATATTTAATGCCCATGTTATCCCCACTAGCATTAAACAAGGATTGAGTTGCCTTCTCAAAGTATTCAGTAAGAAAAATTCCTTCTTGAATACAATTCATATCAGCACCGCTGTCAACAAGAGCAATGATGTTACATAAAGTAAATTCTTTGTTGATGACCAAGTTGACAGTTGTGTACCACTTTTGACTAGGTACACGGCTCATGACACCCAAATAATCCACAAAATCTTCATCTTTTGAGGTTTCTGGATTATAATGTTTTGAAGCATTCTTAAGATTATTAATCTCAATTTGCATATTATTATGTTGATCCTTAAGTAGTCTTAACTCATTTTTAAGACTATTTACTTCATGTCTTAGGTCATTAATGTTGGCGGGTTTATTAAATTCTTCACCTTTTTCTAAACGGTTAAGTACTTCCCAAAGGCTGTGCTGTTGGTTTTGAGAAAGGGTTTCTGAAGAATTAGGAGCATTATCCTGAGTATAACACGACTTAATTAACTTAAGCTTAATGTCAGGGTCAGTAACCTGATTGATGACATCAATCATGGATTGTTGTTGACTAGTAAGTACATCAAGACTTGATCCATTCATCTGGAGAAAGGATTGGAGATGATTGCATCTCTCAGTTATGGGCTTATACTGACAATCTCCTTTTTCGGAGATATCTGAGAGCTTTGAATGTAATAAATCTCATCATCGTTCTCAGAGGAGTCCTCTAGTTCTTCAGAGGAGCTAGAATTAAGCATGAGTTTACTTAATTGAGTCTTCAAATGGTCATCAATTTGAAGATTATTAATTTTAGTTTTCATTTTGCATTTGTTAGCAAAATGGCCATATTTGCCACATTTAAAACATTTAGGGTTCGATTTGTTGGTTTTCTTATTCCTAACAAGTTTCTTTTTAGAATTATCCCCCTGATTATTAAAAATATTTTTATTATGTTTCTTTTTACGTTTATAGGGTTTCTTATAAACTTTCTTGTTTCTTTTTGAGACTTTACGAGTGGAAGTCTCATGAGTATTGTAAGCAAAGTGATCACAAAACTCGCCAAACTCTTTATTTCCACAAAGGTTTTGTTTCTTAAGCTGCCTCTATAGCTTAAGGTCATTGCAGAGAGAAAGACCCTCTTGAATTACGACACTGATGAGCTGGCCATAAGTATATTGATAGTAAGGGATAAAGATACTATCATTAACTTCTCTTAATTTCTTACGAAATTTCTCAGCAAATAAAGTAGGAAGACCATTAATAAATTTGGCTTTCCAATGCTCATGGTTGCCATTAGCCCTCTGAGTGACCCTAACAAGGAAGACATCCCTGTATCACCTAACTTTCGTAGCAAGTACGCTATAAAGACTATGGAACAAACCATTAGTCTAAATGAGCAAGATAAGTCTATCGAGCTCTTTAAATGGGATGATCTTAAAGATCATATAAAAGATAAAAATTAACGTTTTATTCATGTTGGTTTAATTCGAATTGGTTTTAAACCCTTGACCCTTTCTGGTATGAATGCCTGTTTACAAGCTACTCTACGTGATGGTAGATGTACTAATTTTAGACAATCTTTTATGCGAGCAATTGAAACTAGTCTTTGTAATGAACCTGTTTATTTTGATGTGTTTCCAAACATAACTTTGTCTTTAAATGATATGCACATTTGTAAAGCTTTGAGTCTTAGGGTTCAAGCAAAAGGTTATAATTTTCTTCCTCGATCGGAAACTATTGGGATTACATATAGGATTTATTACAAGGTAATGAATATTATGGCTCCCAATATTAAACAGTTTATTCCTTTTGGTAAAACTGTGTTAATTGACACACACAATATAGATTCTAACGTGCATACACCTAGAACTATAAGTTGGGACGAAATTGATTTCCCAGAGACTTGGCAATAAAAAATGTTGTTCCTCCGCAACCGCGTCAAAATGAAGATATTGGGGATATTATTGAGGATAAAGATGGTGATGTTTTGTTAAATTTTAGAAAATTTAATAGGTGTCAATTCTCTAGAGGTCAGACTTCTAGAACCCCTTTTGTTACCTATCCTCCGTCTGCTTCACGACATTCAATTTGTGAAGAAAATCCTAGGAACTATCCATATCACGATGATATGAATCTTCATGGTATCTTTACCAATGAATAAATACCCCATGGTATTTATGAGAAGAAGGATACTTCTCAGCGTAGAGAGTCTCCTACGCCGTCTGAAATGAACGTCAGACTTTAACCCCCTTTCCTTTTTATGCTTTTTACAGTTAATAGGCAAGAGATTAATGCTGAATTTTATCTACCTGGTTATGCTAAATTTCATGCTTGGTATATTGCCAAATATAACAGAACTGAGTTAGATAATTATAAACATGAATTTTATAAATGGGTAGAAGATAACCATCAGGTTACTTCTTTTGTTGTCTGGTTTCAAATGTTTTTTAAAGATAAGCATCTTTTTGTTCTTGAGGATAAATAGATTCTTAAAACTGAAGATAAACATTTAAAAATTTGGAAAACCTCAAACAACCAGATTATATCTGATGTTCATCCTCCGAACGAACCCCTTTCCTTAGATGTTAGAAGTACCACCCAAAGTGGTAGTTCACCTAGGTTAGAGGCTACTGCCTTCCTTAACCTTGATACTGAAGAGAGACTCGTTACCCATAAGACTATGCTTAATCCCCTTTATAAGCAGGGAAATTACACCAACCTTATCCTTAATTCGATTGGGAATCAACTCAATAGAATTGAGAACCTCCAGGTACATATTACGATTAAGAAACCAGAAAAATCTAAGAAAATTCTTGACCAACCTTTAGTTTAACCTCCTATTGATGTTAAAGGTTTTAAAATGGGTAATAAAACTGAGTTTATATCCTAACTTAAAGAAATTGAGAACAATCTCAAAGGGTTAAAAATTAACACTTTATCCCATGTTGATTCTGATTCAGAATTTGATATTCCTTTGAAAGAAGCTCATGACTTTGAGAATTCTTTTAAAAATTCTGAAGACTATGTCAATAAAATTACTTATAGTAATAATATTAGCTATGTTGGTCCTGTGAGAAATTACTATCACAGACCAACCCTTCAGGATCTTCTTTTCAAAGAAAACTCTGTGATGAATCCACAGTCCAACTCCCATGGTAAGACCATTTATGATTGGAATATTGATGGTAAATATGAACATCAAATCTATGAAGTGATACATCAGATGTCCATGTATTCCACCATATGTAAATAGAATGATGCCTTTAATCAAAGTATTACTCAGATGATCATTGCTTGTTTTACTAGCACACTTCGGGGTTGGTGGGCAAATATTCTCACAGAAAGTCAAAGAAATGACATTGTTAATGATGTCAAAATTGTTAAAGATGAACATATGCAAGACACAGGTATACAGGATGCTGTTTACACTTTAATGCTTGCCACTATTCATCATTTTATTGGCAGTAGTGATTATAGTGGAGAGCATAATAGTGAATTATTACAAAACCTTAGATGCCCTACCCTTATTCAATTTAGGTGGTACAAGGATGTCTTCCTTACTAGGGTTACTCAGAGGGCCAATGGCAACCACGAGCATTAGAAAGCCAAATTTATTGATGGTCTTCCTACTTTCTTTGCTGAGAAAGTTGGTAAGAAATTAAGAGAAGCTAATGATAGCTGTGACACCCCGCCTAATTAAATACCGGGCGATCACTCCTTTGTTAAATTAAATCAAGGTAAACAGTTGGTTCATTCTCAGCATCACTGTCGATAAAAATAATTTTTCCAATTTAACACCCTAAATAATTAAGCTAAGTGTCAAAACATTTTCCATACCAAACTTTCCAAATTTTAATTAAAGAAAAAGATTTATTTTAATTAAAACAACATTTCTACAATAAAGAATCACACCACAATAAACCAAATAACATAATACATTCGTCAATCGAATGTCAACAAATGGAACTAAGACCACAAATCCATCCTGAATAAATCCCATAGAACAATACTGGAAATAAATGAAATACAAAATCCCAGCAACAAATGAAATGATGAAAAGGGCGACACGTGCCCAATAAGTGAGAATAATAGGAGTGGAGTCAATAACAGAAGCCGTCTACTCAAGTGACCTGCAACTCCCACCTAAGCTGCAGCTCGTTCTTCTCAAGGGATCCTAAGCAAGACGCCCCTGTGGTTGGGCACCAGAAAATATACATATATATATACAAGAGAGAGAGAGATAAAAAGAAACGGGTCAGAGCCCGAAAGTGTGTTTGATTTTAAAAATACGTTAAGCAAGTATTTAAATTGATACAGGCCAATGCAACAACATATTAATTCGACACTCTCTTGAGAAATTCTCACCTCTCTTCTAATGTGCATGCCTATCGTACTAACCTTCCTGAATAATTTAGTTTATCTTAACTTACTCATAAGTTTTCAAAACCGAATGATGACAATGTTTTAAAAAGGTACTTTCAATTTGTAGCACTACTCTCGTTTTAGCTTCATAAAATTATAAAGTTTCCCAGTGTCTTCTCATACTTTCACAAAGCAAGTATTTAATAATTTGAGTCAACAACCATGTTCTACTTATCAAATCACAGTAGGCAGTTTAAAGTTTATAACCTCGTATATATATTAACTTCTCGTATAATATATATATATATAACAGCACCCCAACTAAACTATGGTGCGGGCATACTCTGCTATCCAATCCCCGTATCGCTCACACAAAGGGAAATACAAGTTCGGAATCACTCTCGAACTGTATTAACATATACAAAACAACGTTGAGGCGAAGCATAGATTCCAAGTCCAAGAGGTCAGTACATACCCACACGTCTCTTAGGACCGTCCGACTATCAATCTGATAGCCCGTACCTAGGATCTCTATCTTCTAGGGTACGAATCAATACTCCCCATAAATCAACACATGATAAGATCGTCCCAGCGCGGTAACCTCAGGGATAGCAAGTAGCGCGGGTACGTTTTTCACATGTATATAATATATGTACACACAATCATATAAATATACCCATTTCATCATATTAATATAGGTTCCTCTCGTAACCCATAGTCACAATATTTATCCTTAATTTCTCATTATTATGATTACGTATAAGGTTTCGTCTCTAACCTTAACTCGAAGGGTTTTCTCACTAGTTATGTGACACTCGTGGATTCTATCCATCCAAGTAGCAAAATCAGTAGGTAAACGTCTATTCACTATCGTAAGTATTTGACGTAATCTCTCACTTGAATTACGTAGTTTCCTCGTCCTTTAAATAATTGTCCCTAAAATACAATTATCATCTCATAATAAAGTTCTCAACACTTAATCATATGCCCTACTGGTCTCTCCTATATCCCAAAACATTTTATTCATAAAGCCCAAAAGCTATTTCACGATGAATTATGTTCAATTAATTAAACAAGGGGAAATAAGAGTCTGCTAGGAAGGGTCGATCGATCGAGGTCTGGGGCTCGATCGATCGAAGCTCTAGGCTCGATCGATCGATCAAGCAGGTCTGCGAAATCCTGCAGAAGTGCAGTTACGGGTTTTACCAAAATTCTTCACCCAAATCAATATTTCCCAACACTAATCGTCCCAAAACTCCTACTACAAACATAATAACATATTTCCAGATGTTTTTAACGTTAAGCATGCGTATATCCATCATTAAACATGGTTAAACAACCCAAAATCTCATTTAAACATCAAGAACCCTAATGTTTTCTTAACTTTTGTTCTAATCAGTTTTCTCCAGAATTTCCTTCTAACATAACATCAAAAATTCGTGGGTTAATCATCTACTTCACATACTATTTCCAGAATATGGTTATAATATTTTCTACATGCAAATTCCTATCAAAATTTGGGGTTTTCTTCCATTGATTACACTCCTAATCATTCCTACACTAATATGAATATTGCACCAACAAAAATACGTAAGTTAAACACTTGCCTGGGATTTCAGAGGTCTGGTTTCCTGCTGATATTGGTGTGGTTGCGTTCTCCTCCTCGCGATCTACGCGTTGGTGGTGACGGTGGTGCAAATGGTGGTGTTTTGGCCTTGAATCACCTTGAGAGCTCTCTCCTCTCTACTCCAATGGCCGTTCTAGGTTTATGAATGTTCTAACCCTAAAAGGCTGACTTAAATGGCTGCTAAGGATGGCTGAAATTCGTGGGTTTAATTACCCTATTTTGTAAAATGACCAAAATGCCCTCCCGGGTCACTAATTAAGCCTAAAAACATCCCGAGACCCAAACTAAACCCCCGGGTACACTTTTCTGACTATCTCGACCCTTCCGGACGCGTTGGCGCACTCAAAACGACCATACGAACAACTTATAAAATATTCACTTTTATATCTCAATAATTAGTCCCGACGCGACACGGGCGCGTCCTGACTAAAATTCTCAAAATTATTATTTCATTCACTCGTGACCTATAATATAACCCATATCATATATTACTATGCTCATTAGTAATATTCGACAATTTTATATAATTACTAACTCTCGTCACGTTAATAATTATAACATAATTAATTTCCGGATTCTTATTAAATAATTCACTCTCATTAAATTTAATAAAACCCCCAAATTAATATAGTATAAAATACGGGGTATTACAATAGCATCTATGTCCCTTATCATCAATATACTTAGGGCCAACTCATGAGCGTCGTCATTCAAGAGGGTCTTTCTCTCTGCAATGACCTTAAGCTATAGATGCGGCTTAAGAAACAAAATCTTTGAGGAAAGAAAGAGTTAGGCGAGTTTTGTGATCAATTTACTTACAATACTCATGAGACTTCCACTCGCAAAGTCTCCAAAAGAAACAAGAAAATTTCTAAGAAACCCTATAAACGTAAAAAGAAACATAATAAAAATATTTTTAATAATCAGGCGGATAATTCTAAAAAGAAATTTATTAGGAATAAGAAAATCAACAAATCGAACCCTAAATGTTTTAAATGCGGCAAATATGGCCACTTTGCTAACAAATGCAAAATGGAAACTAAAATTAATAATCTTCAAATTGATGACCATTTGAAGACTCAATTAAGTAAACTCTTGCTTAATTCCAGCTCCTCTGAAGAACTAAAGGACTCCTCTGAGAACGATGATGAGCTTTATTACATTCAAAGCTCTAGTGACTCAGATATCTCCGAGAAAGGAGATTGTCAGAGTAAACCCTTAACTGGGAGATGCAATCATCTCCAATCCGTTCTCCATATGAATGGATTAAGTCTTAATATCCTTACTAGTCAACAACAATCCATGATTGATGTCATCAATCAGGTTACTGACCCTGACATTAAGCTTAAGTTAATTAAGTCGTGTTATACTCAGGAGAATGCTCCTAATTTTTCAGAAACCCTTTCTCAAAACCAACAGTACAACTTTTGGGAAGTACTTAACCGTTTAGAAAAAAGGTGAAGAATTTAATAAACCCGCCAACATTAATGACCTAAGACATGAAGTCAATAATCTTAGAAATTAGTTAAGACTACTTAAGGATCAACATAATAACATGCAAATTGAGATTAATAGTTTTAAGAATGCTTCAAAACATTATAATACAGAAACCTCAAAAGATGAAGATTTTGTGGATTATTTGGGTGTTATGAGCCATGTACATAGTCAGAAGTGGTACACAACTGTCAACCTGGTTATCAACAAAGAATTTACTTTGTGTAACATCATTGCTCTTGTTGACAGCGGGGTTGATATGAATTGTATTCAAGAAGGAATTATTCCTACCGACTACTTTGAGAAGACAACTCAATCCTTGTTTAATGCTAGTAGGGATAGCATGGGTATTAAATATAAATTAACTAATATCGCCATTTGTAACAATGGAATTTGTTTAGAAAGTACCTTCTTGCTTATTAGCGATTTATCCCAACAGATAATTTTAGGTTCTCCTTTTTTATCTTTGCTTATGCCTGTAGATAAAATTGATTCTAGTGGAATATGTGCCACCATTCAAAATCAAAAAAATGTTTTTGAATTTATTACGCAACCGGAGATTAAGAAAATCAACTCTTTGACTAATAATATTATTTTCAAAGAAAACCATTTGAATTTTCTTCAAAAAGAAATCGCTTTTTTAACTCTCAAAAAGAAGCTGGAGTTACCTAATGTACTGCAAAAAATTAATGTTGTTAAAAATAAATTAATAACTGAAGTTTTCAGTGATATCCCGAATGTTTTTTGGGATAGGAAGAAACATATTGTTTCTCTTCCTTATGAAACTGATTTTAATGAAAAATCCATCCCTACCAAGGCCAGACCCAGTCAAATGAAGACTGGATTCCTTGACCTTTGTAAGAAAGAGATTCAGAGTCTTTTAGATAAAAAGCTTTTAACTAAAAGTTATTCTCCCTCGAGTTGTACAACTTTTCGTGTTAATAAGGCTGCTGAGAAGGAACGAGGTGTTCATAGGCTTGTAATTAATTACAGGCCCCTTAATAATGTGTTTCAATGGATAAGATATCCAATCCCTAATAGAAAGGATTTACTTGACCGACTTAACTCTGCTACTATCTTTTCCAAAGTTGATTTAAAATCTGGATATTGGCAAATCCAAAGTGCTCCACAAAATCGGTATAGAACTAGTTTGTGGTTCCATTTGGCCATTATCAATGGAATGTTTTTGCCTTTTGGGCTTAAGAATGCCCCCTCTGAATTTCAAAATATCATGAACGATATTTTCAATCCGTACTCTGATTTTTCTATTGTCTATATTGATGATATTATAATCTTTTCCCAATCGATTGATCAACACTTTAAACATTTAAATTTTTTAAAAAATGTTATTAAAACTAATGGTTTAGTTGTCTCCGCCCCTAAAATGAAATTTTTTCAAACTAATATTAGATTTTTAGGGCATAACATTGGAGAAGGGTAAATACTCCCGATTGATAGAAGTATTGAAGTTGCTTTTAAATTCCCCGATGAGTTAAAAGAAAAAACTCAACTCCAAAGATTTTTGGGTAGTCTCAATTATACTGGTGATTATTATAGCAATCTTGCACAGGACAGTGCAATCCTTTACATTAGGTTGAAAAAGAACCCTGCTCCTTGGACCTTAGAGCACACTAAAGTTGTTCAAAAAATTAAACTTAAAGTCAAGCAATTTGTAATACCCCGTATTTTTGGCGATATTTATTTTGGGATTAATTAATTTAATGAGAATTAATTGGGAATTAATCCGGATAAAATACTAGCGAGATGTGAGTTGGTATTTGACTATATTGAGTATATATGATATATGAATATTGAATTATGAAATTTGTCGTGAGATTGATATACGGCAATTTGGACATTTTATTGGGACGCGTGAGACAGTCGCGTCAGGTTATAATTATTTTAAGTGAATTTAAATTCTATTAATCGTATGGTCGTTTTGAGTGCGCCAACGCGTCCGGAAGGGTCGAGATAGTCAGAAAACACTAGCCGGGGGTTTAGTTTGGGTCCCGGGGTATTTTTAGGCCATACCGGCAACATATAGGGGTAGTTTGGTAATTTTGCATTTTTAAGAATTAAAAGTGACGAAAATTAGTAAATTATATCTGATGTGGATTTGACCCACTAAACCACTAACCAACCCATGTTAACCCAATAGGCTACGTAGGTTATTAGAATTTAGGTTTCTAAATATTTTCCCAAAACAAACCCTAGCCACCATAGATATTGGAGAAGAAAGCTTGGAAAGAGAGAGATAGAGGAGAAAAGCTTGGAGAGAGAGAGAGAGCTTCATCAAATCGTCATCAAAATCTGAGATTGAATCAAGGCAAGTGGTTTAATTTACGTTTTTATGCAGTAAATGCTTCTTCCATGCTTAGACTATTCAATAATCATAATTAATTGGGAGATAATTGAAAACCCATGAAACTGGAGTTGTTAATAAATTTTGGAGATAGGTTTGCATGTAGAAATGTTATTGGAAGATCGAATTAAGAGAGTTATAAGTTTATGTGTTATAAAAATAGATTTATTTCTGGAAATTGATGATTTATAATCTTAGGGTTTATGTTCTTGAAAAATTGGGGAAAAGTGTAGAGACTTGTGATTTGGTGATGTTTAGGATGAATGATTCCCTTAAAACACGTTAGTATGTGACCTTGATATGTTTAGGATTGATTAGAGACCTTAAAACGTTGTTGGGATGAATTTTAGAGGAGAATTGAGGAGTAAAAATTGGTGAAAAACGAGTAGAAAATTCTGAGCTTGAATCTGGCCACTCGTTAGAAGACCTACCCAGGTCGTTCGAACGAGCTTCTAACGAGTTGACCATTGACTTCTAACAAGGGTGAAGTTCGTTCGATAAGATCGTTCGAACGAGATCTCGTTAGAAAGCCCACTTCGTTCGAACGAGATCTCGTTAGAAGACTCAGTTCGTTCGAACGAAGTCTCGTTCGAACAGCCTCGTTCGAACGAGTTGACAGTTTGGGCTTTTTAGCCTGTTTTGATCCCGAGTGCCCAGTAACCTTGTGTATAGGTAGAGATAGCCTTTCCTTGATGAGTGATTGATATATCTGGGATGTTTGGGATATTATGAGGAGTCAAACCTAGAAGTGTAGTTTGAACCTAAGGGAAAATGTGAAGTAGGACGCGAGTGTCTATTACGATGTGAGCTATTGACGGCCTAATTAATTATATTAACCGGGAACATATAAATGGTGTAGTATTATATGTCAGTACGAGAAGAGATATGTACCAATATATTATGGTGATTACTAAGACGTGTGCATACTTAGTATATATGTATTGATTTTCTGTGTATGACATGCCTACCATACTTGCTATCACGGGAGGTTTGCGTTCGCTTAGGGCCCTCTAATCCTTGTGTTGCCCGGATTTAGACTGGTTACCTCGATGAACATAGGTCAGAGAAGGACTTATTGGGATGTTAATAAGTTTGCTGATCGTGGGAGCGCAGGTATGTGCGTGACCCATGTGATGTGACTGTGTTCGCCTCCATTATTTGTGATGTTGTTATCTGTGAACTATTCCTGAGAGATTCGGAATATGTAATCCTTATGTACGTGATGTACCGGGATGGATAGCAGAGTATGTGTGCACCGCAGCTTAGTCTCGGAGTGCTTATATTGTATATTTATGTTGTGGAAAATATACACTTTATTATGGGAACTTTCATATGGAATTGTGTGTATAAATTTGGAAAATAAAAGGGATAATCTATAATGAGTTGTGTTGCTTTTATGGGAGAAACTAAATTTACGTTAAGCCCCTATTTAAATGAGATCGTTATAATGTAAATGGGAACCGAGTAATAAGAGTAGAACCTATGACAGTCTAGCTAGATATGATGTCACTTAGCTAGGGATTAGCGTCATTTTAGATGGGTACTTACGTTAGGAGTGCACATTTAGTCGAGAGGTGAGAATTTCATGTGAGTGCACGTCCTAACATGTACTTTGCATTTAATGTTTTAAATGTTTTTAAAGCACTTGCAGGTTTTTAAAAATATCTCCACATTCGAGCTCTGACCCGTTTGCTTTCAAATCTATTTTCTTGTAAAACCATTTTAGGTGCCCAGCCACAAGGACACCACGCATATGATTCTCATTCCGATGACGAGCTGTAGCTGTTTGTCGAAGTTACAGGGATTTGCTTTTAGACGCTTCTATCATTTGGATTCCATGTTCAGTATTCCTCAGTTGTAGGGCATGTTGCCCAAATTCTATTAGAGACATTTCTATTTCAGTTTTTCAGACTTTGGCATGTATTGATTCAGTATTCAGTATTTCGTTACTTATTTCAGTGGTGGATTTGTTGTGAGGATTTTTCCTCCGGATTTTTTTATATCATGTGATGGTTATTCTATTATTTCGTTATGGTGAATGGTGATATTATTCTTGCTTTAAATCTTTTACTGCATGTTAATCAGACTTTAATTAAAATTTGACAACTTACTTTTTAAATACTAGGTGGTTAGTAATAATAAAATGTTTCCGACAGTGATGCTATTAACTGAGCCAACTTGGCATTTTGATTTAATTTAATAAAGGAGTAGCTACACGGTATTTAATTAGTCGGGGTGTCACAGGTGGTATCAGAGCATCAGGTTCTAGTGTCCTTTAGGATCTGTACGGCTATTATGTTTCCGCTAAGTTTTCTTTGACATAGAGCCCTATATTTTAGGACTGTTGTACTCTTTTTGTGTATGATACGTTCTTCAACTATTTTAAGTTTATAACTGCGAACTTATAAACTTCATTCTTATTTCAGATGCCTCCACGATGTGCACGACGAGTTCCCAGGGATGCAACGCCAGAACCCCAGCCCGCTCCAGTTCAGGGCATGATGAACGCCGCTGAGGTTGCAGCCATTGTAGCCCAAGCGGTAAATGCCGCAATTGCCGTAGTTCAGCAGGCACCACCTCAGGCGTCGGTTGCCGCGCCAGTACAGGCAAATGCATTCCCGTCTGCTTGGGAACGTGTACGTGACACTTTTCAGAAAGCGCATCCGCCAGAGTTTGCAGGTAGCTCAGATGTGGTAGTCTCGAGCCAGTGGAGGAAGGATATGAAGAGGCACTTGAGGATGTATGAGTGCACGGACGTTCAGAAGCAGGTGCTAGCTACTTTCAAGCTAGTTGGATCTGCACTGCAGTGGTGGGAGTCTATTACCACCGTGGAGGAGAGGGATACTCTCACTATTCAGGACTTTTGGGTGCGGTTCGATCGCAAGTACTTTTCGTCAGCTGTTCACACGAAAATGAGGAGGAAACTGATGAATCTGAAGCAAGAGGGTAAGACCATGGCCGAGTATGAGGCCGAGTTTACGAATCTGTTGAATATCGTTCCGAATGAGATACCGACAGAAAAGAAGAAGATTGAGAAATTCACCGACGGGTTGACATGGAGGATCCGTCAGCATCTGTTAGGGAACCTTTCGTTGGCCACTTATTCTGATGTGGTTAACGCTGCTTTGTTACACTGCCAGGATCACCGCTTTCATATGGCTGAGGGCAAGAGATCGGGAGAGTCTAGCCATCAGGGCAGGACTGGAGGACATGGTGCCGGTGGGGCACAATCTGTTCAGGGGCAGAGACAGGGTGAGCAGGGTTCCCAGCAGGGGGATCAGAAGAGGTTCAGATCAGGGAATTACAGGCACGGACAGGGAGGTTTCCGTCAGGGCCATCAGGGTCCAAACGGCCATCAGGGCCAACAGGGGCAGAATGAGCAGCAGTTTCAACAGGGCCAGCAGGGCCAAGGGAGGAACGGTAACGGCTACCAGGGCCGGGGACCGCAGGGGCAGAGAGGAGGCAACTTCCCAGGGAAGTGTTATGTTTGTGGCAAGACTGGCCATAAACGACAGGATTGTCCTGATAAGGGCAGGGCCCCACAGCAGCAGCAGCAGGGTGCTCGCCAGGAGCCGCAGAGGCCTATGTTTCCCGCCGCTCTCCCCGCACCGCCACAGATGGCAGCATTGCCACCCATTCCAGCAGTCCCAGCTCAGCAGGGGCAGCTACAAAATGGACGTGTCTATAACGTCCACCAGGTAGCAGTTCCACAGGCACCGCCCGCGATTGAGGGTACGTTTCCTATCCATGGCACTAGGGGTCGGGTATTGTTTGATACGGGGGCTACACATTATTTTATAGCTACACATTTCGCGAAGGCTTTAGGGTTTTTAGCCACAGCGGAGAGCACAGTGACGTGTGTCGACTCACCATTGGGGAATGGGTCACTTATATTCTTTATATGCTGGGGAGTGGTGGTAGAGATTGGTGGTTTGGTATTACCTGCAGACATGTTGGTATTAGATATGCATGTGCACGATGTGATTATCGGTATGGATTGGCTCGTAGCTTATAGGGCCATGATTGATTGCTTCAGCGGGAGCATTGTTTTTGCCATTCCGGGGCAAGAGATGTTTGTAGTGGCGATGCCTCGCCCAGAGGGAGGCTCGACCGCTCATTTGTATTACCTAGAGGAGGATACCTCTAAGGAGGTTGTGATTCCTTTAGATTCGATCCCAGTTGTCAGGGAGTATTCTGATGTGTTTCAGGAGATACCAGGCCTACCCCCCAGTCGAGAGATAGACTTTGTTATAGACCTATTGCCAGATACGAGACCTATAGCACGCGCACCGTACCGTATGGCTCCGGCAGAGATGCGAGAGCTACGAGATCAGATAGAGCAGCTGTTAGGTCAGGGCTTTATTCGCAGGAGTACCTCACCTTGGGGCGCTCCAGTTTTATTTGTGAAGAAGAGGGACGGTTAACTAAGATTGTGTGTGGACTACCGAGAGTTTAACAAGGTCACGATACGGAATAAGTATCCGTTGCCTCGAATCGATGACCTATTCGACCAGTTGAGAGGAGCTTCTTTCTTCTCGAAGATTGATTTGAGATCGGGATACCATCAGTTGCGTATCAGGGAGGAGGATGTCTCAAAGACTGAATTCTTGTCGAGATATGGTTCTTACGAGTTTCGGGTTATGCCTTTTGGTTTGACCAACGCTCCAGCAGTGTTTATGGACTTGATGAACAGAGTGTTCAGGGATTTCCTAGATCAGTTTGTCATTGTCTTCATCGATGATATTATGGTTTACTCCCAGACAGAGGAGGAGCACGCCGAACATTTAAGGCAAGTTTTGCAGACGCTGCGTCAGAACGAACTGTATGCAAAGTTTGAGAAGTGCGGGTTTTGGCTGAAGGAGGTCCAATTTTTGGGACATATTATTTCCGACCGGGGAATATCTGTTGATCCGGGGAAGGTATCCGCGGTGAGGGAGTGGGGACAGCCCACGACACCAACGGAGATTCGTAGTTTCTTGGGTCTAGCAGGATACTACAGGAGGTTTATTCGGGGTTTCTCGAAGATAGCAGGTCCTTTGACACATCTGACTCGTAAGGGTGTGCCATTCATCTGGAGTGATGCCTGTCAATTGGCATTCGATGAATTGAAGGGTAAATTGACCTCAGCACCTGTGTTAGCATTGTCGAGATCGGGAGTTGAGTATTTGGTTTACACCGATGCGTCTTTGCAAGGACTTGGAGGTGTATTGCAGCAGGAGAGACAGGCCATAGCTTATGCTTCCCGTAAGCTTAAGCCTTATGAGAAGAATGACCCCACGCATGATTTGGAGTTGGCGGCAGTGGTATTTGCCCTACGGATTTGGAGGCACTATCTTTTGGGGGAGAAGTTCCAATTGTTCACGGACCACAAGTCCCTACAGTACCTGTTCACGCAGAAGGAGTTGAACATGCGGCAAAGGAGGTGGCTTGAGTTTGTGAAGGACTACCGGTTCGATATCCAATATCACCCGGGTAAGGCTAACGTGGTAGCAGACGCGTTGAGCCGTAGGCCAGCAGATGAGGTGGCAGGGGTGTGGAAGGCAAAGTGGAAGGAGTTGGGACACCAGGATGAAGTGGCCCGATCTTTCATGTCTGTGATGACCGTTACACCGCAGATTGTCACGAAGGTAGTACGGGCACAGGCTAATGACTCATTCAGTCAGGAGCAGATAGTTCGATTACTAGCAGAGGGAGCCGAGTCCTATACCGTTAGCTCAGACGGGGGATTACGCTTCAATGGGAGATTGGTGGTTCCGGAAGGGGAGGAATTGCGACACGAGGTGATGGTAGAGTCGCACGGCTCACGGTTCGCGGTACATCCCGGAGGAGACAAAATGTACCAAGACATGAGACGCCAGTATTGGTGGAGCGGTATGAAGAGAGATATCGCTGTGTTTGTTTCGAAATGCACCACTTGTCAGCTAGTAAAAGTGGATCATCAGAGACCGACATGACTTCTACAGCCGTTGGAGGTTCCGAGGTGGATGTGGGAGAGCATATCCATGGACTTTATCACGGGGTTGCCTACGTCGCAGAGGGGTCACGACTCCGTTTGGGTAATTATGGACAGGTTGTTCAAAGTCGCTCACTTTTTACCCGTAAGGACCGACTATACTACGGGACAGTATGCCCAGCTCTTCATTTCAGAGATTGTGAGACTTCACGGTGTGCCCCTAAATATCGTGTCTGACAGAGACAAGATATTTGTTTCGCAGTTTTGGGAGAGTTTCCAGGAGGCCATGGGCACGGAATTACGGTTGAGTACGGCTTATCATCCGCAGACCGATGGGCAGACCGAGCGCACAAATCAGATGTTGGAGGACATGCTAAGCATGTGCATTATTGACTTTGGAGGTGGATGGGAGCAATACCTTCCACTGGTAGAGTTTGCTTATAATAACTCCTACCAGTTCACTATTGGCATGGTTCCGTTTGAGGCGTTGTATGGTAGGCCTTGTCGTTCACCAGCATGTTGGTTAGAGGTGGGGGACAACAAACTACTTGGGCCAGAAGTGATTCAGGATACTTCGGTAAGGATTGAGTTGATTCGGAGTCGCATTCGGGTAGCTCAAGACCGACAGAAGAGTTATGCTGATGCGAAGAGATCTTTCAGGGAGTTCCAAGTGGGGGACCAGGTTTTGCTCAGAGTATCTCCTATGAAGGGGATTATGCGTTTCGGGAAGAAGGGGAAGTTGGCACCGAGGTATGTGGGGCCGTTTCCTATCATTGAGCGGATTGGACCAGTTGCGTATAGACTCGGGTTACCGGAGCATTTACACCGGATTCACGATGTGTTTCATATTTCCTCGCTAAGGAAATATCTCAGGGACGATTTGGCTCATTCTCACATCGCTTTGGAGGAGATTGATCTACAGCCTGATAGCTCCTACGAGGAGGGGCCGATTGCTATTTTGGACCGAAGTGAGAGGAAGCTGCGGTCAAAGATAGTTTTGTTAGTGCGTGTTCAGTGGCGACATCACAATGTCGAGGAGTCCACATGGGAACGCGAGGATGAGATGCGCGAATGTTATCCAGAGTTATTTTTATCAGGTACTTTCTAGTTCTGAATTTCGGGACGAAATTCTGTTATTAGGGGGGAAGTATGTAATACCCCGTATTTTTGGCGATATTTATTTTGGGATTAATTAATTTAATGAGAATTAATTGGGAATTAATCCGGATAAAATACTAGCGAGATGTGAGTTGGTATTTGATTATATTGAGTATATATGATGATATATGAATATTGAATTATGAAATTTGTCGTGAGATTGATATACGGCAATTTGGACATTTTATGGGGACGCGTGAGACAGTCGCGTCAGGTTATAATTATTTTAAGTGAATTTAAATTATATTAACCGTATGGTCGTTTTGAGTGCGCCAATGCGTCCGGAAGGGTCGAGATAGTCAGGAAACACTAGCCGGGGGTTTAGTTTGGGTCCCGGGGTATTTTTAGGCCATACCGACAACCTATAGGGGTAGTTTGGTAATTTTGCATTTTTAAGAATTAAAAGTGACGAAAATTAGTAAATTATATCTGATGTGGATTTGACCCACTAAACCACTAACCAACCTATGTTAACCCAATAGGCTACGTAGGTTATTAGAATTTAGGTTTCTAATATTTTCCTAAAACAAACCCTAGCCACCATAGCTATTGGAGAAGAAAGCTTGGAAAAAGAGAGATAGAGGAGAAAAGCTTGGAGAGAGAGAGAGAGCTTCATCAAATCGTCATCAAAATCTGAGATTGAATCAAGGCAAGTGGTTTAATTTATGTTTTTATGCAGTAAATGCTTCTTCCATGCTTAGACTATTCAATAATCATAATTAATTGGGAGATAATTGAAAACCCATGAAACTGGAGTTGTTAATAAATTTTGGAGATAGGTTTGCATGTAGAAATGTTATTGGAAGATCGAATTAAGAGAGTTATAAGTTTATGTGTTATAAAAACGGATTTATTTCTGGAAATTGATGATTTATAATCTTAGGGTTTATGTTCTTGAAAAATTGGGGAAAAGTGTAGAGACTTGTGATTTGGTGATGTTTATGATGAATGATTCCCTTAAAACACGTTAGTATGTGACTTGATATGTTTAGGATTGATTAGAGACCTTAAAACGTTGTTGGGACGAATTTTAGAGGAGAATTGAGGAGTAAAAATTGGTGAAAAATGAGTAGAAAATTCTGAGCTTGAATCTGGCCACTCGTTAGAAGACCTACACAGGTCGTTCGAACGAGCTTCTAACGAGTTGACCATTGACTTCTAACGAGGGTGAAGTTCGTTCGATAAGATCGTTCGAACGAGATCTCGTTAGAAAGCCCACTTCGTTCGAACGAGATCTCGTTAGAAGACTCAGTTCGTTCGAACGAAGTCTCGTTCGAACAGCCTCGTTCGAACGAGTTGACAGTTTGGGCTTTTTAGCCTGTTTTGATCCCGAGTGCCCAGTAACCTTGTGTATAGGTAGAGATAGCCTTTCCTTGATGAGTGATTGATATATCTGGGATGTTTGGGATATTATGAGGAGTCAAACCTAGAAGTGTAGTTTGAACCTAAGGGAAAATGTGATGTACAAGAAGGAAAATATCGGACGGTATATGAGGCGATCTTCACAGAAACTGAATCTGTGGTGTTTAATCATACTAATAAACACCAGAACAATTTCAAATCTTCCATTGCTTATAGTAAGGCTGTTTTGAAACAGTTCATCTCTCCCCGGGAATGGGGAATTCATCATTTGAAGGCGCGATGGGGAATTCATCCTTTGAAGGCGCGAAAATTGAGTTCGCCCACTGGATCCTATAATTAATGGGATTATGTCCAGGCTTTGACTAAAGCTTTTTATTACCAAAATGCTGAGTACAAACACACTGGTTTTTTGTGTTGTGCTCAAACTCTTTAAAAGAAAGCTACCCAGGATGGATTATCAATTGGTGGGACAAGTTTGGCCCTGATATTGATATTTTCCCCTATGAAATTACCAAGAAAAAACTCTTTCTACCTTGGACTCAATTTCATCCAAAGTTGAGGGGAAAAAACAAGATTCCAGTAGGACTTAACACCCTACTATTTTTTACCGAAATTGGCATTCCTTAGATCTCCCGATGAGATCTTCAATGTAGAGTGAACCATCTTAATGTTCCTCTAATTGAAAGAATCTTTTATTATAGATGGTGGAGTGGTATTGACATTAATACTACTATCTCTAAAATAAAAGATAGTTTGAAACTCTACATGACTACGGTTGAAGATTCACCCCCTCCAGCAGCAAAGATGACGCCAGGAGCTAATTCGATCAAGAATTTAAAGACTGCACTGAAGAAGCAATTCCCCAAAGCTACGGAGCAGGAACTAATGCAAAAAGTGATGGATTACACTCAAAGCCAATTCAAAGCGGCTTTCAGTTGCTGGTGATAGAATTAAGCCATTTTTTGGTGATGATTCTAACCCTATTCCATTACCTTCTGATGATGATACATATATGGCCTCAGTTAAGAATGACAACCCCTTCTTCTGTCTTGCCGGAGAATCCCAAAACCCATAAAACGATGAGTTTATCAGTGACATGTTCGACACCAACTTGCCCACTGAGCCCACGATGGAGGCATTCTTCAACTCACCGAGTTCAGCCTTTCCAACTTGAAGATTGAACGGTAGCTTTCCTTACCCGGACCTAGAGGATGGCCTAGATGATTTAAGATAGCTGGCCCACCTAGCCCCAGAAAGATGCTCGCCGACGCTTATGGACAAACTTGTCTCTATCTCGACAACTCGACAATTGTGGAAGGACCCACTGGTTGGACCCACTGTCCCAACAACCGACGCTTCAAGACAAAAGACTTTGTCTGCCTCGAATATGGAGGGACCCAACGATCATTGTCTTAGGAATTATTTATTCCTTTTTGTGTTGTATAAATTGAGGACTCCTCTTTCTCATTCCGCACCTCTTTCTTTACTCACTCTCTCTCTCTAAATTTGTAATAAGTTTGTGGACTTTCCGGCCTTATTCCGGTGGACACTTATTCCGTTTGTAATTTTTTAAGTTTGTTATAATTTCTATTTGTAATAAAAGTCTATATTTCAATTATTATTCCTCTTATATTGATCCTTTTGTATATGGTAACGTATGGACGTTAGTACATTATATAATTTAATAATATAAATATACATAATTTTGTGTACATGTACGTATGTATTTTTTATTTATAAGAATTACACACATATTGATGTATTATGTATGTATATTATATATTAAGGTATAACTGCATTAAAATTTATGAATGAATAATTCCGAGTTGAAAAATAAAAAGCAGAAGTTATAAAACACCCTTTTGATGTTTTTTGAAAAACTTAATTATAACTTGAATTATAATATTTCTATGTTATAATTAAGTTTTTCATAAAACAGGGTGTTTTCTATTTTTTTTTCAACTCAGAAGTATTCATCCTTAATATTTCTATGCATTTATACCTTAATATATAATACACATACACAATACATTAATATTCGTGTAATTCTAATAAATAAAAAATATATACGTGCATGTACACAAAAATACATATATGTATATTTTATTAAATTATATAATATATTAAGATTCATATGTTAAATAATACTATCAACACATACATGATACTTATATATAGTTTTATACATATATTATTAATATATAAAATAATGTAAAATATACATGTAATACATATGTATTAAATAATATTATAAATTCATGTATGTATATAATTATATCGTGAATTATATATGCAATATCATAATACAGATATATATATACATACACACACACACACACACAAACATATATAATATAAATATATATATATATATATATATATATATATATATATATATTTGTCAATTTTATTAATTTAAAAAAAAAATTATATTGAAAAATAAATTTATCAATTTTGAATACACAACGAAAGGGCCCCTTATTATTGGTTGACTTATTTTTGAGTTTTGGGTTTGAAGACATTTTGCAGAGTTTAGAATGCGAGTAATTATGTGTTTTGTGCCTATGAATAATTTGTACCTGGAGAGGAGTTCCCAAAGCGTGCAGTAGTCAGTAGACTCCGGACTCGATCTCCCTCGTAAGTCCAAGTGTCCAACGAATCTCTCTCTCTCTCTCTCTCAAACAAAAATTGAAAAAACAAACCCTAGGTGAGGTCCCAACTGAAATTGAGCGTTTTAATGGCGGTTTCAGAGGAAGAATCTTCATCCGCTAATAACAATTCCGAATCAACCTCCAATAACGCCTACTACCTCGCCAAATGCGTGCTAAGAGGAAGCGTTGTTCTTCAAGTGGTTCACGGACACCTCCGCTCTCCTTCCTCATGCGACGTCGTTTTTGGCAAGGTCATTTTCCTTTCAATTCAATTCTTATTATGCACGTTTCAAGGTTTCGAGTTTGTGTCAATACTAGAAAAAAAGTGGATTGTTATTGGTTATGTTAATATGCAATTTACTCTATTGTTACATACTACCTTCTTATTTTGCTTGGAAAAAAGATATTTATTGTGATTGAGCACATTATAAAGAGGTCCAGGTACCTTTTTATATCCCAGAAAACTAACTCAACACCAATGATAAATGATCTCTACACATTCACATTCACATGGAAATTTGAGGTTAGGAACTTTATTAGGTCATCGACTTAGAACAGGCAGTTGGATGTGCTGAATATGGGTTGCGCTAAATATGGGTTGCGAAGAGGGATGGGCTGGATTTGGGCCGGCGCAGCCCATGATTATTTTTTTTGACACCATTATCTTAATCCCGTAAGCACTTCTGATGGAAAAACAACAGTTTTGAACTTTGATGTTTTTTAAATTTCAACAAAAGAAAATGCATTGTTAGGTCTTGTTAGGTCCTCACATTCATGACCCTAGCCAATTTTTTTTTTTGGGGATCACTGGTATTTAGTTCTACTTTTTAAGATTTGTTTGTACTTACTCCCATATTTTTGTTTCTTTAGTCGTTGGTCCTGTTGTAACAACTACGAGACTAGTGTCATGCTCCGCGGAAAGGAAGAAAGGCGATTACAAGGCGGTTGGGGGAGGTTTTGGGTAGTTCCGAAACTTAATACAATTTTAAAAATACATGGGATGAGAGCCTAACAAAACTTTGGATATGGGACTATACCCTTAAATTCTATATTTTTTTGGGATTTAAAAGCGTGAGAGAGAATCAAATTGTTTTTCGTTGAGAACTCGTCTATCTTGTAAGATACCAGGAGAGAGGTGGGTTAACTGTTGTAGCTGACGACGCATGAAGAGAGGGCACACATAAAGGGTTTATGTTTATGTGATAGATGATAATTAAGCATAAACACGCATATGCATCCTAAATAGAATAGATTTTGTGAGTTTGCCCCATACATTTTACCTCGTCATTTGAGTTTGCACTTTTGGTTCGCACCCTATTTTTTTTTCCCTTTGTGTTTGCACTTCTCTGATAGCTTTTGTTAATTTATCAATTTTTCAAGAACTTCATTTAAAATCATCAAATGTAAAATCGTACACTACATGGGTATTATAACTTCAAAAGAAATTGCAATAAACACTTGCCTCTTACGAGTATGATCTGATTTCGTGATTAGGATGATGGATTGCTTGTCTTCTCCTCTAATCCTCAATCCAAAGTTGATGGGGTGTAAAAACAATGAAGAAAGCATTAATGATCATTTTCAAACCTCTAAGACCGCTCTCTCTTCCTTCTCTAATGGCCTCCCTTGGTTTTTTAACCTCTTAACCCTAGCCTCTCCCATCTACCAACTGATATAACATTTGGAAATTCGTAGCTCTATTAACCCTAGGCTACCAAATGACTAAAATGCCCTTATATGGTGCCGGTTTAGTCTAAAACTGGTCTGGAACCCAAACATTATCCCGGAGTACACTTTTCGGACTATTTCGACCCTTCCGGACACACTGGCGCACTCGAAATGACCATTTGGATGACCCATAAATAATTCACATTTTATTTCATACGTTTTAAGTCCCGATACGACTCACACGCGCGTCCCAACTAAATTATCGTAACTGTCGTATTTCTTACTCACGACAATCATAATACTTTTTCATTTATTATTCGTTCACTAAGTAATACTCGATATAATTCAAACATTTAAATATCAATCTTTATCACTAAGTAATACTCGATATAATTCAAACATTTAAATATCAATCTTTATCACGTTAATTAATATTTATTTTAATCCAAATTAATTTCCCCTTTTAATTTAATTAATCCCGTATAAAAATCATTTATTATTCGTTCACATTTTATTTCATACGTTTTAAGTCCCGATACGACTCACACGCGCGTCCCAACTATATTATCGTAACTGTCGTATTTCTCACTCACGACAATCATAATACTTTTTCATTTATTATTCGTTCACTAAGTAATACTCGATATAATTCAAACATTTAAATATCAATCTTTATCACGTTAATTAATATTTATTTTAATCCAAATTAATTTTTCCTTTTAATTTAATTAATCCCGTATAAAAATCATTAAAATTTACGGGATGTCACAATTGCCTTTGTTTATATGACTATCCACCCTGTTTGGACAAAATAAAATACCACAACAATAATAATAGTCCACCATGGACCTCGCATATATCACCATGGACCTCGAAGAAATTTTTTATTTACACCCCGGTCATTATGGTGACATTGCACGTTAAGACGATAAACAATCTCATCACAACCAAAGCATGTTTCCAAGGGCGATCACAATTACACCATGCTGCTTGTATCGCCCACGTCTCGTCTGTCTCATTCATTGTCACAAAATGCTTATACCAAAAATATATCTCCATTTCTCCTGAAACGTGAGAAATTTTAAATCAACAGGGCCAAATGAAATGAAATCTATAAAAAAATTTTAAAAGAAAAAGTTAAAAAAGATACCTTAAAGTTGTATCATCAAAAAAGAAGATTATGTTATGTCAGCACACGTGTGTTGTAGGTATCATCTGCAAAACAGTAGCAAAAAACATTGATAGTTAGACATAGTTTCAAAAAAACTTTGATTTGGGAAAAATGTATTGTAGCAGCCATCCACCAAGCAAATAAGGAATAGAAAAAAATGACATTCAGAAGCCTGGTTCTAAACTGGTCACGATTCAAAGTGCTATAACAACTAAAAGGGGTTGAATTTGTTTTTAATTAATACACTCACGTTTCACCTCATTATAATCCTTTTATAATTAATAGATACATGCATGAATAAACTATCGGTACACACCTTATCAATAATGTCACCCAATAATTCAGCACCCTTGTTTATTTCTTCTGCCATATCTTCAATAAAATCTACAGCTCTTTTCAGTAGATCAGCAGAGATATCTTCCTCTACCTTGTCCAATTTTTCGGCCACTGCTTCTAAAGCATCTGCTATATCTTCCACTATCTTCCACTGTAATATCAACTTCCTCAAATTCATCTATACGTTAAAATAGGTAACTAAAAAAGTTTGCAGAATACAATACAACCAAATGACATTCTGCAATGCTTATCAAGGCCACGTAAATTACAAAAATGATAAAGGCATATTATCAAAAATAACAAAATAATTGTAAAGATTTATACACGCTTTTCCATTTTAGTAGTGGCCCCCATGTCCCCATCATGTCTCTCGCCGAATTTCAACCTGCAGCATGGACCTCAAGTCAAGAAATACTGCAGTAAAATTTTAAACATCTTAAAGGGTGATGTTTTTAATGTTAATAAGCCAGGGTGAAAAACAGACAAAAAGATATCATAAAACACTTCAACACCCAGCCACCACCTACTGAGAAAAACACTCTTAATAACCCACCGTAGCCTACTTTTACACAGCACAAATAACTAAAGTAAAATATAAGCCACCTAATAACACATACCCCAAAATAAGGATACGGAGTAGTTCATCCATCATGGTCCACTATGGAAATCTCATTTCTTAGCTTTCTTAGATAACTATGATTGCTGGGTTGGAGCTGGAGATGGAATCATATGAAATGACTCATTTATATGAATATACTAAGGCTGTTGTGGTTGAATTAATCAACTGTGTTCACCTATAATCAAACCTGGGTTCGTCAAATCATTTAACTAATTGCCCATAAATCTATGTGAACACAGTGAAATCCATAAATTTATAACACATGACTGCCATAGATCAGGTCGTTGACTCAGGAACGAATCAGACCGACCTGCGTAGATGATATGCAACCCATCTTCTTCCTTGAATGAATCCAACAATCGTGGATTCGAAGTCTATATGACCTGCGTAGATGATAATTGAACCATTAGTAGGACATTTCAAACCATAACTGATCTAGTGGATCAGACTAGAATCTAAATCCAACAATTATCAAAAACCATATAAACTGTTGTATTAAAACTGTTAGAACACAACACCCATGTGAAAAAATGTGGCAATTTCTTTATGGAAATTTCTTTGAGAGTTTACGTTTATCTTGAGAGAGAGGTTACATTTATCTTGACCATGAAAGTAAAAATTGGCAACAAACAGCATACCAGACTATTGAAAACATCTAAGAAATTTTTCGTAAACAAAGAGCATAAAACTTTGAAAGTTAATAAAAAAATAACACAACAAACATAAGATAAAAGTGGTGATTGTCAAGTTTACAACAGGCAATCATTTGTAACATGTCACTCTCCATCAATAGTAACCTGAACAGCTTCTTTTAAAGTATGATAAAATAAATAGACATAGAGAGAGGGAGAGATATGCCAGCGGGAAGGAGAGCTATATCATTTCATCATCAGTGTTTCAATTTCCGTTCAGCAGCGTTCTTCACTTTGTTATCGACCTGATTTGATTCATTGTTTAATCCGTGGGCACACATATAGTACAACAAACCAAACAGATGTACGCATGAAAGTATAGCAAGCTAGTGTCAAGCGCAAAATAATATATTTGTTTGCGGTAATTCTTGTTGAGTATCTTGTGTATACTCAGTTTTTTCTGTATGCACTGGCACAACCTTATCTGGAATGGAATTAAGTGGCTCCACAATGAGGTTAGTGGACCTCGATGGATAATCAACTCCCACACACCACCATCCATTGTCACAGGGTAATCACTATTACTGCTGTCTATGGGTTTATGTTTAAAGGAGCTTGTAAATTTGGGGAGCTTTGATGAAGGCTCATCTTCAGCAGATGAGATTTTGTCAACTTCATGCCTGTCATTGCCATCTTCCATACATTCTTGTGCTCCTGATAACGAAACCTTGAGACTTTGCACCAAGAAATATACAATAGTTAGTCGCCCCACACAGACAGCGCACATTATCACCACCATACCATTCAAAATTCTTGTCATATGCAAGTTCAGTTCCAATAAATTACCTTTTCTGGTCTAGTATTGGCCCCATTTAGGTATTATAAATACATCTGCAAAATTGAAAACAATATTAAATCCCAAATTAAAACTCAAGCATTGAGCCCTAATAAAACTTTTTGATCTTTAGTGGTTTGGAAAGGAGTGACAGGTTTGATAAGAGCTTGCTCTTACCTTGACCATTTCTTGATCTGAGAACAGGGCTTCCGTGTGTAACTGTGTGAGAATGAATCTTCAGCATAGAGAACAAAGCAAAAAACAACAAAATACTATAAAACATAATATAAAAGAACGGGAAAATTAAACCTAAAAATTAAAAGAAAAAGCAGGGAATGAGAATAACTGTATGATAAATGCAAAAAACATGCATATATGCGTAACTGTGTGAGAATGAATCCATCTTCAGCTGTATTCTTCAAAGCAGACTCCCACTTATGATGAGCTCCATTCCACCTGACTCTTATCAAACATATGTGAGGTCGCCTTCCCAATGAATGACGTTTACTCCCTAAAGTCTTTTTTCATTTATATCAATACTAGGTGTGGATCGGTCCTTCATTTGCTGATCGTTCGTGAGTCGAACTCGCACTCTTGCCATGCCTTTCACTCACTTGCTTGAGTTGAACTCGATCACTCTTTTGGAGGATCATTCCTTCACTCTTTTGGATTCTTAAGATTTTCAATACCCATGTTTCCTGAAGCGAAACTTTCGTCCACTCCTTTCATTTATACTCCAAGCGTGATTGCTATAATATATACTTCCTTGACCACTTTTAAGACAGATCGATCTTCTTAAAATCATTGACAATACCTTGGCCATTTCTTGATCTGTGAGAACAGGGCATCCGTGAGTAACTGCGTGAGAACGAATATTCAGCATAGAGAACGTGGCAAAAAATAACAAAATACCCCCAAACAAGAGATAAAGAACGTGGAAATTAAACCAAAAAATTAAAAGACAACTGTGTGAGAAATGCAAAAAATACGCATTTGTGCGTAACTGGGTGACAAATGCAAAAAACATGCATTTTGGGAATATATGATGATAATGCTATCAAATGGGTGCTTAGTAGCAATTCAAACCATAACACAATCAACTAAATCAATTTCAGTTTTTCAACAAAGTGAACTAATCCGAATAACTAAGTAGAACCTAGCCACCATAAATCCTATCCAAAATACACAAAAGAATAAAGTCGACATGAGGTAATCTAAATAAACTCAACGTGGCTCGAATATTTATTAGTAAATTATAGAATACGTAAAATAACGTATTCTATAATTATTAGTAAATTATAGCAAACCCCATTTTTGGTTTCGGTTTTAAATTGGATGACTGAATTTGTGTTGGCCAAAATATGGCATATCAAGTGAACTTACAGAAGGCGATCTAAGTCTGGCCTGCTTGTTGGAGAATTAGCGACACTACATATGGAGATCCACATCACATCCCATGTTTGGTGTTAGTCGCGATGAAGTATAACTTATTCCATGTTCTGTGGATGGGATAGCTTTATCTTGTCTGGCCTTTTTATTATGTTCAATAAACGGGGCATAATTTTTTGGACTCAATGTATGTAGACACCTTATTAGATGCTGAACTGAGTGTATAAAGTACCTTCCTCGTAATAACAATTCAAGATAGTAGGTTGTTTCAAGAAAACCAAAACTCAAACACCAATTAAATGATAAAAAACATTACATGTGTATAATTGAAAAATCTAATATAAAACTTAGAAATCAATGAAGTATAATTGAGGCCATACCAGTTGCACCTTAACTTTTGTGACATATTCTTCTTGAAGTGATTGTGGGATCGACAAGCGAGTAGTATCCCCTCATTCATAGCTTATTCACTTCCATAGAGTATATCTGTTTTCACCTTAAGATGAAAATATAATTCTGCCAGAAGTGATTAAAACCATTTAAATGCTTCAAACTTTTTGAAGCCAAATCACTATTGATTTGTGAAGGCAAAATATTTACAAAGATACCGATGGATAGTAAGGTTATAGACAACTTTAGCAGACTATATAAAAAAGGCCTTAGCAAACTATACAAAAAAAACCTTAGCTGACTATACAAAAACAGCCTTATCAAATCATCTAACAGCGTGTAGTAACTCTTAAGCCTAAGCTTTACAAAAAGTCGAAAAGGTCGACATCCCAAAAAATTATCCTTATGATAGTCAATCATGGATATGCAAGAAACATCCTTGTAATAACTCTACGGAATGTCTGCGTATCTAGCTCGACGTACTTGATATGAAGATTAGCGCTATTTACAACCACCTATAAGAAATATTAATAGTAAAGACTAATTTTTAAAAAGGAATGAAAAGAAGAAACATTTTAAAAACGAAGTATCTTATTGTGGGAACCCCATATAAGTAACCGGTCTTTATTCGCTATTGATACCTTACCATTGGCTCCCAATCCTAAGAATAGTTAAAAAAATATGATCAAAAGATGATATAAAGGGGTCAAATGTGTAATATATAGGAAGAATAACACTATTTATTTATAGGAGGACTTTCGGATACACAATGTTTGTTGTATAAAGCGAACAATCATCGAAAAGAAGGATCTTAATGCGATTTGCACTTGTGCATCGAGATAACGCTACATATGCCGTGACTAAAACTGGCGTGCGCAAGTTAATTCCCACAAACTTTACAGATTGACCATGTGATTTGTTAATGGTCATGGCATATGCCAGTCGAATTGGGAATTGGCTTCTCATCACATTTATAGGGATCTCCGCAGATGAAGGAGATAGTGAGACTCTTGGAATGAAAACTAAATTTTTATACTTATCACTGGTCAATATTTGGTCCTCAATAACATGCTCTCCACATTTTGTAACGACTAATCGGGTGCCATTGCAAAGACCATCCTTTGGGGCAATGTTTCTCAAAAGCATAATCGGAGAACTCTCCTTTAACTCCAACTTAAAAATGGGTAAACCAGAAGGACTAAGAGAATTCAAAAACTCATTTGGGTATCCACTGTGTTCCTCTCTATTGGACTCGTCGTCACACATTTTGTCAGCACCAAAATAAGTTTTTGTGTCAAACGGGAAGATATTCAATGCCAAATTATTTATAGCAGTCACATCGTCATTCCGCGCTGAAAGAATTGTTTGTTCGGTGAGGAGGGTTGGTGTAACAGTACCGACCACATTCAACAATGGGTACACCTTCACAATTAAATCATGGACATCATTACACTTTTGTATTGCGGAAGGCAATGATACAATTTCAAGAGGATTGAACCCAATTTAAAAAAAAGAAGTCAAATGTATGTAGTATGTGGAACGAAGATTCTTAAAAAATAGAAAAGAAATAGCGGTACCTGATCCAAGAACGTAGAGAATTGAATTGTCTCAGGCTTCAAAGGGTTAGTCGCATGTTTAGATGTAAGGTCAAAACATGGATATGCCTCCAAAGCGTAGATCACCATAATGAAGCGAAAGCAGTTTCTTCTCTAACTCCTCTAGGGATAACTGGTAAGATTTGTCGAAAATCACCGCTAAGAACTACCGTAATTCCTCCGAATGGCTTTTTAACATCACAAATATCTTGCAGTGTCCTATCGACAGCCTTAACGCAATGCCTATGTTGCATAGGAACTTCGTCCCATATTATAAGTTTAGCTGATTTAAGTAACTCTGCATGTATTGAGATTGCTTTATAAATCCACAGTTTGAGTTTTCAAGAATGTCCAAAGGTATGCAAAATGTTGAATGTGCAGTCCGACCACCGACCAACAAGAAAGAAGCAATGCCAGACGAAGCGACTGTAATAACCGTATGATCCAAATTGCGATAAAAGGTTGCAATTGTATTGTACAAAAATGCTTTTCCAGTGCTAACACCCCCATTCAAAAAATAAGTAGTCCCCTTATCCTCGAAAACAGATGATGTTATTACTGAGTAAGCTATACGTTGTCCCTTATTAAGACGATCAATATCTAATTGTGTGTCACCTTGCTCAGCTAACGATTGTAATCGATGATGTTTAGAAAGTAATCTGTTCCCACCCATAGTTGTCCAATTAAAACTTGGCAGAGGCATTGGAGGGAGGTCACTTATACTCTTACCAGACTCTTGAAGCACCTCATTTAGAAGATACAAACCATAATCCTCAACTTGGATGTTTGTTGGATTTGGGATGGAAAACAATGTGCGCAACTTATGAATCAAATCATCACATATATGAATGGAAAATTGATTCCATAATAACTTTGAATGCAAAGCAAAACATTGTGCAAGTATAACACCAAACAGACGTCGAAGTTGATATCCAGTGCGCATGATGGATGCCTCCTGTAAACATTGAATCCACTCATTATCGTCCCCTCGCTATACACGCCAATTTGAAAGTCTCGTGTAATACACAGTTCACCGTGCGTAAGCACTCGAACGATGTGGGCCCTTTAACAACGGTAAAAAGCAATCGCAAATAAAACCTTTTTCCAGAATTCGGGCTAGCAGAGTGTGACACCCCGCCTAATAAAATACCGGGTGATCAGTCCTATACCAAATTAAAACAAGAATCCCAGTTGGTTCATCCTTAGCATCACTGTCGAAAATCTTTTTAAAACTTACTAACCACCTAGTATTCCAAAAAGCTGGTGCCAAATTTTATCTTTTTAATTAAACCAAATAGTACATGCGGAAATAAATATAAACCATTCACACAACTGAATTAAATCAACTGAACAAATAATAAAACGACATGCCGAATAAACCATCGGCCACCAAAGTAAATAATCCAATACAAACATCCAACACCTGAATAATTAAATCCAAGGTTCTAAAAAACGCGAGGCGTGGAGGCCAAGCCTTAAGCCTTAGAAGCCTAGGCGGGCCTAGGCGTAAAAAGGCGTGAAAAGGCGTTTAGGCCTTCTTAATATATTTTAATATTTTTTAAGCATAACAAGGCTATTAAAATAAAAAATTGCATATATCATAAAAATATGTCTGAATATATGCAAATTAAAATACTATCTGATTATTTTTGATAAGATAATGGTCCAGTTTGTAAACAAATTCTTTAAAAGGCGACATCGTTTCACTAAGGCATTGTTGTTTTTAGAAAAAAGTGCGCCGTAAGGGTTTTACCAAGAATAAGGCGTGAAAAGCATAAGGCGAGGCGTTTCTCCTAAGCCTTAAGCCTAGGCGGAGCCTAGGCGGGTTTTTTAGAACAGTTTAAATCTGAAAACTGTACTGAAAAATCTGGGAGACGAGCCCTAAATAAAACTGAAACTGATAAATGATTCCTACTCTAGGAAGGAATGAATGAGGCGTCAAATCCAAGCTCCTGCTAGCATCCACATATGCCGCAGCTCTGTGTCCCTGGAATAGAATATCAAGTCTGGTGCCCCTGTGGCTGGACACCTAAAAGATTTTGAAAATAGTTTTATAGCAAGGGTTAGAACCCAAAACATTTTGAAAATATTTAGCAAGTGTTAACTGCAGTAATTAAAAATATATGAATGCGCTTCATATTTAAGTTAGTGTCGCACTCTCTTGAGGACATACTCACCCCTCCACTAATGTGCACACCTAACGGTTACCTTAACCCCACCTAGTTGTACTACCCCGTCCAACTAGTCCTGGTGTAATCTCCCCTTTCCATACTACTCTAACCCGAGTATAATAATTCATGGTTATAATTTATCTGCCCAATTAACTTAATTAATTCCTTTGAAATAATATCATATAACCGTGACACAAGTTATATAAAGTAAGTACATTACACACTGTATTATGACCCGCATATAATATTACATCTCATCATATACGTACCTTTACTAAAACATCCACACATAATTCATATGTATATCCATCCCTCCGAGTATACCCTCACCGGATGATTCCTTCTAAAGTGCTATCTCACTAGGTGTGCTCACATAACCTAGTTCCCTAAGTTGTAATCTCTCACCAACCTAGCCCAAAATATAAACGTAGTGGAGGCGGTCATATTCCTTCCCTGAAAGTGAGATAAACCCCTCACCCATATACCAGACGCTATGACCTGGGGATATACTCACCCTACTCCTCAAGCTAGGGGATCCACCCACATCGCGCAACCTCTCTTGATAGCAATAGAGTATATAAATTAATTAAATATCTAGTCACTGATATTTAATAGCACACACAATACACACACACACACACACACACACACACACACACATATATATATATATATATACTATCACCACCCCGTATATATATATTATAAATCCCGGCTTTACCGTTTACTCAAAACCCGTAACACTAGCCTGAAATTTCCCGAGTCTCCGGCCCGACTCAACTTAATTAATTTATCATCGTCCCGAGTCCATGGTCCGACTCTAATTTATTTAATTCACACATCAATTAATACAATATTTTCCCCGAGTCTATGGTCCGACTCTAATATAAATACTTTACACATTAATCAATATAATATTTGCCCGAGTCTATGATTCGACTCTAATTTAACTTATTTACACATCAATCAATTTAATACTTGGTGTCGCCCAACCATTATACCCGGACTCGCTCACTTGGCTCGTACCATCATTAATACCCGATTCTATATTTCGCCCCATAACTAATTAATTACACCTCAATTCCTTTAATAATGTAGTGCCACTCAACTACAATACCCGAATATTTTCCCTCAGTCCAAAATCAATACTTACGAATTATTTTCCGAAATTTATTCATCTCATGGCATACAATTATCACCCTCCTAAACCCAATTATATCCCCTTATAATTGCTAAGGAATATATGCTACATATGCATTTATCACTAAATAAGAAGTAGGAGAAAATTTTTAAATTAATTTCCCTTTATATATAAAACTGGCGGACCTGCCAGAATTCTGTGACCATCGATCGATCGATCGAACAGGTACCCTTCTTCTCCGACTTGCTGTTTCAGCGATTGTTAACCCAACCAAGCTTCTACTTTCTCCCATAAAAATCTCCGATCATAATCCACCATTTTAACATATGAAAACAGGTTGTACTCAAACTAAAAGCCTTAATTCAATAACCAATTTTCACAAATTTTAACGTTTTTCAGATTCGGGTTTTACCCGGGTTACCCAAACACTTTACATCTCTAATAACAGAATTTAAATGTCCATTCATGCTGGATTTAATCATACGATTCATCTTCCTAAACTACAGAATCATGAAACCTACTAATATCATCCCAAATCTCATCAAGATATACCATTTCTCAAATACCGATTTCACCCGAATACCCATTTATACCCAAAACGGATTTTGGTTTACACATCACAAAAATATGAATTGATTATCACCAATTTAAGAATCATAACAGTTAACCACTTGCCTGGAATCGTTCGTAGAGTCTGATCCGTTGTAGGGAATGGTTTGATGACGAACCCTCACTTTGCCCCTCGATTTGGCTCCAAAAGATCCCCAATTGCTTCTTGATTTGTTTCCTCTGTGTCTCTCTCAAACCCTAGGTTTAGAATTGTTAACTGCCATTCAACACTTCCCCAATTAGGTTTAAAAACCCTTAATCCCGTTTTTGGCCACATGGCCTTAATTAAAATGGTCCGAATCACACCGTGTGGGCGAGGCTATGCGTAAAAATGTCCCGAGACCCGATTACTACCCCCGGGTACTCTTTTCTGACTATCTCGACCCTTCCGGACTCAACCGCGCACTCAGAATTGTCATTCGAAGTACTTTATAACATTCTCCAATTTTGACCTCAAAATGCGACACACGAAATTTCGAACAATTAAACTTAAAGTCGCCAAATATAAATAATTCTTCCCACTCAAATAAATTCTCCAAATCATAAATTTAAGTTTCTCCAATTTAAATATTTTTATATCTCCCAAAAATAATTAAATACCAAATCCTCAAAATTACGGGGTGTTACACATAGTACATTCGCCCAATAGCAAACTCAGATGATTTCCGGGTAGTTTAAAGTTTTGTTTTAGAGCTCCAAACATAATGTTCGGGAAACTCCTGGTAGGTATAAACTCGTGCAGAAGGATTCAATGCGCAAAAAAAAACAACCCGATTAACGAACTCATTTGACCCTTGGGTTTTTGAGCAATCGTAGTTGATGATTTTGAAGGATAAACACAACATGATGCATGCCAGGTAAATGTAAATCTAATCGTGTAATATCTCCTGATGCATGTGATTACCATATATTCGCTAAGCAGCTTCAGGAGGTCCAATGTACTTTATATTTAAATATTGTTGGATTTCATCAAGACCTCCCAAAACTATAGTTGTGCGACCATGCCTCTTATATATGTACTTATTTATATATTTAATGCATCGTAACCTAGCATAAACCTCGACAACTGAAAAGTCTAGACAAATATGGATTATAGGGGCATCTTTGTTTGATACCTTTTTTTCATTGGCAGTAGTATATTCCTTACCATCATCAGGACGACGATAGGTTGGATATCCATTATTATCCATTGATGTAGTTTCTGCAAATGCTCGAGGGTATTTCTTCGTGTATATACCGTTTTCCATGCAAGGGGAATTTGGATTCTGGAAGCCACACAGGCCGTGTACCATGTAACTCAATATAGTTTGGAAGAGTGTAGAATCATTAGTGGGATGTGGAAACTCAGCAGAGACAATATTATCTACTTGGCCGCATGTTTTAATCTTGCTTTGACTATCGAGGAAAAGAAGAGCGTGCATGTGGGGCAACCCTCATTTTTGAAATTCGATTGTAAACACATGGGTCACTTTCTTGCTTGAAATATTTTTATCCTTAATCTCCTTCATTAGTGCTTTTCTCTTCAGTTCAAAAACACGTGTAACCAAGTCTGGACAGTCGATAGCGTTTTGACTCGGTAAGAGTTCCTTACTGATTTCAGGCCATTTAGGATTGACGGTCATTATGAGAAAAATATCAGGGTGTTGATTGTACCGAGTGATGGCCATCGAATCTTGGTAAATCTCAAACATATTTCGTGCACTACCAGTAAAAGATGGCAAAATCATTCACCTGCCAATTTGCAATGGTTCAACACCCGAAGTTTGCTTTGATTAATTCTAAAATAAGTCGAACGATTTTGTTTCGTTGAAGCCCATGAATCCACAATGAACTCCTGCATAAGTTTACCTCCTCTCAAAATTGTAGAGTACTCGGTGCCATGTTAAAACAAACGATAACTATAATAATCCAGTTGACTTAGTCGATGGTCTTGATCAACACTGTTTGCCACATCCCATAGCTTCATGTTGGGCTCTCAACTAAGTTGACCGTGAGGGTATAAAAGAACAGAGTGCAAAGGTAGGTAAGCTGGGTGACATTCATTAACTCACATCAACCGGATCCCCCCTCGAAGGCAAACAATAAAGCCTCTCATTACAGACGAATTATGGCCATCGCCGGGCAAAAAACAACAATCTCATCGGTTGAAGGCAAATTATACCTTTGACCATCTGCTGCAGAATTGTAATGTAGTTATGCTGGCGAGTTCTGGCCGGATCGAGAGGATTCATTTAAAATCACAAATGCCTGACGATATTTGTGGATAAACAGATTGTTCACCTCCCAGCAATCTTGAATTATTTGAAGTACATCACTTCGTAATTGTGGATTCCTACGTTCCCTAATACTCAAAGCCACACTAGTCATAAGTGTATAACTGGGCGTATGAAGCTTCTTCCTCGTGTCCTGGTTTCGGTAATAACGATCCAGTACGATGACGTAGTTCACCATGAATGTTGAAAGATGATGGACCCCTACCTCTGAGGACGCTATCATTCGTTTGTCACAGCATTATACTCTCTAATATGACTCTGGAAAGACTTGCATCGAACATCATTACCATCGAACAAATGTTTAATTTCCGGTGGGGGTTCAAGTTGATATGGTAATCGAAGTTGCCCTTTTCTACAACACTTCCTAAATAGAGGGCGAATCTTTGATGAGGTCGATAATCTTTTATTAATCCAATGTAAAGCTGAATAATAAGGGCAAGGAACATCCATGGGTCCAAGAAAATGTCTTTCTAAATGGACACGTGGTTCTTGAGGTGTACTTGTACTCGCAATGTTTCCACGGCTTTGTAAAGTGGATCTATATATGAAATAGAAAAGTGTGAAAAATAAAACGAAGGATAGTTCACAACGTAAAACAATAATAGATAAATAGAAATCATACCTACGACTATGTGCATTAGATGATTTTCTTGATTATTCTCTGTTTCGGGGGGTATAACTTGCAACGTATTGGGGACCAATACATTTTGAAGAGAATTTGATGTCAGCGAGTGTTCTTGGAGGAGCCCGATACATTGCTCTTCAGAATCAATTAGGTCGAAATCTGGGCAAAGGTTTCGAGGTGACAAAAATGGGGGCATATTTGTTTCCGCAATTGGGATCGGTAAACTATTGGTCAAAGGACCAAGTCGTCGAAGAGAAATGTGTGAAGGATTAGGGGTTCAAACTTCTATAAATTGGTTAGTTATTGACGAAGAGACTTGAGCCGCATCATTATCTGACAGGAAATGTGAAACCCTTGATCGCTTAGGAAAACCTTCGGTGCAAGCAGAAGCAGGTGGCCCTATTGAATTGTTAACATGGGGAGTATGACTAGAAGGTTGATTGCTAATAGGTGGTTGTAACCGAAATGCTCTTTCTCGATCACGGCGTTGTCGTTGGGTAAGTGCGCGTTTGAGATGAAGTTATCTTGTGGTTCTCTAATTTCGACACTTACAGGGGCGCAAGGCACAAGGGTGCAGAAAGGATGGATGTAGCTTATGGAGGCTAGGGGTGGCAATTCGGGTCAACGGGTCGTGTTTCGGGCCGACACGACAAGGTTTTTTCGGACACGAACACGACACGACACGACACGAATTCGTGTTTTTTTTTAGTTGACACGAACACGACCCGAATAAAAAACAACACGGCACGACACGACACGAATACCAGAATTTCTTAAATTTCATGCCTGAAAAACACGATAACACGACTCAATTCAGACACAAACACGACACGACACGACTTCGTGTAAAAAAAAACACGACACGAACACGTCAATTTCGGGTCAATTTCGTGTCGTTTCTAAAATTGCCACCTCTAATGGAGGCAATACACCCGAATTTAAAAAGCACTTGCATCTTTCCTGTTCACGTCGTTGGCGTTGAGCAATAACGCGAGTTGCGAATAAGTCACCAGTTATGTGATCAGTGCTTAAGGCAGGTTGTGGTGGTTAATAAGTCATGTGCATTTGCAGGAGGATTGCATCTTTCTCGTTCTCGTAGCAATCGTTGCGCAAGGGCACTTTTGGAGACAAAAGCTTTATCAATTGCCTAAAGAAGACAAAAAAGTATCAGCATTTCGTGATAATGGAAAGGGGTATGGGATCATAGTCTTAATAATATAGTGAAATTAAGTTTTAAACTATGGGTGTAAAGTTTAGAGATTGTAAAAAGGTTAATGGTACACATTAATAACTTTATTGTTTGGTTACAGTTGGGTAAAATAACACCTCCAATAATGTAATAGGGTTATGATAAAAGCAAACCACTCCTGGATAAACATTATACTTAACCATCCATGCCGCCTACAAAAGAAATATAAGTATATAAAAAGAATATTACATAATGCTTTGTGTATTTATAAAAAAAACATAAAAAGTTCTTGAGATGTGTTTACCCTTTTAGGTGTGGGAACTTCTTTCTCCTTTCCCTTGCCTTTCTCATTTGCGTTATTGAGTATAGTTTCAGCCTGTTAATTGTAAGATTGATACCATAAATGGGGAGTGAAGTTGTAAATATGAAGTTCGAACGATAAAGCATTTAGTAGCTAATATCAAGGTTCTAAAAGGCGCGAGGCGTGGTCGAGGCGTAGAGGTCAAGCCTCAAGCCTTAGGAGCCTAGGCGTGTCTAGGCGAAGCCTAGGTATAAAAAAGCGTTTTTCCTTTTTTTATAATTTTAATTATTCCAAGGCTAGTAATATAATAAAATAGTACATACCTTGAATTTTGAAAATATATCGATATGTTTGGTAGCCATCTTTCTCATATTCATGCTCCATAACCAATATTTGTCAACTAATCCTTTGTTTTTTTAAAAAAAGTGTGCCTTAAGCCTTTTACCAAGAATAAGGCGTAATAAGGCGTAGGCGATGCGTTTCTCTCAAGCCTCAAGCCTAGGCGGGCCTTTTAGAACAGAGGCTAATATTTACCCCAATACGCATAACATTTGGTGGAACATGATCACGTATAACAATACCAATGTTATTTCTACGCGGCCTTTGAATCTATGAAAAAAGAAAGCAATGTTAAAAAAAAGGTCATAACAAATTTAGGTAGATTATAGATAAATGAAGAACATGATGAGTAAAAAATGAGAAAATAGTAGATATAATCATAGTAAACCTAGAATTAGTTAAACATACCACACTTAAAGAGGCATTTTCTTTCCCTTTTCCTTTCCTTATATCCTATATTAAAAGGTTAAGCATATATAATTAGATAAAGAAATATGTTATATATATTAGAATAGATGAGAATAGAAAAAATTTCAATGTCGTATTGAAGGTTTGCATTTGTTAATAGGCTGTATTGGAGATAAGAAATGAGAATATTGATTAAGAATGGAGAAACTTCTTATGAGTACTATTAGTAAACTAAAGTGCATTTTCTTACCACGCAACGAACACTATTTAGCTGAGATTCATCGAGGACATCAACACTGATATTATTTGACGCAACCTTTGAATCTGTAATTAAAAAGGCAATGGATGGAATCAACATATAAATATATAGGTGAGGAGAATAATAATTGATGAGAGGAGTTTGTTTGTTACAGCAATCACTGCATCTTCATCCACTCACAAGAAAATAATGAAAATGCATAAGAAAATTATTAGGAAGTAAGAATTGGTATATCATTTAAATGAAAGAGAACATAATTAAAAGTAACATACGTTGCCAAATACGGTAACGTCCTCCATGTGAACAAAGAAGTTAACTGCAAAATGAAAAAAATGAGAACTAATTATTAAATGTGTCTAAAACATATAAATAAAAGGACAAACAAACAAAACAAAATAGTTAACAGAAGTGAAAATCCAACATAAACTATACTAAAGTCATACTTCGAAATGCAACGTCATACATATCCTGAAACACAATAAAAACGATACGAACACGACTTAATAAACCTATTATCAATGCTACAATAAAAATGGCACACAATAAGAACTACTAATGAATAGGCATACGTTCTTTACATAACACCCAAAATCAAATCTAATGAAATCCCACTTTGAATCAACACATCGATTAAAATAGGTCGGTCAAAATATTAGGCACGGTTTATAGAAAACCCAAAATATTTGAACAGGTCGGTAAAAATATTAGCACATGTCGAAGGCACAATCATTTTATCAAAACATAACACCCAAAATATTTTATGCTTCTATAACAAATTTGTTTCAATTAGCATTCATACTTCGAAAATATTTTATGCTTCTACAACATATTTCATGGCCTTCGTTTAACATTTTTTCAAAATATTATCGAAGTTCGAAAATTTCAAAAATTTCAGAAGCATCATAACACCCAAACTAACAGGTTGTGCAAAAAATGCCCGGAAACATAAAACCCAAACTAAGACCGTACATTACAGGTCCTGAAGGCACGACGCTAAACCCAAGCTAAGGTCGGTGTATAACATGCTCAATCACATGGTTCTCTTTAGTTAAAAAAAGATTAAAAAGACAAATAGATAATTAACCTATATAGGTAACTGTCACCAAGGTAAAAACACAAACATTGTACGAAATATATTAAAATCCCAGTTTGAAAATTATTAAAAATCCCAGAAATGCAACCAAATATAGTAAAAACTCCCAGAAATCCAAGAAATGCAACCAAATATATATATATCAAGTATACTAAGCGAATATATATTAAAAATCCCAGACACACAAATATAAACAGAGTATGGTGTGGTATCATTTCCACCAAACACATAATATATTACAAATTACAAACGTAAATGTATTTAAACCCATAAAACATGAATACCAAATCCAAATTACATGAATACTAAATCCAAATTACAAAACACCCTGCAATTCAAATCATATCTAAATCCATTAAACCATTTGATTTCCACAAAATCATTTTTGATAAATGATGAAAATGAAAAAGAATTTTAAACCCTAGAAAATGCCCGACAAACATAAGACTCAAATCTATAGAAAAGGATTGCAAAATGGATGTTACCAGATTGGTAAAAACGGGGGGATGAAGAGAGATAGTTGAGTTCCCACTGATTTGAGAGAGGAAAGAGAAGAGAGTTCCCGCTGAAAAATGATCTCTGATCTCTGATCTCTGATCGAGAGATAGAGAGAGAGAGATGTGTAGTTCGATCGAGAGAGAGTCTTTGTGTGGTGGACCCAAGTGTGTAGTTCCTATTTTATCCATGCTTTTGAATTTTGGATAAGTGATAAAAAAGAGGGAAAATGAAATAATAAAGGGACAAAAGAGGAAAAGAGGAATCTTTTAATCTCCGCCCTTTATTTCTTGCCTTGGTGGCTTTAATCCGGACCCTTAACTATCATATATATATATATATATAGAGGCAGGCTCCTGTGCACACTAAGTTTGCACATTACCTTTTAAAAGTAGGCAAACTTAGTGCTGACGCACACCAATTTTTTTATGTGATATTTAAACATTTCAAGGAACCCATATAAAAAAAATCAGCTCAAAAAAACTTTTTTTGCTATTTTTAAAAAATCGGTCAAACTTTCGCAGTTTTTAAAGGGCTTAAAAACTGCGAAAGTTTGACCGATTTTTTAAAAATAGCAAAAAAAGTTTTTTTGAGCTGATTTTTTTGATATGGGTTCCTTGAAATGTTTAAATATCACACAAAAAAAATCAACTCAAAAATATTTTTTTTACTACTTTTAAAAGGTAATGTGCAAACTTAGTGTGCACAGGAGCCTGCCTCTCTCTCTCTCTCTCTCTCTATATATATATATATATATATATATATAGATTGAGTCTCCTATAATGACTTCTTATGGTGTAGACTACGGTACATACTATTTTTTTAAAATACTAAAAAAAGAATTTTTAATGAAATTTTATGGATATGATCTCCACAGTGAGAAGATCATCTCCAATTTTTTTCATCAAAAAATTCAATCAAAAAGTGGGTGAGATGAGGTGATGTGCAAAAAAAGGTGTAAATATGCATTTTCGGCCGTTGAAATTTTGGCAATCATCTCACCCACTTTTTGATTGAATATTTTGATGAAACTTCATGGATTTGATCTCCATATTGAGAAGATCATCTCCAATTTTTTTCATCAAAAAATTCATTTAAAAAGTAGGTGAGATGATTTGCAAAAAAGGCGTAAATATGCATTTCCGGTCGCTGAAATTTTGACGATCATCTCACCCACTTTTTGATTGAATTTTTTGATGAAACTTCATGGTCCATGAAGTTTCAATAATACAATTCAATCAAAAAGTGGGTGAGATGATCGCCAAAATTTCAACGCCGGATAATGCATATTTACGCCTTTTTTTGCGTATCACCTCATCTCACCTACTTTTTGAATAAAAAAAATTGGAGATGATCTTCTCAATATGGAGATTAGATCCATGAAGTTCCATAATTTTTTTTTTTTTACTATTTTCAAAAAATCGTATGTGTCGGAGTCTGCACTATTAGGAGACTCCCTATATATATATATATAGTGGCAGGTTCCTGTACATACCAAGTTTACATACCGATTTTTTAACATAGTAAACAAATTATTTTTGAGTTGAGTTTTTTTGTGTGGTATTTAAACATTTCAAGGAACAAAAAAAAAAAAAAAATCAACTCAAAATAACTTTTTTTGCTATTTAAAAAAGTCGGTCAAACTTTCACACTTTTAAAGCACTTCAAAAGCTGTGAGAGTTTGACCGATTTTTTTACAATAGCAAAAAAAGTTATTTTGAATTGATTTTTTTATACGGGTCCCTTGAAATGTTTAAATATCACATAAAAAAATTCAACTCAAAAAATATTATTTTTAATATTTTAAAAAAATAGGTTTGAGCCAGCAAGTATGTATACATGGTATGTATGAGAGCCTGCCTCTCTCTCTCTCTCTCTATATATATATATATATATATATATATAACATTTTATCATTGTAAAGTATAATTCGTGACTTACAAATTGTAACCAAGAATTATCACCAAGTTGTATTGACATACCCTATACGGATATAATTTGTATAAGCATCCCTTAGTGTATGTTGATACGCACATTAATGTGTATTTCTAAGCTTTTGGTTATTTTGCTATGCTACATATGCAAATTTTTGTCATTTGACTATTTTGCACATACTTTTAACTCTCGGTATTAAATCTTATGGTGTGCGACTAGATATTTCAAGTATATTCAGAAAACTCTATATATACCCAAAATATTTAATAAACGATTCACCACGCTCACAATTTGATGTAATAAGACAAAATGACTCAAATAAATTCACAAGACAAAGTCTCTCTTTAACTAAAGCGTATTTTCTTAATGAAGCAAGCACAAAATTTATATAGATGAAGTTAGCTTGCTAATCAAGCCAACCTCTAAAATATCTAAACTACCCTTGCTAATCCCACTAGATGAAGGAATAATATATAGGACAAAAATGCCCTCTTTTATAACCTATGGGCTTTACATTATTAATAAATAAAAAAAGATGTACGTATCCTTAACTAAAAAGAGATTAATAGAAAGTAAGGATAACAGATGTAAAGATGCACATAAGTTCGGGGTGTCGACTCCATCACTCTCCCCACTGAGAAAGAGCTCGACCACGAACTCAGAGGGTAGAAAATCCTCATTTGGTGCACTCCGTACGGTTTTTATAACAAATGCCTATTTAATGATGTTATCGGAATCCTCCAACGTGCTCTCCTTCACAAGCTCTGTTGCCAACACTAGGCACCTTCAATTCTTGGGGTAGTCAGTTTTCTTGTGCCCAGCTCGTCTGTACTCGTAACATTTGAATGACACTGTTTGACATAGACCCTGACATGACTCTCAGATACTCCTTCAGACACTGAGCATATGTGATGGCTTCCGCCATTTATGGAATATCTCTCACAGACAAATCTTGTTAGAATTTAGACCGGAGTCTATAGATGCCTGCTCCCCATCCTCCTTTAGCAACGCCCTCGTGCATATCGATTGGAACTGCTCGGTGTAGTCGACCAGTGAAAGTGAAAGTGTACCCTGTCTCAAACTCTATAAATGTGTGAACAAATCACGCCGAGAAGGTGTCGCAATCCATCAATTGTCTTTTCACTATATCATTCCACCACAATTTTGCGTACTTTTGAAATTTAGTATCCACCAATCGCGCACACTTCACCCAAGCAACTACTTATACTCGAACTCCTTCGTCACACTATCGAACTAATCTACGAAAGCATCCAGATTCATCCGCCCATCAAAGATTGTCACCTCTACCATGAGATCCCCATGAAGGCTCTTGGCAAATAACTTTAAAGCTTGACCTAGATTGTCGGGGGCCAAGTTAACTTCATCAATATTGTCCTCTTCATCCTCACCTTAATGATCACATGGACGACCCAAATCACATTGCTTCCTTCCCCGCAAATCTGGTCGTAGAATCTCCCCCGCCACTGCAGCCGGCTCCATCTCATGAGTTGGACATTCATCCATCTCATGTCCTCTTTCTTGGCATAGTGCAAATACGTATATGAGGAGAACATAGGGGCGAACCTTGGGACCCAAATCCACAAAAGGTGCCCTAGCTCGATCCAACCTCCATTCTTCATGATCAGGTCGTGTGAAGAATCGGTCGTTTAGTCAAAGAAATCGGATTGAAAGCAGAACGAATTGGATCTCCATACTCGGTATCGAAAAATCACCAAACTCAATTTTCTTTGGCTGCACGTGTTGGACCCATTCTTTAGTGTGGCATGGACCTTAATCCCTCTCCTAAAACCTTGGAATCGTCGGAGCTGAATTCGGGGATTGGACATCAATCGGAACCTTATATAGCTTTATTGGAACCTTTCTAAAGGTCAATGCAATATCAGATTCACGCCGTTGATGTTGATGTGTGTTGTGACCTTGGAGGATGACCCTTACAATTATGATTGGAGGCTGGCCCGCATGGGAGATCGAACGGGCCTTGATCGAAATAGCCTTGACATTTGGATCGCTAGTTTTTTTTTGCGATTTTTGAGGGTTTGGAGCTCCGATTGGAGAGGTGCAATCAACCCAACCAATTGGTTAGTGGTGGGGTTTGGCTGCCCGTATGGGGTCGGGGTTCATTTGTTGATGATTGAGATCCTTTGATTGGGGTGCTCTGTGTTGTGTTTGGGGCTAGGAGTGCCCCCGGTGTGGTCGAGCTGAGAGGGTTAAGAAGATTGCGAATGCCGAATTGAGACTCTTGAAATGATTTTTCTAAGGTTGCAATTCGACGATCCACATCAGTGGCTCGATTAGATTTTTTGGGCGCAATGTTTGAATTTAGTTACGATTTACAACAACCACAACGTGGCTAATATACCAATTTGACGTAATAAGACAAAATGACTTAAAGAAATTCACAAGACAAAGTCTCTCTCTCTCTCAACTAAAACATATCTTCTTAATTAAGCAAGTACAATCAATTTATAAATGAAGTAAGCTTGATAATCAAGATAAGCCTATAAATTGCCTAGAATACCCATCATTAATCCTCAATGAAGGAATACTATAATGGACAAAATACCCTTTTATAGACTAAGGGTTTTACATCATTAAGAAAAAAAATACATATGTATCCTTAAATAATAAGAGACTATCAACGAGTAAGAATAAAAAATGTAAAGAAAACCTACGTCTAGGGAACCAACCCCATCACGAAGTCTATCCAAGAAAGTAAGACTCGAACCAAGCCCAGCCTTTTCCCTTCAAATGTTCCCTTTAGTCAGATGCATAACGTGTGTTTGAGAGTGGACGTTGACCCTACTCCTTCGAAATTTGCGGTCGCTGACCAGCCGGACGGAATGCTGCCAAAGATTATAGAAAAGCATACGTTAGACACCTTTTAAGATGACGTCTTGTATGAGACGGTTGTTGTAAGGACACAAATTTCCAATTGAGTCCTTTGTAGTTTTGGCTCAATTCCGGACAAAAACATTTGAGTCATAGGATAGAGTTCTATTGTATCCATTCAAGCCTATGACGTGTTTGTTGAAGACGTAGCGGCCAAGAGTATAAAGCTTCATCAAATTGCCGAGTTTAATGTGCCTCGTTTCCACGTCATCAACATAGTTCCATTGCTCCTAAGGTATGAATGCATTTTGAATATATATATAGGAGCTTGGAACATTTTATATTGGGTGTAGTTTATTTAAAACTGTTGTTTATTTTCAGAACGTTTCATTAAAATTTTAAAGTAAAGTTTTTGGGCTAAAATTCGAAATTCAAGCATTCTGGAAGTTCGTTCGAATTGTCGTTCGAACGAGTTTATCGTTTGAACGAGAATGCCGTTCGAACGAAGCTGCCAACGAGTTTCCCAAAAGGCCACTGGAATGTCGTTCGAAGTATCGTTCGAATGAGAATGATGGTTCGAACGAGATATCCAACGAGATTTCTAACGAGTTCACACTGGAACTTCGTTAGAAGAATCGTTTGAACGAGACTTTGTTCGGACGAAAATCTCGTTCGAACGAGATTTGGCGGGAACAGTTTTTTGGCAGTTTTGAGCAGTTTTTCCCCCACTTTCCCACTTCTTTTCCCACTAACTTTTTACCTGAATATGTAAGTGCGGGAACCAAGTTTTCTAACTTAACTTTTTCACACCATTCCATCTCCAAGAGAGAGTTTGAGAGCATAATTTCAAGAGAAAAAGTTCATTGTTTAAGTGTTGTTATTTTATCAAGAAAAATCATTTAAACACCTGTTTTACACCCAAAGTTTGTTTATCCAAGTTCCTTTATATATATATACATTGCTTGGAGTTTGGCACCAGTTTGATCTCTACCATTTGAAGGGAAGTTTGGGTTTTCTTCTAAATCCCACAAAGAAGAAGCTGTTTTTTGCTGCGGCATTCTCATATGGTGAAAGGCACCATGTGTGGTTGACGGTTGCTTCCTAGTTCCTCATTGGTGAATTCCAAGGTTTCGGTGGAGTCCGGGATTGTGAACTAAGCGGAGGTCGGTACAAGAAGGAGCATCGGGGCTTGAAAGAGATCGAGTCGAGTGTTGTAAGTCTTTCGTGTCTTGTACTTTTAAAATACCCTACTTAGTGGACTTATGGCTAGGGCCACTCGAGGTTGTTTCCCGTTAGTGGGTTTTTCCTCGTACATCGCGGCGTAGTGATCCATTGTTTAATTTTATCTTGCTATATCATCTAGAACGCATGCTTAGGTAAAAAGATAAAATTTGGTTTAATCACTACTTGTTTAATTGATGCATAATTAAATTTGGGTAATGTGTAGTTAATTCAAGTCATGAAGTTAATTTGTTATAATTTGGGTTGGACTAATTTGATTAATGAAAAATATGACTTAGGCAAATTTATAGGACTTGGGTTAATTAATTGTGTTTAAGTGAAATCAAATTGTGTGTGTGTTCCATCATATTTCACTTGGTTTTAATTTTAATTTGGAAAGAAATTAAAATTTGTTAATTTTTTTTTTTGAACCATCTTCTTCGCTTCCGCATCTCTAAAATGGAAATTATCACTTTTCGTGAAGTAGAAAAGAATTTTGTTAATTTTGGGGGCCTCATATTCCAACAAGTGGTATCAGAGCCAAAACGATAAATTATTTCGTTAAGATCCTTTAAATTTTTTTTTGGCTAAAATGGAATTTTCCCCATTCTCAAAATTTGCTATTTTCGATGTTCTAATTATGCGTACTGGAAAGCGCGTATGAAATCGGCACTTAAATCTATCGACGAGAGGGTTTGGTTATCTGTATTAACGGGTGGTCTCCACCAACTCATTTAGTAGATAATGTATGTGTTCCTAAACCGGCCGATAGATGGAGTGAGAGCGAATTTAAATTATCAAATTTTAATTCCCGAGGATTAAACGCCTTGTTTAGCGCTGTCACACCGGATGAATTCCGACGCATTATGACGTGTCAGACCGCTTAAGAAGCGTGAGATATTTTACAACTCACTCATGAAGGTACAAGTGTCGTAGAAGCTTCAAAACTCCAAAACCTCACCACTTAATTTGAAACCATCAAAATGAACGATAAAGAAACTTTTGATGAATTTTATGCTAGACTTTTTGATATTGTTAATTCATCTTTTAATTTGGGCGAGAATACCCGATAACTGAGCAGTAAAGAAAATTTTATGGTCCCTACGCGATAGATTTATTCCAAGAGTGACCATTTTAAATTCTTTACCAACTTTAGCCTCTACGAAATTAGAAGAACTCGTAGGTGATTTACAAGCCTATGAACTGGACATGTTTCCCTCTAAAACCGAAAAGAAAATTGAAAAGGGCATTGCTTTAAAAGCCCGGAAAGAGGAAAAACAAGTAGTAGAGAGCGAGAGTGACAGTGACTCGGAAGATATGGCCTTGTTTGCTAGAAAGTTTCGAAAATTTCTTAAATTGATCAAAGATAAATTTAAAAATGATTTTAAGAAATTTGAAAAAGCTACGCATGACAAAGCCGAGAAGATCCCTAAAACTATTAATGAAAATTTAAATAGGGACGAGTTAAATAGGTGTTTTGGTTGGAAGGGTATGGCAATAGGGCTTTTGAATGCCCCACTAAACTAAGGAGAGAGGGTAAGCAACCAAAGTCTTTTAATGCAACCCTTGGTGATAGTGATCATGAAGAGGGACCCGATTCCTCCTCTAAGACCAACATTGTGGCTTTTATGGCTAGTCATGTGAGTGATAGTGAGCATTCTTCTATTGATGAAATTTTAACACATGACACTCCCAAGGTCAAAGTTTATGATTCCCTTGTTTTTTATGATAGTGAGAGTGGAGAAGAAATAGATAGTGAAAATGAAGAAGAGGTTGATGTGAGTGAACTTCAAAATGCGTTTCAAGAACTTTATGAAGAATCTATTAAATTAAAAAGAGCTAATTTGAAGTTAGAAGCGAGTTTAAGAGAGCGTGTCAAGGTCGTTGATGATAGTGCGTTAGTGGAAGACCTTAGGACAAGAGAGAGATCTCTTCGAGAGAAGCTAGAATATATAGAAGGCGAGAGAGATAGCCTTAGAGGTTTAATGGAATCCTTGAAAAAGGAGCTTCTCGAGTTTGAAGAGAGAAATGTGTTATTAGAGTCTAACATTCTAGAATTAGAAAATAAATTAAAAGACTCTAGTAAAGTCAAATTTGATTTGGAGTGTCGTTCGGAAAAATTAGATAAAATATTAGGAACGGTCCAAATTAAAAATGACACTTGTGGTTTAGGCTTCGATACTTGTAATGAATCTACTCATAAAGCCAAAATCCATGTTTTAGGAGAATCGCCTAGGAAAGCCTTTAGAGATCACTCCTTAGGTAAATCTTTTCGCCGTGACTTTCAGTGTTCACATTGTGGTCGAAAAGGTCATCTTAGGAAATTTTGTTTTGATCGTAAACGAGGTCCTAGAAAATCCCAATGTAAGGCAACCAAGGTAGCCAAGATTCCTACACCCCGAGATTGTCATTCATCATTAGTTTGGGTTAGGAGATCCGACTTGGTAGCTTTACAAGATAGGGTATTTGATTCTCATTTACTTTCACATGCTTCCTCCCTTGCAAAATCTAAAGGTTGAATGTGTTAGTTTTATTTGCATACTCTAGCTTTTTGTGCTTCATATTATATATATCATTGCTAGGTGTATGCATGCTTAGTCATTTTCTAGTCACTGCTTTATTTCACATCTCATGCTAGAAATCATGACTCTTTTATCTTTTGTATTATATTTCCTTCATTTTTGTTTGCTTTAAAAGAAAAATACAAAAAGATTTTTGTTTATCATTTGGGTTTTTATCTCTTTGTAATTTAAGCTTAATGAAAAATTCAACTGATTTTTGTGTCTTTTGAGTATATATTTAGTATATATTTTTATTTTTGGTTAAAAAATTTCAAAAAACACACTCTATGTGGCATACACTTATGTTAGGCCGACTCCAATGGTTGATTTCTAAATCCAATCGTATCCTATGTGGTAGGATTATTTGATTGGTTCTCTTTATCTAACTGGCAAATTTCTATAAAGATAGAAATGAGAAGGTATTTGGGTCTCCAACGGTGGTGTATTCTCCTTTAATTTAGAAGAATGATTATGGCAGTTAGAAAACAAAACTGCTCTGGTGTGAGATAATGGGTGTATCCACGTCATATTCTCCCACTAAATTAGCATTTCTACATGTGGAAATGCTCTTAGAAAACATCAATGTGACTCACCTTCCATGTCATATTCACCTTCATATAGAAAGGCTTATTGGAGAAAAATTTCCCCTTTTTCTTTTTCTATCACAGAAACTCGACAAGAGAGAAACACCCATTGGAGTAGGCCTTAGAATCCTTTCTTTTACGTTTTTATGTGGCTAGAATTTTTTGTTTAGATTGTCAATCCTTATTATGTTCTTTACCATGCTTACATGGAGTAGTTGGATTTTGTGTTGCTTAAATGGATTCTATTTTTATATGCCTCTATTCACACATGCACGAGCTCATTTGAAATTTTAACTTCATATGTATATTTGAGCTTTGTGAGGTGTTCTCCTACCAATCTTGTCATCTACATATTTGTGACCTAGGAGGACTAATGCATATCAAAATCCGTTGCACTTGAGATTTGTGTGAGATATAAAAATGTTATATATAAATGTGTATGGGGAAGGGCTTCGAAAGGATTTGTTATCCTTTGCGAATAGTAAGCTACCGTTTGTTTGGACCTAAAAGAAATACGTGGTCCAAAGGCCTAAAAATAGAATTATGGCATTAAAAGGAAAAATAATTGCCAAGGCCTATTTTTGTTTGATATATTCATTCAAATATATATGCTTATTGAGGGAGATTGGATGGTATATCAACGGTTTGCACAATGTCCGTTTATCCTAGTTGCGTTTTCAATGTCTTGACTCTATTGGTTTGTAGAATCATCAACATGCTAGGCTTGTATGCATTGTGTATGTTTGTTCATTGAGTTCAATTTATATTGTCACATGAGGTTATATTCAAATGTGATGAAGTTTGCAATCAATTGAGAACTCCGTGAACATGTTTTAAGTGATTGAGTCTAAATTTAATTGTTGCTAGTTCACACCCCAACTCTTCCGCTTTCATATGACACATTTTTGCCATACGAGTGTAAAAAGCTTATCTTATTTTGTGTCATTTGTGTGTTTATATCTATATATGTGTACTTGAGTCTATTTAGTATATAGTATGTATACATATATTTGATATGGTTTTATTTGGTCTTTGCCTTGCTTTCTAGTCCATCTATGCTTTGATTCATAATTGGTATCTATCTTGTTGCATTTTTTGTTGGTATCACATGCTTAATACTTATGTATCATATTGGTATCTGTTTCTTGCATCTTAGTTGGTATCCATTATTATTTGTTGGATTAGTTATGATTTTGTTGCCTACGTGCTTTAATGTTCTCATCACTTTACGCACTATTGCATGTTTCGCTTGTTTTCCCATTCTATTCGTCCCTTGTTTAGTTTAGGGGCGTCTAAGCTTTAATTAGGGGAGATAAGTTATGTTTTGATTCTTTCGCCTTTGTCTATTCCTGAACAAAAAGGGGGAGAATGATAGCGGGAGAAATGGTATCTATTCCTATTATAATCGTATCTTAGGTTTGGGGAGATTTATCTTAGGGGGAGACGTCTTTCTAAGTAGGTCATTTGTTTGATAAAGGGGAGAATTAATTTAGGGGAAGTATTATCTTAATTGCATTTAATATTCTTGATATTCCCTATGCGTTTGATAGTTTGCTTAAGTGTGCAGGAATTCTTCTAACTGGCAACTTTCACCGGCAAAGATTTTGATCCTTGGGTCTTGTGTCAAGTATTGGGTGGGATTGTTTTTGAGTCTAGAGAGCTTGACGGCCCTTTAGGATTTTTGTTTAGTTTTTGTCCCGGAATAGCCAAAGGGGGAGATTTGTAAGGACACAAATTTCCAATTGAGTCCTTTGTAGTTTTGGCTCAATTCCGGACAAAAACATTTGAGTCATAGGATAGAGTTCTATTGTATCCATTCAATCCTATGACGTGTTTGTTGAAGACGTAGCGGCCAAGAGTATAAAGCTTCATCAAATTGCCGAGTTTAATGTGCCTCGTTTCTACGTCATCAACATGGTTCCATTGCTCCTAAGGTATGAATGCATTTTGAATATATATATAGGAGCTTGGAACATTTTATATTGGGTGTTGTTTATTTAAAACTGTTGTTTATTTTCAGAACGTTTCATTAAAACTTTAAAGTAAAGTTTCTGGGCTAAAATTCGAAATTCAAACATTCTGGAAGTTCGTTCGAATTGTCGTTCGAACGAGAATGCCATTCGAACGAAGCTGCCAACGAGTTTCCCAAAAGGCCACTGGAATGTCGTTCGAAGTATCGTTCGAACGAGAATGATGGTTCGAACGAGATATCCAACGAGATTTCTAACGAGTTCACACTGGAACTTCGTTAGAAGACTCGTTCGAACGAGACTTTGTTCGGACGAAAATCTCGTTCGAACGAGATTTGGCGGGAACAGTTTTTTGGCAGTTTTGAGCAGTTTTTCCCCCACTTTCCCACTTCTTTTCCCACTAACTTTTTACCTGAATATGTAAGTGCGGGAACCAAGTTTTCTAACTTAACTTTTCACACCATTCCATCTCCAAGAGAGAGTTTGAGAGCATAATTTCAAGAGAAAAAGTTCATTGTTTAAGTGTTGTTATTTTATCAAGAAAAATCATTTAAACACTTGTTTTACACCCCAAGTTTGTTTATCCAAGTTCCTTTATATATATATACATTGCTTGGAGTTTGGCACCAGTTTGATCTCTACCATTTGAAGAGAAGTTTGGGTTTTCTTCTAAATCCCACAAAGAAGAAGCTGCTTTTTGCTGCGGCATTCTCATATGGTGAAAGGCACCATATGTGGTTGACGGTTGCTTCCTAGTTCCTCATTGGTGAATTCCAAGGTTCCGGTGGAGTCCGGGATTGTCAACTAAGCGGAGGTCGGTACAAGAAGGAGCATTGGGGCTTGAAAGGGATCGAGTCGAGTGTTGTAAGTCTTTCGTGTCTTGTACTTGTAAAATACCATACTTAGTGGACTTATGGCTAGGGCCGTCCGAGGTTGTTTCCCGTTAGTGGGTTTTTCCTCGTACATCGCGGCGTAGTGATCAATTGTTTAATTTTATCTTGCTATATCACCTAGAACGCATGCTTAGGTAAAAAGATAAAATTTGGTTTAATCACTACTTGTTTAATTGATGCATAATTAAATTTGGGTAATGTGTAGTTAATTCAAGTCATGAAGTTAATTTGCTATAATTTGGTTTGGCTTAATTTGATTAAATGAAAAATATGACTTAGGCAAATTTATAGGACTTGGGTTAATTAATTGTGTTTAAGTGAAATCAAATTGTGTGTGTGTTCCATCATATTTCACTTGGTTTTAATTTTAATTTGGAAAGAAATTAAAATTTGTTAATTTATTTTTTTTGAACCATCATCTTCGCTTCCGCATCTCTAAATAGGAAATTATCACTTTTCGTGAAGTAGAAAAGAATTTTGTTAATTTTGGGGGCCTCATATTCCAACAGTTGTCTACAGCGACTCGTGGCTTGAAGGAATGATCGACAACTCAAGTATGAGTTGTTAAAATGAGAAAAAAAAAAATTAAGGGTAGAAAAAATACAAATACAACAAGCTAATTGGACAAGGACCAGATTGGACAAGGACCAGATTGACATGACACCATATTTGCACGGTATTTGGAGAAGCGGAAGGCGGTAAACCTGGAGGAATGGCGGGACGATGTGGAAAATTGAGCTTGCTAAACATCATGGCAATCATAGTGGAACGAGTTCCACGGTGATTTAGAATAGTACATTAAAAAAATATGTATCAGTTAATGTTTTTTTCTTCTTAACTTCTTTCTTAATTATTATGTAATATTTTTTAATTTTAAATTGATATATTGATTCCAGAATCCATGATATCCTCATATTTGAATCTATGTGAAGTTTAAAAGTATTTAGATTTTCAAGACTAAAAAAAAAAAAGAAAACGCCCAAAGGATTTGCCACATGAAGGCCAGATTTGCAGATAACTGGACGGTAAAAATCTATGTAAAACGATTTAAATTTTGGGTTTGCAAATGGTTTTAGCTATTTTACCTGTACATTTCGATTGAGTTGGAACACACTTGGAGTTGTTCTTAGTTATAGCGATTTCTTTAGAAAACCACCTTCTATCTTTGTTTAGTTCAATTATGTGATCAAATTTGCTAATAAATTTAATATGAACGTTTATTTTTTAGTACCTGTGTGTGTGAAAGGTATTATATTCAAACTTTCAAGGTTAGTTGGCAAGTGGCGATGGGTTAGTATCCAAAATGTGTAGACTATATACCGAAAATTAAGTACTTTTAGGTCATGGTTATATGTCACACTTCTTGAGGGTTTTTGAGAAGTGTACATGTTTGATTTGTACATGTATTGCTTCTTAAATTATGGCCATTTGAAAATGGATAGGCGGGTGCAAACTATTCTCCATCACTGCTTGGTAGAATTTTGGATAGGGTGGCTCCTGGTGTTGTTAACTTTAATGTCTCGTTATCTGATGATCAAATTGTGCTTGGTGGGGTAGTTTTAAGGTGCAGATTAGAATATGTGGTTTCTAATTACGAATTATAACTTCTAAAGTTTATGGCTATATTACTTATAAAATAGATGGTTTTGTCAAGTTATAGTTCTTTTGGCAATGAATATTTTACACCTGTACATTATGCTACTACATTTCAACACTTCGGTCAAATCAAACTCCATTAGGGAGTTACGTGACAATTTCCGTGTTATGAGGCTATTTGATTGTAGTCATGATGGTGCTCAAGACACATGGAAGAACAAAAGATAAGGGCATTAGCTTACGAGGATTGCCAAAGTGTTGTTTTTCTCTCTTGGTTTTCTAAATTAAATTGTGATGCTACATGAAGACAAGGAAATGTAAAACTTGAGAAATTGACACTTTGAGGTCGCACTTAATCATGTTTAGGGTTGAGTTGAATCTTACTATATATTACATTAATAAGATGCTGGAAGGGTTTAATTGATGCAATATTAAGCTTTAGGTGCCAGGTATTTTGGTAATTTGATTGGTTGTACAGTAGACGTCCATGCCCATGCCTTTGATTCTGAGCTTAAGTAGGTAATTTGGGTAATTTTAAGGTTTTGATATGTACGAAGACTCCAAATTAGGTCTTAGTCTTATATGGGTTTAGAATTTCTTGCCGTCAGGTTCTCTTGTAATCCAAGACTTGGGCCATGCTTGATAAAACTGAATATGAAATACTCGAAATTTTGTCTTATCCCTCCATTCTCCATTGATTCATCCCTCATTTCAACTCTCTCTCTCTCTCTCTCTCTCTCCCCTTTGATCCTCTTTATTCACTCTATTGCAATCTAGCCCATTTAAAGGATTCTCTAATATTCCAACAAGAATCCGTAGTTAAATTCATTAAAAAATTGGATACTCATTGAATGCAAATCGGAGTTGAATTCAAAGCTCACTCGGGTGCTACTTGCATTCTTTGACCATTTAGAAGAATCCGTGATTCAGACTTGTTCATGTATATGAAACTCATGTTTAAACAACAGTTGCATAGCTTATAAAATCCATTTGATGTTTCATCATGCTTGGGTAATTCTACACTTGTTAGTTTGTATATAATACTCCCACCATTCCAAATTAAGAGTCCACTGTTCCTTTTTGGGCTGTATCAAATTAAGGGTCCATTTTCCTTTTTTTGGACATAATCAACAAACCAAGTTCCATGATGATGAAAAAGAGTTAATTTTGGCCGTCGATTGAGTGTATCTTTAATCTATATACAAAATAAAGACATGGACTCTTAATCTGGGATGGAGGGAGTAGTATATTAAACTTTCCCCATCATATCTCTTGACATGATGTGCAATTTGTTTATGGCATTTTGTTCAGGAGACTTCCATAGAGTTGGTGATAATTGATGAAGATGGAGTTGTACAATCTATATGTGAGCAGCCTGTATTTGGCACAATTAAAGATCTTGCCATTCTACCTTGGAATGAGAGGTTTCATGCACGAAGCCCACAGGTTTGTTTGCTCATTCACTTACAAATTCCTTATGATGTATTCCATCTAGATATTCACTTATGTTTGTAGATCTTTTGGAACAATCTATGTGATAGGAAGTGATCTTTATGCTAAAAGTATCTATCATATTATTCTGAGTTTATTACTCGCTTTCCTTCTTTATAGATGCATGGGAAGGATCTCTTGGTTGTCATTTCTGATTCTGGGAAGCTCTCTTTTCTTACGTTTTGCAACGAAATGCACAGGTTTTTATATGCATTTCCGTGCTCTAGCATTTCTTTCATATTGAAATAAGGACGGGTTTTGTTGATCCTGTTATTATTCTGAATGCTAAGATAAATTTGTTTGATAAAAGCCTGATTTTTATTATGTTATCTATAATTCCATATTTTATTGTTGGTATAGGTTTTTCCCAGGGACACACATACAACTTTCTACTCCAGGAAACTCAAGACATCAAGTTGGGAGGATGCTTGCTGTTGATTCTAAGTAAGTTATTTTTCCTTTTTCTCGTTTTGGTAAAATATGCATCAATTGGGTTGCTAGAGAATCAATTTTTCTCACAAGTACTCAGAAGCTTCTAGAAAGTGCATTGATGTAGTTTCTATTTGGATGTTCTCTATCCAGTGGCTGTTTCATTGCAGTTAGTGCATATGACGACCAACTAGCTCTGTTCTCGGTTTCAGTATCTGCTGGTAGCGATGTTGTTGATAAGGTTAAATTTCTGCTTTTGATTAGAAATTTATAACGCTATGATTATAAGAAAAAGCTACAAGTGCAACTGTATTCGAGTTAATTCAATCAATGCGTTTTATAACATGCTCCCCCCCGCCATAAATTCAGAGAATATTCTATCCTTCTGAAATTGAAGGAGAGACAAGTACTCACCCAGGTGATACCAGTATCCGTGGTACTGTATGGAGCATGTGTTTTATTTCGAAAGATCTTCGTCAACCAAGTAAGGAGCAAAACCCTGTATTAGCCATTCTTCTGAATAGGTACGATAATACATTACGTTCGCATAGGGAATTTATAGTTCTATTTTTCTAATTGTATAATTGGATGTAGAAAATAAATCTCGTTTTTTGTTTCTTATATGGTTGTGTACTTGTGTACTGTTGATGTTCTTTGGTTTCCTGTAAAATGTATTTAGACTTCTTAAAAGGCTGAGTTCTTGTTCTGCAGGAGGGGATCATACCTGAACGAGCTTCTGTTATTGGAATGGAATACCAGGGAGGATGTCGTCCACGTACTTTCTCAGTATGCTGAGGCTGGTCCCCTAGCACACACCATTGTTGAAGTTCCACATTCTTATGGATTTGCCTTTCTGTTCAGGGTCGGTGATGCTCTCCTAATGGATTTAAGGGATGCTCACAACCCGTGTTGTGTGTACAGAACAAGCTTAGTTTTTTTACCCCCAGCAGTGGAAGATCAGAGTTTTGTTGAAGAGTCATGTAGAGTAATTGATATTGATGAAGAAGGTATATTTAAAGTTGCTGCCTCTGCTTTGCTGGAGCTAGGTGACACACTTAAAGATGATGATCCCATGAATATAGATGGCGACAGTGGCAATATAAAATCGACTTCCAACCACGTGTGCTCCTGGAGCTGGGAACCAGGAAACGACAAAAATCCTCGAATGATTTTCTGTGTAGATACCGGAGAAATTTTCATGATTGAAATTTCTTCTGATTCTAGTGGCCTTAAAGTTAATCTATCTGATTGTCTATACAAAGGCCTGCCATCCAAGGCACTTTTGTGGGTTGAAGGTGGGTTTTTGGCTGCACTTGTAGAGATGGGTGATGGGATGGTCCTGAAATTGGAAGAAGGAAGGCTACTTTACAGGAGTCCGATTCAGAACATTGCTCCAATCTTGGATATGTCATTGGTGGATTACCATGATGAGAAACATGAGCAAATGTTTGCCTGCTGTGGCATGGCACCAGAGGGATCATTAAGGATTATTCGAAATGGTGTAAGTGTAGAAAAACTGTTGAAAACTGCCCCTATATATCAAGGAATCACTGGCACTTGGACAGTTAAAATGAAAGTAGCTGATTCTTATCATTCTTTTCTTGTGCTATCATTTGTTGAAGAGACAAGGGTGCTCTCTGTTGGTGTAAGCTTTTCTGATGTGACCGATTCAGTAGGTTTCCAGCCTGATGTCTGTACTCTGGCATGTGGTCTTGTTGGTGATGGGTTGCTAGTCCAGATCTACCAAAATGCAGTTAGACTTTGTATGCCTTCTACCGTTGCCCACTCTGAAGGTATTCCTTTGTCAATTCCAATTTGCACATCTTGGGTCCCTGATAACATGAGTATCAGTCTGGGGGCAGTTGGATATAATTTAATAGTTGTAGCTACGTCCAATCCGTGCTTCTTATTCATTCTCGGGGTAAGATTGTTATCAGCTTATCAATATGAAGTATATCAGATGCAACATGTGAGATTGCAGAATGAATTATCCTGCATTTCCATTCCTCAAAATCAAGTTGAGCAGAAACCATTGACATCTTGCACTAGTTCTTCTCTTCCAGTTGAAGATGACATTAATATTACCTTTGTTATTGGTACGCATAAGCCTTCTGTTGAAGTTCTATCTTTTGTACCTGATAAAGGCATACAAGTTCTTGCTATAGGGACCATTTCACTAACTAACACGATGGGAACTACTATTAGTGGCTGTGTGCCTCAAGATGTAAGGCTTGTACTGGTCGACCGACTTTATATTCTTTCAGGCCTGAGGAATGGAATGCTACTCCGATTTGAGTGGCCTTCTGACTCTACAATTTCCTCATTAAAATCACCTAGTCAGGGGCCTTATATTGGTTCCTGTACTAATCCAAAGTACAATGCTTCACCAATGTGTGTGTATAATTTATCTGAGAAGACAAAGGACGGCTTTCCTATTCATCTACAGTTGATTGCAATACGCCGCATAGGCATTACTCCTGCTTTCCTGGTTCCATTGGGTGATTCCCTTGATGCGGACATAATCACTCTAAGTGACAGGCCTTGGTTATTGCAAACTGCCAGGCACAGCCTCTCGTATACATCAATCTCCTTTCAACCTTCCACACATGTAACTCCTGTATGTTCAATCGAGTGTCCTAAGGGAATTTTATTTGTCGCAGAGAACAGTCTCCATTTGGTAAGGGAGTGCAATGTATTGTATTGTTTACTGGTTTGTATTGATGCATCACCCTGTTAAGAATGCTTTTATACAGCCTCAATCTGGTATTATGATTTAGTGGGAATATGTGCATATAACATTTCTCTAATTTGAATCAATTTTATTGTGACTGCAGTAAAACTTTCATATATTGTTGATTGAATATATCTGGTCTTATTTTAGACTCACCTCTTTTGAATTCTCTAGGTATCGTATTCAATATCGAATTCATTTATTTGCTTTATTTTAGGAAATAAATGGGTGATATATGTGATTAACTGATAGCTGTAATTGTTGAAATTGCATAAAATACAACGACGCTTTGGATCTGATAATGACCAAATTTTTTTTTTAAAACTTTAATACGTCCATAATTACCCCATTTTGAGTTTGGTACCTTGCACTAATTTATTTTGATTTAAGTACATTTTTGTCACTAAATATTCATCACAAATTACTTTTTGTGGCGAAATTTTCACATTTAGTGGCGAAAAATGTACCAAAATCAATAAAAATCAGTTGAAGGTACCAAACTCAAAACATGGTAATTATGGACATATTAAAGTAAAAAAACTTTTAGACTTATAATGACTTCCATTTATTAGTAATATTATGGTTCATGCAGTTTTATATGTGATTTGAAAGCCTGTGTGCAGGCTAGATATGTTGTCTTATCATTGGCCCTGTGTTTAGATCATTTAGTTAGTTCAATTATTGCATTATTATTATTATTATTATTATTATTATTATTATTATTATTATCTGTTGCATAAGGGTTATTTATTATTATTTTTAAATGTATTATGTATATATATATATACATCTTTTTCTGGATTAAGATTCTAAGTTTTAAAAGTTGAAAACACCAGCGTCAGCAAATGTTACACATTCATGTAGACAGTTTGTCTAGTTGTCAGTGTTGTTTATGTTAGTTTATTTTCAATAGTTCAATGTATCTTTCTCCAACTTGTTTTTTCTCATTAAATCGGAGCAAAAAGAATACTGATTTTTCATGTTGTAGGTGGAGATGGTTCACAGTAAGAGGCTGAATGTGCAGAAATTTCATCTTGGAAGTACTCCACGGAAGATTCTATTTCATAGTGAAAGCAAGTTGTTGCTTGTCATGAGGACTGAGTTGAGTAATGATTCTTATTCTTCCGATATATGTTGCGTGGATCCTCTCAGTGGGTCAATTTTGTCATCTTTTAAACTTGATCCTGGGGAAATAGGAAAATGCATGGAGTTGGTGAAGGTTGGAAATGAACACGTGCTGGTGATCGGAACTAGTATCTATCCTGGTCCAGCTGTCATGCCCAGTGGTGAAGCTGAAAGGTTGATTATCTTCTGCCATCCTACTACCTTTTTCGCTTGCTCAAATTTTTATGGACTAATGTTGCTATCACTTATATTATTTCCGTATGAAATTTCGTATCAGGAATTCAAGGCCTTGCACCTCAGTCTATAATATCCTCAACCTCTCCATCTATTATCAATTTGTTATGGAGATGCCCCGACTTTAACCTAGTGTTAGAGAAGGGCTATTTCATTGCCTGGTTTGACAACACACATCCAATATAATTTGTCCATGTGTCTGGTTTAGTTACGCAACAAGTGAAGGGGCGTGCTGAGAATATGCATATCGCAAAATTCAAACTTTGCAAATTAGTATATAAGATGCAGCTCCACTCACTACCAATTGGTTTTGGGTTGATGTTCCAACTTTAACATTGTATTATAGCACACAATTTATAAATTTATTTATGTATTATCAGATCAAACAATTTTATTTATGACCCTGCAGTGAAGCGGGAGCCTTGTGCACTGGGTAGGACCTTTTTATTAAGCCCTGTTTAGGCACATGTGCCCCACATTACCTATATATTTTGTCCACTTGTTTGGCTTAGCCATGCCATATGTACTCGAACGTTAACGTTGTCCATCGAAGTTTTAAATTATGCAAGAAAATTTATATTCACTTATATAATGCAGTGACCTTATTTTCAGATCGTTGTTTTTTGAGAGATGAGATCATTGTTTAGTGGACTTCAAATGATGATGAAATTGACTAGAGAGCCTTCTCCGTACATGAATATATGGAGCTATAATTTTATTTATATTATTTATTGGGATTTTTTGAATTTGACTAGTCAAAAATATGATATCAGATATTCCCTCCATAATATAATATAATAGATGCATCCCACTATCCTCCTACTGCACCTGTGTCAGTTGAAAAACAAAATTCCTCGACTAAAATAAACAATGAGAATCTAGAATTTGAAAATTTTTATATCACAATTCTGAAACTTTCTTTCTTCCGTTTATATGTTTTGGGTGCAATAAGAAGGGGTACTTCGTTTGCAGTTGTCTAAATAAGCTCCTGACAAATCAAAAGCTTGCCAAAACATGCAAAGTAAACAGGGTCACTAGCTGTGAGATTTTGGTGTCGTAAATGTGGAAAATGGTGACCTATAAGTGAATTTTGCTGGGGGGAAGACATGGTACTTAAGAGGGTTAATATGAACCTTATGTTTCACATTATATAGAAGGCCATGCAAAAGGAATCCATGTTAATATGAACCTTATGTTTCACATTCTATAGAATGCCGTGCAAAGAGGCATCCGTGTTAATGTGTCGATGTTTAATGGGAAAATGAAGTTAGACTCATTTGTCAACAGGTTAGATTTTATTGAAATTGTGTTTTGACTATAAAAACATCTCGTGTATTAAATTTGTAGGGTTGTTCACAACCACACTAGAGGCGCATGCGCGTGGGTGGTGACAAGCTTCTCTTGGTAAGAGAGCCAACAAAATGCCCATTAAAAAGGAAGCTGAGGACCCAACACCTATGAGCGAGATCTATTCATGAATCTCCAGGGTCTTCTCCAAGTAGTGATGTCGGTAGTCAGAGCAGTTCATGCTTCTTTGCACGGATGCAACTTCAACTTCACATCCAAACTGGGCTTGAGTTAGGGTGAATCAACCATTAAATACCCCCTAAAGTTTGGGAATTTTTTTTTTTTAATGCGGCAACACTATCGAGCAAGACAAGCCAACACCGACATCACAAATCTGGGCAGTCACTACCACCCAGTCAATACCACTCCAGCTACCAAGGGAGATTTGATTGTTTTTGGAGTGACAAACTAATGTATAGTTGGGAGCGAAAGTGATTTAATCTAAAAACTACACAGCAGCAACAGTTTTTAGTGCCCAAAGGCCCAATTTCTAATTCTCATTCATCTCTCCAAATAAAATAGTGATTACAAAGGGTGAGGAGCATCTTATTTATATAGTATAATGGAATAAAGGAGTGTTCTAGAAGGATGATGTCACAATGTGGCTCTCAAAGGCGACATCATCAATCCAAAAGCCTCTTAAAATATTTAACAACAAGAGTACAAAAGTTGCCTTTATCTCCCATGCTCTTGCATTAGTCTCCCCTCCATGAAAAGCTGCCATATAGTCCCTATAGTAACTGTAGAAGTCGGGATCGATGCATTGCAACATGGCCTATGTGATCCAAGTGTCTTCGTCCTCTGATCGACCCTGCCATTAGATGAGGAAATGAGTGCAGTCGTTGGAAGTGGTGGAAACCACTTCCGAATCAAGGACACCCTTAACTCATCAACATGGGAACGAACTAGGGTAGAGGTATTGGAGGAACGTGCGTGCCACAGAAGGGGGGGAGGTCGATAACGTTGAAAGTGTGGTCCATTCGGAACTCTGTAGGCAAATCGACCTCACAGACATTCTCCACAACTCCGGATCACTGGGAATGGCCCAAGAAGATGAAGGTAGACCATTACTAAATCACTCGTCTGGATCCACGATAACGTGTCAACATGATCTTTGTAGGACGTGGTCATGCGGTTGGCGAACTCAACGACGACGGTGTTGGCTAGGACTATAGGAGGTAACTCTGCCAAGTCTACTGTTAAGAGAGAGGACCCCAAAACAATCTAGAATGGAGAAAGACCGGTGGAGTGGTTGACTACGTTGTTGAAGGCAATTTCAGTGAGAGCAATGATAACATCCTATCGCCATGGGGTCTCAACGACAATGTAACAAAGCAAACCCCTCACATTCCGATTGACAACCTTGGTCTGGCTATCGGTTTGAGGTGGAAAGTCGTGGAAATTGGAGTGAACATTGCAGTAATCCCCATAAGGTTCGCCAAAAGTAACCTGTAAATCTGACATCTCTATTGATAGTGATGCTATAGAGCACATTGTGCAGGCGGACAATCTCCTTAAAATAGTGGGTGGTCACATGGAAATCATCTGTTTTGCGTGAGCTGTGGGCCATTTTGGAGAGTCGGTCCATAACAAAGATCGAATTGTCTCTTGATGGTGCGTGGAAGGCCCACAATGAAATCCACGAGGACATCTTGCCAGGAGCGGTTGGGAATTTGTAAGGGGGTGTATAAACTCGCGTTGGAATGTTGCCCTTTAGCTGTGTAACATCGACGAATGAAGGCGTTTGTTTCTGACCGCATAGTAGGCCAAAAGAACCTATCCTTTAGGGCCGAGTGGGTACGGGCCATGCCCATGTGGCTAGCAAGGCCACCAGAATGCATAGCAAGGCCAACAATTTTCTTCTCTCCTGGAGGGAGGAAGCGCAGGAATGCATAGAGCAGTGCCACAAAAAAGAAAGCCATCCTATAGCAAAATGTTCCCCTAAGCGCCGCTATGTCGTTGGCACTCGGTAAAGATGTGCCGGAGTTTGAAGCATACAAGCCTCGTACCTCATCGAACTGTAAAACTTAACTGCGGATAATGACCAAAGCGTGATTATGACGGTTGAGAGTATTAGTTACATGGTTTTCCTTTTGTAATTTGTAATCATGGTATCGCAAGCCGACGAACGGATTCCTAGAGACAAATAAAAAAAACTGTATTGTATTATATCGATAAATCTCGTCGATATCTCGGCGATCCAGAGATATCTTGCTGATATCACAGACGAGTCAAAGAAATACAACCGAGATGAGTTTTTTTTTACAAGAGGGGACGTTTGGCAGAAATAATGCAAAGAAGCATAAATATTCAAAGATGCTTACCTTTATCAGTTGATTTGAAGAAGCCATTTTTGGATTGTATATGTCACGGACTAGTTTTAGGTCTGAGATTTCACATATAAAAGTTGTTGATGCTAGCTTTCCAAACCACAAAGTATCTCCCCTTACCCGTCTATTTCATAGCCGTCGGAGTTCCTTTCAAGAAATAGCCAGAGTTCCCCCCCCCCTCCCTCTCTCTTTGTAAAAGCCACTTCTCTCTTTTCAGTCGGCGAGGGCCAAACCCTTTTCTTTGGTTTTAGATGACAACACTTGTTTTAAAAGCCATATTCTTTCATAGCTAAAACACACGCTATTTGCCATTAAATGATATGGTTTGTACAAATAATGTTCACAATTCTTAAAAAAAAATGTTTGGAATTCCAAAAAATAATGTTTTGTAAATTAGGAATAAATATTAGCAACTTAGTACGCATATTATTAAAGTTATGGAATTTATGAAACAAATGTTTGTTATTTTGTAAAATGACTCCTAAACTAGATATTCGTTGGGAGCGTGGAAGTGCCATTGGTGGAAATAAGAAGAAAGTTGTTTGCAATTATTGTAGCAAGGTCGTTAGTGGTGGTGTTGCAAGATCGAAAGAAAATTTGACAGGTGTTTAAGGGAAAGTGAAACCATGTTGTCATGTACCCCGAGAGATAGCAACTGCGATGAAAAAACTTCTTACAGATGGTGCCAAGCATTGGGCCTTGAGAAGAGGAATAAAGAGAAGCCAGTAGAGAATTTATGTGACCAAACCCTATACATTTAATGAAGGAGTATACTAGAGATAAGGAGTTGCTATGATCGAACATTATGGGATTTGCCAAGGAGTTTAATGCCCTTGATAGTTTTATGCGCTATCAGTGTGAGTTGAGGCGAATGTGCACAACAGATGTGTGGTGTGAATTCAATCGTGAGAGGACCCGTAGGATTATCCTGACAGATCGATTATGGCAGCGTGCTACTGAAGTTGCCAAGATTATAGAGCTCTTAGTTTTGCTTTTGAAGCTCGTGGATTAAGATAAAAAGCCTACGCTTTTGATCATTTACGAAGGGATGGACAGAGCAAAAGTAGCAATCCAGGCAACTGTAAAAAACTGTAAAAAAGGATTGGTAGGTGATTGATGGTAGATGGGAGAGACAATTGCACCGACACTTGCATGTTGCATCATATTTCTTAAATCCGGTGTTTCAATATTCGAGTAATTTTTCAAACCATTTGAAATAAGAGCTGGACTGAAAGAGGTCATCAAAAGACTAGAGCTGTTGGTGGGCTGAAAGGGGTCATTAAAGGACTAGAGGTGGACTGGAAGAGGTCATCAAAAAAGGTCATGAAGAGGTCTTACCAACATACGACTTAGATTTGTTAGATGAAGGCATTCAATGAAGTGAAGGGAAGGAGGACCAGGGGGGTCACAATCAACCGAGTGATTCTTACAGTACTGGTACCCAATAGGGTGGTAGTATGGCATGGTCACAAGGAGATGAAAACTACTATGCCACACATGACACTTATCATTGTTATCGTCCGGGAATTAGCTAACAATGGAGACATTTAGACAACTTGGCAAGATTCCCTAGTAGTGATGACTATTCAAGTAGATATGATCCGCAATGTCTTAATGATCAATTATGGGCATTGGGTTTAGTAACAGATCATACATACCATAGCGGGAGATACAATATCTATGGGACTAGGAGTGACACTTAAAGTTATGGTCCTTCACAACTTCCGAGATCTACTAGTATCAGTATATGTGAATATTATGATCGTGAGAGAGACCATTATGGATCTACCAGTGGAAGCACAGCTGGTGGTTGTGAATATTATGATCGTCCGTGGCGCTTTAGTCTCGGTGAGGTGTAAGCCTCGTCCCCCCCAAAAGAGCAAAATAATATTAAGACAAACTAATAAAACCATAAAAAATAAAGTAACAAAGAAATATAAAATATAACTGCAAAAAAATCTTTTGAGGACTTTTTCACATAGTTCAATATTTTTAGTTCCCTCGAGATGAATTTTAAAAAAAAAGTAATTTGACAAAATCAGTTTTAACATATTGGTTATTTTACAATATGACAACAAATTAATCATTGCAAGATCAAGTTGACAATTTTGATTTCAGTTTCATTCACATATTGGTTATTTTATAATATGACGATAAATTAATCAATGCAAAATCAAATTGATAAAATCGTTTTTATATTTTCATTTAAATATTGGTAATTTTATAATATAACAATAAATTAATCATTGCAAAATAAAATTAATATACATATTCATCAATTACGTAAGTTGAGTGCAATTTTAAAACAAAAAAGGAAAAATAAGTTTGTAGATTAAAACACCAATTTTTTAAGTTAGGTGCAATTTTAGAAAAATGAAATAAAAAAATAGATTGCTCTCTCTCTCTCTCTCTCTATATATATATATATATATATATATATATATGTATATATATATACAGATATATATATTCATGTGTTATCATCAAGTAAGTTTTATTTAGTTTATATTGATTAGTAGTTTGTATCCCAAAACTATGAATTTTTTTTATCAATTCATAATCAAATTAATACATATGTTACATTTATAAAGTTCAAATTGAATAAATGTAAAGAGAAGTCCAAACACTAATTTAGTTTAGTACAATTATAACAAAATTGTTGCGCTATCTTCCAAGTATGTATATATATAACAACTGTTGACATATATTAAAATAACAAAAAACAAAGTTCGTGATGGAAGAAGAACAATATTTTTTTTTTCCCGTGCCTCGGCGAGGTGAGGCGTTTAGGCGCATAGAGGCCTCAAGGCGGTTTTTTAGTGATTGGCCTCGAGGCCCTCTCGTGGTTTTTACATTGTTGGAAACCACATAATTCAAAAAGGTGATGGACGAGACCATAAATGAGCATTTCTTTAAATGGAGGAAAAAGTGCTCAGCTCGAAGGACGACTAAGCCATGTGCCACATGTGATAAGTGCTCCTGTTCCAACCAGCACCAACCTGCTGTAGATGAGTATATCATCAAAGTAAGCCACCACAACTTATTGAGAAATGGACGGAGGATCTTGTCATAACCTAAATGAAGGTAAATGAGGCATTAGATAACCCAAAAGGCTTAACAGTTCATTTGCATAATCCATCTTTCATCATGAAGGCGGTCTTCCATTCATCACCGGAACGCATCTGAACCTGATGATATTCGCTCTTCAAGTCAAATACTCGTATCCTATGTTACCCTGATCAAGCATATCCTCAAGGCGGGGAATGAAAATCCGATAGTTGACGGTGATCTTGTTGATAGCCCGACTATCCATGCACATCCTCTAACTCTCGTCCTTCTTTGGGGCAAGAAGTGTTGGCACAATGCAAGAGGACGTACTCTCTCTGATAAGCCCCTGTCATAATGCACCATCACCTCATGTTGTAATTCCGCGGGTTTGATTGGGGACATGCGATAGTGAGATAGGTTGGGAAGTGATGTCCCAGGAACAAAAACGATCATGCTGAATGTCGCGAAGAGGGGGAAGCTCTTCGGGTGGGAGCAAACATCGGAGTAAGAATCTTGGAGGTCTTAGATCTCTGGAGGTATGTTGGCCTCGGGTGTGCCGATCAGGTTAACTAGCGTGTAACACAAACCACTCCCCCAGCCTTGGTGGTCAGTGTGAGAAATAATGAGGGCAGACGACTGCGGGGGATGAATCTTGCGCATATGACTGGTGTTGAAATATGTAAGTGTTGATGAGGCCATCATGCATACTCAAATGGTCGTACTGCCAATGCTTGCCTATAAGTAAGTGACAAACGCGTATATCAACGACTGTGCACAGTACATTGACGTATGATCCGATGGAGAACGACACACACCACTGTCCTCTCGGGGCTATGGAACCGCCACTCCCCAACCACCCAATACGGCACGACTTGGTGAGTGGTAGAGAGCCCTAATTTGTCCACCATCACCCGGGAAACTAAATTGTCGCTGACCCCCCATCGATGGTAACAATGCACAAACGCACTTTGAATAGGCAACGGGTGAAGAAGATGCTCGTTCATAACCATACGGATTCATCGGAAGGCTCGAAGCTACTGAGAAGAGGGATAGGATATTACAAGGACGTGCGAGGAGTTCGTTGGTAAGGAGACTCCGTGGATGGCTAGTGTGAGGCAAGTGCAGCAAGCTTCGCCTGGCGGAGACAAAATGTATCACGCCGGAGACAAATGGCTCGTACATCTGAGAGCAACACGTGTGGTGGAATTGGGAGATTGCCTAGAGAGGGGCATCCAGCAGAGTGGGGATACATACAGCGGTTGTGGTTCGAAAGGGGGCTCGGTGGGGTTATTTTGGATTTCTAACCTGTTTGGAGCAGGTGAAGTAGTGTAGGAAAAAGCCTTTGGGACTTCATTTCTTTCATATCTGCTTATGTGGGGTTCGGATAGGTGATTTTCGGCATGGGGTTGGTTCTCCAGCCAATCAGCAGGTGGCCGGAACTGCTGGGAATGGTTGGCGAGTTCAGATCTGCTCGGAATAAGGTGGGTTGCTACAGAAGGATTGAGGTCCGTTTGGTGATGGACATGCCCGGAAGTGGCTGGTTTCGATGCGAAGGAGCTCCGATGAGGGTGGTTTTTCCTCGTAAGAGCCCTGGAAGTTGGTGGTGAGGCTGGCGGCTTGCAGATCTAAGGTAATCTGGATGGTGTTGATGTCGAGGTGGTCTGTTGGTGGGATTCCAGCCGTTAAAGAGGCTGTGGGATATGCGTCTCGAACTTAATTTGGGTGACACTACCCAAGTCGTAATCATCGGTATCTATGTTGATACCAATTTGATGTGTAGTTGGGAGCGAAGCTGATTTAATCTAAAAACTACACAACAACTACAATTTTGAGACCAAACCCCCAATTTCTAATTCTCATTCATCTCTATGACAAAAGAATATAAGTTACAGTGAATAAAAGGAGAGGGTTGTAAAAGGATGATGTCACAAGGTGGTGGTCAATCTAGAAGTCCCTCAAAATATCTAACAGCAAAAGTACGGAATTAGTTTTTTTCTCTCATCCTCCCGCATCATAAACCCGGACACAGCGCGATGGATTGCACGAACCCTGAGAAACGCACGTTTTGACCGCTGGCGGGTGCAGAAATTAAAGGACCATCGGAGGGGATGCAATCGGACAAGTCTTATCACTTAACTTTGGATCACGACCAAGACGGAAGGTGTTCCACTTTGAGCTCGTGGATAAGCTCCTTTTCAGGGGCGACAGTGATGAGGATCTGAAATTCTGAAATATAAGAGATGTTTTGTAATTATGTAAAGTTCAGGATGGGTTCTTGATATTTACTCTTTTTAATAATTTTGGCTAATGTTAGGAAGTTGTAATTATGGTCGGACGGCCATTTTTTAATCATTGAATGACATTGAGAGAATTGCTTAAATCATTACCATTCTATCTCAATTCACCAACCAAAAGCCAAAAAAATTAAACTGTACATAAATCACCACCAAAGGTCCAAAACCCACCATTACCATATATATAGAGCTCCAAACGAGAAGTTTAATACCCTGAATCCTAAAAAAAAGCTTAATTCACATGATGGCTTATATCCAGAAACCTAGGCCTCTTATGAAATAAGCAAAAGACTGAGGAAAATGAAATACTTTAGTCAATCATAGTCATCACATCTATCCGTAAGAACTACTTAAAAAATCTTGAGATGCGTTTCCTTATTCAAGGGTTGAAAAAACTATCCTAGAAAATTTAAGGTGAGTTTGATTTTGAGATTAAGATATCATTTACCTTCTGTTGAATACCGTTGTCCCATGTGATTGCACTATATCCGACAAACTCAACTTGGTTAATCAACAATTAACTCAAATTGTGAGGAAAGAGGAAAACGAGGAAAACTAGAGATTTACCAAAAAAGGTTCCCAAATAATTATGACCTTGCGGCCCTTGATTTCACACAGCATCATAGTCCTCTGACAAGCAGTGCTTTTAATTGCGTGCTATTGAGAACTCAATAGCGTGCTATCACGCATAGCGAAGGGAAAACGAGAAATAGCACATTCTGATTTGTGCAATGTTCAGATTGCTTGCGCTATTTGATGACGTGGCACGCTATTTCGCGCTTTTGTCTGCTTTCCGGCGCTATTATGCGCTATTTCGCGCAACAGGTACGCTATTCAAGCTTTTATTTTTCCAAGCCAGCAACTAGATAAACGAGGCCGTTTTGTTTTAATAGGATAGAATGAGTAAACAAAACTCTTTTCCCTTCCAACAACCAACCTCTACACTGAAGCCCACCTCTGAAACTCTTTTTCCATTTCAAAAATATTCGAAACCCTTTTCCCTTTCCAAAAACTTCCAACGTTTTCAAACCGATTGACTTCATTTTCAAGGCCAGACCGAGAAGACTTCAATGATATGGTTGATTGAAGGATTTAGACTGAGAGATTGAGGCTGTATTACAAACCGACCTCTTCTTTCAGAGGTAAGTTCTCTTCGTGTCTTTTTTTTCCTACTTAAAAGTGTTTTCTATAAAAAAACGACTGCTTTTTGTTTTTATTCTCATAAAACTGTATTTCTTCGTTTCCTTCTGTTTTAAATGTTGATTATTGATGATTTATTCTCTGATTTTTTATTTATTTATGATTCGGTTCGAAAAACTATTTATATATGATTTTATTCTATAACAACAACTGTATTTCTTATTTTCCTCATGTTTAAAATGTTGATTATTGATGATTTACTCTCAGATTTCTCCAGTTCAAAAGCTACCTATTTATGATTCTATTATAAAAAAAACTGTATTTCTTACTTTCCTCGTGTTTAAAATTTTGATCATTGAGGATTTACTCTCTGAATTTTTTTAATTTATGATTTTTATGTTCAGACAGTTACTTATATATGATTTTATTCTTAAAAAAAAATTGTTTTCCTATTTTCAAAATATTATGTTTAAAATGTTAATTATTGATGATTAATTCTCTTGAATTTTTTTATTGTGTGAATTTTCACTTGGTTATTGTGATAATGGTTAATAACAATAAAGATTTTGGGTGGAAACATGCATATGATTCCATTTGTTGTTAAATTATTTTTGGACTTTCATATGTTGGAATTTTTGTATGGATTTATTTACGTTATATGGCTTTATTTGGAATGATGTGGTCCTATGTTTGTATCTTTATTTGGAATGATGTAGTACAATAGTACTTTATGGCCTTATCACTTTTATTGAAATGATGTAGTACAATATTTGGAACGATTGTTTGAACTTATTTATTTATATTTTTATACGTTTTTGTAATTAAAAAACTGGAATGCAAGAATTGCTTGCTCAATGCGCGACCTGACCCAGGAGCCAAAACGCGATACCTTGCGTGGCCGCAATTTAAAACATTGCCGACAAGTGGGTATGAAGGCTCGTAGATGAGATATCGTGACTGGCATTGATTAAAGTTGCAGAAATTGCTTTAATTTTGATTTTGATAGTAGAAATGAAGCTCCTACGGCGGCCGAGGAGGAGAAAGAAAAGGCAAGAGTTGGGCTATATTTATCATTTATTTAGTGGGTAAAATGAGGAAGAACAGGGTATTTTGGTAAAAAGAAATTATATTTAAAAGGCAGATGCCATCTTAAAAAAGGCGTTAACGCTGGGTTGCGGTAATTATTAAATTTTAAGAAAGGGGTGGTGGGTGGGTGCAAACTTGAACTTCATTTATTAGAATATGAAAATTTTATCGGGAAAGACGAAGAAGAATATTATTGGAATTATATGATCTTGTGGTGGCAGTAGTGAATTATTTTGGTCTCCCTGGGTGCGATTGTTTCAATCCTTGCTTTTGTTCACCTGCACGATCAATATTACATTAATTATATTCTTTATGTTCTTATTTTAAATGTATGTATTTGCAGTAGTGGAAAGGGCCGTCTGATGGTTCTCTGCCTTGAACATAAGCAAAATTCAGACAGTGGTTTTATGCCATATTTTTCAAAGGCTGGTTCCTCTCAGCGAACTTCACCTTTTTGTGAAATTGTTGGGTACGCAGCAGAACAGTTATCAAGCAGTAGCCTTTGCAGCAGCCCAGATGATAATAGCTGTGATGGGATCAAGCGTGAAGAAACTGAATCATGGAATTTGCGATTAGCTTACTCTGCTGTCTGGCCTGGAATTGTACTAGCTGTCTGTGCTTATCTTGACCGTTATTTCTTGGCTTCTGCTGGTAACGCTGTAAGTTGAATGTTCTTTTATTTTTGCTGATTGAATTAAAATCTATGAATGTTTATCATGTTTCCATCCCTTATGAGAATATATTGTTTATGTTTTTTCCAGTTTTATGTTTGTAGTTTTCCAAATGATAGTTCCCAAAGGGTCAGAAGATTGGCTATAGGAAGAACACGCTTTATGATAATGACCTTGACTGCACACTTAACTAGAATTGCTGTTGGTGATTGCCGCGATGGCATACTTTTCTATTCATACCATGAGGTATGTTAGCAATTTATTATATTTGGCAGCTAAGCCTTTTTTTTCGTGCGGGTGTGCGCGCATATATATTGTCAAAATGTCAGATTATTATAGATATATTAGTAATAATTTGCTGATTTATTAGCTTGGATTGGTGAGGTTAGGCCTTATATAGTGATCTGTGTTTATTGTTACTGTCTATTCTCTTGTATAACAGGATGCAAGAAAACTGGAACAACTGTATTGTGACCCTGTCCAGAGGTTAGTTGCTGAGTGCATTCTTATGGAGGTTGATACTGCTGTTGTTTCAGATCGTAAAGGGAGTATTGCTGTCTTGTCATGTCCGAATCATTTAGAAGGTAAAATTGTTTCTTGTTTATTGCGTTGCGATATCGCTAGACCTCCTTGGATATTTTTTATGATTTACAGAAAAATTAACTAAAAGTGGAAGATTACAAGAATTTAGGAGAACAAGAAGTCCTTTTAAGGAAAAAGATAATAAAATACAAGAATAAACACAAGGAAAAAAAGCTCAAGAGAGGTCCTTGTATCAGGCGGGAGGGGTTTGTAGTGGGAAACCAGAGCTCTAGGGAGGTCCTTGTGATTTTCTACTCATATTATTGTGATACCTTGTTTGGTTGACCTTGTTTTTCTCCTAATACAATGAGAAGGTTGAAGTCCATAATTTGGCAGTGAAGAGCTTATATTGATTCAAATATAAACTACTAGTGGTGGTTTCATGAATTAACTTCTTATTTGCAGTTGACCTTCTGGTGGTGGTTTGACTAACTTCTCTTTTGTTATTGACCTTCTGGTGGTGATGGTGATTAAGAAGAAAAAACTAGAGATCCTAAGACACTAGAAAAGGGGTAGGGGAGGAAGGAGAAAAGCTACAGCCTTGGGTCTCCTACCCATGAACCTTCACATAAGAGAGTGTGAAGTATGCTCGATTATTTCTGTTACTCTTACTAGTGGGATGTAGACCTAGGTTTAGCATGACAACTAATAATTCGTGAACTTCATGTGAGTGGACTCAAAAATTGATTAAGCATGCTATATGAATTCTACGACCCAAAGGACTATAGAGATCAGACGTACCCCCACAAAAATATAGATTAGGGACGACATCCATGTATGGTTTGAAAATATTACTTCTGACAAAAATACTCACTTTCAATATTTAAATGGGAAGTAACAATGATCCCCGTTGAACTATAGCGATTTTACAGATCACCTTCTATTAAAAAAAGCCTGACAAAGTGCATCCAAAGCTATTGAATCGTGACAGCTAACACATTTCCTTTAGAAAAATTTGAGAAAAAACTTGATGTTATGCAGAAAAATTGTTAAAGTTTGAGCAGAAATTTGTTAGTTGTCATGATTCTATAGTTTATGGGGCACTTTGTCGGGTTTTTAATGAGGGGTGATCAGTAAAACCGCTATAGTTTATGGGGATTCACTGTAGTTTATGCAACACCCCTTATTTTTGCCACGCAGAAGGTGGTAAACCTAATACACCGAAGATAGGGAATGCCAAACAATTTATATCATTCTAAGCGTTATTGAATAATTGAAGAAAACTAAAGCCATAAAAGATAGTATATAAATGGTTCGAATAAACGAGAGAACATATGTATGAGTCTAAAATAACTGAATCACTAAAACCAAATAAGTCCTCACAATACAATACCTCAACTAATTGGAAACCAAAACGAAAATGAAAATACAAGCCACTTAGGGACCCACCACGGGACCATAAGAATCTTTGAGCAATAATGCAATATACAAGGTCCAACTACAAGATAAATACGGTAAAAGATAACTCTAAATCTCATACTCTGGTCACCATGGTTAAGAAAAATAATGGTCAAACCCTATATATTGCAAGCAATAGTTTACTTTATTTAAAGAAAATTAAATGCGACTCATTTACAGCTCATGCTGTCCAGTCGGCACTCACACCCAAGACGTCTCTCCTCACCTCTAACACCTCTAACAAAGGATCCTATCCATACGTGCCAACCTACTCTAGGCATAGCTAACGACGCAAGCACCCAAGCCCTCAAGACTATTTCATGTACTCTACGTAACTCCTAATTCACAATACAATATAATATTGTCTTTGATATTAATATACTAAGACCAGTGTCCACTCATAGTATCCTCACCTCACATAATGTCCAAATAAGTTATAGGTCCTTCAATACGACTAGCTACTCTCATACATAGTACCCACGTAAGCTCTACTCATCGCAAGTCTAACTATGTTATCATTCAATATCCCAGTACATCGTACCCATCACTAGCCTAACCACTATGATATACGATATCCACACAACCTAGCCCATAACTACACAACCTAGCCCATAACTGGCCTATCAATCCAATCATCCACTATACAAGTAACTAGTAAGCTCCGCAAAATTGGCTTCATAATATTTATCAAGTGCCTTTGAATAGTATCATACTACCTAGTTCCATATACTACACCCTTCCCTAACAAAGCAAGCATATTACTGTAACTGTAATAGCACAATCCAATATCCACGTATAAATATGCCCATTGCCGGACCAGCTATACATATAAGCAGAACACGAAGGCAAATATGATTCAGGGATCCCTTTTCCCTCTATCGGGTCAATTTGTAGGAGGTCCCACTCTAGATGGATTGCAAACAAACGCATCAAATGGAAAAATCACTATGCCAATATACCATCGTGTAATCAAATACCAAGAGATCAAGCCTCCCATGTCTCTCTCTTGCGAGACGATTGCTTAACTCCACATAGGATCGAGATATAGACCTATATGTACCCAGGGGTATTGTACCCAGTTCCGCAAAACAATCTCATCAATCCTCAATGATAGATTCGTCACAAGCCAACACACACACCCTGGTATGTTCACCCATAGCATACAACATCCAATACATATATGTAAATACCGTATCTCACCCTAATATGGGAATTGGCGAAACATCCTTGGAGGTAATCCTAACCCTATAACTAATATCTCCAGATAAACATTAGGATTAAAACTCTAATTAACTTACTACAACCCTCTGGAACAATCTTAGGTCAAACCCTAAGTTGCAATCAAAATCCACCTCAAAACAGCAAAACTCCCATTCCTAGCCATACCTGATCGATCGTCCCTTAGTGAATCCAAAATGACATCATATTATAAAATTGAGCCCGAAACTTGAACAAACCGATTTTTCTCACATCAGATCATAATTAAGTATCATCCTGACCTATCTCTAGGGGTTTTTAAACATGTTGCTTACATTATACCATCATTAACTGTATAAAATCCATTAAAATAAGGGTTAAATCATTAGTTTCAACATTTGTTTAATAAGGGTTCTTCTTAAATACGAGATTAATCAATTAAAAAAAATTTGAATCATAAAAAATATCAATTTAATCATGTGAATCATCATAATAAATCAATCCTACAACAAAAATAAACCGTTCAAAACATTTAACAAGATTAAAACTAATGTATTCAATGATTTTGCATAAGATGTCACCCTAGCATGTGACTAACCTAATTTAAATCAATGTAGTAATCGAACATAAACAAGTTACATTTAATACGTAGGAGAATAAGTTATTCTTGCTTGGAGTCGGAAGATAAATCTCTTGTTATTTTCCTCTTGCTCTTCCAAAATTATTTCTATTGACTAAGGTTTGTCTTATGTTTTGGTATGATATTAATGAGTGTTAAATCTTTTTTAAACATCTAAATCCCGCAAGTCTTCTATGGGCCTAAATTAAGACCTCTAAATAAGTTCAGAATACTACCCGTATGCCCCTTAAACTTAACCAAAGGGTTACCCAACCCTGGGCCCAATCCAACATTGTAAGAACACCACTCCGGTACCAACTCGAAGTATAAAAATAAATTCTGATATTATTAAATTTTGAGTCGTTCACATAATTTAATCCCTAAATTAAATTAATTATAACTTGCAATTTAAAGGTCACTATAATTCACACACTTGTCATGTACAAACAACTACCATTGCACATAGCAATAATAATCCAAATTTAACAATCAATATTAATTCTATAAAAATATGAGGTATTACAATTTACCCTATTTAAACATCAATTTTTACCCTTATTTTTTCTTTTTGATCGAAGAAATAGAGAATTTTGTTCATTGCTAGAAAAGATAACAACAATGGGGTGGTTTGTTAGTCCCACACATACAACAAACCAAAAGATAACAAATATATAAAGAACAAAATAATTGTGTTTCTTAAAAAAGACACTAAAAAGCAGTCTCAAAATCAAGTTTTATCAAACTGTATTGGAACTCCACGAATCCACTTATTGGGGCAACCTTCAATAAACCAATACCGGGATATAATCAAGATAAAATGCCAATAACGACAAAGACAATAAAGATGCGAAACAAGAGAGACAACAACAAGAACACCAACGTGTATGTGGTTCACCAATTTGACTACATCCACGGAGAGGCTTGATTCCAATGTATCTGAAGAAATTACAAGCACAATAGAGAACCGATAAATCACATATCCTATATTCTCCTACCCAAATCCCTGAAAGCCATTCTACACAACTCCCCACCTAAGTGAATCCAAGTTCTAAGCCAAAGAGCCCTTCAATCTCATTCCCTCAAGTGTTTCCCGTGTATCCAATTCGGTGTATCCCACTCCCTATATAACCTAATGAGAAACTCCCCACACAATACAAATAGAGCATATATCATACATGAAACACTCACCACTTTTTTCCGCCTTTGAGAAATCCAATACGAGTGTGAGAAAAAATCCCCATCTTCTCACCCAAACCACCATCTTAGGAACAAGAGCTCTCCTCTCTCTTTATCACTTAAATGAGCAACCAAAGCCTAGGGTTTTAACCCTATAAGGATCCTTTTACAGGTTGAACACATTTGTGCCCTACCCCCCAACCCACCCACCCACCCACCAAATATCCCCATTAAAAAAATACATTTTCCTAGATTTAGCGCCTGCTCACTGATGTGAACCATCACCTTCGCTGGACGCGAATTTCAATCCAGAAATGTCCATGGTTGCGACTCGTGAACTCCACTTCGCTGTCTAGGTATTTTAAGCCAAACTCCACAAATATCCACTTTGACAAGAAATACTACAAATCATAATCGAGACTTCACCCGATGAGAATTCTCTAATCCGAATCTCTCCGTTTGCCATGCCAACCAAAAGAACCACCATCGATCGTCATCGTATTAGCTACACCTATCAGTATACCGTTCAGTACCTCTTCAAAGATCAATATAGCCATCGGAGTGCATACCTCCCTTTGCAATTTTCAACTGCTCTTCTTGGCCACCAGCGTTGACTCCGAAGATGGGCCTCGACCCCACCCCTTCGCTAACAAAATTCCTCTCACTATTGTCTGCCAGAATATACACCCGCTCATCGGTTGTAAACAAGAGCGTTTGAAAGGCCTTTTATACTTGTGCTCCTTGTTCTCAAAACATACCATCCAATCCAAACGACATCAACCAATCGCACAAAATCCATACAACACCGTGTGATACATGAACTTAACCTTTGAGTACCGTTGTCCTTGGAACACATCACTTTTTGAGATTGTGAGATTATCCTCAAAACTTTGAAGTATATTTGAGCCACCACCATCCTTATTTCAAATACCGAACCAACGAACGACTCGGTGGAGCATGTGGTTTAATTCGATGCAAAGTGAAAAACCTTACTAGGCTTGAGATGCCGCGAATCCTCTTGAAAGAGAGGTGTGCCTTCGGGAATGCATTATCTCCACACGTAGCAATGCTCATTGTCTTTGGACGTAGACTTGCCATGATAACATCCCCGACGATCAATCTTCTTCTAGGTGAAGATCAAATCGTAATAATAGACCTTGCGGGTGGCTATAACAATGTTCCGGTCGCATTCTGGGTTAGCAATCAAACCATCTCTCTATCTTTCTTAGACTTTCATTTTTTCATCAACCCCGCTACATGACCCATGTTGAACAAAAATGATTCCCACTCTAATGGCAAGGAACGAAGAAAACATTACTATGAAATCCCTCCACCTAACTTATGAAACAATATCTCCTATCATGGTTGAGTGAACACTCCCAAGAAAAATTAAACACTAATGGTTTGACGCCAAAATCTCATTTCGAATTTTTGACAAACACCATGTGAGCATCAAGAGCTCTCATACCCAATTTGCCGGGGCAACCTCCAATCAACCAAGGCCTGAATATAATTAAGATAAAATGGTAATAATGACAAGCACATTAAAGATGCAAAACAAGAGCACATCTACCATCTTGAAACACTCACCACCTCATCACTCTCTTTCACCTTTTAGAAATCCCATGGGTGAAATGGAAAATCTCTAATCTCTTACCCGAAACCTTACTTTAGGAACAAGAGCTCTCCTCTCTCTATTTAGCTCTCAAATGAAGAACCAAGACTTAGTTTTAACCCCATAAGGATCATTTTATAGGTAGAACACATTTGTGGTAAAACTCCAGAATATTCTCACTAAAAAACTTATTTTCGTAGACCTGGAGCCCGTTTGCTGGTCGCGAATTTCAGTCCAGAAATCCCACTTAAATCCTGTCCAGAGCTACGACCCGGGAACTCCCCTCGCTGCAGTTTGTTTTTTGAACCAAACTCCACATCGCTGCAGTTTGTTTTTTGAACCAAACTCCACATCTACTGCACTTTAATTGCTTGAGAAACCGCAACAATGCAACTTTCAATTAACAAGGTCCAATTTTAGCCATCAGTTATATTTGGCGTCTGCATCCAAACCAACTTTCCTTAGTAGAATTGGAATATCTTTAAAAGGTTTCATAGATGATTTCAGTAGTGATGCCTTAAATTTAATGATTTTCCGCAATCATTTTTTATCGTCGAACTTGTGTTAAAAATTTCTTCTATTTCCTTCCACGCTGCCCAAAACATGGTAAAAACACGTTTTTTTTACTTACCCCGCCCTGTAGGGGTGTTAAACGGACGGATACGGATCGGATACCATGTTTTCCATATCCGTATCCGCTATCAGGATGCACTATCCATATCCGTATCCGTATCCACCGGATAGTTAAAACAACTATCCATATCCGTATCCGCTCGGATACCTCGGATTCGGATAATATCCATATCCGTTTACATTATTTAGCCATCGCAAAAAATAACTATTAAAATATCCAATTCAATGAAATCCAATCCAATCCAAATAAATATATAACAAAATTACTACCTCCTGGCTTCTATAATAATAGTAGCATTCCATAATGATAATATGGCTTAAAGCCATCCATACTTTACAAACATGTAAGCTTCAGGCCATCTAAAAAAAAAAATAATAATAGTAGCATTCCATAACAGTAGAAATACATATGCACCTTTTAGATTAAATCAAATTTTATTGAGAATGATAACCTCATGGACCTTTTAGTCTTCAAAACATACTAATATATTTATTTTAATTAGTATACATTTTTATTTTGTATATAATATACCTGTTGTTAACTTCAGTTCTCATCGCAATCCAAACCATCACTTTACTTTTTTGTTTCCCTCCTAAATTTATTTATAATTAAGGAAAGTAATGAACAATCACATAAACAACATATAAATACAATTATATATTTTTATTTTTATTTTGTATGTACCTGCTGTTGCTAATTTTCTGTTACAGGAGGAGGGAATGTGGAGTGGCGGAGCGATAGAGTTGATGTGTAGCTGAGGGGTTGATGAGAAGCGGTGGCCGGGTTGATAAGCAGCGGCGGACTGATGCGGCGGAGGTGGAGGATTGAGAGTTTTTTGTGGAGTGAAATGATGGTTTCTTTTCTCTTGTTTTGTACGAAAGAGAAATGAAATGAAATTAGTTTTTTTTTTTAAGAGTGGAGTATATGTTCTTTAGTGGGTGTATGTTGTGTGTGATAGGTGTATTGTAACTTTAGTGTAACTCCATGATAATATACCCAATAAAATAATAATACATGAAATTTTATAATATACCCAATAAAATAATAACTGTAGGGTGTTTTTGTTTTGAGTGGAGTATTGTGTTTATTTTGTTTTAGGGAATAAACGATTAAGGTTTTTTAATATTATTTTATTAATAATACTAATACTAATATTACTAGTAATATTTTAAACATATGTTTGACGAATACGGATATCCGGTAAAACGGATATCCGGTAAAATGGATACTCTGCATCGAATACGGATTATTCGTGTCGGAAACTAGTACTATCCGTATCCGTATCCGTATCCATTTTCTCGGATATTTTTATAGAACATCCATATTCGTATACGTTTTCATTTTATCGGATAAATATCCGCAATTTCGGATTCGGATATCGGATGAATGCGAATTTTTGAATATCCGTTTACGGCCCTACCCCCCTGTAATAATGTCGTATTTTGACATAACCGCTTCAATATTAAAAATTAGACATAACCTCTATATTCTAGCACCGTTAATTTTCAGTTAAAAAATGTTTTAATTGATATTTTGATTTCACCTCTGATATTTTTTTAACAAAAATACCCTTCTTGCCCACTTCATTTTCTTCTCCAATCGAAGAAATCTTAACCCTAATTTCAAAAATCCTATTAACTTCACCTCTCATGCCACCCATCCCCACCCCCAAATCCAATTATCCCCCCCCTCATAATCAATCCATTAAATAACATCCCTACAAACTCCAATCCATCTTGGTGTTTCCAATAAACATGTTGGAGCTCTGCATAGTCCTAAACCGTTCACCACCTCCCCTTAAAATCGCACCACTTGATCAAATTGAATACAAATTGATAATTAATCGATTGCATATGCAATCGACAATTGATTTTGATGTGAACAACACCATCTTAGCCTTCTTTGTACATGTTGTCCAAGAAAATCATCATAGACCTCAAGACACGGATGGTGTCTAGACACTTGCTCTTGATAAGAAGTTTGGATCTTGTTACAATTAATTTGTTATATAAATATGCAATCGATCATCAATTTGTGCTGGTTATGATCAATTGTAGCGATTAGGAGTTTTGAATATTGCAATTAGGGATTTGATTATTGCATATTGTGATTTCAAAATAATTCAACAAACATAGTTGCTACCAAAGACCCCGTTGTGGTTGTTCATGTCACGAGTCTTAAAACCGCTGCTAGTGATATGTTCCCATTGAAGAACCATTCCCACCTTGTTCATTACAACCCTGACACTAAAATTTCATTCCCAACATTCTTCTACTGTAATTCTCTTTTCTTCCGAAAAAAGGGAAGGAGAAGGATCTTCTTCGGTGGATCCCTCTTGTTCATGTTTAGTCCCCTTCGTTTCGGAAGCTGTTTCAATTTCTACATCTGTTTCTTCCTCACTTTCCCCCCTTTCTTCCGTTTTTGAGGTTTCATTCAGTTTCTTAGTAAGAATGGGTGACGGTATTTGCCTAAATAGTAGACACATGTAATAAATAAGAGAATACTAAAGATTCGAGCCATAGACAAACTTTCATTCCCATAACGAAACTTTTAATTGGTTCACTAATATCCAAGGTTCTAAAAAACGAGGGGCGTGACCGAGGCATGGAGGTCAAGCCTTAAGCCTTAGAAGCCTAGACGTCTCTTAGGCGTAAAAAGGCGTTTAGGCCTTTTTAACTACATTTTAATATTTTTTAATTATAAAAAGGCTATTAAAAATACTAAAATGGTACATACCTTAAAAATATGTCCGAATATCTGCAATTGGGACCCCTTTTCCATATGCATGCTCCATATGTCCTCATCATATTATCACCCAATTACATGCAATCAAAATTCAAAGTAGTCAATAAAATAAATAATATTAATCAATATGAATAAAATCAAAATAAATACATATAAAATAGAAAATGATACATACCTTAAAAAAGAAAAAAAAATACATACCTTAAAAATTGAATATGAATATTTGCTTCGGGAGCCCTTTTCCATGTGCATGCTCCATAAGTCCACATCACCCTAATAGACGTACACTACAATCAATCATATAGTAACCTAACCATAAATAACAATATGACCAAAATTCAAATTAACATACTAAAATGATCCTTAAGTTAGTACAATCCAAGTTTCAATAGAAAAACTTGTTTCAGATAAAATCATGAATATTACAATCATTTAAAGTTAAACCAAACATGTTCAATCATCTAATTCCTTGTCGGGCTCCAATTCATATTTCTCATCCCACTCATTGCTAGTCATTATATTTTTCAACTCCTGTTTCTTATCAAGCAAACTTTGTCAAGTCAAGAAAGAGGTAGCAAAACTTGTGACACCCGGCTTAACTATCTCCTTTTTCATAAACTTTCTCATCAATGACAAAGTCTTGTGATGTGCATATGTGAAAATACTGAACGACTTTGCCTTTTTGATCACATATTTAAAGATGGGAAGCTTAGAAATTCCCTCAACCACGAGGTTAAAGGTGTGGGTAGCAGATGATATCCAAAAGATGTTTGACCTTTCTAAAGCCAACAAATTCGTCGCCGCCATTTTGTTAGTTGCATTGTCTGTCGCCACTCGAATCACATTTTCGGGCCCAACATCTCTAATACATCCATTCACATACTCAAAATATGTATGTACTAGTGTGAGCATCACCCGATGCTTTCTTTGAAGAAAGGAAGGTGGTACCTAACTTACAATTCACACACAAATTCATTATACTTCTCCTTTTTCTATCACTCCAAGCATCGGTCATGATAGAACACCCATTCGCTTTCCACTCCTCCTCTTGCCTTTTAGGTTTTACTTTTGTGGACTCCATCTCCCCCTTCAAATAAGGCTCCCTTAGTTGGTATTGGGAAGGGGGTTGGTAACCCGGGCCATATAACCCAACCGCCTCAACAAAATTCTTCATGCTATTATTGTCAATTGCATTGAAAGGTACCCCTGCTTCATATATCCACCTCGCCAAATGTTGATGAACTGCTAACGTCCTTTTCTTATCAACGGTATCATTTATATTTTGTTGCTTCTTTTCCATGCAAGCGGATAAATAGGAGTCATCCAACCTAATTCCCCTCGTAAATTGATCCATGGGACCACGAAAAGCCCTTTTTTGACTCCCACCTTTAATACTTTCAATTTTTTCTTCATCCTCCTACTACTTATCTCACTCCTACTGTTATGACTCACAAATTTTGGACTTTCTTGTGTTATGCCCCTGCAAGCGCCTCAATACATTTGGCATTTTGTTCTTTATTAGCCTTAGTACGCGGTGCAACACCCGACCCCATGATCCTGGATACGTGAATTTTGTGTCTATAGATCCCTGTTTTAGCAATTTTTCCACACAATATACACTTAATAATATTATTGTCTTTTGGATTCACACGAATCGCAGTTTCCCAACCAACATCACTAAGATCTCTCTTTGATGACGCATCATTGGATGCCATCGACGAAGAGTCATTCGGATCCATTAACCTATATTGAAAAATAGAAATTATTAACAAAAAAATAATCAACGGAAAAATAGAAAATTATTAACAAAAAGGTAAAAAATTATTAACAGGAGAAATAAACATATACAAAACAAGTGAGCAGAAAATATTAACAATTAGGGATGTTAATATTAATAGTTAAAAAAAATAAAGGAGCAACAAGGAAATTATTATCCCCTCTGTTTTGACAGTTAGAAAAATAATTAATAAGTGAGCAGTAAGAAAATTATTAACAGCCCTAAAACTAACATTAACAGCCCTAAAATTATTAACAACCCTAAAATTATTAATAACAAGAAAATTATTAAAGAATATATGAGCAGAAAATATACAAGTTTTCGAACCCGAAAACTTTTAGAAAAAAATATATACTGCAAGGTTTAAAAATAAACAAGGTTTGGAACGAAATATATACCTCCTCCAAGCTGAAAGAAATAAACAAGGTTGTTAGGGCTGCCAGTCCTCCAAGCTGAATGAGAGAGAGAGAACTGGATCTTCAGAGAGGGTTACCTCCGAAAAGCAAATCCAAGTAAGTCAAGGGTTAATCCTTAACACAATAACTCACCCTACCCGCAAGGTCCTTCAAAATGGATCCATCCATGTTAATACTCGCAATTGCACATTTTGATATATTCATTCCGAAACGCGACACTTGACCAAATAGTTTAACCAGAAGTTACTAAGTTCTCAAACTTCTCAACAGTCGAAAAAAAATAGAATAATTCGTAAATTGTATATCTGAAACTTCTAAATTACCACCGCCCACCTTAAAACTTCCGCCAACCTTGCTGCATGGTTACTTTTTCTACAATTCCACTCAAGACGTCCGCAACCAAAGACAAAAAGAAAAGGGGCAAGGGGTCTCCTGCCTTAGCCCCCTTGCATTGGCCTTCCATAATTAATGACTGGAAGTTAACAGATGAAAAGCAACCCATTATCAACTTCCTCCAACGCCTTGAAAACCCTTTCTTCTCTATCACGAAATCAAAGAGACTCCACCTCACATGGTCATGCACCTTGTTGAAATCAATTTTAAACACAATACCCTACTTTCTTCTGAGATCTATATTCCATCACCATTTCATTAGCTACAAACTCTCCTTGTGATGTGAACCGAGAGCATTTTTGTCATTTTTTGGCATATTAGTAGTTTAGTTCCTTTTTGTTATTTTTATTAATTTTGTTTTGTTTATTTGTAAATTGGGACATAGGCGAGCACAAATGGGTATTAGGCTTATTTGTAAAGTGGGAGTCCCACATTGGTTAGAGACCCATTTTGTGCTCCCCTTCCCCACTTATAAATAGTCCCCTTGTAACCTCATTTGAGGTAGACCTTGATTTTGAATATAGAATATAATACCCCGTATTTTTACGTGTATTTATTTTTATTATGAAATTTTGAAAATTTGGATTAATTAATTTAAGAAAGAAAATTTAAATCGTAATTAATCCGATTTTTATGATAATAATCACTAGCGTGATGAGAGTTAGTAATTATTGAAATAATATTATGGCCAGGGATGAAATACACGGCAGTTATGTTATAAATATTTGGGATGCGTAGGGGTCGCGTCACTAGTATGTATTTGGGGGCTTAAAAAGATAAATTATTTTTGTATAACTCGGACGACTATTTTGAGTGCGCCAGAGTGTCCGGAAGGGTCGAAATAGTCAGAAAACACTACTCGGGTATTTTATTTGGAGTTCGGGGCATTTTTAACCCAAAATGACACCCCGGAGGGGTATTTTGGTCTTTTGGAATTTTAGGGTAATTAAATGGACGAAAATTAGGTTTAATTAAGAGGCATTTAGGGTTAGTAGTCGTCAGTTTCAACCTACGTGAAAAGAGAGGAAAAGAGAGAGAGAGCTAAGGAAGAAGAAGGAGACTCCATTAGAGCCCTAAGCCAAGAACTCAATCTTTCACAACAAAAAGTACACCAGCGCGTAGATCGTGTCGGGAGGATCGTTCCTATACCACTTTCAACCCGCGAAAAAGAATTTAATTTAAGGCAAGTGATTATCTTGCTCTTCTCTTAGCATTTATTACTCATGATTAACATATGTTGAGGTTTTAGAACAACAAATACCAAATTGGGTTTATCTATGATGAGATCATGTAGGAAATTTAGAAAATCTGATGGGGGTTTGCATGTAGAAGATTTTTCCCCTTAATAGGAATGTGAAATTTGGTGAATTCGATGTTAATCATGAAATAAAAATGGAGTTTTTATAGACAAATAATTCTAGGTTTATGTTAATATGGTTTATGGTAAAATTTGGGAATTTATTGAAATTACATGATGATTAGAAGGATTGGACACCAAAACTATGCTAAGAAGTGTTCTACGGTGACTTAGAGTAGTTTGGAAACCTTGCAATTGGGTTGGAATGGATTTAGGTTGAGATTTGAGTGGAGAAAATCTGGAAAAAACGAATTTTGGAGATGAACTGGGCGACTTCGGAAATTTCATTAGAAGTCCAGCCCAGGTCGTTCGAACGACCTCGTTCGAACGAGACTTCTAACGAGATTCCAGTAACCCTTCTAACGAGTTTGGAGGTTCGTTCGAAGTACCTTCGTTTGAATGAGATTTCTAGGTCTTCTAACGAGATTCCAGAATGACCTTTTTAGGACGATTTTTGTTCAAACTTCTCGTAGGCTTATTTATGAGTGTTAAACCAGTATGATCGTCGAGTGACTTATATTAATAATTAATAGTGAGCGGAGAATATGTCGACTCTCGGAAGGTATAAAATTCGTAGAATTAAGGAGGTGCGCAAATACAAGGTAGAGTACATACGAATAAAGTACGGGTTATAATAAGAGATATAATATACGTACTGCAAATACTAAACTGTGGGAAAGCTAATGAATTTTATATAAGTTGTGTGCATGCTTATTGTTAAAAGTATTATGTGTATGACATACCTAGCGGCTGGCTATCGAACGGAGGTTAACACGTTGTGGACGATCGGATCCTGTGTGTCTTCGGGGGATTTAGAGTCGTACCACTAGAGCATGGAATCTAGGTACGTGCTATTAATGAGAACGATAGTGATGACGGTCGTATGGGTGCGTAGGTATGTGCGTAGCCCATTGGCTTGGGACTATGTTTGCCTCCAATAGGTGTTTATGTTTTTATTGGTTCTTGTGAGATTGAACCTGTTATCCTATATGCGTGAGCTTTGCAAATGGACTAGATAGCCGAGTATGCGTAGCAGTAAGGGGTTTCTCAACCAAGGGTGCAATATTGCTGTATTAATATAAATTAATATGTATACCTGAAGTGAATGATGTGTGTATACCAGAATCTTGTTTGGTGTCTTATATTGATGACGCTATTTTAGCTGTACACTTATGGTATTATCAGTTGGGCATTTAGAAGGATATGAGACTAAACTAATGTAATCTTAAATCTATATCGAAATCATAAGTACGTCGGTTTTGAGTTATTTAGGGAGACTTCCAAGCATATTATCATACACTTAGTAGTCAGTCAGGGCATCATGGCTAGTATGGGTAGTTAGGCTCGTTAGAAGTGCACACTAGATCGAGGGGTGAGTATCTCAAGTGAGTACGCTAAGTTAACTTGAAGAATAATTGTGCTAATTGAATCAGTTTCAGCACTTGCTATTTTAAACTGTTTTCAACTCGGGCTCTGACCCGTTTTTCTGGCTATCTTTCCACTGTTCCATTATTTTAGGTGCTCAGCCACAGGGACACAAGCCTTAGGAGACTCTATTCAGTCGCCATGCTGTGGCTGCAGTCAATGTTTAAAAAGGCGTTTGAGGCTTACGCCTCGAGGCTCGCCTCGAGGCGAGGCGGGCAAAAAATGCCTCGAGGCTTAAGCCTCAGGGTTGTATTTTAGGCTTACGCCTCAATGCGCCTCAAGGCTTACGCCTCGGTGCGCCTCACGCCTTTTTGCTGAGGCGCGAAAAAAAAAAAAAATCTTGTTCTTTTTTTTGTTTTAAAGCTGCACTTAACTTATAATATTTACTATTGTAACTTGAGAGAATTTTAAAAAAAATAACCAATATGCTAATGAAACTTAAAAAACTAATTTTGTCAATTTGATTTTGTTTGAAATGAATGTACTAAATTAACTTCAATATGACTTTTTTTTAAAAGTTTCCTGTTTTTTGGTTTTCAACTTAGATTAGTATGTTATCTTTAACTAAACTGAATATATATTAAGAAACTAATATATTTTAAAGGTTGCTGTTTTTTTTAATAAACTTAGGTTGATATGTTTTATTGTTTTTTTAATAAAATTGTTTTTTTTTTAATCTTAGCTTGAAAATCAATGTTTTTTAATAAATTTGCTTGTTAAGTTGCATTGATTAATTTACTGTCATATTATAAAATAACCAATATGTGAATGAAGCTAAAAAAATGATTTTGCCAATATGATCTTGCATTGATTAATTAATTGTCATATTGTAAAATAACCAATATGTTAAAATTGATTTTCTCAAATTACTTTTTTTTTTAAAAGTTATCTCGGGGGAACAAAAAAATGTCAAACTATGTGAGAAAGTCCTCAAGAATGTTTTTTTTTGTAGTTTTATTTTATATTTCTTTGTTATTTTATTTTTATGGTTTTATTAGTATTTTTTTAATATTATTTTGCTCTTTTTTTCCTTTTCGGTGAGGCTTACGCCTCAAACGCCTCGAGGCTTACGCCTCGCCTCTCCGCGACTAAAACGCCTCGCCTCGCCTTTCGCCTTTTTAAACATTGGCTGCAGTGGAAGCTGCTGACGACTCAGCTCATTCTTTCCTTTTCAGTTCTCCATTATGTTGGACATGTCGTCCTTACTTATGTTTACTTTCAGAGATTTAGTCGTTTTAAATTCTCTCTTAGATTTGGTTTCTTTTATTGGATTTATTGTATGGGATTGTTCCTGGAGATGTTTACTCCAGACATTTATTTTACTTCAGTCAGACTTTACTTATGTTACTGTGATGCATGGTATTTATTGGTATTCTTTTGGTAGTAGTTAATGACAAGATAAAATGTGGACATCACCCTTTTTAAATAATAGGTGGTTAGTTTTATTAAATTAAAATTTAAGTTTGCGACAGTGGTGCATTATCTGAACCAATTTGATATTCTGAAATTGATTAATTAAGGACTGATCACCCGGTAATTAATTAGGCGGGGTGTCACATAGAAGAAGAGCATTTCTCTCTCTAAAGTGCGTGTTAGATATTTTAGTAGCCTTTTGATGGGTGGATTACGTCAAATTGGTATCAGAAGGGGTGAAGCTCCACATTGGTGTTAGTGTATCGTTTTTTTTTTAATCAAAATCGCATTCTACATTTCAAATGGCTCGGGAGCTGGCACACATTCATGAGAGGTTAGCTTTTCTATCCCAAATCTCCATAAACCTAGCTACCCCTTTCAGCCTACGCCTAAAAGCCGCCACCCTTGCCACCGAGTACCAAACCCTAGGGATGCGCACCAACCAAACCCTCCCACATCCACAATCACCTTCCCTAAGCCCTCCCCATCCCTGCCTACTGCCAAAAACCTTCCCCCACCTATGCCCACCACCACACATCAAACCCTAGCCCCAAACAGCAACACCATCCCTGCCCTGCCCCGCCCCCTCCCCAACTGCCGACCACCCCAAACAACCCCCAGGGCAGCCAAAACCACCCCTAGGGCTGGCCGACCTGCTCGCCCCTCAACTCCAACCACCCCACCATGCTTCCGATGCCATCCCCTGCCCCACGACCACTGGAAAACCTCTAAACCCATTCGGCCTCATCCCAAACCCTAGTCGACCTACTTTTAAACCAAACTCGTACAAAATAAAAACCCATTCCAACTCCATTTCAGGCCCTAACCCCTTCGACCCACCTGCTGTCCACTTTCCCTCTGGGAGGATTTGGGTGAAGACAAAGAAGAGATGAAGAAAATTGTAGGATGGCACCCTCAAGTTTCAGAATTTTTTTTTTTTGGTCCCCCGCAAGTTTTGGTTCCAATTTTTTTGGAATTTCCTCATGAATCTCCAATTTCTGACGCTCGAGGACGAGCTTGGTTTTAAGAGGGGGAGATTGATGTGAATCGAGGGCATTTTTGTCATTTTTTGGCATATTCGTAGTTTAGTTCCTTTTTGTTATTTTTATTAATTTTGTTTTGTTGGTTATTTGTAAATTGGGACATAGGTGAGCACAAATGGGTAGTAGGCTTATTTGTAAAGTGGGAGTCCCACATTGGTTAGAGATCCATTTTGTGCTCCCCTTCCCCACTTATAAATAGACCCCTTGTAACCTCATTTGAGGTAGACCTTGATTTTGAATATAGAAGAAGAGTATTTCTCTTTCTAAAGTGTGTGTTAGATATTTTAGTAGCCTTTTGATGGGTGGATTACGTCACCTTGATTTTCCGAAATTGTGTCCCCATTACCTCCCTTAAATCTTATGGAAAGGACCTTGGCTAAAATCTTAATCAAAGCTGGTCACCGAGCTAATTGGCTTGAAGTCCTTCAACTTCATGGAGTCGAGCTTTTTGAATATAAGGCAAATGCATGTTTCATTCACATAAGCATACATCAACCCATTATAAGAGAGCTCTCCGAAAAATTTCAATAGGATTTGCTAAATGTTGCCAAATATTCTCTCCCCCTGGAGTATCGTGTTATCGCGTTTGAGTTCCCGCGTACCCTTTTAGGGTACTTTAGCGTCCCTGATCTCCCAATCTAGTGTCCCACTTCTGTTTTGAAGAATAGAATAAAATAAGAAAGGCGAGAAAGAAATCACTTATGTTACAAAGTTCTCTTAATTTTCTCCATCTGTAGTAAATCTATGAAAACTAGGTGCCGAATGGAAAAACTTAATTCAAATAAATATATGATTTGAGTATGTGTGTACTAATTCCAAGTCTAGCGTCGCGCTTCTGTGTTGAAGAATAGAATAAAATAAGAAAGAAAAGCGAGAAAGAAATCATATATGTTGCAAAGTTCTCATAATTTTCTCCACCAGTATATCTACGAAAACTAGATATCTCAGTACTAGGAGCCGAATGGAAAAACTTAATTCAAATAAATATATGATTTGAGTGTGTGTGTTAGGTGTAGTGTATATATATATATATATATATATATATCCATATTCACTTTATATGTTACCCAAAACGAGCCAAATAATAATTCCAAAGGAATCGCTAACCAAAATAGCATCCCAAATAAGCCTACCCGTAACGTATCACCTAAGATTCACAATAGCGTACCACATACCCGTACCACACATTAAGGCATTCCACATTCAAGGTAACTCTAGGCTTGATTCAAACTATCCAACACTTCTTATACAAAGACAAGGTGAGGCCATCCGGACCTGGTGATTTATCCCCGCTAGATTCCCAAATGGCCCTTTTAACCTCCTCTATTTGATAAAGGTCGCTATTTCAATTCGACTTTTCCTACCTTTATAATCCAAGCACATATTCTCAAACTTAAATGGGGTATGACCCCATCTTACCCAACTTGAATCCAGAACTATAGGGAAATGATATGAGGTACCCTGAAGTGAATAAATAAAAAGCGATCAATTTGAGTGCACACCACATTCTCCTTCAAATTAGACATGTGTAAAGACCATTAGACAATTGCCTCCTTTTGACAAATTAAAGTTAATATATTAAATAGCCCAACATTGTAGCATTTGATTCCTTTTGCCTTTTTTTGATGTCTACGCGGGTTAATAATATGAACATGGTCCAAGAAAAGAAGCAATGGATTGTAATTTTATACGTCTTAATTTAGCTAGAATACAGAATATTTGCTACAGATATTGTAAGTTTAATTAGTTGTTTTCATTTATTATGTTCCTCTTCTGATTAGGTAATTACGGGATATCTTGGTGGGCAAGATATCCCATGATTGCGACCTTTATTGATATTATAATCAGTTATCGATTATTGAAAAAATGATTCTCCTGTTAGGTTAAGATTGCGTGTTTTTATTGCGAGTGAGATCCTCGAGTGTGCTTCCATATGTCTGTTTACATCACTATTTTTTGGTAGTGAGCAAACTAAAGCTTCACCAAGTCTAAGGGTTTCTGAAGCTTTGACTTTGTCAGCTTTTGCTGTGGAAATTCACATCTCATTGAGAACAAATTAAAATCAACATATCAATTGGTCCAAAATTGCTGTTAGAACCTTTTTCTTGAACGATATAATTAGGTATGTCTACCGCTCTGTGTGTCTGTGCGGCCTTCACTTAAAGAAAATCGTCTGAGTTGAGTTGAGTTGAGATGTACCAAATGCGCCTTTGCAAGCTTAGAGCACAGCGGTGCCTTTGACAAGTATACTTCTACAACCACCGAACTTCTACTATGATGACCTATACCATCATTGAAGCCCCTGAATCTAGAACACTGTCAACTCGTGAATCTCCTACAAAGGCCACTTTTTAAATCACCTAAAATTAAACATAAATTACCACCAGGGCACCGTTTTACTGGTTAACATACTATTCTGATGTACTTAGCTTATAAAGGTTGAATGATTTTAGTAATAATTTGTCATTGTAGCATAGCCTATTATAGATCTTACTCGTACAACTAGGCATTGCTTAAAAAGGTGCAAGGCGGAGGTGAGGCATAAGCCTCAACTTGAAAAAACAATAACAAATATTAAAAAAAAATTTGTATACTTACAAATTTTACATTACATAACTATCATTATAAAAAGATCCATAACCAATATAACCAGCACAATTAATAGTAAATCATCATCAAGTGGACCTCAAATCAACATCCAACTAAAACACAACATAATATGAAAAGATTTTTTTTATTATATAAATTACCTTAATACCTCCATAATGGGACGGTTCAGATTTTAGTACCTTTTACTTATTTTATGACTTTGGTACCTTTTCCATCAAGGGTTGATAAATAAATTAATTATAAATGATAGAAGAAGCATAAATAATAGAAATAAATCAAATCCCCCAAAAAATTAATAAAAAAACTAGATGAAATAACCCCCCAAATAGCAAAAACCTCCCCAAAAGAAGAGAAGAAAAAAAAAGTTAAATCCTAACTTTAGCTTTTTCCTCCTCCCTCGGTCCAATGTAGGGTCACCCTTGCATATAATCCTTGGTTTGTTGACTTATGACATTACCTATTGTAGGGCCACCCTTGCATATAATCCTTGGTTTGTTTTGATTAAACTTCTATCGACAATATTTTTGCTTCCCAAATTTTTGTGCATGATTAGTTGGTCTGCTCTGCAACTTTCTTTGCAATTATATTGTATTGAAGTGGGAGGATGAATTGAACCCATGACATTCTAGATGGGAGGCAAGGTTTTGGTTATTAGGCAAAAGCCCAAAGGCTAATTAGTTGGGCTGCAATTTAGTTTCTATTGATTCTCTGGTTAATTGATTGATAGTTTAATATAATTTACCCATGTGAAGTTATTTGTACATTTTGTACTAGTCTTTCAATTATACCTAGGTCTGCATCATTGTTGGTCCTTTCCTATCTATATTTATTTACTTTGATTTATGATTCCTTTTTTCAAGTTAGCTATCTCATTTTTTAATTTTATTTTATCTTCATCCTTTTGATTATTAAATACATGCTTTGACCGAAAGCGATTTTTAAATTTCCTTAATAATATGTACAGATAATGCAAGTCCAGAGTGCAACTTAACGCTGAGTTGTTCGTATTATATGGGTGAAATAGCCATGAGCATCAGGAAGGTTAGTCCTCTTAAACCTAGGCTGTCCGTTTTATCCACACATTTGGCTATTTCATAAAGGTTTAGGGTTAAATTGCATTAAAGGTGGTCGTCCTCAACTATCAACAGCGTTGTTACCCATCCATTAAGTGTTAGTTGATTATTGATACTTAATAGCATGTTTTATGCTGATTTTGGTAAGGAGCTCTGTAGTACAAAGAAAGGGTTAAGCTTGTTCATTGGGATCGTCGAGGTCAAAAAAGTGGTTGACAAGTTCTGGTCATAGGTTTGATAGAGAAAAAATCCCATTGCACTAAATGAAATGTTAAGTACCAAATACTGTGACATGACTACAATTACTTCAATAATATCAATTATCACCCAATCAAACCTAAAAACATATATATATATATATATATATATATATATATAAGGCATACAGGCAGCAGTTGCAAGGGATTCACTACTCTTGAGGCAACAATGTTGTAGAAAAGTACTCGAGGCGATGAATCTCTTTGACGTTATAGCCTCAATTCTCAAGGATCAAAGAAAAGGCTTACGCCTCCAAGGGTTGAGGCTATGATCCTCAATGTTGGTCAAGGCAAGGCGTAGGAGCTTACTCTCTCTTTCCCTCTCTCAATCACAACTCTTTTTTTCTACTTCATTTTTATGTTAATCGACTTCTCTAGGTGGGTTTTTTTTTTCATTTTTTCTTTTTAGGAACGCACACACACATATATGTATATATAATCAGTGCTACATATAGTCTGCATTTAGTTTTTTTTGGAGCATAGGAATAGTTATTTTAGGATCAAAATATACATTTATATCGGTATATTTGTTTTTTCTTTTGCATACTAAATTTTTTTAGTTTGATATTACAAACTGATTCTTTTTCATAATTATGTATACACACTGTCAATTTGATTTTGTATCGACTCTTTTCATATTGTGTCGTAGTTGAATGATTTATTTCCATGCTGTGTTTTAGTTAGTGATTTTGATTTGAGGCACTATTTGATGATGATCTTCTGAAGAAAATGTTTTAGAAATCGGTGTAAGGCGTGCCGTGAGGCGCCTCAAGGAAAACTGATGATTAATGCCTCTAGGCTTAAAGACTCATGGGGCAGGATTGAGGCTTACACCCTTAGGGAATTTTGCCTTGGGGTAGTCGAGGCTAAAGCCTATTATATGATATGTTTTGCTATTTTATACTTAATCAGTTATCTTATCTCAAGACTCATTTATGCTTTGTTTTTACTTTTTTGATTTTATACATAATCATATATATTGCTACTATTCTGTTATAATGTTATTGTTATCTTATAATATATTAAAATGTCTTTATTATGTTATATATGTTTAGCTCATATATCTCTAGTATGTTATATATATTGTTACTATTCCCTAATTGACTTTGAGTTTGGTACCCTTTCTGTTAAGGGTCAATTAAATTTGACCATCTCGTGTGAGGCACATGACCTATTAATGAATAGATGATTGACAAAATGAAAAAATAGAAAATAAATTAGAAAATGAAAAGTAAAGAGAAAAACATGACCATAAAAAAGATGAAGCGAAGAAAAAGACTTATTTTTCCAAAACCCACCTTACCTGCCTCTACCCCCAAACCTGAGAGCCCCCAACACCAAAGCAATCGCACCTCCCTCTCAATCTCTCTTTGTTTTGTCATTCTTTCTCTCTCTATACACACACACAGATATATATATATGATGGGTTTTGGGTTTCTATTTTTGTTTTTTTACCTTTTTATTTTTTTCTCTTTTTCCAATTTTCAACCTTTTTTCTTTATTTTTTTCATATTGCTAATTAATAAAACATCTTCCTTTTTTAATCTCACGACCTTAACTGAAAAGGTACCAAACTCAAAGTCAATTAATAAAAGGTACCAAACTCAAAACCGGGCAATTATTGGTTAAACCCCCCTTATTATCTTGTTGTTGTTGTTGCTGCTCATGTTGTTATTATTAGTTATTTATTATTTTGTTTGAATTGTATTGATGTGTTTTAATTATTGTATGATATATTGTATGATTTTATTTATTTATTATTGGAATTGCTATGATGTGATGATGCTACCCTGTTTTTGTTTATTATGGTGGTGCAGCGATTGTGGACCTTTTTGTAATGATGTGATCTTGCTTAGGGGTTTTCATGGTTCAGGTTGATTCGGTTCCACTATAAAACTAGAACCAGGACCAGAACCAATGTGGTTCGGTTCCTTATTTTTCGAACCAGACCCAAACTGACCTCATGCCAGAGCTGAACCGACCCAAACTGACCTCATGCTAGAGCTGAACCAACCAAAACCAATGGTTCACTGGTTGGGTTGGATCAGTTCACGTTTTTTTTTGGTTCTTTTTTATTAATTTTTAGAACTTGGGGTAAAAACAATCTAGGAAGAAGAAGTTAACAGTGTAGACACTATCAGTTTATAAAAAAAAATAACACTGTAGACACCATCTGTAGAAAGGGTAGTATCCTGCTACCCTAAACACCCCCTTAATTAAACTATCTATACATATATCCTTGCAAATTCAGAAAACTATACATATGTAGATCAAACAAATCAATAACCGTGTGTATATCAAATGTCATTAACCAGTGTAGATCAAACAGATCAATGTGTAGATCAAACAAATCATTAACACAATCGGTTTCGGTATATAAAAAAAATATCTGTAGACACCATCGGAGAGGGAAGAGACTCATCGCAAGGAGCTTTGGATGGTGCCGTGAGAGAGCAGAAATGCTTTATCATTTTTGGGGCAGAAAACGAGCGAGGAGGCGAAGAGAAATGTTTGGAGAGGAAGAAGAAAGGGAAGAGAAATCTTTGCTTGGCTGAAATGTTTGGAGAGGGAGATTAGTGAGCGAGTGAAATATTTTGAAGAGGCTGAGAATATTTTTTTGGAGAGGATAGTGAGTTAGGGTTTTGTGATGGATAGGCAGAGAGTTCAAATTGACCAAGACAAGCAGAAAGCAATTCTTTATATGCCTTGCCCAAGAACGACGAAGGAGCTGAAGAGCTTCCTCGGAAAGATATCTTACTAGATAAGATTTGTCCCAGGTTTGCTAGATTACTCATTTGTTGATGGATTTGTTGCGCAAGGTTGCGAAGTTCAAGTGGCAGGAATCTCACTAAGTTTGACAAGTTTAAGAAATTATTCACCTCCCCACAAACGATGATTCTTTCAAAAGCTGGAGTACTGTTGCAGCTTTATCTTACCTCTACCATGAGGGTTCATTGGTGCAAGAGATTGATGGGCAAGAGCAACCTGTCTACTATTTATTATCTGATTCACAGTCCAGATGCAAGATACACTAGTGTTGGCCTTGGTATCTATTGCCCCCAAACTTTGGCATTATATGTTATCTTTCACCATTCATATTGTGACATTATGTGATGTGGAACAGCAGCAACTCTATTCATATGAACAACAGTGACCGAGGGTATTGTTCATATGAATAGTAGCAGTAACAGTCTGTCTTGAATTTCGCCTTGGATTGAATAAATATAAATCAAGTGCCACTTGCACTATGATAAATGGTAAAACCCGAATATGCACTATGTGAAGTAATAAATCACAAAGACCACTACTATAATTTTTAAAAATTTCTTTAAATGAGTGGTCTAGGTATTAATTCATCTCCTCCATTGCTTTCTTTAGTGGGTTAAGTGTGTATTATTTTAATGTTTTGTTTTCTTTTTCACTTGTCTATATATAGGCAAGAGTTATAAGCTTGTAATCAACGTACACCTCAATGTTTTTGTCGATCTTTTCTTCAAATACTTTATTTACCAGCCTTTGGTACGTCGCTCCAATGTTTTTGAGCCCAAAGAGCATAACATTGTAACAGTAGGTACCTCGTCTTGTGATAAACAAAGCTTTTTCCCGATCTTCGGGCTTCATCTTGAACTGGTAACCCTGAGTACGCATCCATAAAACTGAGCAACTCGTCCTGAAGTAGCGTCGACCAACTGATCATTTCTAGGCAAAGGATAGTGATCCTTCGGGCATACTTTGTTCAGGTCGGTGAAGTCAACACACATACGCCACTTGTTATTCTTTTTCTTGACCGTCACTACATTGGAAAGCCACTCGGGATAGTTGACGCCTTCAATGAAGTTCGCTTTTTGTAATTTCACCACTTCCTCTTATACGACCACATTCTTCTCCTAACTGAAGACACGTCGCTTTTGTTTGACTGTCCTAGCATCCTTGACTATGTTTAGCTCGAGATGAATTCTGGGTCAATCCTTGGCAAGTCCTTGTGACTCCAAGCAAATACGCTTCTCCATCGCCTAAGAAAATCAACCAATTCTTTATTGAGGTTAGGATCCAGTGATGTGCCAATGTGAGTCGTCCTTTTTGGGTGTTTGTCGTCCAAGATAATTAATTTTTATATCTTCTACAACCTTCCCTTTGACCAGCTCTTCAGCTCATCCTGAGGTTGTTTTCAATTTGGTAGGTCGTGGTCAATTTCTTCTGTTCCTCCTGGTCTGCCAAGGTATAATAACACTCCCTGGTTTCCACTTGACTTCTTTTTGCACATTCATCCCATAATGAGTGGGAAACTTCGAGCACTAATGTACGGTGGAGGGAACTGCTTCAAATTTCTTCAGCTATACCCTGTCAAAGATAAGATTGTATGCTGAGTGGACATTTTTGTCCGTGACGAAGAAATGAATCTTCTCTGCTGTAGGTGGGCCACGTGTCGATCGCAACCTCTAACTTAATTATGCCCTAAGGATATACCTGCTCTCCAGAGAAGCCGATAAGTGATTGGTGGTAGGCCTTAAGCTTGATGTCCCCCAATCTCAAACTTTTAAAGCAATCATAAAACAAGACGTCGAATAAGCTGCCTTATCGACCAGAATTCTCACCACCTTACCCTCATGCGCCATCATAGAAACGACTAATGGATCGTTATGTGGATATAACACACCGGATAAGTCATCTTTTGAGAAGCCAACCACTAGGCGATCTTTGTTTACCTTCCTAAATCGGGTTTCCAAATTGCCGATGAGGTTGATTTGTCTTATGTGAGCACATGCCTTTGCCTCATTAAAATAGGCTTTCCTCTCTGTGGGTTTGTCGCCTCCTCCAGCATCTCCCCCTACAAGGAGTTACATCCAAAAGAGATCGTTTTTACCTTTATGTATAGGTTCCTTTGGCCTCTTGGGTGCATCTGGGTCATCCCTAGAGTCATTGTCTCTGCTTCTTTTCTTCTCGTCAGGTCTTCGACACAGAGACTCTGATCGTCTCCTGAGCTTTTGCTCGTCCCTTTGATCTGTTCAGCCACCTTTGTCCACAAATTTCGATAATTTTTCCCTCTAATTAGATTTTCTATCTCGTTCTTCAGGGTTATGCAATTATCAGTATTATGGCCATGATCCCTGTGGAACTCTCAGTATTGCTCGTCCCTTTTGTTGGCTCGGGCTTTCAGTTTATCGGACCAAAGTCTTTTCTTCTACGGATTCCTTAAGGATATGATGTACGCCGAGGATCAAAGGAGTATATTTATCGTATCTCTTTGGTTTGTCATCCTTTTTGTCTTTCTTATCTTTCTTCTCCGAGCTTTTGCTGCTGTTGGCTTTGGAGCTACTAACTTCTTTGGCAGCCATCGCTTCTTCGACATTCATAATCTTCCCGGCTTTGGTTAATAACTCAGTCTTCATCTTGGATGGTTTCTTAGCTACCCATTACAACTTTCGTGACAACAGACCACTCATGAGTCTGTGATGGCCGTTTTCTCCTCGTAATCGATCACATTTAGCTTCTCGCTGTTGAAATGGATGAACACCTGAGTTGTCTCGTCGGCCTTCTACCGAACGTTCAACATATGAGTTGCCCTCATGTCAGACAAGGTTCCAAAGTAGAAGTTGCTGACAAAGAGATCGGCCAACTGTTAAAAACTTGAAATTTGCCCTCGCGGTAGACTTGTAATGGGTTTGCGCGGATCCCGTGATCATACTGGAGAATGCCCAACAATGCATCTCATCCGGTATAAAATAAATATCGATTGCGTTCCGGTACTATTCTATGTGCAACACTTGGTGAGTTTTGTCATTATACTTATGGGTTACCACCGACAGTTTAAACTTTGCGGGTGTGGGATAACCTACAATTGACGGGATGAATGGAGATACTTTCACAAATCCACCGCCCAGAGGATCAATCCTTTAATTGAGCGATTTCCCTAGGCGATCTTCCAGACGCTAAATTGATCCTTTCCAGGGCCAGTTGTCCTTGTTCGGCCACGACTGCAATGAATTTGCCTGGTCGGTCGTGACTCTTGGCTGAACTCTATTTTCGAGAAGTCTATTCGGCGTGCGCCGACCTACTTGTTGCAACCCTGGGTCTGGCCGAACACTCTGCCCTCTTGGCAATAGACCTTGAGTCTTCCCTGTGTTATCTAGATCCAACGGGATCTCTATCATGTCGTCTCCTCGCTGCTTGTGCAAAACCTCTTCTCAACCTTTCCAGTACACTAGGCTTTTCTTTAGAGAAGGTTTGTTCGTCGTCAAAACTAGTTGTTTAGAGAGATGAGGTAGCTCCTAGGTCGTATGACCTGTCGCTACGAGACCCAGAATATCTGGAGCTGCTCTCTTCTTCCTGTGATCCCCCACTTAGCCTTCTTTGGTTCTCTAATGCCCGAGTGTGATACGTATATCGTCCTCCTCAGTTAGGAGTTGGAGGTGGCATTTCCACTCTTCTACCTAGACGTTCACCTCTTGCTGAGTTGGCGGATTCTCCTCCACATGTCTTCCCTGTCCTGCGTGGAGTGTCTGCATCAGTTGCCCAACACTTTCTTGCATTGCCTCTTGGCCTCTAACCAAGCTTTTCAGAATTCCTTGTATGTCCCCTATTCCAACAGGGGTTGAAGGCGGAATGGTTTCATTTGCACGACTGCCCTCCGAATCTTCTCCCATTTCAAGGAATGCAAACGGTAGCTGAACAGTCTCAGTTCAAGGGTTTATAGATAGGAGGTGGGAGGAAACAACAAAAGGCTTGTCATTCCCAAAGAAGACGCCAATCTGTAATTGTCTAAAATTGGTATTCGGATTTATGATTCTTAGCTTATACAGAAAATAAACTATGACAAATAAAGAGATCAACGGACTAAATTAAAACAATGTTCTAAAAGGTTCGAGGGGTGGTCGAGGGTTATAGGTCAAGTCTCAAACCCTGCAAACCCTAGGGCATTCCCCTTAAGCGATGCGTTGCGCCTGCCACCGGGTGTCTCGAAAAATAGGCAAGGGGCGTCGCATCGACGCCCGGATGCGACGATAAATACGCAAGGGTTCCTGCAATAAGCTGGACGTGTGCGGGTAAAGAAGCTAGTCCAGGATACTAGACATAGGTTAACGACTTGGAACATAGGGACTATGACAGGAAAAGGGATGGAGTTAGTAGATACCATGATAAGAAGAAAAGTTAACATAGCTTGTTTACAAGAAACTAAATGGTCGGTGAGAACGCTAGAGAAATAGAAAATACAGGATTTAAATTATATTATACAGGAAAACATAGAAATAAGAACGGAGTTGGAATAATAGTAGATTAAAACTTTAAGGACGATATCGTAACCGTTATTAGGAAAGGTGATAGACTTATACTTGTAAAATTGGTATTAGGTGAAAACATAATTAATATTGTTAGTGCTTATGCACCTCAAGTAGGATTAGATGAGCACACTAAAGTACAATTTTGGGAACAAATGGATGAACTAATTCAAGAAATACCCCTAGGTGAGAAAATCTATATAGGTGGAGATTTTAATGGCCATGTAGGAGAAGATCGTGTAGGATATGAGATAGTGCATGGAGGACATGGTTTTGGAGATAGGAACGACGGGGGAGAGTCTATCTTAGATTTTGCGATGGCTTATGATTTTGTACTAGTAAATACATGTTTTAAAAAGAGGCTTGAACACTTAATAACTTATAAAAGTGGAACACATAAGAGCCAAATAGATTTTTTCATTACTAGGAAAGGAGACCGATTAACGTGTAAAGATTGTAAGGTTATCCCGGGAGAGAGCTTAACCTCACAACATAGGATAATGGTGTTGGATATAAATTTTAAAAATCAATCACGAGTGCGAAAAGTGAAGATTAACCCACGAACTAGGTGGTGGAATTTAAAAGGAGAGAAATTAGAACTATTTAAAGATAAAGTATTAAATGAAGCAACATGGAATTGTGAAGAAGAAACTAACATAATGTGGAATAAGATGGCCACATGCATTAGGAGAATATCAAAAGAAATTCTTGGAGAATCAAAAGGCAAAGGGCCACAATCTAAAGAAACTTGGTGGTGGAATGAAGAAGTACAGAATATAGTAAAAATTAAAAGGGAGTGCTTTAAAACATGGCAAACAAATAGAAATGAAGAGAATTTTGAGAAATATAAATGGGCTAAAAAGGAAGTTAAGAAAGTGGCAAGAGATGCTAAGTTAAAAGCGTATGATGATTTTTATACAAAACTAGGAACACAAGAAGGGGAAAAAAGTATTTATAAGCTTGCTAAACTTAGGGATAGGAAAACAAAAGATTTTAATAACGTTAAGTGCATCAAAAGTGATGATTCGAGAGTCCTAGTCAAAGATGATGAAATTATGGAAAGATGGAAAAACTACTTTGAGAGGTTATTAAATGGAGATAATGGGAGTAGATTAGATATAGAAGAACTTAGGGAGACTCGAGAATATATATTTTTTCGTAGAATTAGGACAACAGAGGTCAGGATTGCTCTAAAAAAGATGAAAACAGGGAAGACTTTAGGACTAGATGGTATCCCTATTGAGGTTTGGAAGTGCTTAGGGGAGGATGGAGTATCATGGCTTACAAAATTATTTAATAGAATTTTAATGACTAATAGGATGCCCGATGAATGGAGAAAAAGTATTTTAGTACCTATTTATAAAAAGAAAGGGGACATACAAAGTTGTTCAAATTATCGTGGTATTAAGTAAATGAGTCATACAATGAAACTTTGGGAGAGTGATTGAATATAGATTGAGATTGAAGACAACAGTATCTGAGAATCAATTTGGGTTTATGCCTGGGAGGTCAACAATGGAAGCAATCTATTTATTGAGGAGATTAATGGAGAGGTATAGAGAAAAAGAAGGATCTTCATATGATTTTTATAGATTTGGAGAAGGCGTATGATAGGATACCCAGAGATATAATATGGTGGGTTCTACATAAAAGAGGAGTGACTCGCAGATATATTGACGTGATCAAGGATATGTATGATGGTGCGATGACTACAGTAAGAACATCAGCTGGAGAAAGTAGTGAATTTTCAATTACGGTAGGGCTACACCAAGGTTCAGCATTAAGTCCTTATCTCTTTGCTCTTGTTATGGATGAGTTGACTGGACAAATACAAGATGAGGTGCCATGGTGTATGCTATTTGCAGATGATATTGTTTTAGTCGATGAGACTAAGATGGGGATAAATGCTAGGTTGGAATTGTGGAGAGAAACTTTAGAAACAAGAGGATTTAAAATAAGCAGAACTAAAACAGAATATGTGGAGTGTAATTTTAGTAGTAATAGAAGGACAAATGGAGATGTGGTGAAATTGGAGGGTCAAGAAATACCTAGAAATGATCATTTTCGTTATTTAGGATCGATTACACAAAAAGATGGAGATATTAGTGATGATGTTACGCATAGGATTAGAGCAGGCTGGGTTAAGTGGAGAAGTGCGACCGGCGTTCTGTGTGATAGGCGTATACCTTTGAAGTTAAAAGGAAAATTTTATAGGACGGCCATTAGACCCGCCATGTTATATGGGACAGAGTGTTGGGCAACCAAGAAACAAAATGTGCAGAAAATGAGTGTGGCGGAGATGCGAATGCTAAGATGGATTTGTGGTAAAACTCGAAAGGATAAAATTAAAAATGAACAAATTCGTGAAACGGTAAAAGTAGCTCCTATAGAAGATAAATTGAGAGAAAATCGACTTAGATGGTTTGGACACGTCAAGCGTAGACCAATGGATGCTCCTGTAAGGAAGAGTGATTTAGTTAGTATTGATGGTAACCCAAGGGGTAGAGGTAGGCCTAAATTAACTTGGCGGGATATTATAAAAAAGGACATGATATCATGTGGTTTAACCGAAGATATTGCACTGGACAAAATGGAATGGAAAAATAGGATTCATGTAGCCGACCCCAAATAATTGGGAAAAGGCTTTGTTGAGTTGAGTTGAGTATAATTATTCGAAGGCTAGTAATTTAATAAAATAATACATACCTTGAAGTTGAAAAATATATCCGTATGTTTCGTAGCCATCTTTCTCATATGCATGCTCCATAATCAATATATAAATGTATTTCTCAACATTTAATAAGCAATATACAAATTATATTTTTCATTATTTAATAATTAATATGAATAATCATTCAATAATCGATAATCAATATTCAATACAAAATGATTCAATATAAGCAACGTAATTTTCAACTTTCAAATGAAACAAATAGACTTTTGGTCGGAAGTCGATATACAATCTTAGACTTTTTTTTGGACGTGAGGCAGAGAGGTTTGGGATATTGTTTTTTTTGGATTGTTTTGTACGAGATATTGGTTCGATTTGTAAAAAAAGTCATTAAAAGACGATATTGTTTCACTAAATTGTTTTTTAAAAAAAAAAATGCGCCTTAAGCCTCTTATGAAGAATAAGGCGTAGGCGAGGCGTTTCTCCCAAACCTTAAATCTAAGCGGAGCCTAGACGTGCCTTTAAGAACACTAGATTAAAGCGGGAGGTGAGAAATTGGGATTGAGACAGGGGATTAACGTGGTTCGGCTAGTATGAAGCCTATGTCCACAGGTGTTATGGAGGGGTTTATTATTCAATCATCAATAATGATGGGTACAAACTCTCAAAATTGTCTCTGTTCGTATCTCCCTTTTCTGTCCTTCTTCCTTATGTGGGAGTGTGTGATATTTATATGAGAAAGTAAATGGACAGTGCCTTTATAAGTCAGGTAATTGCACCCTTTTACATTCTATAGGCAATTAATGAAGATTTATTTACAATCAATTGAAGGGATTGCCCCACGTGCGTGTAATGGGGGCTATATGTATTCCCTGCCTGGTGCTTTAAACTAATAACATCAATCTATTATGGTCGGCTGCCTAGTCGGAGTTATGTTAAGTCAACCAAGTTTAGTGAGTGAGCTGAGCTTCTTCCACTGACAGGTGTCATAATACCATTGGTCCACATCACATTCCATATTTATGATACAACAGTGAGTTGGGTGCCGTTGAAGTTTCACCAACACCACTTGATCTCCCCGTTGTTTTATCTTCCACTGACAACCTTCGTGCTACCTTCCTCACACAATCAAAGGAAGCACGCCCGGAGTACGTAAGTTCAACCATCGATGAACGGGGAGCTGGAGTTAGATCAGGGATAGGTTCGTCGACGATTGGGCTTTGAGGGTCCCTTGGGGGTGATGGAGAATAACCTGGTGTTGAAGAATTGTAAAGATCAAAGAGTAAAAAAGTGTCGGAGGGAGCATCTCAACTCTTAGTTTTTCTTTCCTCAAGAAACTTGTACAAAAAGTAAAGAGTTACCTCGGAAGTAGGAGAAGTGGGTAATGTTGGAGCAGGTTGCGTAGAATTATCCACCACATCCTCATTAACATGACTATCTTGTAAAATTATGCGTTCAGTGGAACGGCGTGGGAGTTTGACATGGTTGGATGATAACATGCTCTTGACTCGCTCCTTTCCTCGAGGTCTATTGCTCAAATGTTTTGCGTGTTGCGAAGGAGAACTAGTGGAAGGTCCCTCTTTGGCTTGACCAAAGGTAGAATTTTTCTTTCAAAGAACATGAGATGTAACAGCATTATAAACAAGGGGTTGCCTAGGTACCCTAGCTAAGTAAACAGGGGAAATAATTGGAGTGAGATTAAAGCTACGAAGCACTTCAGCAGCCACTAAGCGCACCTTTTCCATCAAGTGTGCAGGTGGTCGAACGACCTCTTCAAGTACCCCGACCACTTCTGGTGCACCTTTTGGGTTTTGGATCTCTTGGGAGTTGTGGGGGAAGCCTCCTCCATAGATGAACCAGCTACAGAGGAAGCTTTCCTTCGTGGCAGCAGTAGTGGGGGGTGGGGTGGGGGGTGGGGGGGGCAACATCGCTGAATGGTGCCAAGGGAGGTAGTTTATGGGGTGGAGCCTTCTTGATGGTGCTCAACTCAAATTCAACTCCTATTATTGAGTTGTTTTTGAGCCAAAGCTCATTTGGGGCATAGCGTTTCACTGACGGGTAGGCAAGTGGAGTTTTGAGCCACTCTCTAAATTTGTTAAGTTGAGATGGTCAAAATTGCACGAGCCAGCTCATTGACACATCACCCTGCCTTTTGTTGCTTAGGAATGACGAGCTTGTCCTTAAACTCAGAATAGAGAGCTACAAGGGTGGATATTTTGAAGTCCGAGCAAGCTGTGTGAAAAGAATCACCAGCTCTGTTGCTTCTGCAAGTGATGGAGGCACACCTTGATCATATCAAACTGTCTGGAAGAACGGTGGGGGTGATAGGCTTCACTTTCAACGCCCCACTCAGTGAACATGGGAAGATGGTCGAGGGTGAGCACAAGCAAAACAACCAAAGAAGGTTTTTCGATAACCATTTCTTCCATTATTGCTTGAACTGAAAGATTGGTTTCATCAAAGAATGACCACGTTTGAGCTTGAGTTTCCCCATAGTAAGGCCTAGCAACAAAGGACGGTACTTGTCAATCAAAGGAAGTAAGTCCTTTATGCTTTGTTTCTTATTCCAATAAAGCAGCCTTGGACGTTTCACGAGAAAATTGTTGATGGGAAGTTGTGAAGGGGCAACACGGGGAACTTGCGTTATAGGAACCCCGTTAAGAGAATTGTGCTTGCAAAATTGGAGACATTATATCTCCGCACAGACCGTTCCATGTCAATATGGGTCCTATCCAGCCAAGTATAGAGGGCCTAAGAGTAATGGCAGCAAGAGGAAGATTAACCTCACGAGCCAACCTCACAGATATATTGATTAGGTCTCTACACAGTTGATCGTTGGGCTTGCCAGGTAAAAAAAAGCGAGAGAGCAGGCTCAAGAGGTAAGCAACTAGCTTTAGCTAGGAACCTTTCCCATCACCAAAAGCTGCATAAGGGATGATACTTAACATTATTTGATAAGTTGGGTAAAGGTAGCTTTGCTGGAATCCCCAACCCATTCACGACAGATTTTATCCAAGTCTGTTCGAGCTTTAGTTTTATCAGCATCAAGAGCTTCATCATTATAAGAGAGGGCAGCATAAGGCTCAAGGCCCATTAGCTCACAAATATCTTCAAGGGTGATCGTAAAGTCACGTTAAGCCGCTATGAAGTCCAGGACAAGTGGAGGGCTTCGTTGTTCTTTGGCAAAGTAAAGTCTCCGAACCAACAAGTGTTGGGAAGACCCCCCTTTTTAAGGATTCCTGATACTGGCATGAATATAAGTTAATGTGGCAACAAAGCCTTTTGGGGAGGCTCTAGGTGCTTCAAAATCAATTTGCGAGTAAGGAAAGTCTCCACGGTCCAACTTGAAACGACGAATCCCAGCTAGGGCAAGATACCCCCATTCGTCTCTTTCCTCTGGTTCTTCCAACAGCGTCATTAGAGTATCTGGCTTGCAACTGCCAGAAAAAGCTTTGCATTCTACCCTAAGCTTATCATTCTCCCCAAAGTAAGGGGCACCTCCAGCTGGGTTTGGTGTGTCGCCTTTTGGGCCTTTAAGGCTTGGCTGAAAAATTGGCCGAAAATTTTAGGTTGGTGGCTGGAAGTGGCCAGTAATGCTAATAGAAGTTTAAACAAAATGATAAGAAAATAACACGAAAACGGAAGCGACAAGAAATTAGTGGTGGAGATTGGATTTTGTGGTGGTTTCCGGTGAGTTTCAAGGGAAAATGGCACTCTCTCTCTCTAGAAAAGCGTAGGTTTTGAGTTTTGATGGCGGAAGTTTGAAAGGTTTGGAAAAGCGTCAAGTGTTGGACTTTTTAAACTGTTGGGAACTAGCCGTTTGGACGTTGACCTTTTGATTTTCCACGCGTGTGTATTGGAAACAAATGATAGCTTCTGGGTAATCACCCCAGCTCGCCACATGGCAAATGGCAGCAGAAATGTCAGATTATGGGACGCCAACATTAGTTATTAGCACGTGCCAAAAAAGTGGATAACTTGTTTGCAAAGGAAGGGCTTCGAAGTTTTTCAAATTTTTAATCACCCAAGGTTACTCGCGACGAGTTTCGACGGATCAAGCTTGTTCATTTGTATTTTTCTCATATCCAAACTTTTGTACTATGATGATGACAAGTCACAGTTTTTGCTTTGAGTTCGCAGGTGGTGAGGTTTGTCGTATTGGAGGTTTTTTGGAGCAAGGTGTTTCGTACAAATATTTCTTGCCTGCACGACAAATTTCTCTACGTAGGAGCAAATGTAGGGGGCTTAAAGATATTACAAAGGAGTGCAAGGATTCAAGCAAGCTTGCTCATGAGCCATCTCTAACGAAGACAGAGGAAGCTAGAGCAAGCACAGAGGAAGCAAACAAATCAGTTCAAATGGTAGGAGTAAGGAGGAAGCTTTTCGAGGGAGCTATTCAAAGAAACTTTGTATTTTGTTTTACGCACGTTGTATATTTATGAGGCATATTATAATAGTTGTTGAGGTTACTCGGTATCCGTGAGGGACCAACTTTGGTAGGACTTGGGAGAGTTTTCATGCTCTATCGAACCACCTCACTTGGGGAACCAATAAGAGAACTGGTTGGAGGATTGAGAGGCAAGGTAACGTTAAGACATGACTTGACCTATTTAGATACACCTAGTAAAGCACCAACTTATCCGAGAGAGCATAATCCGAGGGAGCGCCTTCCGAACAACCATGAGTTTCCTTGTCCACTGGGTTGGTACAGGTGGACAAAGATCTTTCCACAAATATCCCAGTGACATCACGAGTGACCTAATATACGTCCAATCCAAACTTGAGTAAACCGTGGTGGTTTGAGGATTGGCATGCGGTTTGGCGTGCTACCACCTGTGAGCGGCCGCCTGACACACAACTATACGTTTAAGCATTTTTTCGGTATTTAATGCTAATGACGTGGAAGCATGGTGGCACAACTTTGCATTCAATACCAGTGATGTGGAAGCATGGTAGCATAACTTTGAATTCAATGTCGGTGAGGTAGAGGCACAGTGGTTTGGCTTAGCATTTAATGCACCCGAGACTACTCGAGTATACCTTACAGACTATATATACCACCAAATATCCTTTAGAAGGGAGAGATTTTCGGGAGAGTTATTACATGCAGACGAGAGTTTTGAGCAAAAGATATACACTTTCAGACATTTACTACAAGAGCTTTCATATCTATTGGCTATGAAGGCTTTTGTTCAAGCTTTCACCAAGAATATAAGCATTTAATACTTACTGATCTTCGTAATTAATGACCTTGGTGTTTGAGCTGCCTATCTAGGTGTGTCTAGAATGCTTGCTTCTCTCTCCCTATAGCTGGTTGTTTTAGAGGTTCGTTTATTGACAACCACTCGTGTTTATTATTGTCTGTGTCTATACAAGACTTTGTTCTATTCGAATTGATTTTATTCCTTCATTATTGAGAGCACTTTGACTGTTAAATTATTGCCATTAATAGATGCTACACCTTAGTTTATATTTAAGCACCCTAACACTTAGAGAACTACTCTCATACAATATATATGTGTAATTATGACCTAGGGGAATTACCAAGTTAAATACCTAAAGTGGTTGTCTTTAGAATATTAGTAATCTTGTCTTCTATTTCGAAATTCGTGGGTCTTGAGAAGCTATCTATAAAAAAGGTTTAAGGCCTAATTCTTGTGGTAATCGGCTTAATAGCCTGCCTAAGCTATATAGTAGATATTTATATTACATTATATTTTCTCTCTTTTGCAAAAGGGGAAGAATTTTTTTATTGTAATTTATCTCGTGTGGTCTTTCCTTGGGCAAGTGCCCTCGTCTAAGCTACAGCTGATCTCGAGTTCGAGACATGGGAACAACCTCTCCATATATAGTGGTAAGGCCAACCGACATCCGCCTTTTCTAGACCCTGCAGTTAAGCGGGAACCTTGTGCACTGGTTACGACCGTTTTATTTATCCCACGCGGGTATCCTTAAAGTTGTTGTCATTGTTTGTGATTAAGAATGGCTTGTGTGGGATTAAGAAGTTTGTGCTGATCAAGATTCAAGAATTCGGAATGTTACTGCTCAAGTTTTTTATCCAATAATCTCGTAGTGTTTTTTTTACGTGCATTAATATTCCTTAAACTTATATTTTTCTTAATGATTATGAATAAAAACAAAATTTAAATTGTTGTTGCATTTTCTGTTCATAAGACCAGTGCAATCATGCCAAAAGAAAATTCCCTTTTAAGAATATAGATAACCCGCAATGAAGAAGTATATGATCTCTGTCTTCATTCAATAATTTACACGACATACACCAAGAAGGGGATACACATATGTTAAACCTCTTGAGATGCATCTAATTGCAAGTGTTCACATTTTTGTGAGCCACCAACCATGTAAAGGCTTGGGCTTTTAAAGGAACAACTCATTTGCAAAACATACTACTAGGGCCAATTAGCTAAATAGAGATAAAAATTAGGGATTTTAAAATTTCAAAGTAGGATTTGCATGAAAAATCCTGAAAGAGGATCTCGACCAATCTCTTATATTCGAAAGATTATATGAAATATATTCCCCATTTAAAATCCCAAGAGATATAAATTCCCTAATTTCCCAATAATTGAGATTTCTTTTGAAGTTCACATATCAAGAATAATTAATAGGTAAAAACACACGAGGGAGTGTGCAAATATGAAAGAGCCTTGGAAATAGCAATGAACAAAATCTAATTATTCGACCATCCTGACTTTAACCTTAATGTGGCGTGAATTGGGAAAATATTATATTATATATTATATCATATTATCAATATAATTTGTATTTAATAAATACTAGGTATTTATCTTATTATTAATTAGATATTTTTTTGATAATTATTAGATTATTAGTAATCTAGTTTAATTAAGTTGCCTTTTATCTTTTAGTTTCCTATTTTGATTAGGAGACTTGCTGTCCAAGTCTAGGTTTTATTATAAATAAGGCTCTTGGCCTCCCATTGTATTCAGATTATTGATATAATGAATTAAATTGAGGGTTTGAGAGGCTAAGCCTAGATTCCGCATTCTTATTATTCTGTTGCATTTCACATCAAAGTGGTATCAGCGTCATGTTCGCTCATGATTTTCTACACAAGTGCGTGTGTGAGTTCGTTTGTGTATTGAGGTCACGAGCTATGGTAAGAGCTCGAAGCAACCTATCGTACGACGTGTACATGGCGACAATCAATACTCCCAAACTAGCTATCGTATGTGGAGTATCGTTCTTCCGGGAACGATTCTTCGCTTCTCAATTCTCAAATAGTTCATCATCGTCAATGGATTTTCAAGATCGTCTCCTACTGGAGAACATTCCAACTGTCCCAAAGATTTTTCATCATTAATCACCGCAACTGGCCCCCTCACTTTTGGCGGGTGGCTCCCAAATCCAAACCCCCGGTAACAACCCGCTAAACCTCACCATAACTCGATTTCCTGCCCAGATTCCTACCCGATTTCCCTCCCAGATTCCCATCACCGAAAACTCTAAATCTGCCATAAAAACAACCCCTGCCATCATTCCGTCTCTTTTATGCTTCGACGACTTCGCTGGAGGTGTGCGAAGTCACCGAACTAAAGGCGGCTACAATAGAGCTCCGGTGGGTCCCTAACGTGTCAAGGCAGCTGAGTTGGGAGGAGAGATTGCTAGGGCTTGTAATGGGAGAAAGTGGCAATTAGGGTTTCTTGTGATGAGATGGTGTTTTTAAATGCAAAGCTCGGCCTTGAGGCTTTTCAAGACTATGGGTTGCCCAAGTGGTCTTTTATTTGACTTTTGCGCATTTTTAAAAATCCAACCATTTGGGTTGGAGATTGATGGTCCAAAACTGATTTTTTTGGTGTGGAAAAATTTAGGCATCCCTCAATTTTTAAAATGTTTTATTTGGGCCCCAAAAGTTTCAAAAAAAATATTTTTCACTCCCAAAAGGTAAAAAGGGTCCATATTCAAAGTACTTGTGGGTATGACATGGACTCTTACAAATATCCCCTACGATATGTGGTTCAACTTTTCGAAGAAGGGGAGGGAACTACCTATCTGACATCTTCAACGTTCAAGACTTTGGCGCTCGGGACGAGCTTTTCGAAGAAGGGAAGAGTGGCGTGCATTGGGAAAATAAATATAGTATATATTATATTGTATTATTAATATTTAATAATTTCCAAGTATTTATCTTATTATTAATTAAATATTGTTTTGATAATTATTAGGTTATTAGTTATCTAGTTTGTTTAGATTACCTTTTGTCTTTTAGTTTCCTAGTTTGATTAGGATACTTGCTCCCCAAGTCTAGATTTTATTATAAGTAAGGCCTTGGCCTCCCATTCTATTCAGATTGTTGATATGATTAATTAAATTGAGGATTGAGAGGTGAAGCCTAAATTTTGCGTTTTCATTATTCCGTTGCGTTTCACATCATAATGAGCTTAAGGAAGGATTCTAGGCCTTGAGATTTTAACTATTTGGATTTTGAAGAATCAATATCTACCACTTTGGAATCTGATCTATTGCCATGTCTCCCTTATTTGTTTCTGTTAGAAGCCCATAAAGAATTTTGTTAAAGATGATACTTCCATAACAATTTCCCTAAGATAGTCAAATTTCTTTTTCTTACATTAGCCACCCCAACCCATTCAAATTTTTTGAATTGCAAACTATTTTTCAATTAACGAGATGAACATTTTTACCCTTTCTCTCTCCTTCACAGGAAGGTCCTCATCATTATTTCCAACTTGTGTTAAAATGTTTACGAGAATTCTAAAAAGAGAAAGGAAGTACATATAGCTAAGATTCCTAAGACCGAATGGATTAGAGATAATCTACCACCTCTAGATAGGCAACTATTTTTAACCATCCATTTTGGAGCCTTTTTTTTTTCCAACTTCTGACACCTTTACGTACTCTAATAACTCCTTTTCCCCCCCTTTCGTTTATCCTTTTCTTTGCTGCATCTACAAAATGTAAGTACTTGTTGGGATGTGATGGTGCTACTAATCTTTGATAGAAAGAGGCACATTAACATGGCCAGCTCTTATGCTAACTGGGAAGCTTTGAGGTTGCACAGAGTTTCTATGCTATATTATAAAGTAGGTTTTTAGCCATTGCAAGGTATCTTATCTTGAAGTTCATAAATTGTTATTCCATGGAGTGTTCTAGTTAGTTATAGAATGTGTACACCTTGAAGTCCCATCAGTCAATTGTTTGCTGAGCATAGGTATATTCAACAATCCTATTTTTTTTTTTATTTTTTATATCAATACCTCCATAAACATCCCGTGACTTGTATGGATATGCACAACTGTAATTGACTTCAATTGTTGTTGCCCTTTCTCAAATCTATTTGAATTTCTGTAGATGTTACGCTAGACTTTCCTTATTTGTTTCTTTTCTGTTGATGTTGCAATGGACAATATTTTCAAGGCACGAGAAAGCGATTAAATTCTCTGCGTTGTACCTTGTAGTTTCAATGTTATGGTTATGGCCCATATAAAATTAGGTACAATTGTTTCCTGTAGGGTTCATTTTCATACAAACTTCCGGCTGATGATGTATTGAGGGGATGTGATGTTACTAATACAAATCTTGACTTATCGCACAGCAGTATTGTGGCCAGCACACTATTAGGAAGTATAATAATCTTCATTCCAATACCAAGGTACGGAATATTATTTCATATTTTGAGCATTTCTCCACTACTTGATGCTTGGGGCGCTAAATTTCAAGGCAAAAAGCCTCTTCCATGTTACTGCAGGAGTGTATGTGCTGTCTTTTAACATGTGGATAAGTGGCATTTTTCTCTGGTGAATTTTTCTGTTCATAATGCCAAGAAAGTATGATAACCTTATAGTACAAGTAAAATTTTCAAGTCCTATGGTTTGGACATAAACAGAATTTCCTAGCAGCTTGAACAAATAGGGAATAGGGAGAAGATGATTTGCTGATTCAAGTTTTTGTAGACATATCACCCTAACCAGGGAATCTTTCATGCTATTATGTATTTATTTATTCACTCGGACTGTCCTTGCCTTTCTGAGAATCTGAGGAAATTGTTTTCATTTAGTATTGAATAAAATTCTTTTTACCATGGGCAATTGAGTATCTAGTAGTCATTGGGCAACACGAGAAAATTGAGTATCTTTGTAGACACAATTAAAGTCTTGACAAACAAGAGATATTGGGGTGATACCTTTGTACCTTAGATTTGATCTTCATCCGTCCATTTTGACTGCTGTGTCTATCTGATGTTTTTGAGCATGTGAACTCAGCGTTTTGCTGATAATTTTGTTAAAGGATTCTCTGTATTAGCAAAATTGGTTATCAAATGGTTTAAAGTGTCATGAAAACTGGATATGAAGCTTTGTTGACTATAAATTATGAGGGATTGAAGTATTTTTTAATATTCAAATTGTTTATTTTGCTGGTAAATAGAGCTGGCAATTGGGCGCCGTTACGAGTTGGGTCGAGTTGGGTCTGGTTGACCTGAGTTCTTTCAGTAATTTATTTTCCCCAGCAACCAACCTTCATGTTTACTTGGTTTTCAATTCAATTTATCCCACATCAACAAGAAGCAAAAGCAATTTTTAGATTTTAGACAGACAGTAGATCTAAATGTCTAATTCCATTCAATCCAAAATTCTTCTGCAAAAGATCTCAAGTATATAGCTGTGGCACTGGCTTCCAGGAAAACATACTCATTCTGATTTTCACAAGAAAATCAGTTACATGGAAGAAATGGGTTATTAAGCGCAACTTTTATACAGTACAACTTCATCCATCATCACTCCGTGGGTGTGTGAGAAAGAGAGCGAGATAGAGAGTAGTTCCTCACTGGCTGCTGTTGTGCAGAGAAGACGGTTATTGAACGTGCCTCGGAACTGAAAGTTAAATAGCTCGTCCAAATAATTATTTTCAGAAAGTTGGGCACATATAAATTGTCATGTCTACTGGTGGACTACAGCCAGCGTTATAGTGTGTTTTGCGGGGGAGGGTGGGTATGTGACACAACCAAAGCTTATAACTTTTTTCTCTGTGATAAAAAATAGCAATTTCAAAGGGTCACTTTTGTAATTTCAGAGCTCCTAAGCATAATGTTCTTATTTTCTTTAAATATAAATATATGTAAGTGACTAATCTCTAATTTCACGATCTCATACTTCAGTAGATATGTCACCACTCTGTTTGAATAATTAAGTATATGATGGAAATAAAAGAGTGCTTGGGGCTTGATTGTAATATCATTAATTGTTCTTATAATGTTTACCTTTTTGATGGAAATGGGTCCCGTTTTAGGGTTTTATAGTATTTTATTTTCTTTTTGTTATTTTCTATAATTTTATTATGTAATTGTATTTTCTTTTGCTTTAGTATTTAGAGGTGGGTGTGGTAAAGGCTATCAAGGGTATTTTTGTAACTAAAATAGTAGCTTAGAGACTAAGCTACTTTCCCCCTTTAATTGTACCTTGTAAGCCTCATTTGAGGATATACCCCATTTTGAATATAAGAAATCTCTTAATTCTCTTTCTAGAAATTGTTTTGGTTTATATTTTTGGGCCATTGACGTGTAGTTTATGTCAAATTGGTATCAGAGTGAGGTGTCGTTCCCCCCGATTGGTGTATTGTTGTGTAGATTATCAAAATTGTACACTACTTTTTCAATGGCTCCCAGAAAATCAAAACAACAAAAAGAGATTCAAGAAGTGAGAAAAGGCATTCAAGAGCTCAACAATCGATTCAAGACTAGATTCAAGAGTTAAGGCAAGAATTCAACGAAAAATTTGATGCCCTCGTGCAACTCATCTCTTCTAAGATTCAAACCCCAACCATCACTCAAAACCCTAACACTAACCCTATAGCCAGTGCAATATTTCAACCCCCTCTACCACAAAAAAAAGTTACCCCACCTTTTTCTAACCCTATAACCACCAACCCGACCCAAACCCTAGCCAACTCGCCACCCAAAAAACCCCCCAAAGCCCCCCTGTCGGCCCCACCCCAAACTTTCCAAACCCAGGCCGAAACCCTCCTCAGGTGGTCGCCTTCCCCCCTGAGCCCCAAAACAGTGCCGGAAAACGTTTTTCCCTAGCGGTGTTCGAACCCAGCCTGGGGTGACCAACCAAAGCCTAAACCATCAAGATCCATCGGAAAGTTAGTTTTTGACACGAGAGGAAGTTTTTTTTATATTATTTATTATTTTTTTTTTATTTAAGGTTTGGCATGAGAGAACCAAGAGAAATGAAGAAGATGGAAGAGAAAAATTGTGGAATGGACTCTTCTTCAAATTTTCAAAAATTAATTTTGGCCCCCACTAGTTTTTTGGCGCACATTTATGAAATTTTCACACGAGACTCCAATTTTTGAACGCTCGAGGACGAGCTTGGTCTTAAAAGGGGGAGAGTGATGGAAATGAGTCCCATTTTTGGGTTTTATAGTGTTTTATTTTCTTTTTGTTATTTTCTTTTATTTTGCTATGTAATTATATTTTCCTTTGGTTTAATATTTAAAGGTGGGAGTAGTAAAGGCTATTAAGGGTATTTTTGTAATTATAATAGTAGCTTAGAGAGTAAACTACTTCCCCCCTTTAATTACCTCTTGTAACCCTCATTTGGGGATACACCCCATTTTGAATATAAGTGATGCAGGAGCATAAGGACATGAGCGTCCTTTTATCATTCTTTTTTATTTTATTTTTGTTCTTTTTTTAGTCTTTCGTGTCTTTAGTATAACTAGCCAAAGGGCTCTCTTTTGTGGGACTTCTGGCCATTTTGATATTGAGAGACTAGAGAGAAATAAGAAACCCTTCATTTTCCATGTTATTGTTGTGTAGATAATAATTCTATTATGCTCCCGCACCCTTCATTACATTAAATTGGTATCAGAGCTCATTTTGTTTCTGGAATCAAATATATATATATATATATCGAAGATTGGGATTCGAGGTGGGTTCATCCGAGTGACTCACGACCCCTCTACGAAACCCTAAAATCTAGTCTTGAAGGCCAGAAAATACCAACTACTATGACAACCCTAGGACTGGTTTCCCGGCCGACCGTAGTGACAAACCCTTGGCGGCAAACTCCAAGCATGCCCAAGCCGTCACGAGCCCTGCCGAAGTGCAGGAGGTGCTGACGCCGATGACTGATAAAAGGTTCGACCCTGTTCGTGAGTCCGACAACAGTAGCCAATGTGTCCGCCGACAGAAGGAGAAGGATTCTGCCGCGAGACTTACCAGAATTCCTGCCGAGGCAGCCACCACCCAGAGCCAGGCGGTTCTACCACCGATCGCATTCATTAGAAGCCTAGGCGTGCCATAGTCGTGAAAAGGCGTTTAGGCCTTTTTTAATATATTTTAACATTTTTAACTATAACAAGGTTATTAAAAATTCTAAAATGGTACATACCTTAAAATATGTCTGAATATATGCAAACTAAAGTACTCTTTTTTTAAATAGTAAGAAAAAACAAAAAAAAGAAAGCCTTTTTTTGGACAAGAGGCAGAGAGGTTTGGGATACCATTTGTCGTTTGATTGTTTTGAAAAAGATATTGGTCCAGTTTTAAAAAAAAGTCTTTAAAAGGCGATATCGTTTCACTAAAGTATTTTTGTTTTAAAAAAAAGTGCGCCTTAAGCCATGTACTAAGAATAAGGCGTAAAAAGCTTAAGGCGGGGTGTTTCTCCCAATCCTCAAACGTAGGCGCGCCTTTTAGAACATTGGTGATGACACAAATTTTGCGCCCTTTCATGGACAAATTTGTGGTGGTTTATTTTGATGATATTCTGATTTACAGCCGATCAGAGGAGGAGCACCATGTGGCTTAGGTGTAGGAGGTCCTACAAGTCGAGCGATTCTTCCACACGTTGAAGAAGTGAGCTTTTATGGTACTATTGATGACATTCTTGGGTTATGTGGTTTTCGGCGAAGGCATCAAGGTGGATGATGCCAAGGTTCAGGCTGTAGTGGATTAGCCCCCACCCACATCGGTACCCCAGGTCCACAGCTTTCACGGCCTAGCAGGGTTTTATCGGCGCTTTATTGTCGGATTCAGTACTGTCATAGCGCCTATCACGGACTTGATGAATGTTTCTTCGATTGCTGAGTTTTGATAGACTCCAGAGGCGGATAAAGCCTTTATGCGCGTCAAGGAGTTGATGACGACGACGCCTATTTTAGCATTGCCGGATTTCGATCAGCTATTTGAGTTGTCTCTCGATGCTTGCAAGGCAAGGGTGGGTGCCGTTTTGAGCTAGAATGGGAAACCGATCGCTTTCTTTAGTCAAAAGTTGACAGGGGCCGCTCTCAATTATTCGACATATGGTCTCTGCCTGCTCCACAAGGAGTTTGTCATCAAGTCCGATCACGAAGCCCTACGTTTCCTACATAGTTAGCGGCGTGTTAGTGACAGGCACGTCAAGTGGACTGCTTACCTCCAGCGCTACACTTTTCATTTGCACTACAAGTTGGGAAAGGAGAATCAGGTGGCGGATGCCCCTAGTAGGAGGGCGCATGCGTTGGTGACTCTTTGGATTCAAGTGTTTGGGTTTGATAACGTCTATGATCTTTATCCGGCTGATGTAAAGTTTGGACCGATCTTTGCAGCTTACCAGTAGGGCAATGGTGCTTTGGGTGAGTATCTATTATAGGATGAATTCCTGCACCGAGGGATGGCCTTATGTATTCCATCTTATTCTTTGCGGGAGAAGATCATTTTTGAGATCCACGTGGGAGGATTAATGGGCCATTTGGGACAGGCGCGTACTCATGCGATGCTGCGGGATTGATTTTACTGCCCGACGATGAGGAAAGATCCCAACGCCTTCACTAGGCATTGCTATACTTGCCAAACGGGCACACCAATGCGGTTTTCTATACTCTGTTGCCGATTCTTAGGAAACCATGGCAAGATGTTTCGATGAATTTTATCGTGAGGCTGCCCTTACATCTAGTGGCCATGATTCTATCCTTGTTGTGGTGGATAGGTTCTCTAAGATGTCGTGCTTCATCCCTTGCACTCGCATGACAGATGCGTCCCATGTCACTTCATTATATTTTCTTGAGATCGTTCGTCTTCACGGAGTTCCACTTAGCATCCCCTCCGACAGGGACGTATGATTTACAAGACATTTATGGCGTACACTTCGGCGACTTTTACGGACAGAGTTATATTTTTCGACTGTATTTCACCTCCAGACCGATAGCCAGACTGAGGTGGTCAACCGGAGTGTGGGTGACCTATTGAGATGTTTGTCTTCTGAGCATCATCGTAGGTGGGACATAATGATAGCACAGGCCGAGTTCGCCTTCAATAATGCCGTGAACCGTTCTATCGGCCTTTTCCCGTTCCAGATTGTATTGGGGCAGTCACTTACTATGTCCATATCCATAGATCTCGCCGAGCTTCCCCCGATGGTGTCTACATGCCCTTCAGCTGCGGAGTTTGACGCTCGCCTGACTTCCATTCAGGCCGATGTGCGCGCTCGATTACAGACCATGTATGCCTCTTATAAGAAGGCCGCCGATGAGCACCGCTGCTTTGTCTCCTTCCACGCGGGTGATCGAGTCATGGTATACCTACAGAAGGCGCGCCGACAGGGCAAGGGTACCAAGCTTCTTATGCGCAGATTTAGGCCTTTTCCTATTATCTGAGCTTCTAGGTCGAATGCCCATGATATTAATCTCCCTGATGAGTTCCGCATGCACCGCACGTTCAATGTGGCAGACCTTTCACCATTTCGAGGCACCCATGCACCATCGATTCCCATTCCACCGACAATGGCCCACCAGGTCCGCTCTCACGTAGATCGTCTGGAGGGAATTCTAGACCCCGAGCTATCTTCATCTTTGGGCGATTATATGCGTTACTTGGTTCGTTGGGTTGGATTGCAGAGGCCACCCTGCAGCACATCGACCCTGATTTCTATCGGCAATATACGGAGTATATGAAGTCTTCTCAAAGGGAGGGAGAGTGTTGTAGGAGCATAAGGACATGAGCGTCCTTTTATCAATTTTATTTTTTTTTGGTTATTTTGTTCTTTTTTTAGTCTTTTGTATCTTTAGTATAAATAGCCAAAGGGCCCTCTTTTGTGGGACTTTTGACCATTTTGATATTGAGAGACTAGAGAGAGAAATAAGAAGCCCTTCTTCATTTTTCATAGTGTTGTTATTGTTGTGCGGTTGTTGTGTAGATAATAGTTCTTTTACACTTCCACACCCTTGATTACACCAATAAGAAATCTCTTGATTCTCTCTCTAGAAATTGCTTTGGTTTATATTTTTGGGCCATTGACGTGTAATCTACGTCACTTTAATTGTATTTTCATTATTTTAGTTAGTATTTGAGGTAAAGGGCAATATTCCTTTGAAATATTCTAGCCCATCAATTTAATCTTCCTTTTAGGTTATCTTGGCTAGCAAGATAACTTTTCCCTATAAATAGGAAGTTTAGTCACCGTGATAATCAATTTACGTTTTTAATGAGGAAGGTAGAGTTTCTTAATTTGGCTTTCTCGTGTTCCATATATCGTGCTATGTCAAATTGATATCAAAGCTCGCTTGTCCATGTTGGAAAACACAAATTGTGACAACTTTGATGGTGAGTTAGGCTCTAGGAAGCTGTGACACCCCTTCGCTCCGACATCCATCGCCTAGTGGCGGCTCTCTCCGCCATACATCCACCGACACCCATACCACCACTCCCAGCCATTTCCTGCCCTTAAACACCTCAAAATCCTTAGTTGTGATAAGAAGAGGAGTAGACTGTTTGGGATAATTTCTGGGCTCGTCTTATTCTATTTACTTTAGTGTGCTGTTTGAAGCTTTTGGGCTGGAAAAGGAGTAAAAAGAAATTGGGGTTGATGAAGGTTGGGGTCTGTGGCCATCTGCTGGGTTAAAAATTCAAAGGAAGGTTTCTTGCTTAAAGGAAATAGTAAGTTTCGGGGTTCAAACTTAGTTTGACCCAATAATTTAAAATGCAGGTCCTACCAGTTTCTAAAAAAAGGAACAGAAAAATAATGGCAAAAACTCAAGAATGGCTGGATTTTTTTGGGCCTTCCATGAATTTTGTTAGTGATGACAAAAAAAAAAAAATGTTTGGGGCCCAAACATTTTTGTTTGGCCACCCATAGTTTACATTTTTATGTTGGGTATTGATCTGAATGCAAAAAGATGAGAATTCTTCAACTCAAAATCAAGCATTGCTACTGTATTTTAAAGATTGAAATTTTTTAAGCACCACTTATTAACTGTTTTGAAAATCCTTGGATTGAACAGAAAAATTGTGGTTTCACGGAGCGCTTCATTTTGGATAATTTCTTGACTCCAACTAGGTAAACTAGTTGTAGATGATTCAACTCCTTGATGAACATCGTATTTTTGTAGGGAGGAGTATGAGCTATTAGAAGCTGTACAAGCTAGACTTGTAGTTCACCCGTTGACAGCCCCTATTCTGGGAAATGATCACAATGAGTTCCGCAGCCGTGAAAGTTCGGTAAGAGAAGTATAAAACTATTTTATTTCATTACCAGGGTTTGTTGGTGTTCTAATGAGCATAAATATAATTGCTGGATGGAAAATACATCAATGTTTGTACCATACTTCAAACTTTGGAATGGGTGCAAGAGGTATATTAGTACATGATTTTTTGGATACCAAAAAAAAAAAGAAAATAAAGTTCTTTTAAATTTAAATAATTCAGATGATCAGATATCTCAGGCATAACTGTTTTTTTTTTGTATAATTTAGCTTTGAAATAGAGACTTTGCTCAAGCAGTTTTGTAAAAGAGAAACAAACAATATCAGATCGGCAAGCAAATGTTTATGGGAATCATTCTATATAGAGGCATATACCAAATAGTCCCTCGAACATTTTTTAATACACGTTTAGTCCAAGCCTTTTTATTTTGCTCCAAAAAGTCCTTTACCATGCCGCTGGCGTGGACCTTTAAACATAAGATAATATTAGTTAAATGGGTGTTTGAGGGACTTTTTGGTATAAAATAAAAGGCTTGGACTAAATGTGTATTAAAAAATGTTAGGGACTTGTTGGTATTTGATCCTTATATATTTGGTCTTGTATAATGTGCTTCGTCTTGTGGTGTATATTGTGTAACCATGTCTCCATCATGTGGTCGGAGACTTGAGAAGCCTTCCTGAATAGCTGAGAGTTAATTGAATGTTTCTGTTGTACATTTATTCACTGTTGGTCATTACTTGTAGCCACACATCCCTACGAAGTAAGAAGCAAGGTTCTTAAAACAGCTGCATCATTTTCAAAATATTGTATCTAAGATACGCGCTCATTTATTACATTGTATTAATATTTTTTTATCCGAGTAAATCATATATATTCTTTCATACAAATATATATTGTCTGTGTCAAAAGAAATGAAAGGACAAATTAATAGAGACAAAGCAAGATTAATTAACTGTTGATGTCTTGGGCACCAACCATAAAATTATCATTAATTCATCAAGAGAATTCAAAGTAGTCAGCCGCTCATATATTCTCTAAAAGTCCATACATTCTTCATCTTTTATATTCATTCCAATTTTCAAATCCATATTAACGTCATCATCATCATCATTATTGAGGAACACGTCCACACATTCTTCATCTTTTATATTCATTCCAATTTTCAAAATCCATATTAACGTCATCATCATCATCATCATTGAGGAACACGTCTTTCATATCTCTACATCTACTTCAACTTATATCTGTGCTAAGAACATACACTCAAGGAGTTGTATCTGTGTAACCGCGCTTAAAACATTTGTCCAACATTTCTACGTGTTCATTATTTGTTGACTTATATTTTAGACCAACATTCTTGAATACATGCAAAATTAGAATCTGTCCATAGAGATGAAAATTAGTTTGTTATACAAAACGGTATTAAGATGAGACAAAATTATACTTTGCGGACATCAGCAGGGAAATATACAAGTACGTCTATATAATTATATATGTATATATAATTTAATTTCTATTTGCATGGACAAGTCTGATTTTTGTTGTGTTATTTATTTATTTATTTAATTTAATTGACAGGCTGGGGTACGTAAGATACTCGACGGTGATATGCTAGCTCAATTCTTGGAGCTTACGAGTATGCAACAAGAGGCTGTGCTAGCATTACCTCTTGGCTCACCAAATACAGTTATGTTGAGTGGAAAGCCATCTCCTCCACCTATTACTGTTAATCAAGTTGTGCGACTGCTTGAACGAGTTCATTATGCTCTAAATTAGGTCAGCATTCCCCTTCTGTTTGGTTTCCTGAACATCTGAGCAAATGCAATGACAAAATCGAGGGGCAATATCGGCACTATCTGCTCGTGTCCACAATTTTGCTACTGATGGTGATTCATCACGGGGTTGGGTCCCCACAGAATAATTCTATAGATTTGCTTGCAAGTAGCCGACTCCTCAACCGTATGCAGAAGTCTCCCTTCGCATTCTTGTCTTTTTTTTCAAATACAGTTTTTGTAACTCCACCCTGCCCCCCCCCCCCCCCCCCCCCCCCAAAAAAAAAAAAAAAGGATGGAGAAAAAGAAAGAGCTACTCGGAATAAAAAAATATAGAACATTGACTTCAGTTGCCCTTCTCCTTGAAGCCATTGATATTTGGTAATGGCATGTATCCAGGAGCCATTGTTGTATAGATAGAAAGTACGTAGGGTTTCATCAAGGGATTGGCCCCCAGATAATTGTAACATGAATATACTGCTTGCAAAACTAATAAGTAGTACGATATATATGCCTTTTAGATTTGTTGCATGGGAATAGGTCGTATTATTTATTTATTGTGGACTTCTTACGTTTCTATTGAACTCTTTTTTTTTTGTCGTAATAGCATCTTCCACAGTTACTTGGATTTGAGCCTGACATAACACGAGTTAAGGGCACTATTGATTATAAAGTTGGCAGAAGTTTGAAAAGCAGTATGACAAGTTAGAAAAGTAGATGATTGGTCCTGGAAGATTTTCTCTTGTTTTTTGGTTATTTTATGGAATTAATTATTGCCCACCTTCAAAGAATTAGATTATATGGAAATTCGGAAGTGAATCACTCATCTATTTTTGTCACCTTTTTATCATTATTATTATTCGGATTCGCACAAAAATGATTTGCTTTTCAATCTCTTTTCCGAAATTGTAATATATCCATCAATCTCTTATACAGGAACCTTTCAATTCATTTGTGCACTTCACTTGAGAGCATAAAACCTAAGCACCAAAATTATACTTCCCGTTTACAATTTTTCCTTTTCTTCGTTATTAATTTCAGTGCCCGGGATAGCAAAAATAAGAACCAGAAGGACAGGATTAAAAATGACTTTTTTTTTCTTTATAAACCACTGAAATTTAGGCCAAGAGAGAATCGAGTTTTGTCCCTTTGGCCCATTAAGACGGAGAGATGTTTTTACAGAGTTTTAAATATTCAGATTTACGTCTACATTGTTGTTTCCCGTCTATTCAAGAAACTGTGGGTCAGGTGATGTAACAGTACGTGTTAAGGAAGAGGAACTGGTGATATTGTAGCTGATTCCATTGGGCATAAATAAGGAGGCTCAGAAGCCTAGCTCAGATATGCATTAAATATGTATGGTTGGCATCCACTTGGCTCATTCAAAAACACGAAACAAGTCTTGGTCGTAGAATCATTTATGATGCCGTGTTTATTGAGGAATAGTGGGATTCTTGTAAACTATGAGAATATCTCATCTAAAGCGTCCCTCAACCAATCAACCAGCGATCTTTTAGACGGGAAGAAGGTTGATCTTGTTTATAATGTTATTTGATATGCATTAAATATGCATTAAATAGTGGGATTCGTGTTTATAATGTTATTTGATCTTTTAGACGGGAAGAAGGTTGTTTATAAAATTCTATTACTTAACCATAACTGTGAGGTGTCCAGCAAATACTTTTCCAATTAATATCAATTACTGTAAGAGAATTAGGCTAGTTTGGTTCTCTACTCAGAAAACTTGATTTAAATGATGTTTTTAAATACAGTTTTAAAATTCAATTTTTGGTGTTTATAATTATTGGTGTGCGTTTGATAAACTTGTTTTTAAATACAGTTTTTTGAAAATTTGACAAAATTGACAATCATGTATATCTATATATATATATATATATATATATATATAGGGAGAGGTTCACAAGTGGACCAAAAGAATGGACTTTTTAATGGACTTAACAAAAAAGACTAATAAGTCTCGGTTATTGGGTGCCGCTGGCGCGGACCCATTACACCAAGGAATTAAAATTAGTGGGTTATTAGTCTTTTTTGTTAAGTCCATTAAAAAGTCCATTCTTTTGGTCCACTTGTGATCCTCTCACTATATATATATATATATATATATATATATATATATATATAGGTGTACATTTAATATCATATATATTTTAAGTATATTTAATGAGGTATGTTTGAGAGTTTATATATATAGGTGTACATTTAATATCATATATATTTTAAGTATATTTAATGAGGTATGTTTGAGAGTTTGAGAGTTTAACTATATATATATATATATATATATATATATATATATATATATATATATACATAAAATGTTCATACATACATGATACATGAATGTGTGTGTGTATATATATATATCGCATGTATAATTCACTATAAAATTATATACATATATGAATTGATAATATTTTTTAATACATATGTACTATATGTATATTTTATATTATTCCATACATTAATAATACATATATAAAACTATATATAAGTATTATGGATCTATTGATAATATTATTTAACTTTATATTATTCTATACGTAAATTTGTATACAAGTACATATATAACTTTTATTTATAAGAATTATATACACAATGTATTATGTATGTATATTATATATTAAGGTATAACTGCATTAAAATATTAAGAATGAATAATCCTGAGTTGAAAAATAAAAAACAGAAGTTATAAAACACCCTAAATTCGTTTCCTGAAAAATTTGATTATAACACAAAAGTATTATAATTCTGTGTTTAAAATTAGATTGCCAAAACACAAATTTTTATCAGAATTGTATTTAAACACATAAAACAAAATTATAATCGCAAACCAAACAGCCCATTAGTTTCATCCCGTTGATATATACTCTAACCTGATTTCATAAACACCCATGTTTGGGCTTAATTTGCATGAATAGTGCAAAATACAAAGGTAATATTGGGATGAATGGCGTAGAAAAAACAAGTTGCTCTTATGTTAAAAGTACCCTTAATGACCGGTTGTTTTATCTTTCGCAGTTCTGGAAAAATAAAGGTTACCTCCAGTTGTGTTGTAACCCATTGTCTCTTTTTAACAAAAATATGATGGAAAATGCTAGGGAGACTCACTTCGTAGATATATTTTGTGAACACACTGTATTAAAAACTTATACCTTATTGTTTTGGGTCCTGTCAAGTCATCAACCAATGCAGTAAAAACTTGTATCTATTTTTGTATTATTCACGGGTCCACAAAATGTGTTCATGAAATGAATCTCCCTATCATTACTCAAATATGATTGTAGATTGAAAAAAATTCTCAGAACTTAATTTTCATGCATGCTTCAAATTTAGAGGTTGAGTTAAAGAGTTTAAAATTGCTTCAACTGTGGCAGATTTGAAGATTTTCATCTCTTTCCATTACTTGCTCTCTTTACTTTTGCTATCTCGTTTTCACTCCACGCTATTATATTAGGGTAACTATGTTGGATAATTGGCATTAAAAATATAATTTTCAGCTCAGTTGAGATAACATTGAGACTAATTTTAAGTAGCACTCACAAGTTAAACATGACGTCAAAGTACTAACCGGATCCTTAAAATAGCATGAAATACTCATTTGTTCATAACGGTCAATGACTGATAAATTTGGACTCAAATAAATCATTTGATCACAAAAATGTTAAAGTTTTGTCTCACGTTAAAATATCCCTAAAAAACTAAATTTTTCTCTCTCTCTCTCTCTCTCTCTCTCTCTCTCTCTCTCTCCATTCTGGATGATCCCCACCGCCCCTTCCGACAACCTCCACCTCCTTCAACACCTCCTCTGTCTTCTCCGTAAACACTCTGCCCACCGAGCACACCGGCAAACCCCCTCCCACCCTCATCCCACTGCTCCACCTCCACCGCCATCACCACATCCTCGCTCTCCACCTGCAAATATCACTAAATCAACCAAATCTGAATCTTCAAACCCACCTAATCAAACCTACAAAACCCACCAAATCCCATCAATCATTTGAGATCTAAAATTGACTTGGATGTGAAATCCAAAACACAAAAATGCATTACTAATTTAAAAAAAATGGATCAAATACCAAATATCCAAAAGTTCCTTAAATATTTTTTAATACACATTTAATCAAGACTTTTTTATTTTGTTCCGAAAATTTAAACAATATTCTCTTATTTTTAAAGTCCGCGCTAGCGGCATGTTGGGGAACTTTTGAAACACATAAAAAAAGCTTGGACTAAACGTATATAAAAAAATGTTTAAGGGGCTTTTTAGTATTTAATCAATTTTTAAAAAATTTGTAATGCATTTTCTCTTTTTATTTTTAATTATTTTTTGAGGTTTTGTTATTTTAAGAGAAAATTGCAACTAATTTCCTTCAACTATCTCGGGTTTACAGACCCACACGTTGAAAAAAAAATAGTTTTTTGGGGTTTAGTCTCATCTCCAAAAATTTTTTAGGCTCCCCTTCTATGTAGTTTTTAAATTGTATTTACTCTCATAATTACTAAAAAATTCCTTCAGCCGTCTTGTAACCACCTCTCTTTCTCTCTGCGAAGAATGACGCGTGTCTCACATTTGTTACAATAGGACCAACAATTAAAAAAATAAAAATATAAGAGTGAATACAAATAAATCTTTAAAGTGGGACTAAATACTTATAATTCCCAAAAAATACCCGATAAAGTCACTTCCTCAACTATCAATTCGTTGCAATTAAACAAAAAAGTTAGATTCCCTCCATTTTTTTAGAACAAACTGACTAAAATACCCTTGAACCCAAAATTTAAAATAATTTTGCAATGAATTGACCAAATTGAACCATAAATCTCCTAAATAATATACTGCTGCTTCCATAATGGAGAGAATACAGAAAACACTCTAAGCTATCAAATGTATTGCGAATAACCTTTAGTGTCTTAAATATTTTTTTATGTTTAAATCATTCTATAGTATAAAAATGACACCCTTGCTGAAGCTGAAGCGTTGGCTACTTTTGCCGCACATATAAAAATGTCCAGTCAATAGATAGAGGTTGTAGACTTCTTTACTTAATTTGCTAAGCTGATTTGAGGTTATGAAAAATGATACAAAGTTCACCTGTTTTGAGTTTTAAAATAATAAGAATGAAAATTCAATGTGAATGCTTATGTCTTATTAATTGTATATCGATAAAGTATCCTTACTATTTTTAGTATGCCACTACATGAGAAAAAAAAAAAGATTAAGGGTTGGCCTTATTATTTTTTAATTTTTAGTTCTTAGAGCACATGTTATGAGAACTCTAATTAATATCACTAATCTCTTAACTAACAATCAAATTTACACCCCAATTTAACCATCAACGCTATATATAGCATGTTTATTAGCTTCCCATTATAGTTAACAACTCGAAAAACATTCCTTAACAGTCTTTATTATCACTATTTCTTATTTTATTTTTCAAATTAGCTTTATTTATATAAACTTAATCAAAATTTCTCAATCCCTAACCTCCCACGCTTAGCCCAGCTCTAAACCTAGAGACTCGGAGTTAGTATTAAAGAAAGTAAACTAAAATAATAATATACAAATAAAACCTTAGAGACGTTAAATATTTAGTTCCATTTTTAAAATTCACTTGTTGTCACTCGCATATTTTTATTTTTTCAGTTGTTATTTCTGTTATAACTATGAGACAAATGTTATTCCCTGATAAAAGAGATAGAAACAGTTAGAGACGGTTACAGAATAGTTATTGACTCTTTTAAGTAAGGTTCTAAAAACCGCGGAGCGTGATCGAGGCGTGGAGGTCAAGCCTTAAACCTTAGAAACCTAGGGAGCCTTAGGTGTAAAAATGCGTAAAAATGTGTTTAGGCGTTCTTAATATATTTTAATATTTTTTAACCATAACAAGTCTATTAAAATGCTAAAATTGTACATATCATAAAAATATGTCTGAATATTTGTAAATTAAAATACTATTTGATTATTTTGGATGAGATAATGGTCCGGTTTGAAAAAAAATTCTTTAAAATGCGATATCGTTTCACTAAAGCATTGTTGTTTTTAGAAAAAAAGTGCGCCTTAAGGATTTTACCAAGAATAATGCATAAAAAACTTAAAGCGGGATGTTTCTTCCAACCCTCAACTCTAGGGGAGTTTTTTAGAACAGTAATTTTAAGTGACTATGAAAGTTACTATAATTTTAAAAATAAATAAGATGAAAATATAATAAATCTTAAAAGATGAGATTAAAGTCAATTTTTTTTATTTTTTATAAAAACTTAGATAATCAACAACAACAGGACGAGGAACAAAAATCTTGAGAATGTTACACATGAAACACCATTTTTGCAAGAACCCTATAAAGGTAAAGAAAAGGTATCACTCACATGGTTGTTCTTTGTATGGGTGGGAGAAGGAGTGGTTGAGGAATATAATTAAGTCTCAATCAATTCAAACGCACTAAATGTAAAGCCAAGTATAGACTTTTCAATTACCTAAAGTCATTAATGGGGTTGGCATAGTAGAAGCTACGGTGTCTTTGTCTCCAAGAGGCAGGTTCATTTAATTCAAAAAGCTACTGACCGTACCAACTTTGTTGGGATACCAGTTAAAGAATTAACTCCATGTCCACTGGAGGAGAAAATAAAAGAATAAAATTATGTCTAATCACAAAAAAAATCATTTTGTATACCTGATGCATTATAAAATTTGTATTTTGTTATTGTGGGTCCCGTCACGCATAGAAATGGGTCTCATTAATGCATTAAAAATTTGTATTCATTTTTGTCCTGTTAAGCAAGTACACAAAATGATTTTTTTTTTTTTTTTTGTTAATATGTATAGTTGTAGTCAAAATAAAAATATTAAACTTATTTCACGAAAATTCCATTGATATATACATTTTTCATTAACGTTTAGTTTATTCTTTTGGGATTGACTAAAAAAACACTTGGTGCAAAACAAGCGGTTTTACTGGGTTCAAAATTTTGACCGAATGTTTGTCGATTTAATGATGTGTCGGCTTGTTATTGATTGGTTTTGGGATTCTACTGTTGTGGACCCCATAAACTAACCAATAACAATCCAACCCAACATTAAATCGGCAAAATTCAGTTAGAATAGAATTTTTGGGTGCAAAACATATAGAACAATTACATTCGTCGCAAAACACAATTAGTGAGAGTCCCACATTGTTTGGTCGCAAATATATTTCCCATTGATTTTTATTTTGTTTTTGTATGCAAATTTTAAAATTAAATCTCCCAAAATATAAATTTGTTTTAGATGAAATTTATATATTTGGAAAGTTATTGACAAGAGTTGTGAAGAGAAATCCATAAGGGATATTTGATTTTGAAGTTTATAATTTCTTATTACATAGTGCAATTTCAACTTATTTTTTCAAGGGTGAAATTCAATGCTACTTCACAGTGAGAAATTGGATTGCGAATTTCACAATAACTATTTCACATTGAGAAATTGGATTGTGAATGTTGCTATGCTTTTCAATAATGAGGAATTTTAATTTTTACTAAAATTTTGTTGATATACATGTTATTTTTATTTTATTAATTTTGTATTTTTCAAATGATTATGTTAATATTTATCAGCTGAGTTTAATTTAGATGAGAACTTTGCAGAATAATATAATCATGCGTAATTTCACAATGGAAAATTTCAATGCGAATTTTCGCATTGCGAAATTGCAATGTGATTTTTTTTTTTATTTTGTCACATAGTCGCCTAAGAGCCACAAGAGGGTTGTTGGAGTTGTCGGGGGCATCGAAGTGTCATCGTAGCTGATTATGACTCAACATATTATTCAATGTCGATCTTGTGTAAAAATATTTGAGTTTGTTAATTCTGAGCGAGATTTTATAATACGAGTGTACCCTCCCCCCGGGTGATTTTTGAGCCATAAATTCTTTGTTAAATTAAAAATTTCGAAAAGATAATTTCTGGAATCTATTTCATTTTGGTATAAAAAATGTTGGTTTTTAGATATAAAAATAAGGTTTTAATTGGAATTTTAATCCGAATTAAAATTTGAAAATTATAACTTTTTGTATAAAAATCGAGGGAGGATCTGACCTAAAAGGTAAAATAAATAAATAAAAATATTCGATTGTTAGATCGAGCTGAATTTTTTTGTGCAACTTCTTTTCGCCTTCAGTTACAACATATTAAAATTCCATCCAATTCCAACGGTAAAATCGTCCGTAATGTTTTTTTAGTGATTGTATTTGATTATGACTCAAATTCTTTTTGGTATATAAATACAAAGTGACGAGTTTAAGATTTTCAAAACACATTTTAGCCTTCTCAAAAATCTGTAGCCTCCCATAATTTCATTCTCTCTCATCTACAAAATCTAAATCCCATTGAACACAACTTTTAACCCAAGTTTTGAAGATCTAAATCAAATTTTCTCAAGATTGTTCAAGAACGAGTCTTTATCAATTTTTCGAGAGGAACGCAACCATCCAATCATAATTTTCAATCGATTTTTCTTCAGGTATGAATACTTATATTCTTTCTTTAGTATTATTCGTTTTAAATGTCGTCTAAACCTTAATTTATATGTTTTTCTTAAAATAAATTAGCAACCTTAATTAGGCAAAGTCAAAACTAATTTGGGACTATTTCATTAAAAATATTAATCTGAATTAATACTTATAACCCTTTTGTGCTTAGGGTGGAGATTTGATTTTGGGCAATACAAGTATAGGGTTGCATGTAGAAACTGTAGTAATTTGATTTAAGTGAAAACTAGATTTGTACAATCACATAAAATTATGTAGATATGATTAAAGTGAAATTATTATTGTATTCTCCATAAACTCGCGTGATGTGAATTTATAATTGTTGAATAAAATAAATTATGTTAATTATGATGATGGATTGAACGATTTAAATTTAAGTAAATTGTGATCATATGAATAAATTGCATACTTGTTGATAAATTGGATTGTATGACTTATTGACTCAATTATAATTATCAATGAGGGAAAGATGGAATTTTGAATAGTATGCCCTCACCTTAATTTTTGGAGTAATTGCTAGGTATAGGACTAGTGGGTATGCCTTAGTTGCGACTAACACTTTCTAATTATGGGACTAGTTAGTGTAGTAATTTTTACGAATGGGATATTTCGGGGTGAGGCTAATTTTTGGTGGTGTTCCATTGATTTGGATAGCCTAGGCACGAGACTATGAAGAGATTAAATATAGAAATTCATCCTATGAAATAGGATAGGACGCGAGTGTGTGTTGGAGACCTCTAGGTTTAGGACTAGGGGTAGGTTTGAGGTTTATACTCTATTATAGGGTCGGGATAAAATAAAATATAAAGAATTTGACAAGATAAGAAAATAAGAAATTGGGAATTAATACCTAAGATAATAAACGAGTATTAGAATGGATTTGCGATGCGAGTATGTGCAGGACTGACAGTTAAACGGGTCGACTGGTTATAGCGACGTGGGTGTGTGTTGGCGTCATGAGTATGTGCAGGCTGACAGTTAAACGAGCTGACGGGCTATAGTGACGTTACGTACGTGGAACCTTACGAGTGTGTGCAGAGCTGACAATAAACCGGGCTGACTGGCCATTGGGGGGGATTGGTGTGGTGTAAAACTTTTAAGCGGGAGTCCCGCGATTAATATGGTGTAAAAATTTTTAGCGTTCCAAGAATGTGTGCATGGCCGATAGGGTTCGACTGACCATATTGGTGTCGCGTGAATAAAATTAATTAATTAAGAAAAATGAGTATAGATAAGGATTAAATCGTGAATAAGAATGAAAACTGGAATATTTGGGCTTACACTTTAGGGTGCTTTTGTAGTATGGTAGATAGTGGTAGTTTACGTACTCCCACATTAATTTATTATCTCGTTTAATTTAAAATATTCTAGTTTGATATTTATCGTGTATAATGCTACTGTCTGGGTTCACGGACCCTAATTAGGGAGAGTAGCTTTTATTCATGCGGTGGGCTCTGACCCATTGCGTTTACTAACATTTCAGGTTTAGCGTTTGAGTAACTGCATAAGAGTTATTGGAGATCTTTTAGAGGTGGAGCTAGAGTATAATTATTAGATGCTTAGTAGTTTAGATTTTTCCATTCCGTTGCTTTTCTATTATGAGAATTTATTTATGGATTTGGTGGGCACTCGGTTCCACAGTTCTTTATAGTTTTTTTATTCAGGTATTCATAGTTTGATCTTTTCATTCAATTTTATATTTATTGGGGATTGGATTTAATTGGATATTAGCATGGTGATGGGTTTTATATTACATAAATGGTTAGTATTTATTGGGATCAATTTAATTATTATCTCGTGGAATGAATATTTATATGTCTCATCTCTGTCACATGCTAAGGATGATATTTTATTTAGTAACACCCGACGCAGTTTGGCGGCGGCGACTTGCCACCTCGCTTGTCAGATTGTGTAGGGTGTTACAAATGGTAACATAGCATGGTCTTAGGTCTCATAGGTTGTGAGCCCGTTTAGCTTTTGTATTATCGATCTTTGATTCCCTTTATTGATTCGTGCTCTCAAAGATATTGAGTCTAGCATACGTGTTAGTTGTGTTTCTTGAAGATAAGGAGCTTTGTGTTGAGGACATTGTAGGCATTGAGGTTAGAAGTAGTAATCTTGATGTAAGGATCCTTAGAGTTGATTTTGGAGATGATATTTATTTGGCAGATCGTGAGTATAAATTTTGGTTATATAGAGTATCGATGGAGTGATGTGATTTGATTTGAGGATTTAAACGTTGTGATGACATTAGAGATAGAATCGAATGGTGATTCCTGCGCGAGAGCGTGGTACGCCAATATTTTCATAGTTATTCATATATATATATAGTTATGATATATATTGTATCTTTGATCGTGGGATATGTGGGTGTAAGATTGGGTGTATGGATGCCCAATTGTGGTATTCTACGAGTAGGCATATGCGAGCCTTATTTTAGTTTTGCACATTTATGATTCGTCGAATTTCGAGGACAAAATTCCTGTGCTAGTGGGAAAGTATGTAACACTCTGTGATTTTTGAGCGATAAAGATCTTTGTTAAATTAATAATTTCAAAAAAATAATTTTTGGAATCAATTTCATTTTGGTATAAAAAAATTTTGGTTTTTAGAAATAGAAATAACGTTTTAATTGGAATTGAAATCGGGATTAAAATTTGGAAATTATAACTTTTTATATAAAAATCGGGGTAGGATGCGACCCAAAGAGAAAAAAATACAATAACAATATTCAACCATTCGATCAAGCTGAATTTTTTTATATTGCTTCCTCTCACTTTCAGCTACAACGTATTAAAATTTCAGCCAATTCCAACGGTCCGATCGTCTGTAATATTTTTTTTAGTGTTTGTATTTGCTTATGAGTAAAATTCTTTTTGGTATATAAACATAAAGTGACGTGTTTAGGACTTTTAAACATATTTTAGCCTTCTTAAAAATCAGTAGCCTCCTATAATTTCATTCTCTCATCTACAAAATCTAAACCCCATTGAACACAACTTTTAACCCAAGTTTTGAATATCTAAATCAAGTTTTCTCAAGATTGTTCAAGAAGAGGAACGCAACCATCTAATCAGAATTTTCAACCGACTTTTCTTCACGCATGAATACTTATATTCTCTCTCTTTAGTAATATGCGTTTTCAATATCGCCTAAACCTTAATTTATATGCTTTTCTTACGATAAATTTTGCAACCTTAATTAAGGAAAATTAAAACTAATTTGGGACTGTTTTTCTTAAAAATCTTAATCTGTATTTATACTTATAACCCTTGTGTGCTTATGGTAGAGGTTTGGTTTTGGGCAATACAGGTATAGGGTTGCATGTAGAAACTGTAGTAATTTGATTTAAATGAAAACTAAATTTGTACAACCACATAAAATTATGTAGATATGGTTAAAGTGAAATTATTATTGTGTGCTCCATAAACTCGCGTGATGTGAATTTATAACTGTTGAATAAAATAAATTATGTTAATTATAATGATGGATCGAACTATTTAAATTTAATTAAGTTGTGATCGTATGAATAAATTGCATACTTGTTGATAAATTTAATTGTATAACTTATTGTGTAAATTATAATTATCATTGCGGGAACGACGGAATTTTGGGTAGTATGCTCTCACCTTAATTTTCGGAGTAATTGCTAGGTATGGGATTAGTGGGTATGACTTAGTTGCGATTAACACTTTCTAGGTATGGGACTAGTTAGTGTAGATTTTTACGGATGGGATATTTCGGGGTGGGGATGAATTTTGGTGTCATTCCGTTAATTTGGGTAGCCTAGGCGAGAGACTAGGAAGAGATTAAATATAAAAATTCATCCTACGAAATAGGATAGGACGCGAGTGTGTGTTGGAGACCTATATGTATGGGACTAGGGGTAGGTTTGAGGTTTATACTTTATAATAGGGCGGGGCTAAAATAAAATATAAAGAATTTGAAAAGATAAGAAAATAAGAAATCGAGAATTAATACCTAAGATAATAAACGAGTATTAAATGGATTTACGGCGCGAGTATGTGTATGGCTGACAGTTAAACGGACCGACTGGCTATAGTGTCGTGGGTGTGTGTTGGCGTTATGAGTATGTGCGAGCTGACAGTTAAATGGATTGATAGGTTATAGTGACGTGTCGTGCGTAGAACCTCGCGAGTGTGTGTAGAGTTGATAATAAACCGGGCTAACTGACCATAGTGGGGGGGGGGGGGAGGGGGGAATGGATGTGGTGTAAATTTTTTAAGCGGGAGTCCCGCAACTAATATAGTGTATAACTAGGGGTGGATAAAAAAAAGACCGACCCGAATGGACCGATTGGACCGAACCGGACCAAACCGAAAATCAAGGCTATTTTGAAACCGGTCCGAAAAGCGGTTCACAAAAACTAAAAACCGATTAAACCGGTCCGGTCCGCGATCCACTATATTAAAAGACCGATTTGTACCGGACCGAACCGATTCCCATATATATATAATACAAATAATGTTATTGTGTTTCTTATGTATAGTTTTTGAATTAATGTATATAACTTATGAATTTAATTTGGAACTTTTTATATATGTATAGACATTTTTTTATTTGGGTTAAAAAAACCCATCTAAATATCACTTGGAGCTTCGAGTATTATTTTTTTGTATATATATTTGTGAGAAAAATAGATAAAAACATTCATAAAATGTACATATATATAAAATAGGGTCAGGACCGAATTTTACCCCGGACCGGACCGAAAAAAGCATGGACCGAATTAGTAGGTTAACCGAATTAATCGGTCCACTCTCGGTCCAAAAAAATTGAGGACCGAATATTCGGTCCGGTCCAAAAAATAGGCAAAACCCGGACCGGACCGTGCCCACCCCTATGTATAACTTTAAGCGTGCCAAGAGTGTGTGCAGGGCTGATAGGAGTCGACTGACCATATTCGTGGCGCATGAATTAAATTAATTAATTAAAAAATGAGTAAAGATAAGGATTAAATTGTGAATAAGAATGCTAATTGGAATATTTGGGCTTACAATTTAGGGTACTTTAGTTGTATGGTAGATAGTAGTAGTTTACATACTCGCACATTAATTTTTTATCTCGTTTAATTTAAAATATTCTATTGTGATATTTATCATGTATAATGTTGCTGTCAAGGTTCACGAACCCTAATTGGGGAGAGTAGCTTGTATTCATGCGGTGGGCTCTGACCCATTGCGTTGACTAATATTTCAGGTTTAACGCTGAAGTAGCTGCATAGGAGTCTTTGGAGATCTTTTGGAGGTGCAGCTGGAGTTTAATCAATAGATGCTTAATAGTTTAGATTTTTCTATTCCGTCGCATTTATGTTATGAGACTTTATTTATGGATTTGGTGGGCCACTCGGTTCCACAGTTGTTTACAGTTTTTTTTATTCAGATATTCATAATTGGATCTTTTCATTCAGTTTTATATTTATTGGAGCTTGGATTTAATTGGATATTAGCATGGTAATGGATTTTATATTTCATGAATGGTTAGTATTTATTGGGTTTAATTTAATTATTATCTCGTGGAATGAATTTTTATATGTCTCATCTCTATCACATGCTAAGGATGATATTTTATTTAGTGACACCCGACGTAGTTTGGCAGCGGCGGCTGGCCACCTCGCTTGTCAGATTGCGTGGGGTGTTACAACGAGGGCTCTTTTTGGATACGCTAGCCGAAGGTCCCCCTAAATATGATCGTGTGCGCTTGGCCATAAAATAAGCCCGTGTGCACGGTCTCATGCAAATTTTTTTTTCCCTTTGTTATTTGGTTAAAACTTTTTTCCCTTTAGAACTTCCCAAAAAGGTTTTAATTAGGATATTAGCGTAACTAAAATTATTTATTTTCGTATAGATTAAGGTTAGGGGATTGAGGTTTAGTCTAGAGAATGTACAATCCAATATGTATGTTTAAGAGGGTATAACATATCCGTTTATTCATGTTGGTGAACTATATGCTTTGCATGTTAGTTTTGGACATGACAGTGGTGTGTGTACGCACAAAGACCATACAAGAGGAGATTTAGTGGGATTGTTTTGCAGGATTATGGAGTACCACCTTGGCTAATGGTGCATGTTGTGTATAAGTTTATATCGTAATTCTACATTTAGTTGGTCTACCGTCTCGTGAGTGGGAGACATCGGTGGATTGATCAATCATACGAATCTTAGTATGTGATTTCGTGGTGGTGTGATTGCATAGTGATTTCCCTTCTTTCTTCATTTGTAGATGTTCTTCAATCCGTTAGGCTGGGGCTTCCTACGGATTGACCCGACGAAGGTACAAGAGAGATCCCCTAATATTAGAGCGTTCCCGTGCTATTATATTTATAGCTGATTTGTTGATAATTGTATTCATATGAGGATTTGGAATGTGCTACTATTCATACTTTGATGTTGTTATTTATTTATTACGAGGTAGTATACGTACAGTTTATTTTTCTCATTATATATAGTCACATTACTATATTTTATTCTTAGAGTGATATCTAGTAATTAGTTTTATAGAGTAATATTTAATTATATAGTGGATTTTTGGATAGATAAGCCCATGATGGGATAGGATGTATAGGTATCGTATATCACAGAGTTATACTAGTGCTAGGTATGATGCGTCGGGATAATGGGTGGTGTCATAGTTTATCTATTGAAGAGTAGAGCTTACGTGGGTACCATATGGGATTGTAGTTAGCCGTATTGTGGGACTTAATTATTGAGACTTTATATTGTATGAGGATACTATGAGTAATTATTAGTTTTAATATATTAGTATCAGTGACGATATTATGTTTTATTATGAGTATGAGGTATGAATGTTACATGGCTAGTCTTGGGACTTAGATGCTTATGTTGTTAATTTTGCCTTGAGTATAATGGGGGAGTATGGCATACTACCTTAAGATAGTTGGGGTGAGGTATTTTGGATTTGAGCACCGATAGGACTTCTTGAGACGTAAATGAGCCGCATTAAATATTGTAATGTAAGGTGAGCTAAATGTTTCTTCAATGGTGATGTTTGACCACTCGATACGTGAAAATAAGGGGTGTTACGATTTGGGGCCATATATAGTAAATTTTGAAAATGACCATCTGTTAAAAACATTAACCCTTATAGGAATCAATTATCATTGGCTATAAAAAAAATAGCCACTATAAGAGTTTGTGAGTGTTGGTTATAAAGAACTAGCTGTTGATGGGGTATGTTTTATCCGCAAATGTTGAAATGACATGGGAAGGTGAATCGTGTGGCAGTCTAAATTTCGCGACAAGGTAATCAATGAAGTCACGTTGTTCAACTAATTTGCAAAGTTCTTATATTTTAATCTTCTTAACTTTTAAACTTCCACTTGTAGCAGAGGAGGTTCAGATTAAGGCTTCTTATGTCCTAGGAATCCCCACTCAACCAATAAGTAGACCTGTTGGGGGGCTAAGGTATTCAATCTTTGGACAATTGGTGATCATAAGGCATGTATTAATAGGTGTATTTAGATGAGGACATGCCCAAGTGGTAATGTCTATATTCGTGCGCGCAAGACCTTAAAAGTATATACTTAGTCAATAATGAGACTAGTGAGAGAGGGACTTTATAATGGAAGGCCCATTGAACGATAAAATCTATAAGTGAAAAAAACATTGGGGATGAGAAAATCTCAAATATAAGTTCAAAATTGCTCAGGCAAAAAATTCCCAAGTCCAATTCAATTAGACTAACACACGTTCTTAAAGATTTATAATCCATGGCATTAACGTTAAGTGGGCACCATTCCACAATAAAAGGGAAAAAAGAATCAAGACCATCATAAACTTTACGATAGGATGACCACAAAAGAGACAAAATTTAGTACTAAGACTGGAAATCATTGAAAAGTGAGTTAAAGTCAAAGGAGGCGACAACTCTTTGGGGGGGCACGACCCCTAATGGTCTAGTGGGATTAATAATATGCACGCTTCTATGGAGTCCGTGGGCAATCTTACTTTCAATTAAAGTGGAGAAATAGTAAAAGTATATTACTAATATTTAAAAGGGGCAAGTTCACATATCATCATCATGGTTTCAATCATACATACTTCCCTATGTGGTAACCCCACAAAATAATTGAGGTGTTATGAAACCCTTTAGAGTGCTTTTTAAGCCTTTTAGAATTTAAGATCACTAAAAAGTACGTGGTTACAAGATTATGGGCTAGAAATTATGTTATCCTGGTAGGCCGCTGATAGCTGAAGCTATTGCATAAAAGAAAAAAAAGGTAAAATAAGGCCATGATGGAAATATGATTAATTTTAGCTCTTAATAATTATAAGATGATCAAGTACAGAGACTTTGGGGTGGAATTTTGACAAGGTAAGAAATATTATGCAATTTTATAGGTTGTGAAACTTTAATCCCTAAGACTAACCAATATGAAGAACTATAATGTCCTTGTAGACACCCCATCCTAGAATTCTCTAAATACCTCATTAAGACCTTGGTACCTACTTCAAACCTCGATCTAGAGTCTATCGAGCGCTTTCAATCCCCATTTGACTTGATTAGCTCGTTAACCCAAGCAAACCTTAGTTAAATCTCATAAAGATCTGAATACCCTTTCCAACGGTCTATACGGCGCGCAAATAGGCCTCACGGTTCGCGCATACTCACCTTTTCACTCCAAGGCCTAATGCAGAGACTACCTGGCGCTCCTGAGTCCTGTTTGAATTTAGTTAGCTCTCTAATTGGGGAGTTTCCTATATATTTTAATAGGTCTTTAAATTCCCTTTCCAACATTCCTGACTGTGTGTGATTTGAATTTACGGTTTGCATTTTATGCCAATTTTTCAAAAAAGTCCTTTACGGACGGCTTATTAGCACCCAAGACCCCCTGCCTATAGGCATGGGTGTACTTTATTTCTACAGCAAGCCAAGGGTGTGATGATAGGTAGGCTAGGGCCTATGTTAATCGGCACCCCCTTAAAACCCTAATTTTTACTATTTAAAGAGGTCATGACTTCATTCCCAAGGACCACCCTTTTTTAAACAATCGTAACATTCTTTCCTTAAAATCAATGCACTATAATTTTAAAAAATCCAAATTTCCAACATTCCTTTCACACTTATTAACTCACTTTCATACCACCTTTTGTCATTTTCCTCATCCCTACTTCACCATCATCCTACCTGTGACAACTTGCCTATTTTAATACAGGGTGGCCAATCCTCTACTAAAATATAACCGATATCTTTGTACGAATCATTCTCGGCATCACTGTTGCAGTATTGATATCACATAAAAATACAAATAATCCGTACAATGAGAATAACAGACTAACATCTGTGACACCCCGCCCAATTAAATATCTGGTGATCAATCCTTTATAAAATTTATAACAGAATGTTTGGTTGGTTCATTCTTAGCATCACTGTTAAAAACTTAAATCCAATTAATTACCTAACATTTAATTAAGCTAGTGTCAAAATATTTTCCAATTAAACTTGAAACCAATTAATTCATTTAATTTCTGAACATATGATTACAAACCATACACAAGAGATGAATACTGACTGAAACACATGCTGAATAATTACGACTGGATAAAATCTTCCGGTTCAAAGTCACAAACCAAACCATAATAAATACTCGATCCAACTGAAAAGAACTACAAGGAAAACTGAGTACAACCCCGCTAATGAGAATGGGCGACACATGCCCGAACTGAAATATCTGAACCAGGAACTGAATGAAATGAGAGAAGCGTCTAATCTCAATGACCCGCGACTTCCACAACAGTTGCATCTCGACAAACCATCCAAGTATCTAGAACCGGTGTCCCTGTGGCTGAGCACCTGTACTAATACATAGCAAAAGAGAAAAGAGATGCAAGAAACGGGTCAGAGCCCGATGTGTAAAAATATTTGTTGTTAGTTCTAACTCTCACATGAGGTTCTCACCTCTCAACTAATGTGCACGCCTAACGTACATCTAATCCAACCTAGTTTTTCCGTTAACTAACTAGTCTGTCTACCTTCCTATTCTCACATTATAATATGAGAGTTTACTCATGACATTCTAATATATCCTGCGTGTATCTCACCTTTTTTTATCAACCAGATTAATATATAATAGTTACGATACGACAATTCTCATTATTAAATCCCGTTCAAAATGTCCCAATAATTTACTTACGTACTTTACCAAAGAGTTCGTTACAAATGCACATATATTATTCTCAGCACGAATATACAAATAGGGTACCCTAGGCTAAGTTGCGCCTCTGGTATCAAATTCCGGTACATCACGTACATGAGGACTACATGTTCCGAATCTCTCAGGAATCGTTACAATAAGTAAAATCACACATATTGGAGGTGAACATAGTTCACATACCCATGGGTCATGCACATACCTACGCTCCAATGGTTAGCTGACTTATTAACTCATAAATAAGCCATTGACAGTCCTATGTCCTTAAGGTACCGATCTAAATCCCCCCGTAGGCACATAAAGATTAGAAGGCCCTGTTCCGAAAGCCGACCTCCCGTGATAGCAAGTATGGTAGGTATGTCATACACATAATATATCAAATATAGGTATACACACAACCCATCAAATCAAATGGTAAACACACAACCAAATTTCATATTCCATACATAGTATTACCATCACTAAATACTATCAACGTATTTTAAATTACTATATTCCCCATCTCGTAATATATATAAGGATAATATGTCACCCGAAAACCCTTAATACATAATCATAAGAAGTCCCAAACTTAACCACTAATTTATATTCTTATAAGTTCCATATCGTTAGAACTAATATCGTAAGTATTTATCACTTAATACTCTCGATGCATTTACAATTATGATTATTTCTCTCTCGTAATCTTCAAGGTAAACTCACCATCCCTAATGTTTAAATCATTATACCTAAACAACTCCCAATAATTCTGCACTATTCTGGGTTCATCGGACACTGGTTTCCTCACACAAATTAACCGTTTACTAAAATAGGGGAAAAATAGGAAATTCCCTAAAAATTAGAAATCTCGCTCGAACCATAAGAGCATCTCGCTCAAACGACTTCCACGTGTAGCTCGAACAAATTCATGCAACAATCCTATCTCACTCGAACAACTTCGTGCGAGATACTGATCTCGCTCGAATGATAACCTTCGCGCGACTTTGGGCGACATTTCGCGACCTGGGCTATTTCGTCTTCAACCTTAGACAACCCGTTTTTTACCATTTTTCAACCCTAAAACCTCTAAAATATCATCCCAAACTCCAATCAATCAGTCCCAAATCGAACCCTAACATTTGTAAATGAATTCTAACAGCCTAGAATCATTAGATCATCCATATAATTCGAAATCCCCAATTTATTATCAAGAACCCTAGTTCTTAAATTGATACGCATAACTTTTAAATTAAACCCAGATTTGTTTATAGAAATTAACATAATTTCATAGGCATCATATTATCTACATATGTGATTCAAATTCTTATCAATCAGCCCTAGGTTATGATATAGTTCTCCAATTTCACCCAAATTAACTTTCATAACAGTGGTTTATTAACCTAGACTAACATGAACACAATTATCGCTAAAGAAAGCAAGCAATAAACACTTGCCTCGATTTAGAAGGTCTGATCCATTGATGTTATTGGTATGGATGCGCTCCTCGCGTTCCGATCTACACGATGGTGGTGGTGGTTGTGCAAGGTGGTGTAAATTGACTCTCCTCCTTTGGAATTTGCTCTCCCTCACCCACTGTGGCTCTCTCTTGATTTTGGTATATCCTAACCCTAATTGTCCCCAATTAGCTGATATAATATTTCTCCAATTTTTGTCCATATAATTTCTCTAAAAATCCAAATTACAAAACTACCCCTACCGAGTGCCGGCTTGGCCTAAAAACATCCCGGAGTCCAAATAAAATACTCGGGTAGAGTTTTCTGACTATCTCGATCCCTCTGGACTCAACGGCACACTCAAAATGATCATACGAGTTACTTAAAATAATTTACCTTTTTATTCCACTTAATTAGTCTTGACATGACTCACACGCGCGTCCCCGACTTAATATACAAAACTGTCGTATTTTTCTCTCATGACTACTTATATAAAATCGTCATTCCATATTACTTATTCTCACAGTAACATTAATAATTACTAACTTCTCGTCACGCTAGTAAATATTCAAATTTTATCTAGATTAATAATTACTTCTCACATTTTAATTTAATTAATCCCACAATAATAATAAATCACATAATTATTTAAATCTTCAAAAATACGGGGTATTACATACTCACCCCACCCCCCCCCCCCCCCCCCACCCCCCAATAACGGAATTTCATCTCGAAATTCAAAGAATAAGGCATTTCTAGTAAGGAAAACTCCGGGTATTAACCTCACATCTCATGTAATCTACGCAGTACCGCCCATATAGTACATTACCGAATACCCTTAATAATGAACACCTCACTGACGTTATAATTTACTCTCCAAGCCTTACCATTTAAGTTTCACCACTTAATTTTTTTATAATTACTAACTAGCCCCCTACTCCTCGCACTAGTAGATTATCAGTATTAAGATATATACGAATTTGTCTTACTATTATGTTTCATCAGTAGTTTATTCTTGCTTGTATGGTATATACTTTACACACGATATATACTATAAATGTTAACACATTTTCGCCATACTACCTCGGCAAGGGACTATGGAATCCAAGCTTGTATGTTACCGGCTGAAACTTAACAATAATAGGAAAAGATCCCACATCACTTGGTACTAATTCCCTCATACCAACATGCAATAATGCAACTCCCAATCATTTCCATCCTGGTTAACGGGCCCTAAATTTCCTCTGGACCTAGTAGATTATTGTCCTCCCCTCTATCCAATAAGCACAAGGATGATAAGGATTGATATATAACGCCTAAAATGGAATCCTATCGATAATGAGCTGAGGGGAGTAGTCTTACACTAACTCCACATGTGGAAGATATTACACTAAACCTTCCTATAATTGGAAATACAACATTCCTCGCAATGTGTAACTAGAACTCTCAGTCATCCTGTTCGCCTGCGAGTGTGTTAGGCGGGATGCGTTCGCATCTCGATATTCATGGCCTCCCGGAAACTCTTCCCAATAATCGAGTCATAACTCTCTTGACTTTATCGAATAAAAACTCTAATTGTACCCTATATGACCTTACTATCCCAGGAATAATGGTTGAGGTTTACTGTTACACGTTATGATTTGTCCTAACTTGGCATAACGTGAGCTACTTTAATTATCCGACCCACTTTCACCCACATAGGGTCGTGATCCCATTGCGAAGTAATTAACTCTGTAATGGTTCAGGGATTAACTCTCCAATTACTACCAAGGAATTCCTAATGATGAAGGAACTCGATTATTTCCTGATGGTCCACTTCCAATTGGAGCTCAGTAATGTCTTTCTTTGCTTATGCCATCACTACTATGGCTTTATATCATTATGCATTTTACCTTTCTTATAACCACATACATATCTATGGCTCAGGCGACAGTGTCATCACTGCATGTCGCAAGTCCTTCCCCCTCTCTCTAAGCTTCAGATTCTCGTGAAACATGCTCTCTCCATATCCTATCAAGTAAGTTTTAACTTCCCCGAGTTAAAATTTATCGGATTCTTCCTATACTATCCTAGTGGAAAATCTGGGAATTAACGGTCCTAACTTCCCTAACCCATCAAACAACTAAGTTCTGAAGTCACACTCTTCTCCATTGAGTTACCTCTCGCAATATGCATTATGCCACAATTCTCAATTATGGAAAACACTATAATTCAACTATCTAGGGAGCCCATACACCCTATATTTTGTGCATTGCAGTACCACCGTACTAGACGTTTTATATAAATAACAAATTATGCCCCACATACTTGGCATGACTATATGGTAAGGTCTTACTCAGTTACCCTACCTTTTCCACCTAATCGTGTCTTAGGTTGTCCCACCGGTCTGCTCGTGGTGTGAACGATTGGTAACATTATCACATATCAATCTTATACGGCTCTATCGGCCTTGGTTTGTAATATAACCATTAATTCACTGCTAGAACTACGAATATTGCAATCACTACGATATTAAATCCATGTACTAAAGGCAAAATTCTCCAAACTTCCAACGTTGGCTAAGTTTCATGCGTGGGATGTCTCGCAAAGCGAAATCCAAATAAGGAACCCCCCCGATACACTACTACCTAACACCGCTGGTTGTCAAGATCTGTTAAGTCCTTACTCCATAACGTATATCCCTGAATTCTCATCTACGAACATAAAAGTCTACTCGTCCACTTTTATGTCACTAAAGATGGCATACGATGCGGTTCTTTCCCGATCACAAGTTATTAGCGCTATATAATTAAGGAGTTATATCTCTCCTCTCTATAATAAGTCAATATACCCTGAACCACAGCAGTAGAAAATCCCTGCTCACCGGGATCAACATAGTAAGACAACATACTCGCTGAAGTCTACAATACAATACAACACATATGCAGGCTCATCCGTCTTTCTAGTTGTTGATACCAAATTTAATCTGCTGACATGGCTCAATTAAGTGGAGACACATGGCAATCTGCGTGGCAATAACAAATACTTCTGAACAACACCTTAACTTCGAGGAGCTCAGTTTCCCCGACCAACTCAGACACTCCGAGCAGTATGTGCTCTCCGAGGAACTTACCTGCATCGAGCAACTCATGGATACCGAGATACTTAGGCGGTCCGAGCTGCACCTCGATCAGAGCATTTATTATCAGACAATTAAGAGGATTAAATGCTTATTATTATCATACGAATGTATACGCTTATTGGACAACTATGTATGATCCTTTCTCATGTACAACCTCAGGGCTATAAATACATTGTATCATCCTCATTGTAGAGGGATCGGAATTTCTGGAGATAAATCCTACCTCAAGAATTCCCAAACAGTCAATAATAACACAAACAGTGGACGTAGGCCATTCGTTCAAGGCTGAGCCACTTTAAAATCTCTTGTCTTATTTATTTTTTATCTGTGATTAAACAATTAGAGATAATCTAATTTTTTACATCAACAGATTGGCGCCGTCTGTGGGAAACGACTGTAATTTTCATTTTTCACCAAAAATAATTCATCACCAATGGCTGACAATCATGAATCCAGCAATCGAAACGCTGGAAACCCCCCTAATCAATCCTCTCCGCCAAATGTCCAAGATCTGGCTGGAATTATGGCCAATCTGACTCAGGGCTAGACAGCCATGCAAGAAACTATGCGACAACTCATACAAACTATCCAAGATGGAGTACCAACCCATTCAGGACAACAAAGTGTTCAAAGAAATGCCCATTAATTTTCTTCGCGTACTAGGCATACCGATTCATATCGTATTGAGAGATCCGATGATTTTTCTTATCAACCAGGTAGAACTTCGTCAGTACGAGCCACAAATACTGAACAAAAGGTCACTCTCTCCAGAAAGGATTAGTGCACTGGAGAGATTAAGTATAGCATCTCGTTTTGATCGTTTGGGCCCAAGGAGGAATAGAAGTCCTCCCAAAGCTGTGTCGAGGAACTTCCGACAACCATCCGATCTAAGAGAGGGTTCTGCCCAATCACAACCAGTGGCTCGACAAGATAGATCCCAGGAAGCGACTTCAACACGATCAATTGCTCGAACCAATAGGCCTGAGGAGGGAAATGATGCGTGGAAAGGCTCTATTTAGAGGCTAGAGAATAGACTAGGGGAAATGGCTAAGGTCAAGAATCCTCTTCAAAGAACTTTTGTCCAAGGGACACCTTTTATACAAGCAATTGTAGATTTTCCCACACCGTCGAAGTTCAAAGCACCTGTTGTGACTCCTAAATATGATGGAAAAACTGACCATATCCTTCATATAGAGCAATACCAAGCTGCTGCCGACATCTATGCTGTGCCAGATGAGATGAAATGCAGGGAATTCTCAGGAACTCTTACAGGATCTGCTCAAAATGGTACAATAATCTTCCTCGGGGTAAGATTTCAACTTTCTTTCAACTGGCCGAGCTCGTCATTGGAAACTTCTGTTTTGGAGCAAAACCTGTTAAATGAGTAACACACTTGTTAAGTGTTAGACCAAAGGAAGGTGAGAGCACCAGGATTATATAACTCGTTTCAATAACGAGAAACTCGAAGTTATTGATTATGAGGAAAAGATAGCGATTACTGCTCTGATGAGTGGGTTGTTGCCCCACAAGTTGCACTACACTTTGGCTAAAGATCCACACAGAACTGATGGCAAAAACGGCCAAGATAATGAATGCCGAGGAGGCTATGGCTTCAAAGAAGAATATGGATACCAAAGAGACTAAGGTGGAGGTTGATAAGGCCAAAAAGAAAGAGCATACGAACAATGGTGGTGACAAACACTCAAAAACAAAGCCATCATGGGAGGTATTGAAAAAATTTGAAAATTATACTCCTTTGAAGGTAGACATCAACCATGTTCTATAAGAAATCAAGAATAGCGAGGAGTTAAATTGGCCGGAGAAAATGAAGTCAGACCCTGACAAGAGGAATAAGTACAAATATTGTGAGTTCCATAAAGATCATGGCCACACGACCAAAAATTGCATAGCTCTTCAGAATGAGATCGAAGCACTCATCAGACGAGGAAAACTGGCAAAGTATGTTGATCGTATAAATGAAAGAAGAAACAACAATCGAGCAAGAGAGAGGTCTAGATCTCCTCGTCGAACAGAGGAGAACAAGAAAAGAGACCATAAAGATGATCCAGAAGACGACCCCAATCTTCCCAAAAGACCAAGGCAGTCAGAACGAGAGGTATTTTCAATACGTTTTGGATCATTTGATTGCAATGTGATTACAGTTGGAGATACAGGAGGTGGAGAACTTACTGCAGAAAGAAAAGATTACCTCAATGAGGCTCAAGCTTGTTCATATATTCAAAGAATAAACTTGGCTGAAGATGATCGCCCGAGGAAGGTCAACAAAGAAAAACTGGTCATCGGTTTCTCAAAAAATAACCTCGCAGGTGTACTGTATCCTCATGATGACCCATTGGTGATCAAAATGAGAATGAAGGAAGTGATGATCTCGAGAGTATTGGTTGATAATGGTAGCTCGGCTGATATTATGTTTTACTCGTGCTTCGACCGCTTAAATCTAAAGTTGTCTCAGTTGGAGCCTTATCACAGGCCCCTCCTCGGTTTTGCTGGCGAGAAAGTTTTTTCACTTGGGACGATCAAATTGGCTATATTCATTCGTACATGGCCTGCTTGTCAAACAGAAAGAGTACGCTTCTTTGTGATGGATAAGAATGTTCAATTAGCCTATAATATCATCATGGTAAGGGTAGGATTGAAGAAGTTCGAAGCAGTACCATCTACGGTACATCAATGCCTAAAATTTCCAACCAATTTTGGAGTAGGAGTTGTGAAGGGTAATCAAAAAGTAGCTCGGGAATGCTACTATTCATCTGCCGAGCAGGAGGAACTGGAGGAATCTAGAAAAAAGACTACTACCTATCAGGTGGATGAAGGTGCAGAAATTGAAATATTGGATCCTAGAGACGAGTCGCGACTTATGAAAGGTCAGGTGGTAGAAGCTACTGAAAACATAATTCTGGACGACAAGCACCCTGAATGAACAACTCAGATAGGTTCGTTATTAGATGCCTCACTAAAACATGAGTTGATAGTTTTCTTAAAAAGTAGAAAATAAACTTTTGCTTGGAGTCATGAAGATATGCCCGGAATAGACCCGAATTTCTTATGTCACGAGCTCAATGTGAATAAGGAGATCAAGCCAGTGAAGCAAAGAAGAAGAGTGTTCAGCCCCGAGAAGAACCAAGCTATACAAGAGGAGGTCGAGAAGCTTCAGAAAGCTTGCTTTATTGAAGATGTTAAATATCCAGACTGGTTAGCAAATGTAGTGATGGTGAAAAAGAAGAATAATAAATGGAGGATGTGTGTAGACTTCACCGACCTCAACAAGGCATGTCCAAAGGATCATTTTCCCTTGCCCCAAATTGATCAATTAGTGGATGCTACCTCGGGACACGAGTTGTTGAGCTTCATGGATGCTTATTTTGGTTACAACCAGATTAAAATGAAACCTGAAGACAAGGAGAGTACTTCTTTCATTACCCCTAGGGGGACTTATTGTTATAATGTTATGCCTTTTGGTTTGAAAAATAGAGGTGCAACATATGGAGGTTTATGTTGATGATATGCTGACGAAGACCAAGAAAGATGATGACCATCTAGTTGACTTGAGCCAGACCTTTGATCAGTTAGACAAATATCAAATGAAGTTGAACCCGACTAAGTGCATATTTGGAGTACGAGAAGGCATGTTTCTCGGGTATATTTTCAATCAACGAGGCATTGAAGCAAACCCTGAAAAATCAAAGCTCTATTGGGACTACGATCTCCAATGACGAAGAAAGAAGTGCAGAGTCTTACAGAGTGAGTAGCAGCACTTAACAAATTTGTATCACGAGCAACTGATAGATGCCTCCCATTTTTCAAAACGCTCCAAAAGACTTTTGAATGGAATGAAGAATGCGAGAAAGCTTTTCAAGAATTGAAGAAATATTTGGGAGCACCTCCACTATTGTCCAGACCGGTGACAGGAGAAAGGTTGTACTTGTATCTGGCGATTTCGGAAAATGCAGTTAGCTCAGAATTAATAAGAGTAGAGGATGGAGTAAAAAAACTAATTTATTACACTAGTAAAGCCTTCCGAGGAGCAGAGATCAGATATCCAAAACTGGAAAAGTTGGCATTGGCGCTGATCGAAGCGAGTAGAAGAATGAAGCCATACTTCCAGGCTCATACCATAGTCGTATATACCGATATGCCGTTGAGGCAAGCTCTTCATAAACCAGAAAGATCAGGGAGATTGATGTATTGGGCAATAGAACTCGATAAATATGATATAATTTATGAGCCTAGATCGTCACTAAAAGGGCAAGCAATAGAAAATTTTATAGCAGAGTTCACTTATCCTGATACCCTCGAGGAGCAAAAGCTGAACATCGACCAACCTGTGGATGTTACAGAATCACCAAATTTAAACCCCGGTCAACTTAAGTTGGTCGGAGAGCAAGAGGAAAAGGTCGACGAGTAGCGAGGTGTGGTAGAAATAGAGATAAAGGAGCAACAAATATTCCATCGAGGAACTTTGTCCAATAAGACGTTTGAGGACGAGATACCTATACGGAACCTGTATGTGGATGGCTCATTGTGTACCTCAGGAGGTGGAGCCGGGATTGTATTGAAAAGTCCAGATGAGGTCGATATAGAATATGCTCTGCGCTTTCAATTTCAAGCTTCTAATAATGAGGCTGAATATGAAGCGGTGATTGCAGGTCTTAGTCTGGCAAAAACTATGAATGTAGAGTAGGTAATCGTATGTAGTGACTCACAGTTGATTGTAAACCAAATGCTCGGTGTATTTGCAGCAAAAGGAGAGTTGATAATTAAGTACCATGCAAAGGCGATGGAGTTGGTATAAGAATTTTTTACTGTTCAACTGGTCAAAATACCAAGAATGGAGAATGCAAGAGCAGACGCTTTAACTCGATTAGTATCATCTACTCGTATTGAGCTACGAAGAACAATCCCAATTGAAGTTCTAGCTGGTCGGAGCATAAAAGAAGATCTGACGATAAACTTTATTACCCTTGATTTAGGGCCATCTTGGATGGATCCCATCAGGGCATATATTGAGGAGGGAAAATTACCGATTGACAAACTCGCGGCCAAGAAATTGAAGTTTAAAGCTGCTCGTTATGTACTAACTAATGGTATTCTATACAGACGAGGAATTATGGCAGGTCTGCAAAGATGTGTGCATCCCTCCGAGGTGAACGATTTGATTGAAGAGGTCCATGAAGGGTCCTGTGGAGCCCATGTAGCAGGTCGGACACTTTTGCAAAGAGTGATGACGTAAGAATACTATTGGCCAATAATGAGGGCTGACTGTATAGCCTGTGCCAAGAAATGTGACAAGTGTCAACGCTTCTCCACTATCCGAAGAACTCCCCAAGCATTGCTGACACCCATTACTTCCCCTTGGCCATTTGCCATGTGGGGAATTGACTTGGTCGGGCCACTTCCAATGACCAGAGGAAGATTTAAATATCTCGTCGTCGCAGTGGATTACTTTACTAAGTGGGTAGAAGCCGAGCCTCTTGTCGACATAACATACGAAAAGGTGTATCAATTTATTTGGAAAAATATCATTTGTAGATATGGTCTTCCCCATGCATTCATCACCTACCATGGAACACAATTTGACAACGAGGAGTTCGCTGCCTATTGTCATCAGTCAAATATCTTGAAGATCCACTCAGCACTAGGACATCCCCAAAGCAATGGACAAACTGAAGTAACAAACAGTTCTCCGCTAAATGGCTTGAAGAAAAGACTGAATGACGCGAAAGCAAACTGGATTAACGAGTTACATTCAGTACTATGGGATTATCGTACTACTCCCCGAGCAGCAACTGGAGAATTTTCATATATGCTGGCATTTGGAAGTGAATCTGTTATACCTGCCGAGTTGGGCCTTCCAACACACCGAGTATTGAACTTCAACTCCCCTGTCAGCGATTTAATGAGAAGGTTAGACTTGGACATGCTCGAGGAAGTTAGAGAAGAAACAGCCATCAGGAATGCTGCTTACCAGCAACGAACAGCTTTGTTCTACAACAAGAGGGTGAAGAAGTGCGACATGAAAGAAGGAGACTATGCGCTAAAGAAAGTAATTCAAAAGCACAACAAACTGGAAGCGAACTGGCATGGACCTTAGCGAGTTACAAAAGTCGTTCGACCAGGAACCTACAGAATAGAAACTTTAGAAGGGGAGGAGTTTAAGAATGCATGGAATGCAGAGCACCTGCGCAAATATTATCAGTAATGTAAACCCTCGTGTAATGCAATTTCATCAGTATGAATAAAATATGAATATTCTACCCAATTCTTTCCTTTTGTTGAAATTTTTCGCGGAATACTAGTGCTACACACTACTCAGAAAAATCCACCAACTCCGATTGGTCCGGAAGAAAAATATTTCCCAGAAATACCAACTCCGGTTGGTTGGGAAGAAAATCCACCAACTCCGGTTGGTCGGGAAGAAAAATATTTCCCAGAAATACCAACTCCGGTTGGTTGGGAATAAAATCCACCAACTCCGGTTGGTCGGGAAGAAAAATATTTCCCAGAAATACTAACTCCGGTTGGTTGGGAAAAAAATCCACCAACTCCGGTTGGTGGGGAAGAAAAATATTTCCCAGAAATACCAACTCCGGTTGGTTGGGAAGAAAATCCACCAACTCCGGTTGGTTGGGAAGAAAAATATTTCCCAGAAATACCAACTCCGGTTGGTTGGGAAGAAAATCCACCAACTCCGGTTGGTCGGGGAGAAAAATATTTCCCAAAAATACCAACTCCGGTTGGTCAGGAAGAAAAATATTTCCCAGAAATACCAACTCCGGTTGGTTGGGAAGAAAATCCACTAACTTCGGTTGGTCGGGAAGAAAAATATTTCCCAGAAATACCAACTCCGGTTGGTTGGGAAGAAAATCCACCAACTCCGATTGGTCGGGAAGAAAAATATTTCCCAGAAATACCAACTCCGGTTGGTTGGGAAGAAAATCCATCAACTCCGGTTGGTCGGGAAGAAAAATATTTCCCAGAAATACCAACTCCGGTTGGTTGGGAAGAAAATCCACCAACTCCGGTTGGTCGGGAAGAAAAATATTTCCCAGAAATACCAACTCCGGTTGGTTGGGAAGAAAATTCACCTACTATAGTTGGTCGGGAATACAAAATTTTTACCAACTAAGGTTGGTTGAGAATTAAAAACACCAACTCTCTTTGGTCGGAAATAGTTGGTTAAACAAATAATGGCTTAGAATTAAAAAGTGATCAAGTAAAATTTTAATACCTGAAATATTTCAAATTACCACCAAGTTGGTCGAGAAACAAAATATCATCAACTCTGGTTGGTCGACAAATTATTATCATCAATTTAAGATAGTCAATAATAAATTTCACCAACTTTAGTTGATCGGCAAATAACACAATGTTGTTATCTTTTTAACAGATATACATGCATATTCATTAGTAAATAAGTAGTGTTTTACAAAATATTTACAAGACAATGGCAATCAAGATGGCAAAGAAAAATAGAAGTTTTTCATTAAATCCAAAACGAAATACATTGAGAATGAAATACATATTAATTATTACATCAAGATTCCTACTCTATTGGTTTCTTCCCCTTTGCTTTTGAAACAGGTTCCTCGCCAGCAGGAGGATCGTCTAAGGCATAAGGAGAATTTATGAAATTAAGGTCCTTGATCATCCTGATGTTCATCACAGATGGCCGATCGAGTAGGTGCTCTGGGCGAGATATCTCGACATTGGAATAGAGACTATAATCGCCAAGATATTTGGAAATCAAACACTGAGGGATTGCCCGAGCAGGAAACAGCTCATGTCGAGTTTGAATGGTGGCACTGGCAGGTCTAGCAACCCAGGATTATAGTAATCCCACAAATAGTGACCTTGTTCCAATTGTAGAACACCCAAGGCATTTAACCATCCTTGCTTATATCCCTCGTTGTTCGACTGCTGGATCCAATCATCGAGGTGATAGAGGGCTTCATTATAGCCAGCCATCCAAAATTCTCTAGGTTGCTTGTGGAATTGATAAGTCTACCTTTCCAGCTGCTCGTGGAGATTTTTTACGAAAAGTTCTTTATTCTCCAAGGCAGACTTTTGTGTTGAGAGTTGCTCATCTAACTTCATAATTTTCTTGGACATCTCTGCTAATGCTTGATTCTTCGCCTTTAGCTGAAAGGCCTGATTCTCCAAAGCTGATTGAGTTCTTTGCTCTTCAATAGTAAGCTGAGCAGCTCTTGCTCATCCCCGAGAACCTCTTGCTCAACCGCGATAAGAAGTAGAAGCTCCAGTTCTCTTCAAAGTCTCCAATTCGTCTCTCAAATTGGCATTTTCGACCTCTAAGAAAGAAAAACCCTCGTCGTTGACAGGGACTAAGGCGTTCAAGGAGGATGCTGCAGACTTCAACTGAGATAACTCTCCTCGCAGGTTATTATTTTCCTGCTCCAGCAACTTAGCTATCTGCCTATGCTCTTCGACATGGGTCTTCAAAGTTCTCTCCCTCACATCATAGGCAGCAATCAATCTATCATATCCTTTATCAGCACTTAGTTGCTGATACTTCTTCTCATATCCCTGGTGCAAAAGGGCTGTAGACTCCTTGTATTGTTGTTGAAGCTCCTCGAGAGTACCCTGGAGGTCTTCAATCATTTCATAATACGCTACATTGTTAGCCACTGCCCGATCGAGCAGACACTTTAAATACTGGTAGGCTTCAACTGCTTGCTCTGAAGCATCTTGACCAAGGATATCAACGATTTGAGCTTCAGTCATATCTGAATGACCAGCTTTGAAGTAATCATTGCATTGTCTCAACAATTTTGTATCATGAGTAGATAACAATTCCATCCTGGCCATAAACTAGTAAAAATAAGAGATAGCAAGAATTAATAAGGAGCAAGAGGAAGAGAATCAACAGTATGAATAGTCAAAATTTCAAATTTTATTACATCATAAAAGAGAAGTACACAGTTCAGAGATACAATTGGCAAAAATAAAAAGAGATAAAAATCCGAACAACTCTACACCTTCTCCTTGTCTCCCAAAACTTTCTCGGGAGGCTAGGATGAGGAGGTAGGTTGCTCGGATGGCACAGATGGTTGCTCGATGGGTGCTGGAAGCTGCTCGGGTGAAATAATGGATGGTTGAAGTTGCTCGCAGGAAAACTGGACAACTGGGGGATGAGAAATTTGATCTCCCATCACCATAGAGGATTCCTCAGAGGCAGCTTCGTCCTCTTCCTCTTCTTCAGGAGTTGGAGGGGGGTCAGGGACGTGTCGCTGAAACAGGTCGGAATTTTCATCAATATTCATCTCTTTCAAAGCAGCGACCCAGCCATCCCAAAAGTACTTAAGGCTACCATATTCCACTTGTGACATCATGGCAACCAGACCCTTATTCCACCCTTTGTCCCAGCCAGCACTGAAGGACTTTTTTACAGCCAACTTCCTTTTCACCTTCTCCGAGGAAAGCTTCTCGGACAGAAGTACCTCGGCATCTTTTAACTTCTTTTCTGCCTCCTCCTTCTGACGACCAACGTCACGAAGTCTACCCAGCTCTTCCTCAGCAAATTTGAGCTTACCTTCAAGCTCCCCAACATTTTGGAGCTTCCCTTCGAGCTCTTTATTCTTACTTTCCAATTCTTTTATTTTCTTCTCCAATCCCTTGGAGACCTCAACAACCTAATCCCTCTCCTGCTCGGTGGAGCTAAGCTTCTTCTCCCAAGCAGCTTTATCATCAACATACTTCTGATGAGAATCTTTCAAAGACTGCGCCAGACCCACCAAAGCTTCCTCTACACCTGACGAGGAACTTAAAGCTTTAATAGCTTCATCCTTCTTCAAAATTGTATAGAAACAGGTTACCAACTGGGAAAAGAAAACAATAGCAAGTCAGCGCAAATATATAACAGTGGAAAAATGAAAGTTTAGGACAATAATACTTACAGAAGTAATATGACGAGCAGCCAATGTGGTAACCATATCCCGAGAAAGATTTTCTTCTATACCTTGGATCTCGGGGATGATCCAAGATTTCACCGAGCTCATGGCAGAGCTCGGAGCAATGAAAGTGGAAACACAACTTCCAGTAGTTGGAGGCTGAGAGATGGATTCAGCCAAATTGATCGAGGAGCTATTCTTCAACCTCCTCGGAGGAACATCAACGGTCTCGACCAAGGATGTAGTCTTAGTCGGAGATATGACAATAACCTCGCTTGGAGCAGCGACTTTGCTCGAAGCCACTGGGGGCTTCTCGGCAACCTTCACAGTAGCAGCCGGAGGAGGTGCATCGATTTTCCTTGTCCCTTCTTCTGGGACATCATGTTTGCTTTTCTTTGCCTCTCCAGCAATAGAGGCAGATTTCTCGAAGAGGGCAGGAGTTCTTATTTTCTTCATTCTTTCACTCAGAGGAATATGTGACTCGGGTGAAGAACTTGGAGAAGCTGGTACCGGTTCAACGTCACTTATCACAGGACGAGCAGTAAAAGACAAGGTGTAACTCTTATACTGCAGCAAATATGAAGCTGATCTGATATGCTCGTCGGCAACAGTCTGATGCAAACCCCAGATAAGTTTCAGATGTTTTAAATTAACTTTTGTCTCTTTTGGAGACTTTCTCTTGCTGTCAACTGCAAATAAATCAAAATTAAAATATCAGTGACACATTTTATCAAACACAAAGGAAGTATAATTTCAAAAATAAAATAAAATAAAAACAACCCATCCCATTGCCATAGGGAGGGCATCTAGGACCCTGGTACACATCATTTCCAGTTAGTGGAGGGTGTTGCCAATTTTTCATAACAACACCGTGCTCGAAGTAATCCCTATTGGCATCTGGGAGATTGACTACTAGAGACCTATTTAAAAACCTTGTTTTTAAATAAAAAGTGTTGTCACCAACAACCCATCTATAACAAAACATAATTTCTGGAATTCCTATACGAGTTCCGTGAATCTGATTTAATCTATGAACTCCATTAACTATTCCCCATGTGTTGGGGGCTATTTTTGCAGGAACCACGTTAAAATATTGACAGAATTCCAGACACAAAGGGTTTGGGGGAAAAGAAAAGACGCATTCAGCTACAAAGAGACTAGGGAACCAATGTCCCTTAGCCAAACGAAAATAATCTGAAGGTTCAGAAAGTTTCTCCAAAATAACCCATGAAGGAATAGAGAAATCAGAGCAAAACTTATCAAGCGACTCAACAAGGTAAACCATGGTGAATAAAGGAAATGAAAGAGAAATAAGAAGATCTTACAGAAAAAGGATGGATCTATTGACAACGAACGATGAAATGGATGAACGCACAAGAGAGAGAAAAAATGGAAAACTCAAAGATACTGATTTGAAAAAGTAAAAGACGGTATGATTTTCTGCAACGCTTAAATACCTTACCTTGCCGCACTAACCATAACTTAATAAATCCTTCAATGGTATCATTGCTCTATTCAGAATGATACTGAGACTAGGAGACTCTATTGGCCTTAAGTCATAAACGAATTATTAACTCTTAATTATATCCTCCTATAGGTACAATAACCAACATACAAAACTTATGTACTATCGGCCAAACTTCTTTCCAACTCCCGACGTTCGCTAGTTTCGTGCGTGGGATGGATCGCAAAGCGAAATCCAAACAAGGAACCCCCCGATACACTACTATCTAACTTAGTCGGTTGTTGAGGTCCGTAAGGCCTTCAGTACATACTATGTACTTTCCCACAATCTACGTATTGTGACATAAAAGTTTACTCATCCACTCTCATGTCCCTAAAAAGTTAAGATGAAGCATGGCGCCCTAACTATCCCAAGTACTTGGCGCTATAGGTATATAACGAGCTATATTTCGCCGCTCGATAAGAACACAATGTATTCTAAGTCTTAACAGACAAATAAATTCCTATGCTCGAAAATCACATTTAATTAGACACTATACTCGCTGAGGTCTATAATACCATGAACGTTTCATATATACTCATATCTGGACCCAACCCTATTTCAGGTGGTGCTGCACAAAACTAAGATCACTCCTCCCGGAGTATCCAGCACGACAGTCATAACACTACATATTTACTATCGTTTAACCATACGGTAATTAATCACTACACACTACCATAATAAACTCTACTAAAGCTGACTCAATGCAGTAGTAAATTATAACAACAAAACACATTCTTAGGGCCCGCCCGGTTCACTCACGAGCAATCATCAAAATGCCCTGCTAACAACAAGAAATACATTTGTTACAAGACTGTTAAAACTAATGTTCCCACTAAACTTGACCCGCACGCGAAGTTTAGGGTTTCCTATTTACATAAAAGTTGTGGCACACCCGTGTCACTAGAATCTATCCTTTACTCACAAGGAAGAAGCAAAACCTCACCAGTCTCGCCCAATCACAGGGTCTCGGCACGTGGCTGCCGTCACGACCCATGCACATCTGCAATCGTCATACATCCTAGGATTTCGTCCTATAGTTGTCCTCTTTTACCATGGACAATTTATTCCATCTTGTGGATTTCACGCCCATTATTAAAACGTTGGCCCAAACTCTCCAGGCCTCAATTATAGCTTTATAAAACTCATGTTTACATCCCGGGTCCCGTATACTCTGACATAATGTATGCTACTATTAACGAGGACTCTACTGGTCCAGCCTGAACCCATTATTCTCGGGTTATAAATTTCCTAGGCCTAATTCTCTTGACCCAAAATTCTTTCACTGGAAGTCTCGCTCCTCCAGTCGTTATGCCTAACTGGCACGGTTTACCATTTCCAATTTCTTCGGTCTCACTTCTCAATTATGGACACATTCAACCCTTGTAGTCCTACTTCCTTCACATAAGGAAAGCTTCACGAACCATATCCCCGTCATTGGTCCCACTGACCATTTTTGGAATGTCCTTCTCTCGGACTGACAGTCTCAACTCACTATTATTTTTCCATTATCCCTTTGGATACGCTAGTTATTCGGAACTATGGTTGGCCTCTAAAGCCTGATTGACTTCATCGCCCTCTTGAAGGTAATCACTTAAAATCATCTAATCGAGTTCCCTATTGGGTATACTCTCACGTGGGGTTTCACTAACACCGTTAAATTCAGTTTCTGCTCTTCAGTAGGTTCGTTAACCCTCTTTTCTCCCTTCTCTTAGAAGGACTGCAATCACCAGCAACCGTATAATTTTGATGACATCAACATTAGTCATCCTTACTGGATTTCTCATCCATACTGGTATTCGACTCACGGGTCCTTTATCAACTATAAACCCTTTGGATAATTTATACCCCTCTGCTAGGTACGAAGTTCATTATGTAATTCGACCTTTCTCTCACGATTGGTTTCTATCTTACCCATTGTGCTAAACATAAAAATTTCACTCTCATTTTGTTACCACATCGAATGGAAGACTTCATAATCAAATCGTACCCAAATTTCTTTCTAAATTTCAAACACACTTCTTCATATGTGGTGATTGCCTCTAGTAACTACATGATGCTCCTAAGAGCTATAACTTTTAACTCCAAATTAAATTCTGGGTGCCGTCACGCCCGACTCTACTCAATTGCCTTCGAATTTTCTACCTCCGCTGGTCTGTTACACTTTCTCATTTTCTTTTCTGCATCTTCATCGATGGGTTTTTGAAAGAGTCCCTCTGATTTCCCCTTTATTGACTATGTTAGGTGGTCTTGAAATCACTTCACCGTCATCTATGACTGTGTCCTGGGATCCCACAGCTCCCAAGTGACGATTTTACTATCTCTAGTTTAAGTAATTCTCGTGGTAATTTTTGTCCCGATCACTCTTCCCCTGATTACTCTATGTCTTCTGTTGAGCCTCTTCTCCCGCAGTTCTTCTTACGGCCCTCGCTGGTCGTTCTAAAATGTTTGGGGTTCAAATCACACCGAATTTCGTATAATGAGTCACCTCCATTATGATTCGTAGCAGGAGAATGTAAGTCGCATACGTAAGAGAACACAACAATCCTATCATAAGGCTCTACAGCAAAGAACGATACGCTGAAACGTAATAAGCTGCACAAATCCTAAGGACACTTGAACCTGATGCTCTGATACCACCTGTGATACCCCGCCCAATTAAATATAGGGTGATCAGTCCTCTACTAATTTAAAATAGGATATTCAGTTGGTTCATTCTCAGCATCACTGTCGAAAAACTTTTTAACATATTAATCACCTAATATAAAATTAAGCTAGGTGTCAAAACATTTCCAATTTAATAAAACCAAGTAAGTCCATTTCTTTCCATCTTAAAATATAAACCATTCACCACACATAGGAATGTAAATAAATACTAAACATGTATCAAGTACTGAAATAAATAAGACTGGATAAAACCTCCCAGTTCAAAACTCCAAACCATACAGTAAACTGAATACAATATCTCTGATGAAAGAACTAGAAGTGGGCGACATATGCCCTAAATAAGAAGTCTAGATGAAACTGAATGGAAAGGATAGATGCGACTACTGCAAGGACCTACAGCTTCCACAACAGCTGCAGCACGTCAAGCAATCCAAATCTCTAAATCTGATACTCTTGTGGCTGAGCACCTGATATATATATATATATATATATATATATATATATATATATATATATATATATATATATATATATATATATATAGCAAAAGAGAGAAGAGATACAAGAAACGGGTCAGAGCCCGATGTGTAAAAATGATTTAGCAAGTATTTAAAACTGGTTCTTAAAACAAGTCTTATACGCATGTTAGTTATCGAACTCTCACATGAGTTTCTCACCTCTCTTCTATTGTGCACGCCTTACGTACATCTAATCTCCCCCTAGTTATACCTCCCAGTCTAACTAGTCAGAAACCATACTAATACTAACTATGCTCACTAGTAGTATTCCCGTATCGCCCATACAATACGCTATTCAGATAGTTTTTTTCACATACTGAATTACATTATTTACCGTTTGAATGGTTAATCTTTTATTCACTAAGATTATCTCACTTCTCATTTTCATTTTATCTACTAGTCTCACAAAGTAGAAAGTTACCCAAATACACTCATACATATTTACCGTTGGTGCAATGTAATGATTATTATTATTACCAATTCTACTAATTTCACACAGTAGCAATATTCACAAGTCCATATATATTTATATAGTCACATCATCGCTATACAAATATATATATACAAATCCTGCACCCCCGGCTAAGACCCATTAGTGCACATATACAGAAAATCATGCAACCCCGGGTTAGCACCCATTAATGCACCTATCAATAACAATTCAGCACCCCCAGGTTATCACCCATTAGTGCGCCTAACAATAAAATATTGCATCCCCAGGTTAGCACCCATTAATGCACTTATCAATAATAATTCAGCACCCCCGGGTCATCACCCATTAGTGCGCCTAACAATAATCATCCTTGTACCCTCGGGTCATCACCCATTAGTATACTTAACAATAGAGTTTCCGCACCCCCGAGTTATCACTCATTAGTGCGCTTAACTATAAGGTTCTTGCACCCCCGGGTTATCACCCATTAGTGCTCTTAATAATAATCTCACATAATAGGCATACATACATCCTATTATAATTTATAAGTATTTTCTCCAACCTACATATATACTCCCCATACGTATTTTAACCTCATTACTACGTATAGTATAAATAATTAGATTACTCTCTCTCTCCTAATCTCCAAGGTATACTCTCTCTATATACCGAAATAATTAAATTATTTATTCTCACATACTTTCCCAAAATTCCATCTTATTTAAATTTACCATCTAGCAGTTTCTCTCACACTAATAAACTGGTAAATTCAAAACTAAACTTTGAGAAAATTCCCAAAAATTCCCTCTGTCGCTCGAACCAGAAGGGTTGTCGTTTGAACGACTTCCACGTGTCGTTCGAGCGGCTTCGTGCGAGATTCCAACTCGCTCGAACGACTTCGCGCGAGATCTCCATCTCGTTTGAACCACTTCGCGCGAGATTGCACTGTTCGTCTTCTTCACCAAACTTCAACATTTTTCACCATTTTTTAACCTAAAAACCTCTAAGATTCAATTTCCAACAACTCATCATCAATACCCATCAACCCCTAACAGGTTATAGATCATTTCTATCATCCTAGGATCCTTAATTCGTCATTAATCATCATAATTACATAAAATCCCCAAATTAATTCACATGCACCCTAGTTTCCAAAATTCCAATTAAAGAACCTAATCAACCCAGATTCTTTCATCAATATATAATCAAATTCTTTGATTAATCCTCTACATACATGAAGGAAATTCAGCCACTAATTAAACCAATCCTTAATCATCATTTAAATCTCCAATTTTCACCCAATTAACATATAAATCATGATTAAATCCTCCTATACTAACATGAGCATGATTATTGCTAAAAGAATGAAAGTAATAAACACTTGCCTCAAATATGACAGTCTGATCCGTTGCTGATGTTGGTATGTGCGCGTTCCTCTCTCTTCTATCTCCGCGTTGGTGGTCACGGTTGTGCAAGGTGATGCCAAATGAGTCTTCTCTCTTGGAACTTGGTTCTCCCTCACACCCTCCATGGCCGTTCTAACTTCCTGTCACTTCTTAACCCTAATGGAATTTCCTTAGCTGATATAATTAATCCCAATTTTCGTCCATTAGTTTAGTCCAAAAATCCAAATTACAAAACTACCCCTACGGGGTGCCGGTTAGGCCTAAAATCGTCCCGGGACCCAAACTAAACAACCGGGTATACTATTTTGACTATCTCGACCCTTCCGAACTCAATGGTGCGCTCGAAATGACCATACAAGTTACCAAAAATAAATTCTCTTTTTATTCCATTTAATTAGTCCCGACACTACTCACACGCGTGACAGACTTAAATTACCAAACTGCCGTATTTCTCACTTCCGATAATTTATAAAATATCATAATTCCATATTACATATCACACAGTAATATTTAATAGTTCACAACAATAAGTATTAACTCTTGGCACGCTAGTTAATAATTATTTAAATCCGGATTAATGACAAATTAATTTCTCACATTTTAATTTAATTAATCCAACAACAATAATTAATCGCATACTTATTCCCATAATAATAATAAATCACATAATTATTTAAATCGTCAAAAATACGGGGTGTTGCAGTTCGAGTCCTTTTCGATATTTTTTCGCATTTAGGCAAACCTAATATAAGCGAGAACCTGATAATAACATTACTAATAATAATAATCATGTTGAGATTCCTCTCCTTTTTCCCTCATTTTCTCAAAAATCAAAATACCAAAAACTCTTTTTCTCCTCCTTTACCAAAAAATTTCCCCCACCTTCTTTAAAACATAAACTCTAACTGTTTTCCCTCTCAAGTCGATTGCATACCCGATTTTATCTTGGCTCCCTATTGGATTTTGGTTCTCCATTAAACCTCTCCAAAGATCTGTTGATTATTCTGCTACTTCATTCGCGTTTATGATTTACCTTCACGGGCTCTTCATGGAGGACACTGACCAAGCACTTAATGTGTAGCCTAACCTAATGGTTGTCTTAGCCTAACTCAATGCCAAGATTTATAACCTTCAAACTAAGGTTCATGAAACGTAGTGTCATCGGGACCAGATTACTAACAAACCAAAGGTTCCTTCCCTCGTACCATGGGTCAACCTGATCCCGAGCCTATCTTGGTGCTAAAGAGTATCAAAATGTTCTGCATCCACCATCTGTCGATGGGCCGTAACTATCTCAACTTCTTATTTCGAACCTTGCCCAACGAGGGGCTAATCTACCAGTACCCATGCATCCCAAGGAGGAGGAAGTGAACAAAGTCAAGGAAGACCTCAAATTATTATCGAAGAAGTTCAACCAAGTTAAGATATCTAAGAACTACATGGAATACACCTATATATCTCCCTATCCCAAATCCAGACTGCTAGAAAAGTTCAAGATACCAAGCATCAAGGGAAGGGAACCCCAAATTATTAACCTTCAAATATTTCACCGAGCCATGACCCTTCTTGGGCTTTAGAAGAGATAATGGCCCAAATGTTCCAGCATACCTTGAAAGAATGTGCCCTTCGGTGGTTCTTATCCTTGAATAATATAGGATCCATAGTCGAGAGGATGTCACCCGAGAATTCATGTCTCAATACAAGTGTAATGAGAAGCTAGAGGTTATGCACTGAGATCTAAAGCTTATTAATCATAACCATGGGTAAATAGTCAGTAGAAAACTACTACCATGACCAACAGACCCTCCGAGGAGGAACTAGTCAGTATCGTGAAGAAAAACTTCTTGCCTCATATTCGAGCTTCCATGGGAGGGAAATATTATCCACACTTTCGATCCTTCACAAGGCTAGTGTAGAAATTGAGGAAGGCGTTACTAAATGGGAATCTGAGCCAAATAAAGTGACCGGACAGTTCACTCCCCAAAAGTATGAAAAGCCCGTCAATGCTACAATCTCAACCATCAATAACATTTCACGACCTTCTACCTCTTGGGCATTGAAAAGTCACCTGAATCCTGCTAAGAAAAAGTACATCAAGCTCTATGATCCCGTGTCCAAAGTTTACCAATCCCAACTAAGTTAAGATCTCATCAAACCCTTAGACCCCCCGTCCATTACCAAATTCACTCCCTAAAAACTTCAAGCCCGATACCCGTTGTGATTTCTACTAATCCGTTGGTCATACTACAAACCAATGCTTCCACATTAGGAATGTTATCTAAGGCCTAATTGACCGGGTATCATCACCCCACCATCTAATCATAAACCTAATACGACTCATAACCCACTTCAAACTCATAAAAATTCCATCTTTTTAGAAAGTGACACAGAATTTGACCCTTCTACTCAAATTGTGCCCAGAAAAGAACCCATCGTCCTTATTATCTCCCCCAAACCGCTCAAGGATTGCCCATATTTTCTCCAACACTCTACTTGCTTCACTAATCAAGATTTATCACTCCTTATAAGGACTTGCATTACTTTTTGCACCAGGTCTAAAGGGAATGACACGGAGTTGACAGTTGTGTTCAACCAACTCTTAGAGTTTGGGCTTAAATTACCCGTCGAGATAACTGTTGACTGTCATAAATTTAATGGCTTGTTCATGGAAGCTTGGAAATGGGCTCGAGAATCAGATGGATGGGCAGTAAATATTAAAGAAGTCAGTCTAGATGATGTGGTACAGATAATGGCCAATGCATTTCGATAAATAATAGAAATTTTCAGCATTTATGAGCTGCTCACCACTTTGAAGCTTTCGAGACAGTTGGTCCCTTCACTCCTGTGCCTCCCTATCGAATGGGAAAATCTGTACGATGAAGCCACTGACGTTATTAATGTATCGATTTATCTTAAAAAAAGGACATAACCGCCACTAGATGGGGGGATGATTTTGATAGTTCAGATGATGAACCCAGTCGAGAAGAAGCCAGTCTAGTAGACAGCCTGTATGGAATGAAATCCTTCGAAGATTTTTGGGGGAAATTATCAAGGTTTCCATTCAGCCCGAGGTAGATGAAGACCTCTTGTTCTTCCCCGCCTCAATAAATCATATGACCAGGTCAGGGAGATATTACAATGGTTCGATCCCCCATGTGATCGAGACAAAAAAAGGAAAGTGGGTTGCTAAAGAACTTTCCATGCCAGAAATGATCATTGAAGAGATTAAAGTCCTTGACCAACTCAAGAAGACCCAAGCCAATATCACCCTATGAGGAATTTTTATGTCTTCCTAGTTTCACCGGAATGCTTTGATAAAACTTCTCACTCGGCCCACGATCACTCCTTCTACTACTACTAAAAAAGCCATCAACATGGTTGGGTCCTTAATCTATTCCAAACTCATCTCCTTTTTTCAAAGAAGAGATACCGAAGATCATCCCTAATCACAACTATGCCCTCAACATCTTCGTTGAAGTCTTGGGAAAGACAATTCCACTTTCACTCATTGACAACAAATCTTCTCTCAATGTTTGTCCTCTCAGAACCTTCAATTATTTATGATTAAAAGTCAGTGATCTCGCTCCTACTTCTGTCGTCGTAGTCGCTTACGATAATACCCATCGAGAAGTAATGGGGTTCATAAAACTCGTAATAGAGGTTGTCCCTATCAATCATGTTACTGAGTTATAAGTCATTGACATACCTACATATTCCAAACTACTCCCTGTCCATCCATGGCTCCACAATATCCTAGGGGTTTCATCTTCTCTTCATGAAAAATTGAAGTTCTTCGCTAAAGGTCAGGTTATCACCATTTTGGGGGATGAAGGCAATATAGACAACACCAACACTAACAACCTGGCAAGAGATAATTTCAAATAAGAGATAATTTCAAATACAGAGTTTGTCCAGAAGACAACCCTTATGGCAACGTTATTGTGATTCAAATGTTCAAAAACATGCATTTCATGCTCAGAATGGAGCTAGGGTGACACCAAAAAGGGATCCTTGAACTCTTAGTCTTGAAGGAGGTCTTTCCCCCATGTGGTCTGGCTTACCATCCTTCACTAAAGTAACTCAAAGAACTTCGACGACCAAGATCGAAAATATATTTAGATGGTGAATAGACTATTTCGAAAGACTCTCGGAATGGAAGATTTATCAAAGAGGGTGAAGACTTCCCTTTATGTGTCTTCCCTGAACCGTGGTATGACCATGTTGACAAGAAGATGAAATCGGGGTAGAAATTATTATTTCAAGATAGTAACTCTTGGGCCTAAGACTGTAAACATAAAGTCCAACCTCACACCAAGAAAGTCATGAGAATTACCAAGGATTCTGAGGGAACTGGTTTCAAGGACTCATTCGATCCACAGACATTAGGATTGAGTCTCTGCATGATCTGCTCCGATGTTATGCCGTCGGGCGTGTCCACTCAAATTAAAGCTTCTAACATGCCTCTCCTTAATTGGAATGTCGTGCCTATCCAATCTGCTTAGATTCAATCTGACCCTATTATTCACCTTATCCAAGTCTCTTCACCTGATGTTATTGTTCCTTTTCTGATATCAATGAAACTGAGACCTCTTTTGATGCGGTTCTTAATGCGTTTTTCTCAAAAATGAAATAAACGAGAATTTTGAGTGTCTTAATGTGCCTTACATTAATTCTCTTGATTATAATCAAACCTTCGATGATGATGATTTTGCAAATGAACAATTCTTAACTGATCTTAATAATAAGAATAATAATTAACATAATCGCGTTCAAATTAATGATGATGAGACTGTTGTTATTAGTCTCAATTCTAGTAGCCATCAATGTGAGATTAGGATAGGATTCACCCTTGATGAGCATAACTGTGCACAATTTGAAGAACTACTGAAATAATTCATGGACATCTTCGCATAATCCTATGATGACATGCTCAGCATTGACCTAAAAATAGCTCAACATAAGATCCCAACATTCCTAGAATGCAAGCCAGTCAAACAAAAGCTAAGGAAACTCTATACCAAATGGTCGCTCAAAGTTAAAGAGGAACTGGTCAAACAGTTGAATGCGGGTTTCATTTGCGTAGTTGAATACCCTACTTGGCTCATTAATATCATCCCCGTGTTGAAGTATAAGGAGGAAAAGTCCGTATGTACATCGACTACTGGGATTTGAATAAAGCATCCCCAAAAGATGATTACCCATTGCCCAACATTAACATGATTGTGAACAACATAGCCAGCCATGCCTTTAAGTCATTTATCGATAGACTCGTCGGATATAACCAGATCAAGACGTACCCTAACCATCAAGAGAAAATTGCCTTCATCACCCGATGGGAAGCCTTTTGCTATATTGTCATGCCATTCGAACTCAAGAACGACGGGGCTACCTACCAAAGGGATACAACAACCATCCTGCACGACCTTATTCACAAGGAGGTTAAAGTCTATGTAAATGATATGATCATTAATTCTAAGACTCGGGAAGGTCCTATTTACTCCCTTCGAAAGTTCTTCGAATGACTGCGATAATACTAAATGAGGCTAAATCCACAAAAATATGTTTTCGACATCACGAAAGAGAAACTCCTAGGTCTCATGGTCAGTGAAAAAGGGAATCAAAGCAGACCCTTCCAAGATAAAAGCCATACTTGAAATGCCACCAGCACGGATGGAGAAGGAAGTCCGAGGATTCCTGGGTAAATTACATTACATTAGTCGGTTCATCAACTAATTGACTTTTATCTGCGAACCCATTTTTAAATTTCTCTGAAAAGATTCAACTAAAGTTTGGAATGAGGCCTTACAAGAAGTCTTTGACCGAATCAAATGATACCTCACCTGACCTCTAGTGTTTATGCCTCCATAATAAGGTCTCCCCCTCCTATACTTGACCATCACAGATACCGCAACAATGTCTTTGCTAGCCTAATAAATTGAAGAATCCCTTAAGGAAAGAGCCATTTATCACTCTAGTTGTTAATTAGTCGGGTACAAGGTCAACTACACTTCTTTGGAGAAAGAATGTGGTCTGGGTCACGCAGAAGTTACGGTACTACATGCTTCCCTTTCCCATCAGATTAGTATTCTGTATGGATCCCATCAAGTGCCAGCTAGAAATGCCCTCTCTGTCCAGCCGAATGGTCTATTGGTTGATGTTGCTATCCAAGTTCGATATTACGTACGTCACAAAGAAAGTTATTCAAGGGAGATCCATCTCCGACTACCTTATCGATTACCCCATGGAAGGGACCGATGTTTGGGTCTATGAGTTCCTGACTGAAGATATTTTCTTTATCTCTTAAGAGGACCTTAGATGGAAAATGTTCTTTGATGGATCTACCAATAAAAAGGATACGACATTAGGATACTCCTGATCTCCCTAATGACTCTTACACCCCCACTACCATTAAACTAGACTTCCCCTTCACCAACAACATGATTGAACATGAGGCATGCATTGTAGGACTCAAGATTGCACCCGAGAAAGAAATTTAACGCCTAGACGTCTACGGAGACTCTTCCCTCATCGTCGACCAAATTCTCACAAAATGAAAAGTCAAAGATGAGAAACTCCTACCCTTTCACGCCCACTTAGAAGAGTTGGCCTCCCAATTCAAAGATGTCACCTTCCACTACCTGCCTAATGCAAAGAATAACTTAGCTAACGCCCTTACTACCCAAACCTTAATGGTCAACTTGCCTGAGGGAATAAAAATGGGACCTTTCCTGGTTTAGAAACAAGCTATGCCCACCCACTACTAATACATTGAACTCGTTACCAAAGAAGATTATGATATGGACAAGTTATGGTACTATGACATTTGGTGTCTCCTCAAACATGGTAGGTATCTGCAAGACGCCTATAAGAAAGATAGTGCAACCCTTCGCAAATTAGTTGACCAATATATCATTTGTGAAAAAGAGATGTTCAAGAGAAACTTTGATGGAACACATTTTCACTGCATAGCATGGGCTGATGTTTATGAAATTATGTAGAGGATCCATAGTGGGAAATGCGGGCCCCATGTGAACGGTCACATGCTTTCCAAAAATTTCATTCATCAAGGGTACTATTGGACCAACATGGTTAAAGATTACACTACCTATGTTCGAAGATTCCTAAAATGCTAGCAGTTTGTCTATCTCCAACACTTGCCTCCTCGAGAACTATACAACATAATCTCTCCCTGGACTTTCTCCACCTGGGACATTGACATCATATGGAAGGTTACTCCCAAAGCTTCAAACGGGCACGAGTCCATCATGGTCACTATTAATTACTTCACCAAATGGGTCGAAGCCGAGTCATATGCAGTGGTGAATGCCAATAAAGTAGTTAAGTTTATTAGAAAGAACATAACCTGTCGATACAAAGTTCCCCAACGGTTAGTGTCAGATAATGTGCTCTACTTTGATGCTGAGGTCACAGAACTAGTTGACGAGTATGGAACTTAGAGGCACAAATCTTCTCCCTACCGAATCCAAACTAATGGTGTTGTTGAAGACTCTAATAAAAGCCTCCATACCAAAATCAACAAGATGACTGAGAGTTGCAGAGATTGGGTCGACCGGATCCCTTACGCCCTTTTGGGGCTACTGCTCTTCAATAAGAATGCCTATTGGGGCTACTCCTTATTCTCTAGTGTACATCATAGAAGCAGTCCTACCCGTTGACCTAGAAATTCCTTCCCCCCGCATCCTGTTTGAAGATAATAATTGGCTACGTGCTCGTTAGGATTTTTTCTTGACTCGTTTGTGTCCAATTTAATTCTTTAGGTAGTCGGTTTTAATTAGTTCGTCCAAATAATGAGTCCATTTTCTTCCCTTTTTCGAAAAATCCCAAAAATATTTCCCTTTTTTATGTATATATTTCGAAAAATCCCAAAAAAAAAATCCTACTTTTTTAAAATATTTTCAAAAAAAAAAAGATTTTCTTTTAAAATGCCAAAAAGATTTTCCCTTTCTTATTTTTAACACAAAAATATTTTCTTTTCTTTTGAAAAATACTTAAAAACTCCAAAAATATTCCTCTCGTCATGGCGAACGAACGTCCTTTACGGGAATACTTTGGCCATTTCCCATTATTTGATGTTAACCCCGATTCAAACCTCTATTCATTAATTCATGGCTTTAACCCTCAAACGCCCATCGTTGATACTCGTGTGTTATACACGCACACATCTCCTACTCCACCGCCTTCGGTGCCGAGTGTCAACCCATCCCATGCTTCGTCGTGCACGCACTGCTTTCTTATCGATCACGTGTCCGATGAGTGCCCATTTATATTCTCTCCATCTGAACCCGCCATGGAACATGTGCGTCCATATGACACTGTTTTGGACCCACCCTCGACGCATTGTCATGACATATCTAATGTCGAGGGGTATGCGTACCTTAGCTATTCATGGCGGCCTGATCACCCTTCCATGCAATATGACTCCCAACACCATGTTATGGATCCTTACGATTTCCAACAGTTGTCATCGCAACCTCGTGCACCTCATCCCCATAAGTTCCTTTACTATGCTCCTCGTGCTGATCAACCTTTTGTCTTTCATGAATATTCTTCTCCCGTGTATGATGAACTTGGCCCCACTCCACACACTTCATTCGAGTATTATCCATTTAGTCCTATCCATAGCGCATTGTGTCCACCTCAACCACCGCCGCCACCCGCCACCACTTTAACACCATATTGCACATCCGCTCTCGAAGGTCTCTTGCACAAGTTCGCGCACACTCTTCAATCTCAAACTGAATCACTTCAAAGGCTTGAACAACGATTATATGATTTTGAGTGTGCGAACGAGACGGATTCCACCCCAAGTCGACCCATTATTACACATGCGTGGGATGATGATGTGTCGTCTTGTGCCACGAATTTTGAGTGTGACCACCCCTATCATGCTGAGAATTTTGAAGTTGAGACCACCCAGTGGTCCGAGCCCCAAATTGACATTTGTGTTGACCTATCGACTATCTGTGTGACTGATCCTACACTGCCCCATCCTCTCGAACCCAACATTGAGGTTCGCCTTTCCCCGTCCATAGAATCCTTCATTACGCTCGAGCTTTTACCGTATGCCCCAATTGCATATGTATCTGACATGCCCCTGTCTTTTAGGTTAGCTCCAGCTACGAGTGCTCACCAATGTCCCGAAATAGCATCAGAGATGGTCCCCACCTCTCTGGCTATGGATCCTACCCCATCATATTTGGCTCCCCTTGAGCCGAATATTGATGTAGATTCATCTATCTCAGATCTTAAAGCCTCATTATACCCTTTCACCACTTTGGATGGTGACTCTCGGGTGGCTAAGTTGATCACTCCCTCGTTCACTTTCACACCTCCTCCTACGAGTGCCCTTAAAAATTATTATGAGCCTTATGAGGAGTGTGTTTCTCCTACTCGTGAGTTGGATCATCTTCCCCCACCCTTTGTCCCACCCGATCCACCCACTGTCCATTGCACCCCACCACTTGATTTGGACCTTGTTATTGCACCTCACATGTTCCCATCTACATATTTGGGTCCTCACCTACACCCACCCTCCACCCTAGTGCTCCATGATCACATCTGTGGATTTTTCATCGACACCACTATCTATGAGAGTATTTGTGCTACTCTAATCTTTCGTGACACTAAGCTTGTTACTCTATGCACACCACTTCTTTGTGGTGTTGATTTTATCCATTTAGAGCTCCATGGCGTGTCACGGCGCGACCATTATCATCGTCCATTTATAGAATGGTCGTGCACCTTCTACGAGTCCCACCCCTTCACTATTGCCACACCATTTTGCCTCCCCATCCAATTAGAGCACCATTCTTATAGGGCACTTATTGCCCTCACATTTGCGCTCAATAAGGCTCGTGACTGGTGCCTGTTCACCCTCACCCTTTCCCATCTTCTCCCTACCCTGATACCCACCCACCCATGGTCCACTTTGCTATACAAGTGCATTGATCTCTTTTAGCGTTTATCCAACAAAACTGACGCTTCAGTCTTGTTTGGGGGTGATACTCATCACCCAATTTGTTTTGCCACTCGTGCTTTCCTAGTTCCTAGCCTTAGGGTGAGAATGGTTCGGTCTAGCTGAAGACATTAAACTTAGCGCTACCAGGAGGCAGCCCGTCATTCATTATTTTTTAGTATGAGTCTTACCCTGTTTGGGGATGGTGTTTCACACCACCCAATGATTTTCTCATGCTTTATAGACTTGTACGTATTGTTGTATCACATTTATTTTTCAGGTTTCATCTATGCTCCAGAATGCGGTACATTTCACTAGTGGTTCATTGTGGTACTATCTTTCCTACCTTGTACCTTTCATTTTTATATATGGTTTTAAACATCAAGGACGATGTTCTCTTTTGTTTAGGGGTGGGAAATTTATCAAAATCATGCCTCTTTTGAAAATTTTCAAAAACAAGTGATTTTAAAAATTTTGTGCAGTTAAATTTAAATTTTTATGATATGATTTGTCTATCATCCCTCTTTTAGAAATCTCGAAATACATGTGTTTGACCCAAAAATTACGCTTTTAACCTTAAATTAATTAATATCTCCAAAAACGTACTTGCACTATGAATTCCTAAACTCGGCAATTTTACACCATCACGTTTGAAGAGTAACTATATTCTCAAGAGATTCTTAAAAGATCACTAGTGGCGACTTAAACCCGTGAGATTTGATCTTTTCACCTCTTTGAGGGTTTTTACGTATCTCTGAGTCACGAGTTGACTCAACCTTCTTTGGGTACCACATTTAGTCGTTGCATGGTCTCATTATTTTTTTCAGTTTTGGCTTAATCACTAAGAATGACATCATCTTCGAGTTATAAGAAACATGTGTCTTGTAGTTTGTCCCAAGTACTAAATTGAATTTTCCATACACTTACCATTTTTACCCTTCACTCCCCCTATTATCATCCCATGTTTTCCTTACCCATATATATCCCAGATACCATCCGCATATCATTTTCCATCACTACCATAATTTTTAAGAAAAAGAGTGTTTGGAAAATTCTCATGTAAATTGTTTTCATTTGTGTTATGAAAAGAAAAATGCATCGCAATAAAAGAGAAAGTAGAAAAAAAGAAGCAAAGAAAGAAAGAAGAAAAGAAAACATGCGATTATAAATTCAATTGATGAAGACATTAGTTATTCAAAGTGTGTCACACTCTTCTCAAAAACCCCATCATTCATCTTCTTCATTTCTCCTTCATACCTTATATAAAGCCCATTTTCACCCTTAGTAAAGTATTCGGGCAAATGAGAAGAATATATGGTGAATAACTCGACATTCTCGACATAGTATGTGAGACGTTTGAACTTGTTTGCATTTACTCACCTTCTCACACACTAGAGAGATACACTTACCCAATTCTCAGAGAGTTCGATTCAACGAGATATATCTAATGAGAATTGAAGTCAAAGCTTTGATTCTATAAAGGCGATCTAAGAATTACTCTCGTGAGACTTAAGATTATTTTACATTAACACATGCTGAGTTTTAGGAAGGATTGCGCTTTTGGTATTAAGTAATTAAATATCTCATTTTGATTGTTGAATACTCTGTTCCTTGAAGTCCTTTTAAGTTGGGTTGTATATCGTTTCATCATCTACTCAGATACTGCATTTAAATAAGTTTTTGAATTTTGTGGGTACATTCACTGCAAACCCTCACGAGACACCACTCATCCTGTAAGGCAACCTATAGGTTTAACGGCTTGTTCCACATGCTAAGTGCAATCGCCAGTGCCTGCGAAAGTGGCACACTTTTGGATACTTCTCTCTGTTTTCTCTCTAATTTTTGCTCGAGGACTTGCAATGTTCTGTTTGGAGGTGGTGTGATAAGCACCCAAAAGTGTATAATTTATTCCCCGAATATGTGCATTTTAGTCGCTCATTTTAATTAAAAATGGCCTTATGTTCGTATTCTATTACTTTATAAGTCAATACGCAGTTGCGGTGTTAAATGAGTCAATTGCAATGCAGAAGCAGTTAAAAGCATGAAACGAAGAAATCAATGTAGTTGCGAAGTCAGAGTCCCTATTTGAGCTTGCACCGATGTGGTCCGATGTCCCGAACCCTGTTCCCAAACAAAACCAAAACCTAACCATCACCCGAGCCCCATGTGTGTTTAGTTTGTATTTTATATTATTTTAGACTTTTATTTGAGTCGTGTCGTTTTTAGGAATTATTTAGATTTATTCAGAATTTTCTAGGATTTATTTCCTATTTTTATATTTCTTTATTTAGATTTAGATTTTTATTAGCTTTTAATTTTTAATATTTATTTTATTTTATTTTATTAGGATTTGTTTTTAGGAGTTTGTTTTTAGTTTATCGGATTTTATATTTTTTTTTAGGATTTTTATTTTATTTTTAGTTTTTTTTATTTTATTATTTGAGTTTTTTTTATATAGTTAGGATTTTATTTTTTTGTAGATTTTAAATTTTAGTTTATTAGTTTTATTCTTTTTTAGTTATATAGTATTTTTTTTTTAGGATACTAATACACACACACATATATCCTACACCCATACACTCATATACACACTAATACAACCCTCACCCTTTTTCCCATACACCTCAACACACCCAAATATTCCCCAAAACCTTTCTCTCTCTCCTTTTTCCTCCATAGCCCAAAACAACACATACCCTACACCATTAAACCAACCCAAACCTCCCATCACCTCCCACCTACATCTCCACAAACTCCAAAACCCGAAAATCCATAACCACGAGCTCGGGGCTGCCAAACCCTTACCCGAGCCACCTACTTAGGTCTAACCCGGATCCGTCCCGAACCCAAACTCGAACCCTGGTAGCCCCACCAGCACCAACCCAAAACCGTGTCCAACCCGTTGCAAAAAACCCCCATCAAACCCGAATCCATTTTCCCATACACCTCAACCCGATTTCAACCGAACTCACCCACCAAACTGGTACCCGACCTGCATCACCTTCAACCGAGACCCGGTTCAATCTCCTACCCACCTATCGAAACTCGGTTCCTATAAATTAGGAACAAATCAAAGTCACCTCCAAAAACCCACGTACATATCTCTTGAAAATAAAGAAAAACCCTTGACTTGGCCAAACCTCAAATCCCTCCAAAATAAATCTTGACTAAAACCGTTTTCAAATCCCAACAATATCTCCTCTCCCGATGAAGACTCGTGGCTTATAAAATAGGAGAGGCCCGTCATTTGGAAAGAGGGAGATCTATAATTTTTTGTTTTAAACATGAGATAGATTTTGCTCCAACACTCTATGGAGAGTGTTTGTATTTTTAACAAATAACTCAATATAGAGTGTTGTGGGATAAATTATTTCACATGAATGAATTTTTATGTACAAATTTGTAGTGAGAGAGTTTGTATTTTTAGCAAATGTTTCTCATTATCTAATAGTGCATTGAGAGTTCATTTGGAGGGAGAAATACTTGATGCAAATCTTTGTTGGGATTGATTGTATTTTTAGCATTTAATTTAAACATTGATGAGTATTTAGGAGTTCACTCATTTATACATATTGTAGATAATCTTATCTTTTTCTTTTTAGTATTTAATTTATTTTCTCTCTTTGAGATTGTTGCTTATTGAGAGAAAATTATGTAAATATTTTAATTAGTTAGATTAGTTTTAATATTTTTTTTTTTGTTGATTCATATTGTATCACTTTCTTTTAGTAAAAAAAATCATCACCTTGTTAAATAAAAATTCTTTTTAAAAAAAGTAAAAATACCAAAAAAATAATAACATGAAAATGATTTTTATTCAATTATCTTCACACATGAAAGGTGGATTGATACCCTTACTTATCCAATGAATAATTTTATGTATTTGTAGGTTGAAGGAATTTTGATTGGAAAGGATTTGCAATAACGACACTGACATTATGAGCAAATTTTTCTTTCCATCAGTACTATCTCCGGATAGCGCGATCATTCAATCAAAAGGTCTAGAACCATGGTGTTCAGGAAGGAGACCTTACCCTCAAAGAGATCATAGAACCCATCTGGGACGTCAGAGAGACATTCAAATCGATTTAGAGGGGCCCCTACATCGTAAAGAAAATTGTCTCAGGAGGCACTGTTATGCTCACGGACCTCGACGCAGAAGAGATGGCACGTCCAGTAAACCTAGATCGTTTCAAGAAATTTTACTCTTAGTTTGAAATTCCAGTGCGCCACGACTCTTCTCATCCCCCTTCTATTCTAAAAAAAATCTTCATTTCCCCTACCCAAAACTGTGTGGGACCTGATTCACTAAAAAAAATCTTTTCTTTTCAAAATGTAACTCATGAAAAATTTCAAAACTCCTGGAGGTACGTACGTAGCCCGTACGCCATACATGGGCATGGTCCCCTTTTTTCAAAAAATGCAATTCTTTTCTAACCTCCGATAATGGCGATCCATTTATCATTTACATGAATAAAAGGATTATGTATGCCTTAGCGATTGGTATAGATAATTCAAATGCAAAATTCATCAAGAGGCACAACAAAATATGATTAAAACAAATTTTTATTTCTAAATAAGGAATACAACGTTTTTACATGAAGTATTAGCAAAGGAATCCACTGAATAAGCCATATTTAAACAAACCTAACACTTACCAAGCTACACAAAAATTAATCCCAACCCCAAAAACACAAAATAATAAAACTACCTTATCTTCACTGAAAAATTACCCAAGCTTCATAAAACAGTGCCTTTAACTTCCCGTTAGCCCCGATTTATCATCATTCCCTGCTCTCATAGGTCCCCAAGTCTCCCACTCCTGGTTAACACTCCATATGCGCTCCATAGAGCGGTAAGCCCTGACAAGCCTGCACAAAACCACTACATCGTACTCTATGGTATCGAAGGTAACAAACCACCATTGATCGGTCTCTTTCGCCATGATTTTCTTTACTACTCGCTTCCACATCCATTTTAGGTAATCCCAATACACATGTCAGGACCCTCCCACGGATAATGACAGATGGGTAGATGGACGACGACACTGCTACAAGGAGCCCAGCATCATCCTCAGTGATTTAGTACAATCCTCCACTGGGAAGAAGTTCATTATACGAGGGGAATAATTTCTTCCCACCCAACTAGGCACAGAAGCCGCTATGGGAAATAGAAGGAAGTTTGTCGAAGGCCCACCAACTGCACATGTCGGTACTCTTCAAGCTGCAAGTCTCCCCAGTAGGGCATTGACCAATAAAGACATCGGGTTTTATGATCCACAAAATAATTGACCCAATTCTCTAGTGATGGGCTGAAACAGAAGAAAGGACACACAAAGAAATTAGGCACGCCGTCCAAAGGATACTCACGAGGGGTTTCCATATGAAATCTGTCTAAGCCACATGAACAACATCATCGGTCACCCCATTAGAAAGTCAAAATGACCCTCCTTCCCAGCATTCAGACCATTTAAAGTCTCAACCAGCACCATCGTCGCAATATTATGGCAATAAGACATCCATGCCGTTATCATAGACACTTGGGGATCCACCATCAAATCCCATGTCACCAATAAATGCCTCGTAGTAAGGCCCAAGGTTATAGCTCCAGCAAAGTTAGCATCCTCAAAACCCCTCAAGCACACTGAATACTTAACCACTTGAAAAGAAATCATCCCTCCAGTAACCAACAGACGAGCCATTGAAGGAGAAATATTGAGAAACTCTGCCAAACATGCCTGGAGAGAATGGGAAAAATCAGGCATAGTCGCCACTAGGCTTGTAAATGGATCGGATTCGGATCGGATCAGGTAAATCCAAATCCATATCCATTTATGTTAAACGGATTCAGATCTGATTCGTTTATTAATCGGATCGGATCAGGCAAATCCAAATCCATATCCATTTATGTTAAACGAATTCGGATCCGATCCGTTTATCCGATTATCCGTTTATGTTAAACATGATTTGCAACATTTTTATTTTCAACGCTTCATAAATTTATTTTACAAATGTTCCCAAAAAAAAAGCAGATAATGAAATAAAGAACTATTATAATAGATATTTAAAATATACATTTAAAATACTATTAAATACGATATATATTAATTATATATATATTAATCGGATCGGATTATTAACGGGTTGGAGTATATGAATCCAAATCCTAATCGGATTTGAGGCATGATCCAAATCCGCATAAATGGATCGAATTCGGATTTGGATAAAATTCGATCCATTGACAGTCCTATTCACCACTATACTGGGGCTGACTCCCAAGATGGTCGAGAATTCTTCATAGGTAGGACAGACCTCGATGAGGCCAAAATAGAAAACATGGTCCTTAGGTTACCATAACTATATCCCCATTGCTAGCAAGTTCCAGTCTATGGATCGATTATGCCACAGGGAAACCCGACGCAGGTTAAAAGTATCGTAGTCCACATACTATAGGCAGATGACCTCCAGACCATCAAAGTAAGAAAAGAATCCTTCATACATGGTAAGAGCCATTTGGAAATAAAAAAATGTAAAGCAAGAAGAGAAATGTGGGTATTGGTGGGGAAAGCACATCCTATACCCCTCCTTTTATACTCAAAATCCTTGGTAAAAAATTGAACTCTAGAAAATCGATTAATTCTCAAACCTACAGGAGTACACTAATGTGCATCAAAGTGCAATCAAAGCCTAGGAATGATTTGACTTGACCCCCAGGTCGATACGCAAGTCAAAGAGTATGTCGATTGGCACACCCTTATTTTTGGAAAATTCCATCTTTCCTCTTTTACCAAAATCAATTTCCGAAAAAATCCTTATTTTGAAAAGCTACCCTCGGGTCATTCCTTTTAAAATTACTCCTTCCTCAAAAAAATTGTTTTCATTCTCAAAACAAATTCTTACTCAAAAAATATGTTTTTGAGTAAATCAATTTTACTCCCGTTTTTAAAAGAAATAAACATTTTGCCTTTCATTCATTTCCCTACTTATCCCTATCTTTGCATGAAATAAACAATCTTGCCAGAAAATCATAAGTGCATATAGGATAAGTCACTAAATCCAGAAAAATGCATATATTTCATATATATTTTGCTTCACTTGGTTACATCTTGCAGATAGAAAGGAAAACCATAAAAATATAAACAGGATTTTGCTTGAACCCTCAATTGTCCCTCTCAAGCCCTCAACCCCCGTGGCAGATGAACTATTCCTTGTGATGAGTAGTGGATCCTCCACTTCCAAAGCCAGAAACTTCATCAGAAGTGGCAGGAGGCATAAAGTAGGAAGGAGATGACTTATTTGTATAATCAGCCATGGATGCCATCCATTCCTTGATATCCCTCGGCCAGTTGGTCGAACCCCAAACATACTGCAAACAAAAAAGCAACAACAAAAGACAAATCAGTTAGTAAAGAAGCAAAGAAGAATCAACAGGACAAGAGAAGGTAGTAGGATATGCCTCAGGCCGGAGGGCCTCATTGGTAAGCCCCGTCAACCCAGACACCGACGCATTAGGATGGTGAGACACACTCAGTGACTCCTCGCTACTCAGTCGAAATTTGTAGGAAGATGGAGTAACTGAATGATCAGAGCCTCCTCTGCCGCTGCCACTACCGATAGACCACCACCCGTGCTATGATCCGATCCCACTGATACACTAGTACCCCTTCCCGAAGTCGTGGCATGTTCTCCACATAATAGATACAGGAGGGCATTAACCAACTCATCAAAAAGTCCAGATAATCACAGCTCGTCATTGTATATGTATAGGTCGTATAGGGCTCTCCAATCATCACTATTGCTCGAGCCTCATCTGACATCTCCCTCACCTGCCTCATGTACATAGGGGTCACCGACGGTGGGACCACCACATTCTCCTCCATATTCTATCTCACCACCCTCTCCCCTAGGTACTAGACGTACCAAATCGCATGCACAATGAACCACCGTATCTACATATGTAGGCCCGTCAACCCAATATCCTACGGATTCATCCCCTAGGGGTAAAAGGTAACCTCCAATCCTTAACAGAGAATTAGTATCTATTGAAGAAATGAAGATGCCAAAAATAACTCAAAAGGATGAAAGATAAATTAGTTGGTCGTCAGGGCGTTCGGAGTCCATTGCACGTCCATCTAGGATAAAGACTAATTCGACCGGCGATTGGACTTTTGCCACCAAAACATCCAGCAAAAGTCCCCCAAGTCCTCATCCTTTAGGGCTATCAAACCGACATTGTTCCCAATCACATCATAAAACCATGTATACAAAAGAAAGGAATCTGTAAAAATGAAACAGAAGGAAAATACAAGGAAATGCATAGAAAGGGAAAATATATCCAAAGTTACCTGCAAAAGATATGTGTCTCCCATAAAAGTCTGCTGGTAGCACCGACTGAAAGCATCAAAAGAAGAATAAAGGGACGCCTAGGTCAGGCTCTACCAGTCATACAATTGGACGTCCAAAATCGTCATCAAATATGGAAAAAATCAAAGATGGACGACGTCGCCACCAAAAAGCCTCCCAATAAAAGTTGAATAAACAAATAGGTCGTTTGTGGGTTACCTATCTCCCGTCGATAATGTCCACCCTCCTCCTTAGGAGCGTCTCTTTCAAAGAAGAAATGTGGATAGAATCCTCAGATACAATCCTACCCACGTCCCCTAACGTCACCTGCACCACCTCTGATGTCACCCTCAACGTACAGTCCACAGCGATCTGGAACCCCTCACAATAAATCTTTCCATATGTTGAACATCTATGGGAATAACAGTCATATCTCCGAAGCCAAGACGAAAAGTGTGGGCAGTGTCCCACCACCTTTTCCCAAGAGCACACAAAATAGTAGTAGAACGCGGTGTCTCATCCAAAGCCCGCGCCAAATAACCAAAATCGACATATGAAACCATCCAGGGCACCACAATGGGAAGCTTCTCCTAGACCTCCTTCATCCCCGTCATCCCCTGAGACTGAATGCTCAAAGGAGCAATGTCAGTCTACAAAAGAAGAAGAAAAAGAAAAATCTTTTACTAGAACAAAGAATAATGAGATAAATAAAATGGAATACTAAAGGTCAAAAACTTACGTAGGCACTAGGGTTCTTCACCCTAGACGGAAGGTGGTATGCAGGCTCAAGTAGTAGGACACGGTCTACATGATTGGACAAATCAAAGGCATTGTCATTACCCAATACAAGGGACACCCTAGACTGCCACTCCAGTCCATCCTAATCATTAACAGCCAGCCACTCAGTATTATATCCCACACTTAAAGAACTAACCATTTGAAGTCCTGAAGAAAAAAGGACTTAGAAACGATTTTTAAAGAGAGAAAGAAGAATATTCAACCACTTGAACGCGTGAAAGATGGGGAGGCATCTCCCCTTTTATAGAAGGCTAAGGGGCCTGTCGATCGACAATCCCCTAACCATACCGATAAGCAAACACATTATTCTCTTCCCAAGAAATCCCAGGGGTCCATTCCATTGTCGAATGTCACCCCCCAAGACTGCCTATCAGTACCCATTTTCAAATTTTGCAAAAAAAATGCCAGAAAATCTATAAATTGCCCAAAAATTCCCAAAAATACCTAAAACTATGGAACATTATTTCCTTAAAAAGATTATTTTTAGAGCAGTAAGCCCCTTACAAACTCTTAAAATCCCTAGTAGGATTACTCTAACACCCTTATTCTCAACATACTCCACAACAAAACTAATGATGTGCCCGCATCCATGTGTATTATAATTCCCAGATGGAATCACAAACATCACCTAGTAGAGTCTCAAAATAACATAATCCCTAGCGGAACCATAAGTGCATTTGCACCCCTAAGAAAACTTAAATTTCCCCAAGAGTGAAATTTCCCTCATTATAACTTTAGGTCCTCGGAATTGACCTCGGCATGTAGAATTGGTAGTCACAACCTAAGGTCCTCATAATTGACCTCAGACCGCCGAATTGGTCTCCACAACTTTAGGTCCTCGTAATTGACCTCGGCCCTCAGAATCAGTCGTCATAACTTTAGGTCCTCAGAATTAATCTCGGCCCTCAAAATTGGTCGTCAAAACTTAAAGTTCTCAAAATTGACCTCAACCCTCAAAATTGGTCATCACAGCTTAAGGTCCTCTTAATTGACCTCGGCCCTCAGAATTGGTCGTTACAAATTAAGGTCCTCATAATTGACCCCGACCCTCAAAATTGGTCATTACAACTTAAGGTCCTCAAAATTGGTCGTCACAACTTAAGCTCCTCAAAATTAACCTCGGTCCTCAGAATTGGTATCTATAACTTAAGCTCCTCATAAATGACCTCGACCCTAAGAATTGTCGTCATAATTTAAGGTTCTCAGAATTGACCTCGGCCCTCAGAATTGATCGTTATAACTTAGTTCCTCATAATTAACAACGACCCGCAGAATTGGTAGTTATAAATTTAGGTCCCCAAAATTGACCTTGGATCGCAAAATTGGCTGTTACAACTTAAGGTCCTTATAATTTACCTCGACCTGTAGAATTGGTCGTTGTAACTTTATGTCCACAGAATTGACCTCAACCCACAAAATTAGACGTCATAACTTAAGGTCCTCAGAATTCACCTCGTCCCCCAGAATTGGTCGTCACAACTTTAGGTCCTCAGAATTGACCCCAACCCTCAAAATTGGTCGTCACAATATTTGGTCCTCAGAATTGACCTCGACCCACAGAAACGATCGTCCCCAATATCACTCTAGGTTCACAGAATTAACCTCGATCTGTTGAATTGGTCACCCCAGTTCCTTGAAACAAATCTTAACATAACCTCGACCTGCTAAATTAATCATCCTTATCCCCTTAGGTCCTTAAAACCGACCTTTACCAACTGAATTGGTTATTCTAGTCTCCTTAGGTCCATAGGACTGACTTTGTCCCATGAAATCGGTCATCCTCATCACTTTACATCCACATAATTGATCTTGACTCGACGAATCAGTCATCCTCATTTCCTTAGGTCCTCAGGACTAACTTCAACCCATGGAATCGGTCATCCTCATAACTTTAGGTTCACATAATTTACCTCGACCAGCCTAATCGGTAAACCTCATACTCTAGGTCCACAAAATTCACCTAAAATCCTCTTCCTCAATATTGATGTGGCGTGTACTATTCGAATGCCTTCACTTGTTCCAAGCTCTCCTATAGAGGGGCTCTCTATAGACCCCCCCCATCCTAGGACCTCCTAAGACCTCCTTAGGTACCTAATACTCACTCGTTCACCGCAAACCCTTGGTCATACTCAGAGTACCGATCTAAAGGCCACTAGGCACTCTCAGGACCCGGTTGACTCTAATCAAATTTCTCGTCTAAGAAGAATCTCATGAATTTTCAAAGGACTCTAAATACCTTTTCCAATGGTCCATCCCGTGCATGAATTGGCCTTGCGGTTCAGACGAACGATCTCTTTGACACTAAAAATTGATCTGGAGGTCACAGGGTACTCCCAAGCCTCATTTGACCCCGTTTAACCCTTCATCTTGAACAAAGCTCAATGAATATATGAAGCTCTCTGAATCCCGTTTCTAAAGGTCCACCCCATGTATGAATTGACCTTACAATTCAGACGAACGGTCCATTTTACCCTAAAAATTGATCTAGAGGCCACCGATCACTATTAGGCTCCATTTAACCCAGATCAACTCTCCATCTTGAACAATGATGAATGAATTTTTAAAAGTCTCCTAATACTCTTTCCAATGGTCTACCCTGTGCACAAATCACCCTCACGCGATGGACAAACGACCCTTTTTACTCTGAATGGTCACCAGGCATTTTCGGGCCCCGTTTGACCTTAGTTAACTCTCTGAACAAAATGAGGCTGAATGAAACCTCGAAAGGATCCTAATAGTCTTTCCAATAGTCCATCCCGTGTGTGAATCATCCTTACGGTTCGGATAAACGGTCTGTTTTCCTCGTAGAATTTCTTATCTCGTGACCAGCGGGAGCCTTTAGAACCCATTTGACCTCAGTTGATTCCCAAACTCGGGTGTGACTCAATGGATTCTTAAAGGGATCTGAATAACCTTCCTAATGCTCCAATCTTTGGCATTTTATGACCATTTTTTCGAAAAACTTGCCTTAGACTGCCGAATGGCAGCTCCAAGACCCTACTTGTCGGTAGTGTGTCTGGGGTTCAATACTGATAGCTAGACCACGGACGCTATTGATTGGTACCCCCTTGGACCTATAAATAGAGGCCATGACCTCACTTTGAAAATCACCCCTTAACATCCCTCTCAGCAATTAAGAGAACATTCCTTCGAATTCAGAGTTATTCCCCTCTTGAAAAGACTATTTCCCACATTCTTTTCGTCCTTTTCATACTCCTTTAAGTAAATTCTCATCCCTCTCCTCATACCACCATCAGCTCATCATGAGATCAACGTATCTACAATCAATATCCACTTCAATTCTTCATAAGGAGATCCAATTCTCCACCCTTATCCTTAAATTCTCTTATGTTAGCATTAGTCACTTTATTTTCACTTTAATGTTTTATTTCATCACATCATATACCTTAATTTCAAACCTTGTTATTAGTATTTACACATACTTTATTTTCATATAAAAACCAAAAACAAGAAAAAGAGGGTTTAGTTGTAAATTCCAAACGAGAAATTCTCATCACATGTTCTCACACCAAAATACATTTTTTCTACATACACATATAAGCAAAGTCCCCGATTGGATTTATGGGTTAAACCCTACCTCGTGTTATCTTACAAGTACGTGGACTCTGATGCCCCTTGGGCTATGTAGGCATCTTGGATAAATCCCTAGATTCTAGTCCTCCCCTATGCACATTTTTCCCATGTTTTTGTAGAATATTCTTAACATATTTTATATGCTTGCTTCCTTGTGTCTTGTACGATGTACGCATTCGTTCTTCTATAATGACTTGTGAATTGGCAGACACTTACAATATACTTTGAATTAATATTTTGGGAACACTCCTAATGATTACCTCACTTCGCCTTTGTCCATAATGCAAGTTAAGCGATTTCATTCTTCATATATATTATTCACATAAGCACACACTTCACGGAGTTTAACAGGATAAGATTAACACATGACCATCAGAAACCAAAAGGGAGGGATGGCTTCCTAAAACCTTCCCATTCTGAAACTTAGTCCCCGGATCCTTGAACTATTGGTTTCGCAAGCATCAGTATTATCCTTGATGTCGTTCTCTCGAGGCGACAACATTTCTTTTGCATGTTTTGTGTAAAATAGGTTGGTGACTCTATTTTTACATATCCCCCCACATCAATGAAGGTCGAGCACCCCGAGAAAAGGCACAATCCTATGCATGCATGCCGAAAGGGAATGAAATGGGAGGAGAAGCCCTCGTCAGAGAACCACGACCCCCCTTCTAATGGCCACAATGCCTCTACACTGGGTCTGACACCCAACAACGTAGCGAACTCCTCATAGGTGGGGCGCACATCGTTTAAGTTGAATCAGAATACATGGTCTTCAGGGCACCAGAACTGTGTCGGTGTTTTTAGAATGTTCCAGTCTATGGCACTATTACGCCATAAAGAGACCTGACACAAACTAAAGGCTTTATAGTCAACGTTGTAAAGGAAAATTGCCTCTAGACCCTATAGGTAGGAAGAAAAGGTCTCGGACATGGGAAGTGCCATTTATAGATATGAAAAATTCTACGGAGGAGAGAAAATGAAATGTGGTGAAGAAAACATCTCCAAAGCCCCTTTCTATACCAAAAAATATCCACAAGAAAATAGTCCATTCAAATCAGCATCGTTTCCTGTGCCCCCAAAGTATCCAAAATATATAGAATGTGCAATCAAAGCCAAATGAGTGATTTGAACTTGACCCTTATGCCGACAAGTAAACCCGGGATATGTTGGTCACACCTCATTATTAAAAACCCTCATTCTTCTCTCCACTTCAAAATAAATCCCTTCAAAGGGAAGATTTTTTCAACCAAGACTCTAAGGCCATCTTCTACTCAAATATACTAAAAACATATTCAAAAATTCCAAAAACCCATTTCCCCTACTTTTTCCTCAAAATAGAACCTAGGCAGAAAATTAAAATGCATATAGAGTAGGCCACTAAATCAAGATAATCAAACAAAAGATGCATCATCTTTCCCTTTTTTAGTCTCTCTTTTCAGGTACAAAGAAGTCACTACATCAATCATAAAACATGGTTAATGCCAAGCTTCTCCAATCACAATGGCGGATCTATGAGAATATCCCGAAAGGAAAAAGCCAGAAATGGATGTCACCTCATCTATCGCACCAGCCTCTCCCCATGGTACCGGATGTACCCAAACTTATGTGCCAAGTAACCTCTTCATTTGTGCATGCATACCCATAACCCCCGCGATCATCGAAGATAAATGCCAACGAAACAATATCACCTTTATCCCCAGCAAAGAGTCAGTAATCTACCTAGAAACAAACTTTTGAAACCGAAGAAAAGGCAAAAATTAACAGTGACCTTTTCCCTTCCTCGAGAAACCCAGGAGTTCGTGTCCTCTTCTAATAGGCACCCAGTCCCCTAAAAATTTCATCATGAAAATGTTGGAAAAATTTTAAAAAATTGCCCCCAAAATACACAAGAATTCTTAAAAAATTCCTTTAAAGTAAAAAATGTCACTGCTATGAGAAAAAGTCATGGTGAAGCACCAAACCAATTACAAACTCTCATAAATATGCAACAGGATCATCGGCACTCACTCAACATATTCCCTGATGGAACCAAAGGTGTACCAGCACCAAAACACTCTACACTTTCCCTAGTGGAACTGCAAGTTAGCATAACCCCAATAAGATATATATTTATATCCACATAATCGACTTCGACCCACGGAATTGGTCACCGCAACTTTATGTCCACAGAATTGATCTCGATCCGCAAAATTGGTCACCACAACTTTAGGTCCACAGAATTGATCTTGACTCGCAGAATTGGTCACCCCAACTTTAGGTCCGCAGAATTGACCTCGACTCGCAGAATTGGTCACCCCAACTTTAGGTCCATAGAATTGACCTCGACTCGCAGAATTGATCACCCCAACTTTAGGTCCAGATAATCGACCTCGACTTTTTAAATTGGTCACTACAAATTTTGTTTCGTCAAATTGATCTTGACCTGCAGAATCGATGAGAACATCTTTAGGCCCACAGAATCAACCTCGACCTATAGAATTGGTCACCGTAATTTTTGAGGTCTGCAGAATTAATCTTGACCTGCTTAATTAGTCACCCCAACTTTAGGTTTGCAGAAATGACCTCAACTCACTAAATCATTTGCTTCAATACAGAATTGATCTCGACCTACTAAATCGATAACCTCTGCTCCCTAGGTCTGCAGAATCAACTTCAACCCACAAAATAGATCAACCCATTATTTAAGTCCAAAGAATCGACTTCAACCCTCCTTAGGTCCACAAAATTGACCTCGACCCTCTGAATCGATCACCTTCATTCCCTAGGTCCAGAATCGACCTCAAATCCTCTTCTCCCACATCGATGCAGTGTCTAACTTTCGATGACCTTCATTTGTTCCAAGATCGCCCGTTAAGGGGCTTTATAGACACCCCATTCTAGTACCCCCTAAGCAGTTCCCTAGGTCCTAACACTTATCCACTCATCATAACCCGTAGGTCATACTCTGAGTACTCATTTGGAAGCCAATGGATGCTCTCGAGCCCTTTTGACCCTGGTCAACTCCCTGACCTGAGTAAAGATAAATAAAACCTCGAAGGGCTCAAAATTCCCTCTTTAAATGTCTGTGTTCTGTGTAAATCAACCTCACTGTCCACACGAATGATCCGTTTCACTCTGAGTAATGACTTAGAGGCCATCAGGTGCACTCGATCCCCGTTTGACCCCGGTCAACTCTCCTACCTGAGTGAAGCTCAATGAAACCTCGAAGGGCTCAGAATTCCCTTTTAAAAGGTCCATGTTATGTGTGAATTATCCTCACGATCCACATAAATGATTAGTTTAACTCAGAGTACTGATCTGGAGGCTATCGGGCGCCCTATAGCCCAGTTTAACCCCATTTAACTCTCTGAACTGAGTGAACTCAATGAAACCGTAAAGTAATCTTAATTCCCATTCCAACAGTCCATTTCATGCACAAATTAGCCTCACTATTCTCATGAATGACCTGTTTTACTCCAAAGGGACACTAAGCACTTTTGGGGCCCGTTTGACCTTGGTCATCTCTCTAAACCGAGCGTAGCCCATTAAAATATTGAAGGCCTCTAAATTTCCTTTCCAATGGTCTTACATACACGAATCATCCTCACAGTTTGCACGAACGACCCATTTCCCTCCAAAAACACCCTATCTAGAGATCATCGGACACTTTTGAACCCCATATGACTTTGGTCAACTCTCGAACCTAGGATTGGCTCATAGATTCTTAAAGGTATTTGAATTTCATTTTTAATGGTCCTGATCGTGCATGATTTAGACTTATGGTTTGCATTTTATGCCTATTTTTCTAAAAAAGTTCGTTTAAGACTACCAATACGCATCCAAACGCCCTGCCTATCGACATGGTGTACTTTACTTTCCTAGCAAGTCAGGCACTGTGCCAATAGGTAGGCCAGGGACCATTCCTATTAGCACCCCTGGCCCTAAATGGCACTATATAAAAGGCTCATGACCTCACCCTTGAAGGAGGTCCCCTTTCAGCAGTCAACAAACATTCTATCATAATCAGAGCCTTCTCATTACCAAAAAAAGTCCATTTTTCAGCATTCCATCACCTCACTTTCTTACCACATTTAGGCATTTACCTTATCACTTTCATACCACTACAAAAATCATCTCAAATCCAGCAACAATAGTCTTTTAGGAGTTCTATTCCTAACCAATTTCTAGTATTCATTTTAGTGTTATTTTTCCTTTATTCTCATTTTGTATATCTTCTTGTCTTATTTCCTTATCTCATATAAAATCATATTCACTTTTTATTATTAGTATTTTACATAAATTATTTTCATATAAACCCAAAAAAGACAAAAAAAGAGTTTGCTTATAAATTCCAAAAGTAAGGCTCCCTTATTTTCTCACACCTTCACACTTGAACATATTTTTCTCAAAAATGCTTAAAGGGGAGTCTTAAATTTGAGTTTATGAGTTGAACTCTTCCCCTACACTATTTTCAAACTACGTCGACTTTAATTCTCCTTAAACTATGTAGGCGCCTTGGGCCAATCCCGAGATTCGAGTCCTACTTTTTTTATTTTATGTCTTTTATATTCTATTATATCTATTTTTTGAGTCTTGAACTGCTACATATTTGTGTCTTGTCCCACATGCACACTCTCTTTTCAATAGCGATTCATGTTTCAACAAACAGTTATGGCATATGTTTATTATTATTTTTGGATATACTCCTATGGATGAGTCTTCTCCTTCCCTTTCATGAAACGAGTCGGATAATTCCATTCTCCCATTATTTATATTACACACATGTACACACACATCACAGAGAAAAAAATGGGAAGATTAACATAGCCCATGAGAGATTAAAAGTTAGGAATAGGTGCCTAGCATCTTCCCATTCCATAACTTAGTCCCTGGACCTCCGAATCACTTGGTTTCATATGCATCAGTATGACCTTGATGTCGTTCTCTTGAGGTGGCGATATTTTTTTGCCTGTTTTGAGAAAAATAAGTTGGCGACTCCATCTCTTCGTGTTGTTCTCATTTGACAATAGCCAATTTTATATCCAAGGCAGACTTCAAAGACGCCAACATGTGTGGCAGAAAGAGGACCTCATTATCCTCGAATCACCCACATGCACATGGAAAAAAAGGAGAGATATGGGGCCTTTTCCTCCTTCTCTCCTTCGCCTCGACCCCGAGGACAGCTCACGACGGAGGAATCCGACCCAGATGGCCACAAGAATAATTTTTTATCATTAATGAAAAGTGAAATTTGTATTCGCGTGGAAAACTTTTAATCGTGCGTACGATTTTAGACAGAACCTATTGAAGCCTATAACTATCCATCCGTGCACGCGAGAATGAAATCCCACCATATGAATGTTTTAAGGAAAATATATTTTCTTAAAAACTTGTCTTAAAATGTATACTTTTTCCTTTTATCAAAAGATACTACAATTATAAAAAATAAAAGAATTACTTTTTCCATCTTGAAAATAATTTTGTAACAACTCGTATATTTTTTCATTGAGATTGATCACGTTCCAATGTCAAGCCGTATCGGTTGTTAGTTAAAATACCATTCTAAGTCTGTGACAAAAATAATAAACATTTAAAAAATTTCCAACAATATATGAAAATAGATATCCAAAAATAAATAAACCATTCACTTTATAAATCCATCGCCATGCTGAAGCTCTAATAATATAAAAATCTAGTTATAAGATGTCATAACCAAAATCTCTAAATCATATTATAAACAAATGTGGAGTCTAAGGACCCACCAAACCCAAATTTACTCTCTCATAACATAAAATACTAGAGAGAAAAACTATCTAAAGTAATAAAATAACTTAAGTAGCACTCCCTTAAATCCAATCATATAGCTAACAATAACCTAACCTAAAATTATTAGTCAACAACAATGGGTCAGAGATCACTTCAAGAATACCAGCTACATTTTCCACACATGAACCTAATTATAAGTACTAGAAGAGATAAATATCATCATAAAAAATATTAATTAACGACTGTTGATGTAAAAAATTAGATCACTCTAATTATTCAATCACAAATAAATAAATGAGACAAAGAATTTTAAAGTGGTTCAGCCTTATAAGAATAGCCTACGTCCACTGTTGTTTTATTGCTGAGTGTTTAGGAATTCTCGATTACAAGCTCTATCAAGAAATTCCGGTATGGATTTTGGGTCCAGCCTCTTACAATAAGGATTGTACAGTGTATTTATAGCCCTGAGGCTGTAATGTGAAAGGGTAATACATTAAATGGGATACATATGAAAGGGTAATACATTTAATGCCCCTTAAGCGTGTGCGTCTGAATGATAAGCATTTAATGAATCAATTGAACTGTTGGTTATCCCGCTATTAATGCTTTGTTCGAAGTGCAGCTCGGACCGCCTGAGTTGCTCGGACCGCCTAAGCTTTCTCTGTATTCAAGAGTTCCTCGGAAAGTTCTTGTTCCTCGGAGCGTGTGAGTTCCTCGGGGAAGCAGTGTTCCTCGGGGAAACAGTCTTCCTCGTTGTAATCTTGTACCTCGGAGCTTGTGGGTTCCTCGGAGGTGTTGTTGTTGCCATGTAGATCACCACGTGTCTTCATTTAATTGGGCCATGTCAGCAGACTAAATTTGGTATCAACAGAAGCCCCCAATGTTTCATAGTTCGAATTTTGAGGAGTAAGGAACATTCTTTCTCGAAATATGGTAGCTTTAAATGGTCTTCCTGATTTTTAGGAGTGTTTCCTTTGTATTTATTTCTCCTTCCACATTCGTAGAATCATGCTTTTTTGAACTTTTCTGCTTGCTTCGATTCTCGAACCACTTTTCGTCCTTTTAGCCGCCGTTGCCCGCTTTGATTCCCGCGTCCCTTTTTGTCTTTTTAATCGATGTTGCCCACTTTGATTCCCGTGCCCCTTTTCATCTTTTTAGCCGCCGGTAATGTAATCATACTTTTTTGTTATCATTACTTCACCATTTCCCAAGGCAAGGTATTTAAACTTCACAGACACTCTCATCGTCTTCTACCTTTTCAAATTTTTATCTTCGAGTTTTCCGTCGTCTCTTTCTCTCGTGTGTATTCATCTCTTCCATCGTCCGTTGTCATCAGATCCACTCTTTTCCTGTAATATTTTCTTCCTTCTTCTTTATTTCCTTTAATCACCATGGTTTACCCTGTTGAATCTCTTGACAAATTTCGATCTGATTTTTTCATTCCCTCTTGGGTTGTCTTGGAAGAGATTTCTGAGCCTTCTGATTATTTCAATTTGGCTGAGGGACATTGGCTCCCCAGCCTTTTTATTGCTGAGTGTGGATTTTCTTTTCCACCAAATCCCTTGTGTCTGGAATTCTGTCATTACTTTGACGTTGTTACTGCAAGAATAGCCCCCAACACATGGAGAATAGTTAATGGGGTGCATAAATTAAATCAAGTCCATGGAACTCGCATAGGAATTCCAGAAATCATATACTGCTATAGATGGGCAGTTAATGATAATATTTTTTATTTAAAGACTAGATTTTTAAGTAGAGCCTTAGTAGTCAATCTCCCTGATGCCAATAGGGATTATTTTGAACTTGGGGTTGTCATAAAAAATTGACAACACCCTCCATTAACTGGGGATGAGGTTTACCAGGGTCCCAGATGCCCTCCTTATGGCAATGGGATAGGTTATTTTTATTTCATTTTATTTATTTTGAAATCATGTTTCTTTTATGTTTGATAAAATGTGCCAGTGATATCTCAATGTTTGTTTATTTGCAGCTGATAGCAAGAGGAAGTGCCCAAAAGATGCAGATGTCAATATAAGGCATTTGAAACTTATCTGGAGTCTGCATCAAAGTGTTGCTGACGAGCACATTAGATCAGCTTCGTATCTGTTGCAGTACAAGAGCTACACCACTTCTTTCACTGCTCGTCCAATGATAAGTGAATCAGAGCCAGTACCAGCTTTCACCAACTCATCACTTGAATCCCATATTCCTTTAAGTGAAAGGATGAAGAAGAGAAGACCTCCTACCCTATTTGAGAAAACTGCCTCAGGTTCTGGGGAGGCAAAAAGGAGTAGGATTGATGTCCCAAGGGAGGGGACGAAGAAGAATGATGCACCTTCCTCAGCTGCTGCAGTTGTGAAGGTTGCTGAGAAGCCCGCAGTGGCTCCGAGCAGGACTGCTGCACCTGGAGAGGTGATTGTGATATCACCGACCAAGGGTTCTTCCTTGGTTGAATCCGTTCTTGTTCCCCCGAGGAGGCTGAAGAAAAGCTCCTCGGTAAATTTGGCTGATACCATCAATCAGCCCCCAGCTACTGGAACTGGAGTTCCAACTTTTGTTCCCCCGAGCTCTGCCATGAGCTCGGTAAAGTTCTGGATCATTCCCGAGGTCCAAGGTACTGAAGAAAACCTTACTCGGGACATGGTCACCTCGTTAGCTGCTCGTCACCTTGCTTCGGTAAGTTTTCTTACTTTGAACTTTTTATATTTCCTTTGTTATTTCAGTCTCTAACTTATTTTCTTTTTTTGTTCATAGTTGACGAGCTGCTTCAATATAATCCTGAAGAAGGATGAAGCGATTAAGGCTTCATGCTCCTCGTCCAGTGTGGAGGGAGCTCTGGAAGAAGCTACCAAGTCTCTGGAAGATTCTCGCCAGAAATATGTTGATGACAAAGTTATCTGGGAGAAGAAGCTTGACTCCATCGAGCAAGAAAAAGCTCGGGCTGTTGATGCCTCCAAGGAGTTGGAGAAGAGAATAAATGCCCTGGAGAAGGAAAATAAGGAGCTCGAGGAGAAGCTTAAAACTGCTGGAGAGTTTGAAGATAAACTCAAAGTTGCCGAGGAGGAGTTGGCTAAACTTCGGGAAGTAGGTCGGCAGAAGAAGGAGGTAGAAAATAAGTTGAAGACTACTGAGAACCTACTGTCCGAGAAGCTCTCCCCGGAGAAGTTGAAGAGGAAGATGGCTGTGAAGAAATCCTTCTGCTCTGGCTGGGACAAAGGGTGGAACAAGGGGTTGGCTTCCATGGTGTCGCAAGTGGATTATGGCAGTCTCAAATACTTTAGGGATGGATGGGTTGCTGCCCTTCAGGAGATGAAGGTCGACGAGTCTTCCGAGCTCTTCTAGAGACATATCCCTAGTCCCCCTCCAACTCCAGAAGAGTTAGAAGAGGGTGAAGCTACCTCCGAAGAGTCTTCGATGGTGATGGGAGATCATGCCCTAGCCATCCCGCCTGCTGCCGAGGAAAACCAGCAAATCGTTTCTTCCTCCGAGCAACTGCCTACTCTCCCCGAGTAACTATCCCTTCCCTCCGAGCAACCTACCTCTTCAACCCAGCCTCCCGAGAAGGTTTTGGGAGATAAGGAGAAGGTGTAGTATTGTTCGGGTTTCTCTTTATCTTTTATCAACTATAACCCAGAACTTGTAACTCTGAATTTTATGATCTAATAAAACTTGGACTTTTTTACATGCTGTTGTTTTTCTTTTATTCATACTCTGCTTATATTTCTTATTGATGATTGCTCTTTCTTTTCTCTGCTAGTTTCTGGCCAGGATGGAACTGCTGTCTGCCCATGATACAAAGTTGATGCGATAATGTAATGAATACTTCAAGGCTGGTCACACAGACCTGAGTGCAGCACAAGTTGTCGACATTCTCGGCCAGGAAGCTTCAGAACAGGCAGTGGAAGCATATCAATATCTGAAGTGTCTGCTTGATCGGGTTGAAGCCAATAACGTTTCCTATTATGAGATAATCGAGGGTCTTCAAAGCACCCTCGAAGACCTTCAGCTTCAATACAAAGAATCCACTGCCTTGTTGCATGAGGGGTACGAGAAGAAGTACCAGCAGATCATTGCCGACAAGGGCTACAAGAAGCTTTTTGTTGGGTACGATGTAAGGGAGAGAACCTTGAGAGGTGAGGTCGAAGAATGCAGAGTTTCTGGAAAAGGAAAACAACAACCTACAAAAGGAGCTGTCACAATTGAAGTCTGCAGCTTCCACTTCTAGTGCCTTGATCCCAGTGACCGACGAGGGATTTTCGTTCTTAGAAGTTGAGAACGCCAAGTTGAGGGACGAGTTGGAGACTTTGAAGAGCTCTGGCCCCTCTACATCCTCTCGTGGTCGAGCAAGAACTCTTCGGGGATGAGCAAGAGCAACTCGGGTTCTTATCGAGGAACAGAGGACTCAGTCTGCCTTAGAGAACCAGGCTTTCCAATTAATGGTGAAGAACCAGGCGTTGTCTGATATGTCAAAGAAGATTAGGGACCTAGAAACATAGCTCTCTGCGCAGAAGTCAGTCTTGGAGAATAAGGAGCTTTTCATCAAGAATCTCCACGAGCAGATGGAGAGGCTAACATATCAGTTCCACAAACAGCCCAGGGAGTTCTGGATGGCTGGATACAACGAAGCACTATACCACTTGGACGATCGTATCCAGAATGCCAACAATGAGGGCTATAAGCAAGGCTGGTTGAATGCCCTAGGTGTGTTGAAGCTCGAACAAGGTCATTATTTGTGGGACTATTATGATCCCGGGCTACTCGACCTACATGTGCCTCCATTCAATTTGGACATGGGTTGGATCCCTGCCAGGGCCATTCCTCGGAGCCTGATTTCCAAGTATCTCGGTGACTATAATTTACATTCTCAAATCGAGGTATCTCGTCCCGAGCATCTCTTAGATCGACCATCCGTGATGAATGTCAGGATGTTGAAGGATCTCAACTTCATAAATTCTCCTCTGGCTTTAAATGAGCCGCCTGCTGGCGAGGAACCTGTGTCAAAAGCAGAGGGGAAAAGACCAATAGAATAGGAATTTTTGATGTAATATTTAGTATACATTTCAATATCAATGTACTTATCAATGTAATTTATTTTGAATTCAATGAAAGTCTTTCATTTATGTTTGCAATCTTAATTGCTATTGTCTTTTAGTTATCAAATACTTTATATTTGTGCATATCTGTTAAAAAGATAACGATATTGTGTTGTTTGTCGACCAACTCAGTAATAATTAAAAAGTTACAAGTATCAATAATGTTGCTCGATCTCATAATAAAGTTTTGTTTCTCGACCAACTTAACAACAAAGTAACGAGTATAAAAATGTTTAAAATGTTTCTAACCAACCAAGGTCGTTAGATTCTCCATGTCGACCAACTATAGTTAGTGGGTTTTTATCCCCGACCAGCCATAGTAAATTTTTTTATTAAATGTTTCCGACCAACCAAGGTCGGTAAATTTTCCTTGTCGACCAGCTATAGTTGGTGGGTTTTTATCCCCGACCAGCCATAGTTAGTAGATTTTTCCTCTACGAGCAACTTTGGCACTTTCTAAAATAATCTTTCCTTCCGACCAACATAAGTTGGCATTTTTGAGAAAATATTTACTTCCTAACCAACATAAGTTGGCATTTTTAGGAATATTTTGTTTCCTAGCCAAACAAGTTGGCATTTTTTGGAATATTTTGTTTCCTAACCAACCGAGGTTGGCATTTTTAGGAATATTTTGTTTCTTAGCCAAACAGGTTGGCATTTTTAGGAATATTTTGTTTCCTAGCCAAACAGGTTGGCATTTTTAGGAATATTTTGTTTCCTAACCAATCGAGATTGGCATTTTTAGGAATATTTTGTTTCCTAGCCAAACAGGTTGGCATTTTTAGGAATATTTTGTTTCCTAACCAACCGAGGTTGGCATTTTTAGGAATATTTTGTTTCCTAGCCAAACAGGTTGGCATTTTTAGGAATATTTTGTTTCCTAGCCAAACAGGTTGGCATTTTTAGGAATATTTTGTTTCCTAACCAAAAGAGGTTGGCATTTTTAGGAATATTTTGCTGAGTAGTCTCTTTGCCGAGTAGTGTGTAGCACTAGTATTCCCCAAAAAATTTTCAATAAAAAGAGAGACTTGCAGAATATCTTCATCTTATTCATACTGATGGAACTGTGTTACATATACATCAATGATAATACTTGCGCAGATGCTCTGCGTTCCATGCATTCTTAAACTCCTCGCCTTCTAAAGTTACTATTCGATAAGTTCCTGGTCGAACAATTTCTGTAACTCGGTATGGTCCATGTCAGTTTGCTTCCAGCTTATTGTGCTTTTGAATTACTTTCTTCAGCACATAGTCTCCTTCTTTCAGGTCGCACTTCTTCACCCTTTTGTTGTAGAACAAAGTTGTTCGCTGCTGGTAAGCAGCATTTCTAATGGTTGCTTCTTCTCTAACTTCCTCGAGCATGTTTAAATCCATCCTTCTCATTAAGTCGCTGACAGGGGAATTGAAATTCAGTACCCTGTGTGTTGGGAGGCCCAACTCGACAGGTATAATAGCTTCACTTCCAAACGCCAGCATATATGGTGATTCTCCTGTTGCTACTTGGGGAGTAGTTCGGTAAGCCCAAAGTACTGATTGTAGCTCGTTGATCCAGTTTTCTTTCGCATCATCGAGTCTTTTCTTCAAACCATTCAGCAGCGTTCTTTTTGCCACTTCAGTTTGTCCATTTCTTTGAGGATGGCCTGGTGCTGAGTGGACCTTCAAAATATTTGACTGATGGCAATAGGCAGTGAACTCCTCGTTATCAAATTGTGTTCCATGGTATGTGATGAAAGCATGAGGAAGACCATATCGACAAATGATGTTCTTCCAAACAAATTGATACACCATCTCGTACGTCATATCAATGAGTGGCTCAGCTTCTACCCACTTAGTAAAATAATCCACTGCGACGACGAGGTATTTGAATCTTCCTCGGGTCGTTGGCAGTGACCCAACCAAATCAATTCCCCACATGGCAAATGGCCAAGGGGAAGTTATGGGTATCAGCAATGCTTGTGGAGTTCTTCGGATGGAGGAAAAGCGCTGGCACTTATCACATTTCTTAGCATAGGCTATACAATCAGCCCTCATCGTCGGCCAGTAATATCCCTGCGTCATCACCCTTTGTAAAAACGTCCGTCCTGCTACATATGCTCCACATGACCCTTCATGGATCTCTTCAATCAATCCTTTCACCTCGGAGGGATGTACACATCTCTGCAAACCTGCCATAATTCCTCGCCTATACAAAATACCATTAGTTAATACGTACCGAGCAGCTTTAAACTTCAATTTTTTGGCCGCGAGCTTGTCAATTGGTAATTCTCCCTCCTCAATATATGCCCTGATGGGATCCATCCAAGATGATCTGAATTCAAGGGTAATAAAGTTCATCGTTAGATCTTCATCTATGCTCCGACCAGCTAACACTTCAATTGGGATTGTTCGTCGTAGCTCGGTGCGAGTAGCTGATGCTAGTCGAGCTAGGGCGTCTGCTCTCACATTCTCCATTCTTGGTATTCTGACCAGCTGAATAGCGACAAATTCTGACACCAGCTCCTTTTCCTTTGCATGATATCTGATCATTAATTCTTCTCTAACTGCATATACTCCCATCATTTGGTTTACGATCAATTGAGAGTCACTGAAGATCACAACCTGCTGCGCCTCCATAATTTTTGCCAAATTAAGCCCTGCAATCATGGCCTTATATTCAGCCTCATTGTTGGAAGCTTTGAATTAGAAACGCAAGGCGTATTCCATATCGACCTCGTCCAGAGTGCTCAAAACTATCCCCGCGCCACATCCTATAGTGCGAGATGAGCCATCTACATATAGCCTCCATATAGGTAACTCTTCTTTAAATTTCTGATCAGTCAGAGTTCCTCGGTGAAATATTTGCTGCTTCCTTTCCTCCTCGGATTTTTCTTGCTCTTCGTCGATCATTTCTTCTTGCCCTTTTACCAACCGGAGTTGGTCTGAGATCGAATTCAATGATCCTGTAACATCCACTTGCCCTTTTACCAACCGGAGTTGATCTGAGCTAGTGTTTGTTGATCCTGTAACATCCACAGGTTGATCAGCTCCCTGATTTTTCTAGCTTATAAAGGGCTTGTCTCAATGGCACATCGGTATATACTACTATAGTATGAGCCTGGAAGTATGGCCTCATTCTCCTACTCGCCTCAATCAGCGCCAGTGCTAATTTCTCCAGCCTTGGATATCTAATCTCTGCTCCTCGGAAGGCCTTACTTGTGTAGTAAATTGGCTTTTGTACTCCATTCTCCATTCTAATCAACGTCGAGCTAACTGCATTCTCGGACACTGCAAGGTACAAATACAATTTTTCTCCCATCACCGGCCAGGACAACAGTGGAGGTGCTCCCAAGTATTTCTTCAAGTCTTGAAAAGCCTTCTCACATTCATCATTCCACTCAAAAGTCTTTTTGAGTGTTTTAAAGAATGGGAGACATCTATCAGTTGCTCGTGACACAAATCTGTTGAGTGCTGCTACTCATCCTGTAAGACTTTGTACTTCCTTCTTTGTTGTTGGAGATCGCAGCCTTAGTAGAGCTTTGATCTTTTCAGGATTTGCTTCAATGCCTCGTTGATTGACAATGTACCCGATAAGCATACCTTCTCGTACTCCGAATATGCACTTCGTCGGATTCAATTTCATTTGATATTTATCCAGTTGATCAAAAGTCTGATTTAAATCAACTAGATGATCGGCAGCTTTCTTGATTTTTGTCAGCATATCGTCAACATAGACTTCCATATTGTCACTGATTTTTTTAGCAAAGACCTTGTTCATCAGCCTCTGATATGTCGCACCTGCATTTTTCAAACCAAAAGGCATAACATTATAACAATAAGTTCCCCTAGGGGTAATGAAAGAAGTACTATCCCTATCTTCAGGTTTCATTTTGATCTGATTGTAACCAGAATAAGCATCCATGAAGCTCAGCAACTCGTGTCCCGAGGTAGCATCCACCAGTTGATCAATTCGGGGCAATGGAAAGTGATCCTTTGGGCATGCTTTGTTGAGGTCTGTGAAGTCTACACACATCCTCCACTTGTTGTTCTTCTTCTTTACCATCATCACATTAGCTAACCAATCTGGATATTTAACATCTTCAATGAAACAAGCTTTCTGGAGCTTCTCGACTTCCTCCTGTATAGCTTGATTCTTCTCAGGACTGAATACTCTTCTTCTCTGCTTCACAGGCTTGATCTCCTTATTCACATTGAGCTCGTGACATAAGAATTTTGGGTCTATCCCATGCATATCTTCGTGACTCCACGCAAAAGTTTGTCTTCTGCTTCTAAGGAAAGTTATTAATTCCTGTTTTAATGAGGCTTCCAACGATGAACCTATTTGAGTAGTTCGCTCAGGGTGCTCGTCGTCCAGAATGATATTTTTAGTAGTTCCACCACTTGACTCTTCACGAGTTGCGACTCATCTCGAGGATCCAATGTTTCAATTTCTGCACCTTCATCCACTTGATAGGTAGTAGTATTTTTCTTTGATTCTTCCATTTCTTCTTGCTCGGCGGATGAATAATAGCATTCCCGAGCTACTTTCTGATCACCTTTCACAACTCCTACTCCAAAGTTTGTTGGAAATTTTAGGCACTGATGCACTGTAGATGGTACAGCCTCAAATTTCTTCAATCCTACTCTTCCCATGATGATATTGTACGATGATTGGACATTCTTATCCATCACGAAGAAACGTATTCTTTTTGTCCGACAAGCAGGCCACGTACCAATGAATATATCCAACTTGATCGTCCCAAGTGGAAATACTTTCTCGCCAGCAAAACCGATGAGGGGTCTGTGGTAAGGCTCCAGTTGAGATAGCTTTAGATTTAAACTATAGAAACACGAGTAGAACATGATGTCTGCCGAATTACCATTGTCGACCAGCACTCTTGAAATCATTACTTCCTTCATTCTCATCTTGATCACCAGTGGATCATCGTGAGGATATAAAACACCTGCAAGGTCATTTTTTGAAAAACCGATGACCAATTTCTCCTTGTTCACCTTTCTCGGACAATCTTCATCAGCTAGATTTATTCGCTGAATGTACGAGCAAGCTTGAGCCTCACCGAGGTAAGCTTTTCTTTCTGCAGTAAGGTCTCCTCCTCCTGCATCTCCTCCTGTAATAACATTACAATTAAATGACCCAAAGCATATTGAAAATACCTCTCGTTCTGGCTGCCTTGGTTTCTTGGGAAGATCGGGGTCATCCTCTGGATCAACTTCATGCTTTCTCTTCTTGTTCTCCTCTGCTCGACGAGGAGATCTAGACCTTTCTCTAGTTCGATCGTTGTTTATTCTTTCGCCTCCCCGATCAACATACTTTGCTAGCTTTCCTCGTCGGATGAGTGTTTCAATCTCATTTTGAAGAGCTATGCAATTTTTGGTCATATGGCCATGATCCTTGTGGAACTCGTAATATTTTTCCCTATTCCACGTGTCAGGATCTGCCTTCATTTTCTTTGGCCAGTTTAACTCCTCGTTGTTCTTAATTTCTTCCAGGACGTGGTTGATATTTGCCTTCAAAGGTGTGTAATTATCAAATTTCCTCAAGACCTCCCATGACGACCTATTTTTGGATTGTTTGTCACCACCATTGTTCTTATGTTCTTTCTTCTTAGATTTATCACCTTCCACCTTGGTTTCTTTGACGTCCATATTCTTCTTCGCAAACATAGCCTCCTCGGCATTCATAATCTTGGACGCTTTTCCCATCAGGTCCGATATGGTTCGAGGTGGATCTTTGGCAAAAGTGTAGTACAACTTGTTTGGCAGTAGTCCACTCATCAAAGCAGTAATCGATGTCTTCTCCTCATAATCAATGACTTCGAGTTTCTCGTTATTAAAACGAGTTATATAATCTCTGGTACTCTCACCAGCTTTTTGTCTAACACTTAAGAAATGTGCTACTCGTTTAACTGGCTTTACTCCAAAGCAGAAATTACTAATGAATAACTCGGCCAGTTGAAGAAAAGTCGAAATCTTACCCCGAGGAAGATTATTATACCATATTTGAGCAGATCCGGTAAGTGTTCCCGAGAATGCTCTACATCTCATCTCATCTGGGACGGCATAGATGTCGGTTGCAGCTTGGTATTGTTCTATATGAAGGACAGGGTCAGTCTTCCCATCATACTTGGGAGTCACAACAGGTGCTTTAAACTTTGATGGTGTTGGAAAATCAACAATGTCCTGGACAAAAGGTGTTCCTCGAACAAAGGTTCGTTGTAGAGGGTTCTTGGCCTTAGCCATTTCCCCTAATCTACCCTCCAGCCTCTGAATAGATCCTTTCCATGCATCATTTCCTTCCTCGGGCCTATTGGTTCGAGCAACTGATCGCGTTGAAGTGGCTTCCTGGGATTTATCTTGACGAGCAGATGGTCGGTCATAGGGTCTATCTTGACGAGCACCTGGTCGCGACTGGGCAGATCCTTCCCTTAAATCTGATGGTCGTCGAAAGCTCCTCGACGCTGCATTAAGAGGACTTTTGTTCCTCCTAGGGCCTAATCGGTCGAAAGGAGAAACCCTACTTAATCTTTCCAATGCGCTGGTCCTTTCTGGGGAGAGGGTGACACGTTGTTCAGTATCTGTGGCTCACACTGACGAAGTTCGCCCAGGTTGATAAGAGAAATCTTCAGACTCCTCATTGCGATATAAATTAGTACGCCTAGTACGCGAAGAAGGCGCACGGGTATTTCTTTGAATGCTTCGTGGTCCGGAATGGGCTGATGCACCGGGTTTGGATGAGTTGTCGCATTGTTTCTTGCATGACGGTCTGACCCCGAGCCAGATTTTCCATTATTCCAGTCAGATCTGGAATAATTGGTGGAGCAGATGGATTTGAAGGGGTTCCAGCGTTTCGATTGCTGGATTCAGGAATATCAGCCATTGGTAATGGATTGTTTTTGATGAAAAACGATATTATCAGTCGTTTCCCACAGACGGCGCCAATCTATTGATGTAAAAAATTAGATCACTGTAATTATTCAATCACAAATAAATAAATGAGACAAAGAATTTTAAAGTGGTTCAGCCTTATAAGAATGGCCTACGTCCACTGTTGTTTTATTGCTGAGTGTTTAGGAATTCTCGATTACAAGCTCTATCAAGAAATTCCGGTATGGATTTTGGGTCCAGCCGCTTACAATGAGGATTGTACAGTGTATTTATAGCCCTGAGGCTGTAATGTGAAAGGGTAATACATTAAATGGGATACATATGAAAGGGTAATACATTTAATGCCCCTTAAGCGTGTGCATCTGAATGATAAGCATTTAATGAATCAGTTGAACTGTTGGTTATCCCGCTATTAATGCTTTGTTTGAGGTGCAGCTCGGACCGCATGAGTTGCTCGGACCGCCTAAGCTTTCTCGGTATTCAAGAGTTCCTCGAAAAGGTCTTGTTCCTCGGAGAGTGTGAGTTCCTCGGGGAAGCAGTGTTCCTCGGGGAAACAGTCTTCCTCGTTGTAATCTTGTACCTCGGAGCTTGTGGGTTCCTCGGAGGTGTTGTTGTTGTCATGTAGATCACCACGTGTCTTCATTTAATTGGGCCATGTCAGCAGACTAAATTTGGTATCAATAGTATCTATGAGTGCTCTTACTTAATATCAATTAAAACACAAATAATGCAACATGTACAACTAGAAAATTCATTTGCTTTTCGATACAAAGATAAAAAATTTAAATACAAATACATATATGTTTATAAGATAATGATAATGGGACACACTCTAACACAAAATACGTGATCTTGTATCTTTTATGATTATTTAAGGGTGTGTTTGATTGAGATGAAAAATTTTCTATGAAAAACAGGTGTTTTAACGCATGTTTTGACTTTGTAATACATTGATTGTGAATACTTAATGTAAGAACAATACTCATCCACATTACAAGTGCTACATTTTAAACCTCATTTTTAGTGAAAAATATTTTTTATTCATCCATCAAATAATTAATTTCCATGAAAAATACAAAAAGTAAAACAAAAAACTCATATGTTTTTTCACTCATTTCCCAACGTTTCAACCAAATAAACTATTTTATACGCAATTTTTATGTTTACTATCAAACACACCCTATGTAAAACTAGTCCGATATTAAGATATTCATCAATCATACTACGAAAAGAGTTAGTCGTTAATCGCGAAATAATGGCCTCAAGTTGTGCTCGGTCATTTATACTGGTATTAGAAATGGACTTGTCGTCAAATCACATGAGTAATATAAAAAGGAAAAGGACAAAATAGATATCAAATTGTTTAACGGAAATTGTTTAGTATTTTTTATGATGAATATTAATTGATGACATTATCAGATGGCTGATTGGATATCCTGTCTAGTATATATAAATGGACGACAAGGTTCTACTTTCTTGCACACCTACTCTTGAGAGAGAGCATTTGCTTATTTTGTTTTCACTGTTACATTTATTGATTATAGAAGATGGAGTGTGGAGGAGGTCTTGTTGAAGCTCTAAACACTAGGGTTTATGGCAACGCATCTCAAACTCTTGTTCTCTCTCATGGGTTTGGTTCAGATCAGAGTGTTTGGCAATACCTCATCCCTGTTCTTGCATGCTACTTCAAGGTTGTGGTGTTTGATTTAGTACTGTCACCAAATGTGAACCACCAACTGTATGATCCTGAAAGGTACTCAGGTTTTGGGTCGTATGCTAGGGACTTGGTTTGTATTCTTGATCAGCTGAATGTGAAGAAGACTGTGTACTTGGGTCACTCTATGTCAGCCATGATTGGTTGCGTAGCTGCTACAAATCGACCAGATCTTTTTCAACACCTTATCCTGCTAAGCGGCTCCCCAAGGTCTCTCTCTCTCTCTCTCTCTCTCTCACACACACACACGTACAAACACACACACGTACAAACACACACACGTACAAACCCGGAAAAAAACAAAATTAGACTTTTTGCTTGGTTAAGCCGAGACTAATGGGTGACCCATCACTATAAATTAAAGAAGTGTTAATTGAGTTAATTGTGACATGGACGCACTTATTGGTTTTGGACTCATGTGATATGTCGGGTATCACTTTATTTGTCAAAATTTAACGTATTATTATGCACAGGGGTTGTGAAAAGTAAAAAACAGTAAAGTAATAATATCTCGATACGTTAAATTTTGGTTGCGAAAGGAGAATTGACCCTAAAACTCAAACCACAATTATTTACCCGACCCAACCCTTTGTCACTCCTGATTCCAATACTTTTCACTTCTTTCACTTTCACATAAGGAGAGAGTAGGAGGTCGCTTTTTCAATCTATTAATGCATGCTTGCAAATATTGTTGTTAATGTCGATCAGGAAATTAATTGAGTCATAATAACAGTTTGTTTGGGAGTTTTATTTTGAAGAGAAAAGAAAAAAAAATAAAAATTATGATTTTTTTTCCGTCGTTTGGAAGTTTACATAGGAGAGAAAGTGTTATTTCATCATTTTTTGTCATTTGAAAGTTTAAAAAGAGATAAAAGAAAGAAAAATTTGTAAAAAAAATTTCCTTCTTTTCTCTTCAAAACTTCCCTTCCAAATATGAAAGAAATGGAGAAAAAGGAAAGTTATATCAAGAATGTATCTTATTTCCTTTAAAAAAATTATTTTACTTCCAACTTTCAAACACTAGAAAAGAGGGCAATTTACAATTAGGTCCCTTGGTAACAATTTTTAAACATTTAAAGACAATTTACAATTAGGTCCATTGGTTATGCCACTAGCGTGGACTTTTACAAGAAGGGAATTAGTGGACCTAAGTGTTTAAAATTTGTTAAAATTCCTTTAGTGTTTAAAATTTGTTCGTGAGGGACCTAAGAGTACTTTCCCCAAAAGAAAATTATTTTATCTTCCTTCCTAAATCCTTTCTTTCTCTTCCTTTCTTTTCTCTCTTATAAATTTTCCTTTCTTTTCTTCTCTCCTAATAAAACTTTCTTTTCATTTCCTTTCTTTAAAAAACTCTCAAGCATGTTGTAACTGGTCATTTTCACATCCTCAAATATGAACCCACTCTCAAGCATGTTAGTTTTGTATAGCCCAGGGTCACTCTTAAAGATGCCACGAATTTAGTTCTTGAAGGCTCTTTGTTCGGGGATTCTAGACAAACACACATATTTAATGACAAATACACAATAAAAATGGGAGAATTAGATTTCCCCTCTCTTAGATATTTTTTTGGAGCTTTAAGAGTTGATAAAAAGATCTAAAAATAAAATTCAGCGCTACTTTGTTGATAATGCATACATGAGTTTTTGTAATGTATTAGTTTTGTGTGTACCATAACTCACAACATATATATTAAGAGTGGTGAAATTTAATGCCAAAAAATATTTTTGGTGGATTAAAGATTAAAACAAAATCTTATTTGCTAGGAACTTAATTGTGAATTTCCTAAAATAAACTAATAATGTGGAACAAAACGTATAATTTTAAAGAAAAACAAACTCACAACAAGTTGGCTTTTACAATGTTTTGGTCTCTTTTTTTTCTTTTAAGTTAATTCAACAATTAGCCTAATTTTTAAACAAATGTGCAAATTAGCTTTTGGTTGGGGGTGGGGGGCACTTTACTGATGATCCCAAAACTAGTTAACAGTCGATTAGGCAATGTCTTATTAGACGCCACTTTGGACCTATTATTGATGTAAATTATATAAATAATCATCAAGCAAAAGTCAAAAGTCCAAAAAGTAGAATGTTGAAATTGGCATTGATTAGGGATATCCAATCGAAACATACATATGCATATTTAATTTTGTTACATCTCCTTTTCAGGTATCTAAATGCAAAGGGATATAATGGGGGGTTTGAGAGATCAGATCTTGAAACTTTATTTAGTTACATGCACCACAACTTCTCAGGATGGGTTCATAATTTTGCTCCAAAAGCCGTTGGTGTTAATGACAAAACCGCCATATCCAAATTCGAATCCAGCTTAGGAAAAATGAAACCCGATATCGCTATAAACTCCCTTAAAAATGTGTTTTTTGGCGATTATAGGAGTGTGTTGCCGTATGTTTTGGTCCCCAGCACCATTATCCAATCTGAAGAAGATATCGTTGTCCCTAAATCTGTTGCATTTTACATGAAGAAGAAGCTGGGTGGGCATGCAAAGGTTAAAATACTCGAGACAAAAGGTCATTTGCCTCAGCTATCAGCTCACACTTTGCTGCTTCATGTTTTGAAGAAAATACTTCGTCTCAGAAAGTAATTGTGAAATTGGATGAGGGCCAAGTGTTAGAAAATAATAAATATAGGAAACCTTCAATTATTTTAATTTGGTATTTTAATTAATGTGATTGGGGATCACAAGGATTGTTATTAATTGGAGTGTTAAGAGTATTTTAGGTAGTCAAATCTAGTAGAATTAGGATTAGGGTTTTATTTTCGTATGAATGAATGCTACACCTCATAATATGGGGCAAGCTGTTACTATTGTTGTTGATTATTAATCAGTAAGAGATTTGTAGAAGAAGGTTTCTTTTTCATTTTTATGGAATTCTACACCACGATTTCTCTTGTGAGATTATTGCAAGTGACGTGTGATAGAGGTGGGTTGAAAGACGATATTTCAACCATGTTGGTTGTCTCTTTATGTTTGTTTGAAAAGTACTACTATATTATTGTTGTACTTATAATTATTAAGGTTAATTATATTTGGGTTTCCTCTGGGTTTACCACTCCAACTTTTAATTTCTATATTTAACCTACAATACTTTGAAAATGATTATAAGTAGTCCTAACGTTAATACCATTAATTTTTTGGATGGAAAATTTAGAGATGTGCATGGCACATGACTAAAAGTGAGAGCATTTTGTCCAAACATAATTTTTTTTAAAATAAAATCTTTAAATAACACCAAAAGCATTTAAAAATAAAGAAAATACTAAAAATTATTTTAAAAATATCAAAATCCTAGAAAAAAAATTACAAAATTTTTAAGACAATAGAAAATTATGAATATATATTTAAAATTCTGAAAATGACCTAAAAATATTTTTTTAATCGGAAAATTCTAACCAAAATTCGGAAAATATTTAAAAATACAAATAATTAGTGAAAAGAAATTGAAAATACAAAAAATGGTAAAAAAATATATATAAAAATTAGGGGGAAAATAAAAACGTATGAAATGGCAAAAAAATACAGTTATAACATAAAAGAAAATTATATTTAAATAAACATAATATTACAGAAAATCATTTGAAATTCGGAAAATTATATAAACATTAATTAAAATATTGAAAATTATCAACAAAATACTTTAAAACTCTTGAAAATGCTTTAAAAACTTAAAATTCAAAAAATATATTTAAAAATACTAATAATTATAGGAAAAAACAAGTGAAAATACTGGGATACGTTGAAAAAAACTTTTAAAAAATCTAAAAACAATATAAAAAATATTTAACAAAAATTGCTATCGAGAAATAAAAAAATAGATTTCCAATACAAAAAAATACAATGTAAAAAGAAAAACAAATTTCCCACATAAAAAAACATTTCCAACAAGTAAAGAAGAGATTTTTAATTAAAAAAACATATTCCCAACTTCAAAAAAATATTTCCAATAAATAAAAACTAAAAATCATTTAAATTTTCTAAAAATAAAAAAATAGTTAAAAAAAAGTCTACACTAATACATACGAAAGAAATAAATTGAAAAGAAAAATAAAATGAAAGGAATTACAGAAGAATTACAAATCTTGGCAAAAATAAACTTCCAATTTAAACAGAAAAACAAACCCACCTTCTCCATGATTTTGGTTAGCCAAAAAATTGGGTCAAATGCAAAATGAAAGAGAAATGATGCTCCCCTCCTCCACACAAACCTACCTACACAAAATTAATTTACACAAACCCAGAATTTATACAAAAATCCAATAAACCTTCCATCCTTCCTCCACAAAATCTACCACCCCCACCCCTAACACACCGATTCAACACAGCCAAAATCCTCCCACCCCCAATTAAACCCCTGCCCCCCACCCACCCACCCGCCCTAGCCCCAGCCCCACCCTCGATTATTATGGAGTATGTGGGTTTGTGTGGAGGAGTAATTAATCCTTATTATTATATCCCAATAAGATAACAAATAATCAGCTCATCATCAGAAAAATGAGTGATTTTGTCATGCCATAGTAGTATAATAAGTTTTCTTATATTAGGTTTGGCCAAACCCAATTGGAGTTCACTGGATCGAGTCGCGAAACAGCCTCTCTGCATATGTCGGGATAAGATTGTGAACATCTAACACTCCCAATATCCCGCAGTAGCGAGAACCTCATGTACTGGGTTTACCCTTTATTAGGTTTGGCCAAACCCAATTGGAGTGCTCCACGATGAAATTAAAAATTTTAAGAAAAGTATTTGCTCATTTTCTTCCAATCTGATTTATATTGAGAGTGATGCTAGATAGACGTGATTTTGGGACACGATTTATTAACATGGGGTACATGTCCGTGTGTCATTGGTGGAAAGCTCTAGTGGATCTATCCACTTGAGGTGTCCACCAATGACACGCGAACACGTGTCCCATATCAAGAAATCGTGTCTTAAAATCATGTCTCCCTGGCATTTTTGTTATATTTATTCACCTCATTTTCAAGAAATTTCTTATCAAATAATGTATAACCGAATCATCACATGTCATTGAGCAACAACAATTAGAAACAAGTTGCAACTGTATTTGTCCGCTACTTTTTTAGCCGAAGAGAAAGACCAATGTTTCACTCATTGTCAAGGTTGCGGCATTCACGACATCTATTACGGTTGGGTCTATTTGGAGTATGAAAATAGGCTGCATTTGTTCGAATGTTTGCATAGAGATGTTCAATCAAAGCAATCTATTGGTAAGTTTGAATAATAGAGTACTTGGGTTCAACCTTGTGCACTTTTGTAATATCATTTACTAGTTAAAGCGACGACTATTATGTTTGGTAGCCTCAATACACCGGTAATAGAAAAATTGTCCCATAACATAGCAGTGATCACATCATGATCATCAACAATGCATAGCTAACTTTAACCAGAAGTATAGCTAACCATAACCTCTGACTATAACGTGTCTTTACTTTTTTGGGTAGAAAGGAAAATATAAAACCAACAAAACAAAACACGGAGAATTAGCACATTCTTTCCATGGCCGTTCTAGACGCATCTTCCTCTAAAGAGACGGATGAGCTGGTCCGAGACTTTTTGAATTTCAACAAAGCGATCCTCTTGCCTTCTTCCTTCTTTGTCGAGCCAATCTGCACAACGGTTACCTTCTCTAAGGACATGGCCTACACTTTCCTTGGTGATCTTTTTTAACTCGATGCAATCCTTGCTGATGTTTGCCAAGGGGTCGCTAGTTCAGTCCTCTTTATTGATGAGATGAATAGCAGTCTGGGAATCTGACTCAAGCTGGGCATGATTTCAACCTTTCTCATGGGCCAATGTCAAACCAAAAAAATATGCGTTTGACCTCAGCATTGAAGTCACCCGAACATTCCTGCAATTTGCCAAAAAAAACGCAATCCACCTTCCTTGATCATCCCTGGTGAGTTGTCATGTTAGCACAACATGTGTTGTGGATTTTTTTTTTTTTTTTTTTTGGTTACACGTGTTGTGGATTGTGTTATGCCGTTTTTGCCCAATTTGTGAATGGTAAAGTTTGATATGATTACATCGTCAACGACCTTAATTATTCTTTGTGATACATTCTTGGTGGTATATACTCATACTAAGCAACTTCCGTTCAAATAGTATCACACCTTGTAACAACGCTGAGCCCGAGTGCATAGTGTCAACAAGTAAAGGATGTTGTGCGAGCATTTGGGTTGCAAGCTCGTTTTACACTTATGTAGGCTAAGGTCCAAAAGTACTGCGTTAAATTGTTAAAATATTGCAGCTGTGAAATTTTAACAAATTTAGTATCACGCGTCATTTTAGTATCGGCAGTTGAGGTTGGGCCAATATTGGTAGGACAAAATATGGATTTAGCTATTATGGGCCGCGAGAATATGGGTAAGACTAAACTGTGGAGTACGAGTGGGGGTGCCTATTCTAATGTTTTTTTAGGTCGTCTAATAAAATATATTTTGGGAATCAAAATAAAATAATATATACAAGTAGGGGTGCTCGTCGTACTATAAAAACCAAATCGTACCATTTTTGTACCAAAAATTTGTGGTAATGATTTACATTTTTACATAACGAAACCGAAATTACCGAATTTTTTGTGATTGGTTTTGATTTTAATATTTTAAAAATCGATTTACCAACTGTACCGTACCGAAATGAAATACCAAAATTAATGTACCGAAAATACCAAAATAATATTATCGAACTTACCAAATTGAAAATATCAAATTAAATCAAACAAGAACACCCAATGGCTAAAGCCAAACACAATCACACTTATTTTATAGGTTCTTTGTATTTCTTTAAGTGATCAACTTTTTAGTAATCCTTTGATCAATGCAAGATCCTCACTCCCTCTCTTAGCACACAATCACCTAAACTTTAAATAATAACTGCAAAGAATAACACTTCATCTCACTAAGTTACTGCTCCATTCCCTTCCCCTAAGTAGCACTCTTGTTGGAATATCAACACTAGTAAGTTACAACTAAATGTTACAAATCCGTATGTATCTTCTTTACTCACAAAATTGATATCAATACTGCTTCTTCAATAATGACTTGAGACAACTGTAGTTACATTTGAATCCTCCAAATGCAGGCTTTATAAAGGATGGTTGCTGGAGTTGAAACTCAGATATCTTGATTTCATTTGGATGCAGCTAATATCTTTGGACTCCCAAAATGTTGGCAACCGTTGCAGGTTGTTTGAATGGTGAAGTGCATACGTTTATTGAGACAAGGAAGATAAATCAGTATCAAGCAAGGGTACTCTCGACGTATTCCATTGCCTTCCTCTTCACAGATTCAATTCGTTCTTCATCACCAAGCGAACTTCTCATACTCGAAATATTTATGGAATAAAAACTGCAAAACAAGACCAATGACAGCACTCATGTAAAAGCCTAACAGACTGTTAAAAGCGAGGATTGTGATCCTTTTGAGTTATGAAATTTGAAATCAAAGGGTCGAGATTATTAAGCCACATCACTTGTGCTGATTTAAAAGATAACCACAGTAAATTTTCTTCTTTTATAATATTAATTAATTTCAACCATCCATTTCAAATGAACGACTAAAATAATTACTCTACCATGTAGCTGAATAAAAAATGAGCAGTGGGAGGAGTATGAGTCAACTCTACAGATCTTCATCTTCTTAGGTGAAGGCTCAAACTTATGGCCCTCTCGAATAAAGCACGAATGATATCCTCATCACCGACTCGAATCTCCTGTTGAGGTTAATAAAATAACAAGTCAGAGAGATACGCAGTGGAAAATATGTTAAAACAGGGGAAAAAAATAAAACAAATAAAGAGATGTACTTGATCAAGATAACTGCTCCACAAGTCTGTTCTCTTTGGGTACTCCCGAAGCATTCCTTCAAACATGGATCGCCCTCTATCGGGAACACCACACTTAAACTGGAGAATAGCTGTCGATGAAATGAATTTTATATGCTTATGTTTAGGAAGGCTTAGAAGAGCACGATTTACGAGAGACTGAGTTCCATCCTGGTTTTGCTTCAAGGGCCTCTGAATTCGCCTTAGCCAAACCTAATTTTTCTCAGAGAATAAAGTTCAATAGCTCCACTGAAGGAAAGTTAAAAACATCATTCGAGATACCGGTTATGTAAACATCATTCGAGAAAAGTTAAAAACCAAAACAAAAGAAAACAGAAAAAATTATTCCAAAAGCCTAACGTTATTATCTTGCAAAATACTGGGTTTACCTTTGAAGTTAAATATATTTACCTATTTGGAGTTTCTGACAAGTGCCCCTTCGAAATTTTAGTTTTGGCCCTTTCTCAATTTACTAGGCTCCTAATTTTCCTGGGCATTTAAGTCAATTTTTTCAGTGATAATATTAAAAAAAATGATGTGGGAGCATCTCTCTAGTTCTTTGCTATACCTTAGGCACAGAGTGAGGTGAATAAGGATAAATTGGGAGGGATTATCCCCAATTTGTTACTTTTATTTAATTGCTGATTTTAGGGTTTAGATTTAGGATAGTAATTATCTTTAGTTTCCTAGTCTGTCTTTATTTCTTCTATTAAGTTTAAGACTCTAATTAGATTAGTCTATAAATAAAGGGCTCTCCCTCCGACTATAATCATTTTGAACTTTACTTTGAAGAAGCCCCCTAGCAGAGTCAACCACTCTAGTTTCATCAACTGGAAAGATGATAGTTATACGCCATGGGGCATCATCTAGCATTATATGTGCAAATAAACTTAATATGAACCTGTTGCAATTCCAAAAGCTACTCGAAAAACAAATGTAACTTATGCCACCAATTTCTTAACCTTTTTAACCTGCTAATCCTACAAGCATTTGAAGCCTTAAATTATACCATTCAATTTTAGGCAATAAAATTATCAGTTTTTCCAATTGTTATCTTACAACATTTGACAAAAAATTAGAAAGATCAAACAAATTAACGAGTAACAAGCATTACCATTGTCCATTAACAAACTGTTTTGGAGGGAACCTTTGAGTGTTGTAGTCTATAAATGACGCATATCCCAGAGAATAATTATACTCAGGTATTGAAAGGACCTGCTTCAGAAAAAATGCAATCAGAAGACATGTTTTAAGGAACAGTATAGATCCTCACCAAGCCTTTTCAGGTTGAACAAAAAATGTATCAAACACTCGCCAAGTAATTATCTTTCACAATCTCAACTATTGCATTTACAGTTTGATGTACCTCCAAGTCTTTGTACATTTCCCTTTTGTGTTTCTGAAATTTTAAAAAAAAAAGATGTAAATTAGGACTAAAGAGGACAAGCAAAAGCTGCAAAACCATAGGGTATAATTTATTTTATCTAAGAGCAAATCAAATTTAAAATGTGTAACGTAGCATTAATTTTTCGTTTTTACCTTTACCTTATGCAAGCATGTACAGAGAGAGCACCTTTCAATTATTAATATAACCAAATTAAGGCTTACCTTATTTTGAGTTTTGGCATTAGAGCTCTCTTCTTTGAATCTACCAACAAACTCAGTCTTCAAAGATAAATCCACAAGGCGTACCATTTTGGAAACATCAAGAACCATAGCTCGAATTATCGAGCCAGTTTCCACACTAATTCCACCTACTGCAAAGTAATTGAGTCACGTTATATTTTTGTCAATAGGAAAATATATATTTATCATAATATAGAGAAATTAAGAGGACAATTAGTCAACAAATCTATCAAATATTCAATATAAAGGACTTACATTGATGGTGTGATATAAAACCATAAACATCCTTCAAAATCCTTTGTCTCGTGAACTTTTCCCTCAGCAACACTACCAATACTAAAGTCATCAACCCATTTCAATGAAGAACCATTGGAGTCTGAGAGTTGAAGCTTTGCAATCTGGATCATGAAGATTAGTGTAAGCTGACATATAAAACTACATACACCATAATTCTTCAAGAGAGTAACTAGTACCATATTATGGGTAAAACTCGCAAAAAACTTAATTGATATGTGACGATCACAGAACAAAAAGTTAAACTACTGCATAAGCATGTCAATCATGAATAAACAAAATATGCACAGGCTGCACAACTAGTTGTAAAAAAAAGGTACAAAAAAAAGTGAAGTCTTCTCATTCTGGATTAAAATATACAAGATTGCTATCATATCTCACTGCAGTGTGGCCAAAGGACCAGACATATACATCTTCATTGGGCTGTAGTGAAATGAAGGCCCAGGTTCATTAAACCTGGCATTTAAAAACGACATCACTTAGCTTTTATCTGTCCAGAGTTTAGAAATATATAGTTCATGTCCTTTTGACCCATTGCACGTCTCTGTCGCTTTGTCAAGACCTTTATTCTTTTAGTCATAATGTGAACCGACTTTTGGCATATTAGTTTGATTGAGTGTTCATTATTAATTGCTAAAGTCTTGGCTTTGCGCTGTAGAGTGATGGGATCCATCCGACTGGATTTAGATGGCACGTTAAATATTTAAGAAAATGGATATGGGTGCAGATTGTATATGTATCCGTCATGGATGATCCGTATCCGGGGGGCGTACACATTTTGCAGAAATTCATTTCCATGATATTCGTATCCGCAGAATATTTAGACTAAAAAATTTTATGATTGTATTCTTAGTTATTTTAATTATAGTAATATATTTGGTTAAAAATGAAAAGATCTACACCCATTCCTGGACTACAAGACGGACAAGTTTGGTTGATAAGATAACGTAAAAAGAAGCATTCCCCATTATCTCCTCTCCGTCATTCTATCGGATACACACTCAGTAAACCAATCTATCTTTTGCACAAATTTAATATAAATCCAGCAATGTTTCGTTTGCCCTGTGGATAAAGCAGGATTCAAATAAAGCCTCACTATATACTATATAGCTGTACCAAACATGAATTTAGTGAAATAAAAAGTCCAAAACTTGGGTTTACAACAGCTTAATTTCCTACCAACCAAACTCCCTCCTTTTCAGTAATCTCTATCTCTCTAGCTCTCGCTCTCGCTCTCCATGGATAAGATTTCAAGAATAAGAACAATATCATCTTTCTCTCCACTTTCGTCCTCTCTATATAGGCTAATTTTGAGTGTGAGAACGTTTGAAAACATGACAATGGTTACTAGGCATCCTCAAAAGTTGGTTTTCACTTGGCCTAGAAGTTCGGGTTGTCAACTGCTTTTGTATCTCTGTATTTGCAATTATTAGCCTGTAATTCAAGGCAAGTAATGCCCGAACGAGTTTTGGAAGTTCCTTGCATATTTGTGAGCAATGATATAAGGTGTAGGAGGGTAGTTGTACTGGGGTCTAAGAAAAACTAGAAAGGGTGAGGCATGGCCCACATCCGTGGACCCTTTAAGGCCCTTCAAGAACTTCTAGGGTAGCACCTGGTAAAACCTTCTCCTTCTTGTAAAAATGGAACCAAAGTACGAACTACTCCCTGCAAGAAGATGAACTTCACAATAATAATAGTAACTTTTTCTCAAGAAAAACTCCTGAGAATGATGGTTGTCAGTGTGGCGTGAAAGAACAAGGCACTCAACACTTAAAGAGAGCAAGGAGAGAACACTAGGTATCTGTGGTAATTTTGACAGAGTAACGGTATGACTTGTGTTGTGTGTCTTACTTGACCTTGCACAGGAGTCCTATTTATACTTGGGCCCTAGGGCTGAGTTGGCACTTTTTGAGCATCAAAACTGAGGGGGTTGGTGAGGGATAATGTCTGCAATGTACCTATTATCCCCTCTGACAGGTGCCACTTGGTGTAAACTAAAGTCAAAAGGCAAATATGTCTGCGCTTGAAGACAAAATACATGATTTGGTAAATATCTTTTAAAACGGTAACTTGCTATACAAACTTTGTAAACTTGGGGAGGGGCTCAAAGACCTCCTCCTCCAAAATCTTTTATAAACTGGAGGAGCCTCTAGGACCACCTCCTCTAAAAAAATTTACAGACTTGAGGAGAGGTCTCAAGGACCACCTCCTCTAAAATCATTTTATAAACTGTTCATTTCTTATGAGCAACCCCTTGGTTGCTCACTTCAATTATGACTGGGTGTGAGTTGTGTAAGGACTGGGTGACCTCTAGAATCTATCTACTAGTGTTCTCTCAATCTTAAAGTGCCAAGTGGTTGAGCTTGCTCAACAAACCTTGTTACTCAGCCACCAAGCCAAAACTCCCAAGAGATCCCCAACTTGTCTTTTTTGAACCCTGCTTGCTCAACTAGGTTACCTGTACTAGAAAGTAACATATTGGTGCTTTGAAAGTCATGTGAGTAACAAATATTGGGGAGGAGGTCACTCTAGGTGTACCTCCTCGCCCACTGGTTCTACTCTGTAAGGAGAAGGATTTCTGGGGATGAGGAGCTCCTCATGGTGGGAGTCCTCATTCATACTTCATTCTTGTGACTTTGGAATATTTGGGGTGAGGAGCCACCTGTGCTGGGCCTCCTCACCCAAACTTCATTTTTATTGTTTTCTGAGTTGTTTGGGACGAGGAGCTCTTTCTAATGGGCCTCCTCGCCCAAATTCCAAGTTTGTGGCATCTGGTCATTTTGGGGCGAGGAGCCCTTCTTGGTGGGCCTCCTCGCCCAAGTTCAATATCTGCAAACTTGGCGTCCATTGGGGCGAGGAGCCCTTTCTGGGGGGGCTTCCTCGCCCAAATTCTATTCTTGTGAACTTTGTACAAATTGAGGCGAGGAGCCCTTTCTAGGGCCCTCCTCGCTCTAGTTTTTAGTCTGTGACCTTTGGGAAAATTTGGCGAGGAGCCCTTCCTGGGGCCCTCCTCGCCCAAGTTCTAATTCTGTGAACTTTGGGAAAATTGGGGGCGAGGAGGGCCAGAACTTTGGGAAAATTGGGGGCGAGGAGCCTTTTCTGGGGCCCTCCTCGCCCAAGTTCTAATTCTATGAGCTTTAGGAAAATTGGGGCGAGGAGCCCTTCCTGGGGCCCTCCTTGCCCAAGTTCTAATTCTTGGTGGTGCTCGTGGTGAGTCCCTCCTCGCCAACTGGGCCTGCTCGCCCAAGCCTTTGAGCTATCAAATGTGTACCCAGTCCCCTCGTACAAAAATCTGTGTGTTGGGCATGCCAAAGGTTTTTGTTCGCAATAATTCATTATGTCTTGAAATATGAACAATCACTGTTGCATTAATTAGGCATGTCGCATCAGCCCACTTTTATGGTCTCGAGGTAGCACGTGTCACCTGGGGAACACACATCTCATTATTGGAAAATATTTCGTCCTCATTTTGATTGGCAGTCTGCGCGTATCTTAATAAGGTATAAAAACCTTTTTTAACTCTCCTTCCTATTTACTTTGTCATTTGTTTTCAAAACTCAAGTTCTTTAGAGAGAGAGAGAAGAAGTTAAAAGCTTCCATAGCTACCTTCATTCCTTCCTTCTTCATCTTCTCAAAACCCTGCTTCCACCATCGCCACTGCCACCAGTGAGGTGCTAATGGGTGCGATGCCCATCTCTGTCACTATCTCGACAGTTTTGGCCACCGGAGCCACCACTGTTTCTTCTGAAATTTTGAACTCTGTTTCTGGGGGGTTTGGATGCTGGTCTGTTGGGATGCCTTCATTGGGGATCTCCTCGTCTGTTGGAGTGTCTACGACGAGGGCCTTCTCGTCAATTAGGATGTCTGCGAGGAGGGGTTCCTCGTCTGTCACCACATCTGTCATAGGGGCCTCCTCGTCTAGGGGGTCCCTCGCTGCTGAGACCTTCTCGCTTACTGGAGTGCTTGCCCTAACTGGGGCCTCCTCGTCCAGAGGGCTCCTCGCCACAGGAGCTACCTCGTCCTCCTCGCCCGTGGTTTATTCCAAATTCCAAAGGGAGTATCTTGTTGCTCGCCAATAGATAGATTTTGGCCTTTATCATCTAACGCCTTACTTTGGCAAGGAGGATACCTTTATGACTTCTTTTGCAAATTTCGAGCAGGAGTTCGTGGCTAGGATCAATGAGCGACCCCAAGTGGATCTAGGTGAGTCTTCTGACTTTCCCATTGTTTTACCTGATTCAATACTTAGGGTACGAGTAGACAGGGGTGACTTTCCCCATTCCAATATTGAAGTCAAGGCATGTGGGGACGCCACTGAGGAATGGTTTCTTTGGGTGGATCATGTCTTGTCCACCCCCTCGCACAGAGCTGTTATTGAGGGGCTAGGTCTTCTGACCACTATTAGCAGTCTCAAGGCTTGGTCTATTGCCAAGTATGAGCGCGCTTTTACTTTGCTGACTTCTCGCTGGCGCAGGGATTCCCATACCTTCATTACTGGCTTGGGGGAATTTACTATCACTTCGGAGGACATCTGTGAGCTGCTCGCTTTTCCCTTCTTGGGGAGCCATATTCTTACTGATGGTTTTGAGGACGAGGTCAAGGAACTAATGGATGGGGGAGCTCCACTCGGCTTTGGGTGAGTGCTCAAAATATGTAGCTATCAACTTGACTGGGACCACCAAATATTCTTTCACCAAATGGAAAAGGTACTGGTTTAAGGATTTTGAGCAGTTGCCCAAGGGTGAGAGCTCGTGCAGGGCCTTGACATGCTAAGATGGCCTAAAGATTAACTCCCCCTCACACTTGGCAGCATTTTTTGTCACTATTTTGAGTAGATTTCTTCTTCCTGGGAGACCAGATGACTCTCCTCGTGAGATTTTATTCAAGTTTTCTGTGAGGCTTGCTCGAGGGAGGGCAGTCCCCTTCGCAGCTTTGACTTTGGGATCTGTATACACTTGGCTAGATAAGGCCCGTGTGGATGTCAAGCGCTCCTGTGGTCGTTATGACGCTATCAACTTTGCTAACACCATCATCATCTTGTCTTTCTTATTTGAGAGGTTTCCGAACTTTGCCCCAAAGGCTAGATCTTGCCAGAGTGGAGGTGCTCGTGCTGCGAGATGGCACAAGAAGACTCCTAAGACTCCTCTAGGGTCTTTGATAGACAAGATCCATGAGTTTTCCTTCAGGCCCTATTGCAAGATTGTTGGAGGTATTTTTTCTTGGCATTGCTTCTCAGCTACTGGGGGCACTTTTTACTGCCCTGCTGATGCGGAGTCTATTCCTGCCCCATATTTCTGTGGTCGTTATGCTTCTTTCTTGCACTTTGCCCTCACTAACGGACTTGGGTCAGGGTGTGGAGTTCTACCACTCTGAGAGAGTGAGGGGGCAATTTGGTTATGACCAGGGGGTTCATACTCCTACTTATCCTTCGAGCACCTCCCCTTCCGAACTATATCTTGAGGCTTTTGCCAACTTCACCTTTGAGGGCGTGGTTGGCAGAGTACGTCATTTGGGTAACTTGTTTGTGCCTTCTCGTGATTACCTACCCTCTTTTTCGTGTTCCTGGTTTACCCTTTGGCAGAAACAGGTCCTCTTGATTCAGAATTGCATAAAGGATGTTCCCCACGAAACTATTTATACAAAGATCCCCAACAACTACTGGCACTTGGGTAAGAGGGCCCAAAGGTCGGTGTAGCACCGGAGTACCATCCCTAAGGCTCCTCTTGAGCAACTGACTCCAATCCTGGTGAGGCCTCTTCTCGATGAGTCTATCTATTCCAAGCAGCCTGAGCCTCAACCTACTAGGCCTAAGTCGAGAGGTAAGTCAAGAGCTCCTGCTACTTTAAAGAGGAAGCATTCCGATGTGGATATTCCCAGCTTCATATCAGCTACCATTGCCCCTGCTGACACTGCTACTTCCACTATTGCCACTACTGCCCCTACTTCCCTCCCTTCGCCAGTAAGAACTAGGGCGAGCAGGAAGAAGAAGACTAACATTGAGACTTCTGTCTCCTCCTCTGCACCAGATCAAGGGTTTGGCACTGATGATCTTGAGGTAGAGGAGACATATAAGACTGTGTGCGAAGCCCTCGGATTATCTGCTAAAGAGCCCGCTGCTTCTTCCATTCCCATAGGTGAAGGTACTACACCTCATTCTCTTTTACTTAGTGAAACTGGCTTTCTCAGGGTTTCACTTGTTGGTTCCCCTTCTCTATCATTTGAAGAGGAATTGGTCGATTATAGAAGCACTCCCTCCTATGATGATGACGGTTCTTCTTCGAATGAGACGAGTGTCGCTGACCCTTATGGTGGTCAACATCCTAATACTTCTTCTTTGTTACTAGTTTCTGGGGAGTCTTCTAGCATAGATGCTCTCATAGGCTCTCCGTCTGCCAGCAGCCCCACTACCGGACATCTACCGTATGGGCAGACCGCCTGCTCTACCGCTGTAAGTCTTTTCTCTTAGCTTCTCTATTACTGTTTTACTGTCCATTTTCATATACATAGTTCATATATGAATTGTCTTCATCTTTGCAGCATTTGCAGGGTGTCTCCGTCACGGCGAGTGATCCGTCACCTCCGCCTCCTGCCCGAAGGTCTTTTCCTGGGGCCCGGAATTCTATGTTAGTCTAGTCCTTGGGCCTATCTAGGGAGGTTTGTCATTTCCCTCTGCTCAGTCATTATTCTCTTTTTTTTCTTTTCTGTTTTACTAATACATCTTCTGTCCTCGTCTCTTTTTTGCAGTTATCTACTGTATTCCCGACGACAGCGAGGACTTCTTCTGGGTCCTCCTCTTCAGTCCAGGTAAACATTAGCTCTCCTGAGTCTCTTACTTTTACTTCTTACATTTTTTAGGCATATCTTTTGAAGTCTCCCATTGTTATAGACATAGATGACTGTTTCTCTTGGCCACCTCTCTTCACCTCACCCTTCCTTAGTGGTGAGAGGTTCCTCCATAGGATTGTCTGAGGTACTTTGGGCTTGTCCTCTTTATACTCTTTCTTTATCCTGTCATATTTTCTACATCTATGATTGTATTGTCTTTGTGTGTTTTTATTGCAAGGGTCTTCTTCCAGTGGCCCTTCATCTACTGGGGGAATAGCCCCGCTTACGGGAGGCACTGCCCAGGTCTATCGCCTTCAGGGAGGATTCCCATCTCCCAAGTCTTTGTGCCCATGGACAATAGGCCTCACATTCAGCCTTTATCCTAGAGGACGCTTTTCACTATTGCATCTAGCGAGCCTGTTACACAGGTTAGCTCCACCTCTCAGGTATTACTTATTCTCATTAGACTCCATCTCTTTCTTTGTTTATGTTTGGGTTTTCTAACCATTTTGCTATAACTAGGCCGTTATATCCATTGTTACTATCCCGTCGGTCATCTCCCCACCTTCTTCTTTAGAGGGCCTTTAGGTACGCCTGCATTGAATCTTGTCACTTTGATAAGTTTTCCTGTGCCATTGGAATTCCATTTTCATACTCTATTTATGTTTGTTTTTATGCCAGTTGGTTGGCACTGCCGCTTCTCTATCTGCATCTTCAGTTCCCCCTTTAGTAGTCCTTGCTACCTCTTGGGAAGCTCCGGCAGGCATCGTATCTGTGGGAGGCATTATTATAGCACCTCTCCCGATAACTATTCCGACTTGCCTTTACTTATATTTTATGCCTCCTTTTTTTCCGTTACTACGAAAGACTTATAAATTTTCATATTTTCCTTCTCTTGCAGGGTAGTGCTAGTGAGACCTCACCTGCAGTACCTGTGGTGAAGGTCTCAGAGATAGTTTTTGGGGTAGCACCTATGAGTTTCCCTTTGTCTTCTATAGGGAAAGCTGCTTCAGCCAACCTGGTCGAAGTCCCCTTGTCAGAGGGGCTTGTTCTTGGCTCCGCAGGACTAGCTTCAGTCGTACGTTCAGTCTTTGCAACCTCTACCGACTAGCTTAGTTACACATCTGTGTATTCTATATATATATATATATATATATATATATATATTAACGTATCTGTGGATGTAGTCCCTTTACTCGCGGCTCTTATATTTGGACCCTCAGGTGAGTAGTCCACCAGTTTCTGTACTTGAGGAGACTTTGGTCACACACACACACCCGGCTAGTCTCACTCTTGCTCCGGCTACTGAGGAGTCTCTAACAAGTATCTCAGTGGGGAGCTCTCAGGTAAATACTTAATCTGACTGGATCTTTTGAACTTACGTTTTCTCTATAAATACTTGTTGGCATTTACCTATTTCCTGTTTTCAAGTTAGCACAGCGATTATTCCTCTGACTGTGGAACAACCAGGGGGAACTACTGTGAGTCAAGTATTATACTGTCATATCTCACTCTTTTCTTTGTTCCCCTATTTTCTTCTTGCTTTTACTGTGCAAGTTGGTTCACCTTCACGTTCGTGTTTCCTTATTTTTAGGTTAGTGGGGCGGTCGTCCCCAGTTCTACAGGACCTACTGTGAGTGTTATACTGCGCACTCCCCAGGTATTAAACTATCATACCTGGGTTATTGTTGTCTGTTAAAGCTAGTACATTTTCCTTTTTCCTTAGCCAAAAGAAAAATACTAACTCTTGTCTATTTCTGTTAGGTTGGAGCTCAAGGTCATGTGGTGCCCCCTCTATTAGGTGACGGCATATTGACTCCCATGGACTTTGGGGGTAAGCTTTCCATGATCATTGTTTCAATTTGAGTATGGGTAACCCACCACCTGCTACTCTTCTTTGCAACTTATCTCCTTTTGCTTTTCACACCGCAGGATCTGGTTGTTGAGCCTGCTGAGGACACTAGTGAGGCCGACCAGAGTTCTGAGGCCACCGATAATACTGGCTCTAGCGAGGATTCTTCCATCCCTCTTTCAGAGCTTGAGTCTCATAACACAGGCTACAATGATATAGAGGTAGAGGCTCCTGGGTCTTTTATGAGCGCCTTGTGGCGTTCAGAGTTGCCTTCCCGATTCCGTGCACATGAGCGCGAGGTGTTGGAGATGCTTTTGGAGCACCATCCTGAGAATTTTACTTCCTAGAGCGTCCTCAACATCGATAGCCTTACGGTCTTCAATTTGAAGGCCCTAGCTAGCCATTTGCATGACTTCTTATCTACCCCTCCTGCTGACATGACTACTCCGAGGGCTACACTTTTTCTCCAGGCTCTTCATGATCTTCAACGTTTCTATTATTTCCAACTGGATTGGCTCGAAGCTTTAGTTCGTCATTTTCTTAGTACCACCTTTAGGAAGATGACGAAGCTCCATACTTTCAGGCTATGAAGCACCGACACTCTCCCGGAAGCCACGAGTCGGCTTTGACACAAGTCTGACACGCTCTGACACGTTGTCGACACGTTGGGACACGCTGGAACATATTTGGACACGATATCGACACGCTGGGACACGTTCCCGACACGCTGGACACCTAAAAAGGACACTTTTTTTTCTTTATTTTACTTTTTTTCATTTTTTTTTCTTATGCGTTTATGATTCGGACTTATTTATGATTTTTAATGTTAAAGTGTGTTTGAATTTTGTTTTATATGGTCAATTTTCTTAATTTCATGTTAAGAATGCTCTAATAATGTATTTTATGGAAAAAATCTATTTTATTTCATTAATATATATATTTAAATATATATTATATATTTTAACATATATTATATATTATACGTATCCTAGCGTGTCGTATCCTAGTTTTTTAAAAAATCACGTGTCGCGTGTCGAAACACATATTTCGTGTCGAGTCCGTGCGTCATAGCTTCCAGGCTTAAGGAGCAGCAGCGTCAGGCTGAGGCTACTCATATTTAGACTCAGATTCAGTCCCTCCAGGCCAAGCTGGCCAAGCTAGAGGCTGGTGTTGCTGATGATGAGGCTTGAATGGCTAGATTAGAGGAGCAGCTTGTTGAGGAGGTAGGTCCTTATGCGGACCTGCGCTCCTCCAGGATTTATTTTTCATGTTGTCTAATGGGTAGATAGCCTTGTTGTGTAGACTTTCTTTTGTATATATAAAGAACTTTGTCATTAATGAAAAAAGTATTTTGTTGGTTTTTATCCTCTTACTCATCTGCGTCTAAGTAGACCTTAATATCTGCTTACTATGGCCTGCTCTAATTTTCTGTGGTCACTTCATTTGTTTAAACTGTCCCCTTTAACTGTGGGATACTTGCATTTTATCTGAGCAAGCAACATTTTGAGACCTGTCCCCTCTAAACTGTGGGGTACTTGCATATTATCTGAGCAAGTTATCATTTTTTAAGACTGTCGCCTCTAACTGTGGGGTACTTGCATATTATCTGAGCAAGTTATCATTTTTTAGAGTTGTCCCCTCTAACTATGGGTACTCGCATATTATCTGAGCAAGTTAACATTTTTTTAGAACTGTCCCCTCTAATTGTGGGGTACTTTATCATGGTTATCATTTCTTAGGGAATAGCTGGGAGATAAAGGGTTAGCTCTTCTCCTTCCCTCAAACCTTTTTTTTTTTTAAGAAATTAGAGCAAGATAAAATTTCTTTGATCTTTTCAAAGGCCTTCTTCTGCTCATTTCCCCAAATCCACTTGGCTTTGTCTTTTAGAAGGGGTGTGAATGGGTGGATCGCCTCCGCTAGCGGAGGTATGAACCTTCTTAGGTAGGAAACATTCCCTAAAAAGCTCTTAAGCTGCCTTTGACTCGTTGGAGGTGGCATCATCACGATGGCTTTCTTTTTCCCTGCATCTACTTGCACCCCCTGCCTATTCACAACAAACCCCAAAAATTTTCCCGCAGTTACCCCAAAAGAACACTTCCAGGGATTCATCCGCATCATGTACCTGGGACACCTCTCGAACACTCTCCGGAGGTCCTATATGTGCTTGCCTTCTTTCTTGGACTTCACCACAAGGTCGTCCACATAAAATTCTAATATGTCGTGAAATAAATCATGAAAAATTGCCATCATGGTCCTTTGGTACGTGGCCCCGTAATTCTTCAATCCGAACGGCATGACTGTGTAGTGGAAATTTCCCAGGGGCGTGCGGAAGGCAGTCTTCTCCGCGTCTGTCGGGTCCATCTTAATCTGATTGTAGCCGACGTACCCATCCATGAAGCTATACATCGCATGGCCTGCAATAGCGTCAACTAAGCTATTTATGCTTGGCAGAGGAAACTCATCCTTGGGACATGCCCGATTCAGGTCGCGAAAATCCACACATTCGAATTTGGCTCGTCCTTCTTTACCACCGGCACTATGATGGAGAGCCCCACAGGATGCTGAATAGGCTTGATGAACCCTGCTTGCAACAGCTTCTCTACTTCTGCTTTTATCTTCAGATCGAGGTCAGCTTTGCCTAACTGGGAGAGCGTTGGGAAGAACATCCCATCTGTGAGAGCTCACCTCTGGATTTATCCCATGAATTTTCGTGTATTTCCAGGCAAATACGTCAGTGAACTCTTTGAGCAGGCCAACCAGCTCTTCCTTTTGTTTTGGGTTCAAACTCTTGGAGATTAGTATGGGTCCACTTTCACCCCCTTCCACCCTAGGTTGATCTCCTTTAATTCTTGTAGTTGCTCCCTAGGTCCATCCTGCATGCATTCTGGAGCTTCTTCTGGTTCCTCAATATACTCGATAACGTGGGTTTCGTCCACAACAAAACATTATGGCGCCGGGTCAGTGCTCTCATCCCAGAACACCGCCCGCGCAGACCGTTATAAACGGTAGATAACTTTTCCAACGGGTAGGACCATTTTTTTGCAGGTTTGAGGAGGTTTAACTACCTCCACCTTTCTCTTGCCTTTTGCTATGTGGGAAATCACCCTCCCCCCCAAACGATCGTGTACAGATTTCCTTGGCTGGGCAATTCCTCCAATCATTTGCTTTTCTTCAAGCTTTCTCGCAGAATTCTTCCTTTCCTCGTCCAGTTCTATATAGAACGCTACGTCTACAAGATAGGCCTCCTCAACGGAAAAAGGCTTTTATGTGGTTATAATTATGATCTCTGATGTTGGCCTTTGCACACTGATGGTAGGTTAAGGGCACCATGCCATGGGTATGCGTTCATACCCTCCCAATGAGCAACTGGTAGTTGGTATTGGCATTGATGACATGGAATTTGATGTGGGAAGTAAAATTCCCCAACTTAATTCCTATACTCACATATCCGAGGGATTGCATTCTGGCGCTGTCAAATCTCGATATCACTAGTGGTACAGGCACTATCTTCTTTTGATCAATCCTCGTCCGGTATAACTTGTTGATTGGAATAATGCTAATGGATGCTCATCCATCCATTAATGCTCTGGGAAATGAGACTCCATTGATCATAACTGTGACATATAGCGGGCGGTTGTGGAAGTAAGGCACCTGCCTATCTGCCTCAGAGGTATACCTCTTGATCAGCCTGCCAATCGGTCCCTACCAATTCAATGAGGGGTCTCCTCTCTGTTGTACTGCCTCCAAGACTTTTCTTGTTATGACAACCCTGGTGTCATATTTTACTCCTATTTGGTCGAAGAACCACTTGAACTTAGGGTTCCTCGTTATGGCTTCGCATTCAGAATCAAGATCCACTTCATATGTCTGGGCATTGCAGACGTATTCTGTCTCAGATGTCCATCCCCACCCCCATCCAGAGCAAGGATGACATCCACCTGGTGCTCTAGGAGGTTGACCTGCTCGAGTTCTTCATCCCCCTCCTCTTCTTGGTCTGGGGTGAAAAACCACTCCTCGCGCTTTCTTTCTAAATCATTTCTCTGCTTGCTGCTCAGTGATAGCCTTCCCAACTCCTCATATATTCTCTCATCACTTTCCAACTCCATCAGGTCTTGAGTTGCTTCTTCATCATACGCTACTACCATATTGGCAGGGGCATAATGATGAGTTGGAAGTGGGTTCTCGTTCACATCCACAGGAGGTATCTGCAAAGTGTCACTGGCCACCTATTGGCTAATGATCCTCCTCAAGTAGTAACAGTCCTTGATAGAGTGTTGCATCCGCTGGTGTAACTCGCAATACTTAGGGTTGGCTTTGCCAGCTGCTGTTGGAGTTTCCCCATTCAAGTGAGTGAGACTTGTTGCCCCTCTCGTGCCAATGTACGATAACAATCCATAGCTTTTGCTACGCTGCAAGGTAACGGTGGTGGAGCATCTTCTCCAAACTTTCTCTTGTTACCCGAGTTGTTGTTCTTGGATCCAGAGCCTCCCTTCCTACCTTTGGGGCTCCCATCCACATAGTTGACTGCTTGTCTCCTCGAGACTTGAAACCTTCCAGAAGTCAATGGCACCTGTGTCCTCCAACTCGAGGACCTCGGCTTGATTATCATGGCTATATTGTTAGCAGCTTTAGTGAACTCTCTAAAGGTGCCATCTCTAGTTTCATTGAACAGATGGAGCTTGTATTCCTCCAAGAGCCTCTCGACACAGATTTGAGGCAGCCTTGCCTCGACTACCTCCTCATGTACATCAAGTGCTCTCTCGTGAAGCACTTGATGTATTGCATTAACTCCTCCCTAGGCTTTTGCACCTCTTGTGCCAGGTGTTTCAATGTATTGCATTAACTCATCTTCTGTCACAAAGAGCTTTTGGAGGAATTGTCTGTGCATTTCTTCCCATGAGGGAATGTTGTTGGGCGCCAGGTAGGAATACCACGTGTAGGCTTTCTTGTGAAGGTCTTGGAGAACTCCCTCAACCTCAACCTCAACTTCTTGTCATTTCCATGCACCCCTAGGTACTCAACGAACCTTTTCACGTGCTCTCTTGGGTTTTCTCTTATTTCATTAAACTTAATGAATTTTGGTGGAATATACCCCTCTGGGTATGATTTCTCATTCACCTCTGATTTCTCATTCACATCCTGAGGATAAGGATCTTGCAGCTCATCATACAAATGAGGTGTTTCTCTTTGAGTGGAGGTGAGTAACTTTCTCACCTCCTCCATAGTAACTGCTTTGGAAGGGGATTCTTTCAAACTTATGCCATTTGCTGCTGGTGAGCTTGATGGTGCCATAACCTGCTCTGGCACCACCTTTCATAACGGAATCGTCTCTGCTGGAATTGTTGCTGGGGTGGCTGCCCCTCCAGAGGGGGCAGCTGCTGGTGTTACACAACTGTAACAACCCGCGTAATTTTGGGCTATTTTAATTAATTTCTGGAATATGGAGGAAAATAAAGTTTTTGATAAAATTATTTTTATTGCTCAAATATGTTGGTTATTATTTTTAAAGGCGAGAATTTCAAACGGTTTCGAAATCGGAGTTAAAACGGATTTTAAAATGATTTTTAAATATTTTTAACTCTTGGAGTTGTTTTGACTTCCAACTCTTCATTTCTTTGCCTTATTTAAAGGAGTCTTTTGGATTCTAACTCTTCATTTCTTTGCATTATAAAAGGAAGTCGTGGGCAACCTTTTTAACATACTTTTGGCACAAATTTTGACATCAAATATATTTTATATTCCTCTTCTTTTTATATACACATTGGCCCTTGAGATTTGTGAGTTCCAACCTTAGATTAGAGGTGTTCTTGGGGCTATTTTGTTGGAGGAGCTTTTGTAGATATTTTGTGTTGATCTTGAGGATGTGATCATTGGTTTCTCATCATGGTTTGAGGTATGGGATTTTACACAATATGCTCCTTAAATCTCGCGAGTGTCATTCTCTTTGAAATCTTGTTTAATTAACTCATATTTGAATTGATAAATTCATTGAAATCTGGAAAATAATTGTTGAAATTATTTTGATTCATGTGGTATCATTATATTGTTGATGAGCACGTTGTCATGAGATTTTAATATGGCACGGATGTTGGGCACCCGCCAAAATTCCTGTTTCCCGGGCTATGGCTTGATAAAGCATATACGGATGTGGTGAGGCCTAGTGATCCGGTTAAAGTGTTGTTGAGAAATTTATTGATAAAATGCTATTGAGATTTGCATTGTGATTTGAATATTCGTACTCGTGTTGTTACGTTTTATTCATCGCTAACATATATTTGTTGAGCATCTTTCTTGTCGTATTATGTACTTCCCCATATTTTCTTTTAGTGGCAGGTTAGCGCGGATTTTGGGCGCTATGGAATTGATTTTAGCGAGGATTGTTTGGGAAAGATTTGTATTATTTTGATGTATAGAGCTTTGGAGATTTGTATTTTATTTTCGAGTTATTTGTTGTGTTTTTTATTCAAGAGACTTGTTGTAATTGAAGAGATTGAGATTAGTGGATTTATATTATTGTGGGTTTATTTAGATGCTCTATACCTTGCCACTTGTGGATTTGGATTTATTTTATCGCATTAACGCTCCGTTTGCTCTCCCCGGGCGAGCGGGGTGTTACAAATGGTATCAGAGCCTAGGTATACGGCAACCCTCGGGGCTTGGATTTTGAGTTCATTGCGTGGTTAACAATTTTTGGAGATAGCAAATTTTAGGTGATATTCGTGATAGGCATCTAGATTAGATGTGAGGAAATTATTTTTGGAGACGAAATTATTTTTGGAGATTGTTTGCCTGATTTTTTAGAGTTAGGCATTCGGCGAATTTCGAGGGCGAAATTCCATTGTTAGTGGGGTTGTGTAACAACTCGCGTAATTTTGGGCTATTTTAATTAATTTCTGGAATATGGAGGAAAATAAAGTTTTTGATAAAATTATTTTTATTGCTCAAATATGTTGGTTATTATTTTTAAAGGCGAGAATTTCAAACGGTTTCGAAATCGGAGTTAAAACGGATTTTAAATTGATTTTTAAATATTTTTAACTCTTGGAGTTGTTTTGACTTCCAACTCTTCATTTCTTTGCCTTATTTAAAGGAGTCTTTTGGATTCCAACTCTTCATTTCTTTGCATTATAAAAGGAAGTCGTGGGCAACCTTTTTAACATACTTTTGGCACAAATTTTGACAGCAAATATATTTTATATTCCTCTTCTTTTTATATACACATTGGTCCTTGAGATTTGTGAGTTCCAACCTTAGATTAGAGGTGTTCTTGGGGCTATTTTGTTGGAGGTTCTTGGAGGAGCTTTTGTAGATATTTTGTGTTGATCTTGAGGATGTGATCATTGGTTTCTCATTATGGTTTGAGGTATGGGGTTTTACACAATATGCTCCTTAAATCTCGCGAGTGTCATTCTCTTTGAAGTCTTGTTTAATTGAACTCATATTTGAATTGATAAATTCATTGAAATCTGGAAAATAATTGTTGAAATTATTTTGATTCATGTGGTATCATTATATTGTTGATGAGCACGTTGTCATGAGATTTTAATATGGCACGGATGTTGGGCACCCGCCAAAATTCCTGTTTCTCGGGATATGGCTTGATAAAGCATATACGGATGTGGTGAGGCCTAGTGCCCCGGTTAAAGTGTTGTTGAGAAATTTATTGATAAAATGCTATAGAGATTTGCATTTTGATTTGAATATTCGTACTCGTGTTGTTACGTTTTATTCATCGCTAACATATATTTGTGAGCATCTTTCTTGTCGTATTGTGTACTTCCCCATATTTTCTTTTAGTGGCAGGTTAGCGCGGATTTTGGGGCGCTATGGAATTGATTTTAGCGAGGATTGTTTGGGAAAGATTTGTATTATTTTGATGTATAGAGCTTTGGAGATTTGTATTTTATTTTCGAAACTTGTTGTAATTGAAGAGATTGAGATTAGTGGATTTATATTATTGTGGGTTTATTTAGATGCTCTATACCTTGTCACTTGTGGATTTGAATTTATTTTATCGCATTAACGCTCCGTTCGCTCTCTCCGGGCGAGCGGGGTGTTACAATAACCTTGACCCAGACTTGATAAGTCTACATTGTTTTGCTTCAAAAAATCAAAAAACGGGCCCATAAGGCTGATACCTGTCATCAGAGCTGCTGCCGGTGAGCAGGTCTGCCCTCCCTGGGGAGCAAGTGTCTTTGCTCCAATCACCACCACATCCTCCAGGGTGATCTAGTCACTTTGGTTTCCATTTTCAGGTGGAATGTCTTCAAAAACTAGCTGCTTAGAAACGTTGAAACCTTCTTTGTTCATGGAAGAAAGGATACCTCCCCAACTGAGTCGCCAAATGTAGGAGGGTAGTTTTACTGGGGTCTATGAATAACTGGAAAGGGTGAGGCGTGACCCACTCCAATGGATCCTGCCGTTAAGGGCCTTTAAGAACTTCTAGAGTAGCACCTGGTAAAACCTTCTCTTTCTAGTAAAAATGGAACCAAAGTAAAAACTAATACCTGCAAGAAGACGAACTTCACGACAATAATAGTAACTTTTTTCTCAAGAAACTCCCGAGTATGATGGCTGTCAGTGTGAAGTGAAAGAACAAGGCACTCAGCACTTAAAGAGAGAGCAGAGAGAGAACACTAGGTATCTGAGGTGATTTTGACAGAGTAACGATATGATTTGAGTTGTGTATCTTACTTGACCTTGCCCAGGGGTCTTATTTATACTTGGGCCCTAGGACTGAATTGGCACTTTTTGGGGCGCCAAAACTAAGGGGGTTGGTGAGGGGCAATGTCTACAATGTACCTTTTGTCCCTATCTATGTGCAGCCGCCGGTCCCCTCTGACAAGTGCCACCTGGTGTAAACCGAAGTCAAAAAGCAAATATATCTGCGCTTGAGGATAAAATATCTGATTTGATAAATATCTTTTAAAACAGTAACTTGTTGTACAGACTTTGTAAACTTGAGGAGGGGCTCAAAGACCTCCTCCTCTAAAATCTTTATAAACTTGAGGAGGAGCCTCTAGGACCACCTCCTCTAAAATCTTTTACAAACCTGAGGAGAGGTCTCAAGGACCACCTCCTCTAAAATCATTTTATAAATTGTTCATTTCTTGTGAGCAACCCCTTGGTTGCTCACTTCAATTATGACTAGGTGTGAGTTGTGTAAGGACTGGGTGACCTCTAGGATCTATCTACTAGTGTTCTCTCAATCTCAAAGTGCTAAGTGGTTGAGCTTGCTCAACAAACCTTATTACTCGGCCACCAAGCCAAAACTCTCAAGAGATCCCAACTTGCCTTTTTTGAGCCCTGCTTGCTCAACTAGGCTACCTGTACAAGAAAGTAACATATTGGTGCTTTGAAAGTCATGTGAGTAACAAATCTTGGGGAGGAGGTCACTCTAGGTGGACCTCCTCACCCACTGGTTCTGCTCCGTAAGGAGAAGGATTTCTAGGGATGAGGAGCTCCTCATGGTGGGAGTCCTCATTCATACTTCATTCTTGTGACTTTGGAATATTTGGGGAGAGGAGCCACCTGTGTTGGGCCTCCTCGCCCAAACTTCATTTCTATTGTTTTCTGAGTTGTTGGGACGAGGAGCTCTTTCTAATGGGCCTCCTCGCCCAAATTCCAAGTTTGTGACATCTGGTCATTTTGGGGCGAGGAGCCCCTCTTGGTGGGCCTCTCCTCGCCCAAGTTCAATATCTGCAAACTTGGCGTCCATTGGGGTGAGGATCCCTTTCGGGGGGGGGGGCTCCTCGCCCAAATTCTATTCTTGTGAACTTTGTACAAATTGAGGCGAGGAGCCCTTCCTGGGCCATTCCTCGCACAAGTTCTAATTCTGTGAACTTTGGGAAAATTGGGGGTGAGGAGCCCTTTCTGGGGCCGCCTAGCCGAAGTTCTAATTCTTGGTGGTGCTCGTGGTGAGTCCCTCCTCGCCAATTGGGCCTGCTCACCCAAGCCTTTGAGCTATCAAATGTGTACCCCTCCACATAAGGTTATGGGTTTTCCTCGTAAGCTTGCATGTGCTTTACTGTATAAATGCGTGTGCGTATGTGTGTTTGTATGTGAATTTATTGGTTTGTTTGGTGCAAGCACATCACAGGCCGAAAGTTTTTGAAATTGAAAAACTTTGCTTCTTCCTCTCTCTCATTGTCCATTTCTCTCCCTTTCATGACTATTGCAAAACCAATGAATGGGATAATAGTCTTTTAGGCCATGAATCGATGCCCATTCTTAAGCGTCACTCCTACAACATTTATTTAACCAGATCTTCGTCATTTCTCTCTAGTCCTCTAACGAAAGTTGATCTCATGGAAAGTTGAATAAAAAGAAACTAAAAACTTTGAAAAAGTTTTAGTTGTTTCAGAATAAGAATTGGAATTTAGAATTTAGTCGTGGACCCCTCACTTGATCTCCTTGACACTCCATTCTTTTTTAACATCGACTCTGACTCTGGAAATAGCAACGAAGTGAGTTAACTGTTTATATCTATATTTTTCTCAATTCTACATCAATATGAACAACTTTATTGGGATGAAAATTTGGATATAAATATGTATAATATTGTATCGTCTTAAACAAAGTTGATGATTTACCTCAATGTATTTGTTAGAGAAGACGTGTTTTGGGTGAAAATGGCAATCACGGATTTGGCTTTGTTATTCATCAATGAGATTGTCAAGTCCTCCTTAATGAAACACCTCAAGGTTTCTTTCCAATCTCCATAGGTATCATTTGCTCTTCATTTTGGTCATGGTGAGAGAGGAGTCATCAGCTGGTCAACAGGAGTAGCTTTGCAAGGAGGAAAAGTTAGTGGAATGTTTTGAATCATTGTGTTATAGCGGAAGTTACTATTTTTTTCTCTCCAGCGGTCTTTTCAGCGGTTTCAAGTAAGGAGAAGGGTGCTGCATTTGTGGGAGCAGCTTCTTTGAGCATTTTTCAGTCCACTTGGAGGGAGAGGAACTGCCGATGCTTTGAAAGAACAGAGCTCCCCCGTCTGAGATTATTTTTGATAGTGTCATGTGGGGTGGGCATGGGTACTTGCTTTTGTGGCACGCGTGTATATAAGGAAGTGTCTTGGTCTAGGCCTTGCCCTGCTTTTCTCAGCTTGTACATTTAGTAAATTTTTTTGTTGAGCAAATATATATGAAGCACAGACACTCTATTAGGTTTCCATACCCGTATCGGATACTTATTGAATTGACAGATAGCTGCCTGATACATATCCAAATCCAAGGTGTATCCAAAAAAAAAAATCATAATGCAGTGACATACCCTGATTTATTAAATTTTTTTCGGGTACATCTTGGACACCTGAGGATATATGGTGAGATACTTGGGGGAGATGGTTGGGGCACTTTGATAATGTTTGAAAAAGGCCATTCTGTAATTTTAAGAAAATTGTCTACTAACTCATTGCCTTCATAAACTAAACCCAAATTAGTCATTTATTTCATTAGAGACTGGAACAAAAATCATAAACTAAAACAACTTGTTTCTCTTTTCCATCAGTGTTGCCACTTTTGACATTTGAACATTTATGGTGACTATGAATTGTTATTTCTATCTTTCATTCCTTTGTAATTGATCTAGATATTTTTTATAGAGTTGTTAAATTAGTAAACTTTTATACCTATAAGAATATTATTATATCATTACTTCGTTAGTATATCCCGAAAAACAACATATCCTAGTTTTTTTAGTTTTTGTCGAATCCCCATGTTTGTATAAATTGTATCGTATTAGATACGATACGCATATCCAGATCAATGTGCTTCCTAGCGGACTGTATGTACTTAAATATACATTTTATATACATAGGGCCAAAAAATCTAACTGTCACATATTCTAAATAGCAACCCAATTAAGTATACCCCCATTGTACTGCATACCTATTCATGTACCTTGTATCGCGTATCATGTACCACACATGAATAAGTTATCACCTTCACATCACAAGGGAGGCTACTGATGATTAATAACTAAGTAGCCAAACGAAAGACCTCACAAATAATCAGCAAAAAAAATGTGAAATCAGATAAGACTCTCTAAATCAAAGCTAAAACGACTTTAGCACAATGAAAAATGCCAAAACGAGCAAAAAACACTGTTAGCCAAAAATTACCCTTCTCTTAAGTCATAATAACCACAGTCTGAGTAAAGAATACCACATTCCATGACTCTCTTGACTTCCATGCCCCTTTCCCATAAAACATCAAATAGAACAACCTCACATATAACAAGCAACCCTTTGTACATTTTTTGTGAAGAATGCCCCTTTTAAAGACACCCTTGTCCTCCAAACCCCGTCGACCCTTCCCAAGGAACAAACGAGGAGGTTTATCCTTACAAATAGGAGTAGAATGACGTCAAAGAAAACAAGCTATTGTTCCTATATTGGCGCAATACTTAGGCAAAATAGAGAGAGTACTCTTCATGAGAGAACGCAGGTTCCACCACGCCAACCTCCTCTTAAATCTATTGAGTCCTAACAAGATTATCTCTTCGGGCATCGAGTCTTTTTTATGTGTATTTCTTCGGATGTGGGGGACAGAATGCTCATTTATTTTTGGGAGGACGCTTGGAGGGGATAATCCTCTTTTCAAACCCTTTTCCCACTGTTATATGGTCTCTCTTTAGCTTCTTTGGATTCTGATTCTTTTGTATATTGGAATTTACCTTTCCGTAGAAATTGAATGCGGTCAAAATCTTGGAATTCATCTCTTTTGTCGGGTCTCATTGATGTTATTAAATCTTCCCTCGGGTGGGTCCAAAAGGAGGTGAAGATTAGATAATATGGGGTTTACGTGCAAGCCTCATTTCATACTCTTATGTCACTTTCTTTGCACCTTCAAACGTAATATGGGAAGCTGGAATCTATTCAAAAATTAAGTTGTTCGATTGGATGCTAGCGCATGAGAAGGTCAATATTTGTGAGATGCTCCAATGGTGGTCTTTGTAAAAAAAGTACAGAAAGTTTGAACCACAGTATTCTCTATTTTTTTTATGGAGGAAGGTCTTTAAGGAGTTCCATTTTGTGGGGTCTTTACCCTTCAAACCTTCGCAGATACGTCTTTGAGAATTAAAAGGTTTTGGGGAATATGCGTAGATATTCTGCATATTATGACAAAAAGACAATAAAAAAACAGAGAAAGAAAGAAATGGAGTGATGAGGCTTATTATTGCATTTTTTCTTTAGAATAATGATGCTATTCTGTACCCTCCCCGGTGTTCCCTTGTGTACCTTAAATATAGAGAGCCTCATATGTAGGAGGACACTACACTTTGTTGTAAAGACATAATTATATGAGAATCAATGAGAGTTACCTTCCATTGTTTCTACATTGTTGTATGTAAATATTCGGTAGCAATTACATGAACTTGGCATCGCTTCATTTCCATCCAATTGGTATCAGAGCGGTGTTGCTCTTGCGATACCAACATCAGATGAAAGATTGGTTATTGGCATCTGGGTGGAGCCACCCGTCGATGTATGAGCAGTTTGCAGTGCTAGGGCAAGGAGGTGAATAGCTTCAGCCAGTTTTGTACCAGCGGTCGGCCAGAAAGGCCCTCTACCTCTGCAGCCTCCCTCCGCCCAAGGAGGTGCAATCTCCAACTCTTCCACCTGTCCTTCTGGCAATATAGTTGACCCTCTGCCCTGCCAACAACCAACACCTCTCAGCCTGTTTGCGACCACCTGGATCCCCAACCCTACCCATTGCTGCTGAAAATCCAGGCCCCCCGCAGAGGGCGACGATTCCCCTCAGCAAAACCCTTTTTCACCCAGCATATCACTCCCACCCCTCATCCAGCCGACTTACATCGCATCAATCCGACCCTCACGCACTTTTGTTTGCTGTAACGAAAGCCCTCACCCCTATTATGACAAAAAACCCTCCCACTAGCCCTAACGAGCTCCCCAATTTTCCATGAGGTTCTCCAGTACTCGGCATTGTGCCTCTTTCCCCAAACAACACCCAATCCGAAGCTCCAAAAATAAAGTAAAATAAAGTTGTTCAAACTAAATAAATTCATAGAAAACACTTTAAAATCATTTATCACCATATTATGGTTTTAAAACAATTTTCAGACATAATTACATTGTCTAGTGGAAAGAAATTTGTCTTTTATGGTAATGTCGCAACATGAAAGAAATAAAAAATGTAAGAATAGATTAAATAAATTGGACTTTTTAATTCATGGTGCAAAATCTCGATTGCGGTCTTTGACTCGAACGCACAAATTTTCAACTTGGTCACAGTATGAAACGACTATTTAAAGAGCCCAATGAATTTTGAAAAATAATACATTTTTTTATTAAAAAAATGAATAATGTGGACATTTGATAATATGCACGGTGTTGATACCAAAATTAATATGCTGATGTGGACGAATAGTATGAAGACACGTGTCAATCTACGTGGCACAATAACAGCGAGGAAGATCATTTACTGAACAACCATGGTTGGTACCGAGCAACGAGAATACACCGAGGAGCTCTATCATGCCGAGGAACTCCATCCGAGGAACTCTTTCATCCCGAGATACTCTAAGCACTCCGAGGAACTCTTGATCGACGAGCAACTAAGGCGGTCCGAACTGCACCTCGGCCGTGTCATCAATTATCAGACGGACAACTGTTCAACTATTCATTAGATTCTTGACGCACACGCCACATTAAATGTATTACCCATTCATATGTATATCATTTAATGTAGTGGACCTTTCATGTACAGCCTTGAGGCTATAAATACCTTGTATCAATCCCATTCAAGGGGACCGGAATTTTCTTGAGAGAACTTGTAATCAAGAATTCCACAAACACTCAGCAATAACATAACAGTGGACGTAGGCTTTATTCCTAGCCGAACCACTTTAAAAATCTTTGTCTTATTTATTTATCTGTGATTGAAGAATTAGAGTGATCTAGTTTTTTACATCAACAGATTGGCGCCGTCTGTGGGAAACGACTGTTGTTATCGTTTTTCATAAAATCATTTATCACCAATGGCAGATAATCCAGAATCCAGTAATCGAAATGCTGGAAATACTGGAAATCTTCCAAATCCATCTGCATCTCCAGATCTGGCCGGAATAATGATGAATCTGGCTCAGGGACAAACTGTCATGCAAGAATCTATGAGGCAACTCCTTCAAACTCTTCAAGGCGGTGTACCTACTCATTCAGGGCAAAGGACTGATCATGGGCAATCACGATCCAGACGTATTGGGTCATATCGCAATGGGGAATCCAATGATTCTTCTTATCAACCTGGGCGAACTTCATCAATACGGGCTTCGGATACAGATCAACGTATCACTCTCTCTCCGGAGAGAACTAGCGCTTTGGAGAGGTTAAGTAGAGTATCTCCTTTCAGTCGGTTAGGACCAAGGAGGAACATGAATCCACCTAGGGCTCAATCAAGAAGTTTTCGACCGCCGTCAGGATTAAGAGAAGGATCTGCGCAATCGCGACCAACCACTCGTCGAGATAAATCTCAGGAAGCCACGTCAGAGCAATCAGTTGCTCGGACTAAACGGCCCGAGGAAGGAAATGAAGCATGGAAAGGTTCCATTCAACGATTGGAGGATAGACTGGGAGAAATGGCTAAGGCAAGGAACCCCTTACAGAGAACTTTTGTCCAAGGGACACCTTTTGTGCAAGCCATTGTGGATTTCCCTACACCGTCGAAATTCAAAGCACCTGTAGTGACCCCCAAGTACGATGGAAAGACAGATCCCGTACTTCATATAGAACAGTATCAAGCTGCTGCAGATATCTATGCTGTCCCCGACGAGATGAGGTGTAGAGCATTCTCGGGAACTCTTACCGGATCTGCACAGATATGGTACAATAATCTTCCTCGGGGTAAGATTTCAACTTTTGTTCAGTTAGCCGAGCTGTTTATTGGTAATTTTTGTTTTGGAGCAAAACCAGTAAAGCGAGTAGCGCACTTATTAAGTGTTAGACAAAAATCAGGAGAAAGTACTAGAGATTACATAACTCGTTTCAATAACGAGAAGTTGGAAGTCATAGATTATGAAGAAAAGACAGCAATCACTGCTTTGATGAGTGGTTTGCTGCCTAACAAGCTATACTATACTCTGGCCAAAGATCCGCCTAAAAATATGTCGGAATTGATGGCAAAGGCGGCCAAAATCATGAATGCCGAGGAGGCTATGACTGCGAAGAAGAATATGGATAAAGAAGTTAAAGTGGAGGTCGACAACTCTAAGAAGAAAGATCAGAAAGGTAATGGTGGTGACAAATATTCCAGGAATAACAGGATAAAGTTGGAAGCCCTAAAGAAGTATGATAATTATACTCCATTGAAAATGGGTATTAATCATGTTTTAGAAGAGATCAGGAATAACGAGGAAATCAAATGGCCAGAGAAACTGAAGACAGATCCAGACATGAGGAATAAGACCAAATATTGCGAGTTTCACAAAGATCATGGCCATATGACCAAAAATTGTATAGCCCTTCAGAACGAGATTGAAACACTCATTCGAAGAGGAAAATTATCAAAGTATGTAGATCGCAGAAGTGAAAGGAGGAATGATGATAGAACTAGAGAGAGATCTAGATCTCCTCGTCGTGCAGAGGAGAAAAAGAGGAGGGACCATGAAGAGGATCCAGATGATGACCCCGATCTTCCCAAGAAGCCAAGGAAACCTGAACGAGAGGTATTTTCCATACGTTTTGGATCATTTCATTGTAACGTTATTACAGGGGGAGATGCAGGGGGAGGAGACCTTACTGCAGAACGAAAAGCTTACCTCGGAGAGGCTCAAGCTTGTTCATATATTCAGCGAATAAACCTGGCCGAGGAGGATCGTCCGAGGAAGGTAAATAAAGAGAAGCTAGTGATTGGTTTTTCAAAAAACGACCTGGCAGGTGTTCTTTACCCTCATGATGATCCTTTGGTGATCAAAATGAGAATGAAGGACGTGATCATTTCAAGGGTGTTGGTAGACAATGGTAGTTCAGCAGACATCATGTACTATTCATGCTTTGATAGCCTGAATTTGAAATTATCTCAATTGGAACCTTATCACAGACCCCTTCTGGGTTTTGCTGGCGAGAAAGTTTTTCCACTTGGGACGATCAAGTTGGATATATTCATTGGAACCTGGCCTGTCTGTCGAACAGAAAGAATACGATTCTTTGTGATGGATAAGAATGTGCAATCGGCCTACAACATCATCATGGGAAGAGTTGGATTGAAGAAGTTCGAAGCCGTTCCTTCTACAGTACATCAATGTTTGAAATTCCCAACAAATTTTGGAGTTGGAGTGGTGAAAGGTGATCAAAAAGTAGCTCGGGAATGCTATTATTCGTCGGCCGAACAAGAAGAACTAGAAGGATCGATGAAAAAGACTACTACTTACCAGGTAGAGGAAGGTACAGAAATTGAAACTCTTGATCCCAGGGATGAGTCCCAACTTGTGAAAGGGCAAGTGGTAGAATCTACAGAAAATGTTATTTTGGACGACGAACATCCTGAACGAATAACCCAGATAGGTTCATCGTTGGATATGTCAATAAAAGAGGAGTTGATAACTTTCTTGAAGAATAGGAAAAATACTTTTGCTTGGAGTCATGAAGACATGCCAGGAATAGATCCAAACTTCTTATGTCATGAACTCAATGTGAATAAGGAGATTAAACCTGTAAAGCAGAGAAGAAGGGTGTTTAGTCCCGAGAAGAACCAAGCCATACAGGAGGAAGTCGAGAAACTCCAGAAAGCCCAATTCATTGAAGATGTAAAATATCCAGATTGGTTGGCTAATGTGGTGATGGTAAAGAAGAAAAACAACAAATGGAGAATGTGTGTTGATTTTACTGATCTCAACAAGGCATGTCCAAAAGATCATTTTCCATTGCCCAGAATTGATCAACTAGTGGATGCTACCTCGGGACACGAGCTACTCAGCTTCATGGATGCTTATTCTGGCTACAACCAGATCAAAATGAAACCTGAAGACAGGGAAAGTACTTCTTTTATTACCCCTAGGGGAACTTATTGTTATAATGTTATGCCTTTTGGTTTAAAAAATGCAGGTGCAACATATCAACGGTTGATGAACAAGGTTTTTACCGAACAAATCAGCCGCAACATGGAGGTCTATGTCGATGACATGCTCACTAAAAGCAAGAAAGCTGCTGATCATTTGATTGACTTGAGTCAAACTTTTGATCAATTGGATAAATACCAAATGAAGCTTAACCCGACGAAGTGCACCTTTGGAGTACGAGAAGGAATGTTCCTCGGATACATCGTCAATCAGCGAGGTATTGAGGCAAATCCAGATAAGATCAAAGCTCTTCTAGGGCTGCGATCTCCGACGACGAAGAAAGAAGTGCAGAGTCTTACCGGACGAGTTGCAGCGCTCAACAGATTTGTATCTCGGGCAACTGATAAATGCATACCATTCTTCAAAACGCTACGAAAAAGTTTTGAGTGGACTGATGAATGTGAGAAAGCCTTTCAAGATCTGAAGAAGTATTTGGGAGCCCCACCACTGTTGGCCAGGCCAATAACAGGAGAAAAGTTGTATTTGTATTTGGCAGTATCAGAGAACGCAGTCAGTTCAGCGTTGATCAGATTAGAGAATGGAGTCCAGAAGCCAATTTATTACACAAGTAAGGCTTTCCGAGGTGCAGAAATCAGGTACCCAAAGCTAGAAAAATTGGCATTGGCACTAATTGAAGCAAGTAGAAGAATGAGGCCATATTTCCAAGCCCATACCATCATCGTTTATACTGATATGCCATTGAGACAAGCCCTCCATAAGCCAGAAAAATCGGGGAGATTGATGTACTGGGCAGTAGAACTTGGTGAATATGATATTGTGTATGAGCCCAGATCATCATTGAAGGGGCAGGCTGTAGCAGATTTTATAGCAGAGTTCACATACCCTGATACCCCCGAGGAGCAAAAGGTGCCTGCTGACTTACCTGTGGACGATACAGGATCAACAGAAACATCTGCTGATCTACCTGTGGACGATACAAACTCAGACCAACCACGGTTGGTAAAAGGGTACGAGCAGATGACTGACGAGGAGCGAAATATACCGGGGGATGATGGAAGAAAACAGCAGATATTTTATCGAGGAACTCTGACAGATAAGAAATTTGAAGACGAAATACCTACATGGAGATTATATGTAGACGGATCATCTTGCACAGCTGGTTGTGGAGCAGGAATTGGTTTGATCACTCCAGACGAGATTGATATGGAATATGCTTTGCGATTCCAATTCAAAGCCTCTAATAATGAAGCGGAGTATGAAGCCATGATAGCAGGTCTTAGCCTAGCAAAAACTATGGAAGCACAACAAGTGATAGTATTCAGTGATTCTCAATTAATTGTGAATCAGATGATGGGAATATATGCGGTTAAAGGAGACTTGATGATCAAATATCACGCAAAGGTGATGAAATTATTGACAGAATTTGATGCCATTCAATTGGTGAGGATACCGAGGATGGAGAATGTACAAGCAGACGCACTGGCCCGACTAGCATCATCTACTCGTACCGAGATGCGAAGAACCATACCAATTGAAGTATTAGAAGGTCGGAGCATAGATGAAGATCTGACAACGAATGTGATTACTCTTGATTTAGGACCATCTTGGATGGATCCAATCAGGAAATATGTTGAAGAGGGTGAATTGCCGGAGGACAAACTCGCTGCCAAGAAACTGAAGTATAAAGCTGCTCGGTACGTATTAACTAATGGTATTTTGTATAGACGAGGAATTATGGCAGGTTTGCAGAGATGTGTACATCCCACCGAGGTGAAAGAATTGATTGAAGAAATCCATGAAGGATCTTGTGGAGCTCATGTAGCAGGTCGAACACTTTTACAAAGAGTGATGACACAGGGATATTACTGGCCGACAATGAGGGCTGATTGTATAGCCTATGCCAAGAAATGTGACAAGTGCCAACGTTTTTCTTCCATCCGACGAACTCCACAAGCATTGCTAACACCAATAACTTCCCCTTGGCCATTTGCCATGTGGGGAATTGATTTGGTTGGACCACTGCCGACCACCCGAGGAAGATTCAAGTATCTCGTAGTTGCAGTGGACTATTTTACTAAGTGGGTGGAAGCTGAGCCTCTTATCAATATGACGTACGAGAAAGTATACCAGTTTGTATGGAAGAATATCATTTGTCGATATGGTCTCCCTCATGCTTTCATCACAGATCATGGAACACAATTTGATAATGAAGAATTTGCTGCCTATTGTCATCAGTCGAACGTTTTGAAGTTTCATTCAGCACCAGGCCATCCCCAAAGCAATGGACAGACTGAAGTGACGAACAGAACATTACTGAATGGGTTGAAAAAGAGGCTAAGTGAAGCTAAAGCAAATTGGATTAATGAGCTCCAATCAGTATTATGGGCCTACCGAACAACTCCCCGAGCAGCAACTGGAGAATCACCATATATGCTAGCATTTGGAAGTGAGGCTGTGATACCGGCCGAATTGGGCCTCCCAACGCATAGAGTGCTGAATTTCAACTCTCCGATCAGTGACTTGATGAGAAGAATGGATTTGGATATGCTCGAAGAAGTAAGAGAAGAGGCAGCCATTAGGAATGCTGCTTATCAACAACGAACGGCTCTGTTCTACAACAAAAGGGTGAAGAAATGCGATTTGAAGGAGGGTGATTATGTGCTGAAGAAAGTCATTCAGAAACAGAATAAACTGGAAGCAAACTGGCATGGACCTTACCGAGTTACAGAGGTTGTTCGACCTGGTACCTACAGAATAGCAACTCTAGAAGGAGAAGAATTTCAGAATGCATGGAATGCTGAACACCTGCGAAAGTATTATCAGTAATGTAAAATGTAAAGCATTTCCTTCATTATGAATAAAACGAGGATGGTTCACCATTTTCTTTCTGTTGAAAGTTTTTCGGGGAATACTAGTGTTGAACACTACACTGCTTGACAAGAAGAAGACTGCTCTACGGAGTCATGCTCTACGGAGCCATGCTCTACGGAGTCAAGCTCTACGGAGCGCTCTACGGAGCAAAAGTGCTATAAGTAGCCAACCTCCTTTGGTTAGGAGGATAAGCTTTCCGGAGCGCTCTACGGAGCAAAAGTGCTATAAGTAGCCAACCTCCTTTGGTTAAGAGGATAAGCTCTCCGGAGCGCTCTACGGAGCAAAAGTGCTATAAGTAGCCAACCTCCTTTGGTTAGGAGGATAAGCTCTACGGAGCGCTCTACGGAGCAAAAGTGCTATAAGTAGCCAACCTCCTTTGGTTAGGAGGACATGCTCCAAGGAGCCAAAAAGTTCGAAAGAACCCTACTACTCCTTTGATTAGGAGGTGTAGACCAGCATGATCAACTACGGTTGGTAAGACTTTATATACTCTCGCATTACAGCTTATGTTGGTCGGGAGGTAACATTATTACAAAAAGTTCTTTGAAGAACAAAATATTCCAAACTGTACCAAGTATGGTTGGTCGGGGATAAAAACCCACTAACTGTAGTTGGTTGACGAGGACAAAAGTATTGACCTTAGTTGGTCGGACACATGTTTATATTTGAAAATTGAACCAAGTATGGCTGGTCGGGGATAGAAACCCATCAACTGTGGTTGGTCGACAAACATTATTTATCCACCTTGGTTGGTTGGAAACAATTTTGAACAATTTATGCTTATTATAAATTCTAAGTTGGTTGATGAACCATATAATTTGCAAACAGAAAAATAGCTATTGGCAAAACAGAAAATGAAATTCTTTCATTAAGATAAAAATGTATTACATGTTACATATATGTGCTAACTATTACATTAAAGATTCCTACTCTATTGGTTTCTTTCCTTTATCCTTTGAGACAGGTTCCTCGCCGGCAGGAGGATCCTCTAGACAAAGAGGAGAATTAATAAAGTTCATATCCTTCAACATTCTGACATTCATTATTGTAGGAGTGTCTAACAGGTGCTCAGGACGAGATACTTCAACTTGAGAATGAAGGTTATAATCACCAAGATATTTAGAGATCAAACTCCGAGGAATGGAGCGAGCAGGAATCCATGCCATATCCAATTTATAGGGAGGAACAGGCAAGTCTAGCAATCCAGGAGCATGATAATCCCATAAATAATGACCTTGTTCCAATTTTAATACACCCAGGGCGTTCAACCATCCCTGCTTATAACCTTCGTTGTTAGCATTTTCAAGGCGATCATCCAAATGGTAAAGAGCTTCATTATAGCCTGCATTCCAGAACTCCCGAGGCTGTTTATGGAATTGGAAAGTTAATCTATCTACTTGCTCGAGAAAGTTCTTGATAAGAGTATCTTTATTATTCAGATCAGACTTCATCGCAACCAATTGATCCTCTAAAGATAAATTTTTCTTAGACAAATCAGACAGAGCACGATCCTTAACATTTAGTTGGAATGCTTGAGTTTCCAGAGTAGATTGGGTGCGAGATTCTTCAACACTACGGCTAAGAACTCTTGATCGGCTCCGAGAAGCAATTGGAGAATTTTGTTCCTCGACGATTCTTCCTCGTCCCCGAGAACTCCTTCCTCGTCCCCGAGCAGTTCCAGAAATGGAAGATCTTCTCAAATCCTCCAGATCTTGCCTCAGTTTGGCATTTTCGACTTCTAAGAACGAGAAGCCTTCATCAGTGACTGGTATTAATGCAGTAGAGGATGAAGCAGCAGATTCATACTGAGCTAATTTCTTCTGCAAATTGTTATTTTCTTGCTCCAGGATCTCAGCGATTTGTCTGCAGGCTTCAATTTCACCTTTTAGAGTCCTCTCCCTGACGTCATACCCAGCAATGATTTTCTTGTGACCTGTTTCTGAAGAGAGCTGCTGGTATCTATTTTCATAATCTTCATGTAACAAAGCCATTGATTCGTTATGTTGATTTTGAAGATCCTTTAAGGAACCATTAAGCTCTTCAATCAACTCATAGTAAGCGACATTGTTAGCTACAGCTCGGTCGAGTAAACTTTTCAAATACCGATAAGCCTCAGTCGCCTGTTCTGAAGCATCATGACCAAGAATGTCAGCAATTTCAGAAGAACTAAGGTCTGTATGACCAGCCCTATAGTATTGGTGACATTGCTGCATCAGCTCGGTATCATGAGAAGAGATTAATTCCATTCTAGCAACAAACTAAAGACAAGAAAAAGACAACAATCAACAAAGAATCATCAATAACGGCGATGAGTAAAGAAGTATTTTATTAGATCATAAAAGGAGTACAGTGTTCGATTACAAATGATAAAAGATAAGAATGATACCGAACAACTTCACACCTTTTCCTTGTCTCCCAAGACTTTCTCGGGAGGCTGGGACGAGGAGCTCGGTTGCTCGGTGATAACAACAGCTTGGTCGGCAGAAATCTTCTCGGCAGGAGGAGGCATAGAAGAAATGTCCTCAATGACAGAGGGTTGAGAAGCAGAGATTGGGACATCCACAGCTATGGAAGATTCATCTGATGCAGGTTCATCTTCTTCTTCTTCCACAATTGGTGGAGGAGGACCAGGGAGATGCCGTTGGAATAGCTCAGAATCAGCTTGGACTTTTAGCTCTTGCAGAGCAGCTACCCAACCATCATAGAAGTATTTCAACTCCCCATATTGGACTTGGGACGTCATTGCAGCTATCCCTCTCTCCCATCCTTTCTCCCAACCAACACTGAAATGTTTCTTGATAGCAACTTTTCTCCTCGATTTCTCCGAGGAAAGCTTCACCTCCAGTTCCTCTTTCTTAACTTTAATATCTCGCAGAGTAGATATTTCTTCTTCTGCCTTCTTCAATTTATCATCAGATTCCTGATGTTTAACTTCCAGATCTTTAATTTTCTCCTCCAAATTCTTGGAGGTTTCGGCCATCTTCATCTTATCAGCCTCAGCCACAGCCAATTTTGTCTCCCAAACAGTTTTCTCCTCGATGTACTGTTGGTGAGATTCCTTGACAGATTGGGTTAAACCCAACAAAGCATCGTCAACATCGGACGAGGAAGTGGAAGCTTTAATAGCTTGATCTTTCTTCACAATGGTATTGAAACAGTTCACCAGCTGAAAGATAAGAAAAACAATAGAGTCAACACAAATACAAGAGTTCAGGAAAAAGAAAAGAAAGACCAAAGGTATGAGAAATTTACTGAAGAAAGATGGCGAGCAGCTAGGGATGTCAGTGTATCCCTAGGAATCTTTTCATCAACCCCGAGAACCTCGGGTATAACTGAGCTCGTTGAAGAGCTCGGAAGAATGATTTTTGAAATACTACTACCACCAGCGGGTAGAGAAGGTGCAGTTCCAGCAAGATTAACCGAGGATGATTTCCTCAATCTCTTCAAAGGACGGTCAGTAGCATCAACCAAGGAAGAAGTCTTGGTCGGAGAGATGGCAATTACATCAGCAGGAGCATTTTTCTTGCTCGGGGCCACTGGGGGCTTCTCGGCAATTTTGGAGGAACCAGCATCTACTTTTTTAGTCCCCTCCGGGACATCAATTTTGCCTTTCTGGGCTCCAGCAACAGAAGAATTGTCACCAAATAGAGCAGGAGGAGCTCTTTTCTTGCCCATTCTCTGAGATAGGGGAATATGAGAATCTGAAGATGAACTTTCTGGTGTTGAAGCTGGTTCAACAGGGCGAGCAGTATAAGAGGTTGTGTAGCTCTTATACTGCAGCAAATATGATGCAGATCTAATATGCTCGTCTGCAATCGTCTTATGCAAATTCCAGATAAGTTTTAAATGCTTGATATTCACTTCCGACTCTTTTGGAGTTTTTCTTTTACTATCAACTGCAAATAAATACATAAATCTCAGTCATACATTTTGTCAAACATGATGAATACGCAATTTCATAAGTAAAATAAAAATGAAAAATAAACCTATCCCATTGCCGTATGGGGGGCATCTGGGACCGTTGTATACTTCATTCCCAGATAAAGGCGCGTGTTGCCAATTTTTTATGACCAACCCATGCTCAAAATAATCTCTATTTGAATCAGGGAGGTTAACTACAAGGGCTCTATTTAAAAACCTAGTTTTTAAATAATAAATATTATCTAAAGTGGCCCATTTATAGCAGTACATGATTTCTGGGATCCCTATACGAGTCCCATGAGTTAGATTTAACTTATGCACCCCGTTAATTATTCTCCATGAATTGGGGGCTATTTTTGCAGGAACAAGATCAAAATATTGACAAAACTCAAGACATAATGGATTTGGGGGAAAAGAAAAACCACATTCAGCAATGAAAAGACTGGGGAACCAATGTCCCTCAGCCAATCGAAAGTAATCTAAAGGCTCAGAAAGAACCTCTAGAGTTACCCAAGAAGGAATGGAAAAGTCAGAACGAAATTTCTCAGCAGATTCAACAATATAAACCATATTGAATAAAAGAGATGCAGAAGAAAAGAAGAAGATCTTACAGAAAGAAAGGAGATATGTTGACAACGAACGGAAACAATGATGAACACACAAGAGAGAGGAAGAGAATAGAAAACTTGAATGCAGAAAAATGGAAAGTGTAGACGACGGTATGGTTGCCAAAGGAGTTTAAATACTTTGCATTGGGAAGCGGCGAAAGAAATGATTACTAAAAAGAAACTACTGAACTTCCGGCGGCTAAAAAGACAAAAGTTGCACGAAGATCGAAGCGCTTGTAAAAAAGGCGGAAACTGCGAAATGAGAAGGAAATTTAAATACAATGCTCCTAAAACCCAGGAAGGTCATTTAATATTACCATATACCGAGAAAGAATGTCCCATACTCCTCAAAGTTAGAAATATGAAACATTGGGGGCTTCTGTTGATACCAAAATTAATATGCTGATGTGGACGAATAGTATGAAGACACGTGTCAATCTACGTGGCACAATAACAGCGAGGAAGATCATTTACTGAACAACCATGGTTGGTACCGAGCAACGAGAATACACCGAGGAGCTCTATCATGCCGAGGAACTCCATCCGAGGAACTCTTTCATCCCGAGATACTCTAAGCACTCCGAGGAACTCTTGATCGACGAGCAACTAAGGCGGTCCGAACTGCACCTCGGCCGTGTCATCAATTATCAGACGGACAACTGTTCAACTATTCATTAGATTCTTGACGCACACGCCACATTAAATGTATTACCCATTCATATGTATATCATTTAATGTAGTGGACCTTTCATGTACAGCCTTGAGGCTATAAATACCTTGTATCAATCCCATTCAAGGGGACCGGAATTTTCTTGAGAGAACTTGTAATCAAGAATTCCACAAACACTCAGCAATAACATAACAGTGGACGTAGGCTTTATTCCTAGCCGAACCACTTTAAAAATCTTTGTCTTATTTATTTATCTGTGATTGAAGAATTAGAGTGATCTAGTTTTTTACATCAACACACGGCATTGTTTAAGTGAGTATATTAACGCGTGTTAGATTAGTCGGTTTCAATATTACATAATAAATTAACACTAAGTAAGCAAAACAATCTAATCACATATAAAACTTCATATAGAAGTTAGGCAAAAAAAATCCAACGAAAGCAGGTTAATGAGATTAACAAAAATGAAAAACAATGCAGGTGAGAGGTTTCACACAAGGGGAAGGAAGTGATGGATTACAAAAGTAGTGGATCGCACCCATTCCATTACCTTCGATCACCTCGTGTTTCGATCTCTCTCATACTGACCGTGTAGAGGATTCCTCATTCATTATGCCTATTGTCCCGAGTCAATAGTGTGACACCATGCCTAATTAATTACCGGGTGATCAGTACTTAATTAATTAATTTCAGAATATCAAGTTGGTTCAGATAATACATCACTATCGAAAGACTCAAATTTTAATTTTATAAAAACTAACCACCTAATATTTAAACAGGTTGGTGTCAAAATTTTATGTTGTTATTAACCATCATCATTAAAGGGAAATATCTAATCATCACCATACATCGCAATAGCATAAGGAAAGAAGTAATTGTATTTAAATAAAGAACTAGAGTAAACACTTCCGGACAAAATTCCATACAATAATCCAAATACATGAAATTAAAGTCTAATAATATAATCAAACAACTCTAAATCTCTGAATGTAAAAAAGGAGGGAAGCGTCTACTAGCAATGTCCTGTAGTTTCCACAGCAGCTACGGCTCGGCAAATGAATGAAATCTCCTAAGTCAGGTGTCCCTGTGGTTGAGCACCTAAAAATAATAAAACAAGAAGAAAAGGTTTGTAGAAAAACGGGTCAAAACCTGAGTAGAAAACAGTTTAAATATAGCAAGTGCTTAAATTGATTAATTAGCACAATATTATTCATGTTAACTTAGCGTACTCACTTGGGATGCTCACCTCTCATCTAATGTGCACACCTAGCGAGCCTAACTACCCATATTAGTCTCGATACTCTGTCTGACTATACGTAGCTTAACCACTATGCCTGATAAAATATATAATTAACCCAAAACCAATATATTTCCATTATCTAGTAATAGGTTTAAAGATGTCTTAGCTCATTCTCATAACATTCTTAATTCTCAAACTGGTGACTCAATACGTATACACTTTAATAAAGTAGCCAACATGAAACACAGAATAGGAACTCAGTATACATATATAAAATCTCTCTATGTATACATACAAATATATATATCAATACTTCATCCATGGTTAAGAAACCTCTGGTGCTAGGCATACTCGGCTATCTAGTCTCATTGCAACCACTCACGCATGAAGGACAATAGGTTCAATCTCTCAGGAACTAATAAAACATATACACATATTGGAGGGGAACATAGTTCCAAGCCGATGGGCTACACACATACCTACGCATCCATACAACCATCATCACTATCGTTCTCACATATAGTCCGTACCTAGGTTCCATGCTCTAGTGGTACGACTCAAAATCCCTCACGAAGGCACACAAGATATGGTCGTCCACAACGCGCTAACCTCCATTCGATAACCAGTAGTTAGGTATGTCATACACATAATATTCCAAGTAATAAGCATGCACACAACTTATACAACTTAATAGGCATTCACGCAACCCAATTACCATAATACGTAAGTAATATTAACGTCTCTACTCTCCACGATATCCATTTATATATAACCTTTTTAGGACTTACATTCTCTCATAGGTTTCCATACAAGTTCAATACCTCGAGTATCACTACACCCTTACTCCTCTAAAACTTTGGATTTTTACGTCACCCGTTACTCACGTAGGTTAATACACTCGCTTGGATAAACCTGGGATGATTTTTAACTCGACTGGACCCTAAAATATCATTCTGAAATCTCGTTAGAAGTCAAGGGATTCTCGTTCGAACTAGGTCGTTCGAACGAAGTTCCAACTTCGAGCGAACTCAGCAACTCGTTAGAAGGGTCGTTAGAAATCTCTTTAGAAGGCTCGTTGGAACGACCTTAGCAGGTCTTCGAACGAGATGTCCGAACTGGCCCTGTTCTTCCCCAAACTCGCTTTTCTCCAATTTTCAAACTTCAATCTCATTCCAAACTCAACCGAAATCTAATGTAATTGTTTCTAAACTATTCTAAGTTACCATAGGACATTTCCTAACACAAATTAGAGGTTAAATCCTCATGAAATCAAGGGAATCCAACAAATTACTCAATTTCTTATAAATCTCTTTGATATGAACCCGAAATTTCTAATCCTTCAAAAAACCCCGATTAATTTCGTGATTTCAACACTTAATTACCAACATTAACAGTTCTAAGAAAGGAATTTCTTCTACATGCCAACCTATCTCCAATTCATGGTACAAATTAGTCAAATTAAACCCTAGTTTTCATTACAACAATTTCATATCCTATAATCTAAATTAATCAGGAATAATATATGCTAAAAGAGGAGCAAGATAAACACTTGCCTTGGAATGAACTTCTGATTCTCGGATTAAAATTGGTATGTAGTTGATCCTATTATCGTGATCTACACTATGGTGTAATTCTTGGTGGGAAATCTTGAGTTCTTGGCTTAGTTCTCCTATGGAGTCTTCTTCTTCCTTGGTTCTCTCTCTCTTTCACGTATGTTGAAAACTGACAGTAACCTCTAACCCACATTGCTTTTAATTAAAACCTAATTTTTGTCCATTTAATTCCCCAAAAATCCCAAAAGACTAAAATACCCCTCCGGGGTGCTATTTTGGGCAAGAATATCCCGGACTCCAAATAAAACACCCGAGTAGTGTTTTTTGACTATTTTGACCCTTCCGAACACATTGGCACACTCAAAATAGTCGTTCGAGTTATATAAAAATAATTTACCTTTTTAACCCCCAAATGTAAAATGGTGACGTAACTCGTACACGTGTCCCAAATAATTATATCTCAACTGTTGTGTATCTCGTTCCCGGCCATACTATTATTTTCGAAACCATCTATTACGTTACTCACTACGTAATGTTCAATATAGTTGTTGATACCAAATTTAGTCTGCTGACATGGCTCAATCGAATGAAGACACGTGACAATCTACGTGGCAACAACAAACACTTTCGAGGATCTCAGACGCTCTGAGGAACCATACTACAACAAGGAACATTGCTTCCCCGAGGAACTCAGACGCTCTGAGGAACAGGAATTCTACGAGCAACTCTTGAGTACCAAGCATTTTAGACGGTCCGAGCTGCACCTCGAACAAAGCATTAATAGCAGGATAACCAACAGTTTGACTGTTCATTAAATGCTCATCATTCAGATGTATACACTTAAGGGGCATTAAATGTATTACCCTTTCACATGTACAACATTGAATGTATTACCCTTTCACATTACAGCCTTAGGGCTATAAATACGTTGTATTACCCTCATCGGAAGGGGACCGGGATTTCTTGAGAAAACTTGTAATCGAGAATTCCCAAACACTCAGCAATAACAGAAACAGTGGACGTAGGCGATTCTTATAAGGTTGAACCACTTTAAAACTTCTTTGTCTCATTTATTTTATCTGTGATTAAACAATTAGATATAATCTAATTTTTTACATCAACAGATTGGCGCCGTCTGTGGGAAACGACTGGTAATATCGTTTTTCATCAAAAATAATTCATCACAAATGGCTGATATTCCAGAATCCAGCAATCGAAACACTGGAAGCCCTCCAAATCCATCTGCTCCGCCAAATATTCCAGATCTGGCTGGAATAATGACAAGTCTAGTTCAGGGCCAGACCGTCATGCAAGAAACTATGCGACAACTCATACAAACCCTCCATGGCGGTGCACCAACCCATTCAGGATTGCGAAGTACTCAAAGAAATACCCGTTTACCTTCTTCGCGTACTAGGCGTACTGATTCATATTGTACTGAGTAATCTGAAGATTTTTCTTATCAACTTGGATGAACTTCGTCAGTGCGAGCCACAGATACTGAACAACGTATCACTCTCTCTCCAGAAAGGACTAGTGCACTAGAGAGGTTAAGCAGGGTATCACCTTTTGATCGATTAGGCCCTAGAAGGAGCAAAAGTCCTCCTAGAGACGCATCGATGAGTTTTCGACGACCATCAGATTTAAGGGAAGGATCTGCCCAGTCGCGACCAGCTGCTCATCAAGATAGATCCCAGGAAGCCACATCAACGCGATCAGTTGCTCGAACCAACAGGCCCGAGGAAGGAAATGATGCATGGAAAGGCTCTATTCAGAGGCTGGAGGATAGATTAGGGGAAATGGCTAAATCCAAGAACCCTCTACAACGGACTTTTGTTCGAGGAATACATTTTGTCCAGGCCATTGTAGATTTTCCAACACCATCAAAGTTCAAAGCACCTGTTGTGACCCCCAAATATGATGGAAAGACCGACCATGTCCTTCATATAGAACAATACCAAGCTGCAATCGACATCTATGATGTTCCAGATGAGATGAGATGCAGAGCATTCTCGAGAACTCTTACAGGATCTGCTCAAATATGGTATAATAATCTTCCTCGGGGTAAGATCTCAACTTTTCTTCAACTGGAGTTATTCAATGGGAATTTCTATTTTGGGGCAAAGCCAGTTAAACGAGTAACGCATTTGTTAAGTGTTAGACAAAAAACTGGTGAGAGTACCAGAGATTATATAACTCGTTTTAATAATGAGAAACTCGAAGTCATTGATTATGAGAAAAAGATAGCGATTACCGCCTTGATGAGTGGACTACTGCCCAACAAGTTGTACTACACTTTGGCCAAAGATCCACCTAGAACCATGTCAAACCTGATGGGAAAAGCGTCAAAGATTATGAATGTCGAGGAGGCTATGGCTGCGAAGAAGAACATGGATGCCAAAGAAATAAAGGTGGAAGGTGATAAAGCTAAGAAGAAAGAGCATAAGAACAATGGTAATGACAAACATTCAAAAACTAGGTCGGTATAGGACGCAATGAAGAAATTCGATAATTATAATCCTTTGAAGAAGGACATCAACCATGTTCTAGAAGAAATCAATAACAACGAGGAATTAAACTGGCCGGAGAAAGTGAAGGCAGACCCTGACAGGAGGAATAAGGCAAAGTATTGCGAGTTTCATAAAGATCATGGCCATATGACCAAAAATTGCATAGCTCTTCAGAATGAGATTGAAACGCTCATCAGACGAGGAAAACTGGCAAAGTATGTTGATCGTAGAAGCGAAAAAAGAAACAACGACCGAACAAGAGAGAGGTCTAGATCTCCTCGTCGAGCAGAGGAGAACAAGAAAAGAAACTATGAAGTTGATCCAAAAGACGACCCCGATCTTCCCAAGAGACCAAGGCAGCCAGAACGAGAGGTATTTTCAATACGCTTTGGGTCATTTGACTGTAATGTTATAACAGGTGGAGATGCAGGAGGAGGAGACCTTACCGCAGAGAGAAAAGCTTACCTCTGTGAGGCTCAAGCTTGCTCGTACATTCAACGAATAAATCTAGCTGAGGAGGATCGCCCGAGAAAGGTGAACAAAGAGAAATTGGTCATTGGTTTTTCAAAGAATGACCTCGCAGGAGTTTTTTATCCTCATGATGACCCATTGGTGATCAAAATGAGGATGAATGAGGTAATGATTTCAAGAGTACTGGTCGACAATGGTAGATCGGCAGACATCATGTTCTACTCGTGCTTCGACAGTTTAAATCTAAAGCTATCTCAACTGGAGCCTTATCATATACCCCTCCTCGGTTTTGCTGGCGAGAAAGTATTTCCACTTGGGACGATCAAATTGGATATATTCATTGGTACGTGGCCTATGTGACACCCGCCTAATTAAATACCGGGTGATCACTCCTTTATTGAATTAAAATCAAGGTGAACAGTTGGTTCATTCTTAGCATCACTGTCGTAAAAATACTTTTCCAATTTAAACACCCTAAATAATTAAGCGAAGTGTCAAAACCATTTAAAACCTTATTCTCATTTTATTAAATCCGGTTATAAAACCTTAAACCATTAACATCTAAAGAGTCACACATTAATAATAAAAATAGAATTGAACATACACGAATTTAATCATCAATAATAAATCCCAATATTTACAACACTAAAGGAAAACATCCTGACAGTAATAAATCCCGAAATAAAGGTACTGAAAGTAAAAATTTCAATCTCTGACTATACCAACTAAATAATAGAAAGAGGGCGACACATGCCCCTGCTGGATAAAACTGAACTAGGAGTAGAATCAAATGGATGAAGTCGTCTAAACAACAGGCCTGCAACTCCCACCTAATCTGCAGCACGTTCCTTCCAAAGGATCCTAAGTAAGACGCCCCTGTGGCTGGGCACCTGTAATACATACATATATATACAAGAGAGAAAAGAAAATAGAAACAGGTCAGAGCCCAATAGTGTATATGATTTAAAAATTCGTTTAGCAAGTATTTAAATTGATACAGGCCAATGCAACAACATATTAGTGCGACACTCTCTTGAGAAATTCACCCCTCTCTTCTAATGTGCACTCCTATCGCACTAACCTTCCCAATGGTTTATCTCATCATATATCACACTATCTTTCCCTAATGATTTAACTTATCTTAGGTTATTCGCAGGGTTTACAACTGAACAACACAAGTATTTAAAACGTAAGATTTCAATTTGTAATCAAGGTTCTCCTTTTAACTTTATTAATCAATAAAGTTTTCCAGTGTCATATTATACTTTCTCAAAACAATTATTTATAATTTGAGTCATCAACCATGTCCTGCATATCAAATCACAGTAGGCAGTTCCAGATTTTAGAATTTCATATATATACTAACTACTCGTATAATATATATATCATAACAACACCCCACATAAAAACTATGGTGCGGGCATACTCTGCTATCCAATCCCCGTATCAATCTTACTAAAGGGGATACAAGTTCGGAATCACTCTCGAACTGTATAAATACATATACAAACAATATTGAGGCGAAGCATAGTTTCCAAGTCCAAGAGGTCAGTACATACCCTCACGTCTCTTAGGACCGTGACTACCGATTCGATAGCCTGTACCTAGGATTCCTATCTTCTAGGGTACGAGTCAATATCCCCCATAAGGCACACGAGATAAGATCGTCCCAGCGCGGTAACCTCAGGGATAACAAGTAGCGCGAAATTGATTTTCACAAGTATATAATATATGCATACACAATCATATAAATATACCACTTTTATTATATCAATTTAGGTTTATCCAATAACCCACATTCACAACATTTATCCTTATTTTCCCATTATTATTTATCAGGTATAATGGTTCGTTTCTAACTTTAATTCGAAGGGTTTTTCCAACTTACTACGTAACCCTCATGGACTCTATTCTTCCAAATGTACAATTCAGTAGATATCCATTTATGTTCCAACGTAACTCTCTCTTACGTGTCTCTCCCCTTTAATATATACTTACATTATCCCTTATGCAAAATATCCCAAAAATATAGATTTCGCCTTACATTAAAGGATTTCGAATGTTATTTTCAAAGATGAGAATTTCAAACGGTTTCGAAATCGGAATTAAAACTCCATTTTAATTGAATTTTTTTTCATTACTTAGAAGAGTCCTCAAAATATAAAACTCTCTAAGAGTCCTCAAAACATAAAATTTTCTAGTAAAAACAATAGTTTTAGAAATCCGACCGTCTGATCAAGCTGAATTTTTGTCAGCAGTCTTGTCTCGCCGTTCGCTACAACATACTAAAATTTCAAGCGATTCCAATGGTCCGATCATCCGAAATAATTTTTTTAGTGTTTGTATATGATTAGAACTCTTTTCTTAATTAAACTCTTAATCCTTTACATGACAAAGGGTTTCCAGAATATCATATAGATCATCACTACATGCAATTTCCTATCTCAAATTGGGTTTTTCTTCCATACAATTCATCATAATCATTCCTAAACCAATATGAAAGATGCATCAACGAAATAAGCAAGATAAACACTTGCCTGGGATTTTCAGAAATCTGGTTTGGTGTTGAATTTGGTGTGGTTGCATTCCCCGTCTCGCGATCTACGCGTTGGCGGTGGCGGCGGTGTAAACGGATGAGTTTTGAGCCTTGGAATGCCTTGAGAGCTCTCTCCTCTCCTCTCCAATGGTCGTTCTAGTGTTTTGAGTTATCTAACCCTAGGAGATAACCTAAACATCTGATATAACCCCTTTAATTTTCGTGGGTTTAATTACTCAAAAATACAAAATGACTAAAATGCCCTCCCAGGGTACTAATTAGGACTAAAAACGCCCCGAGACCCAAATCAAACCCCCGGGTATACTTTTCTGACTATCTCGACCCTTCCGGACGCGTTGGCGCACTCAAAACGACCATACGAACAACTTATAAAATATTCACTTTTATTAATCCACATTTAGTCCCGACACGACACAGGCGCATCCCGACTTAAATTTTCACAATTGTCATTTTATTCACACGTGACAATATTATAAAAATAAATCTCATATATTACTATACTCATCCAGTAATATGCAACAAATAATATATTCCTAATAATTACTAAATCTTGTCACGCTAGTAAATATTTAAAACAACATTTCGGATTAAAATTAAATTAATTTATCTCAATTAAATTTAATAAATCCTTAAATTTAAAAGTCATGAAAATACGGGGTATTACAGCCTGCTTGTCGAACAAAAAGAATACGCTTTTTCGTGATGGATAAGAATGTTCAATCATCATACAATATCATCATGGGAAGAGTAGGATTGAAGAAATTCAAGGTTGTACCATCTACGGTACATCAATGCCTAAAATTTCCAACAAATTTTGGAGTAGGAGTTGTGAAAGGTGATCAGAAAGTAGCTCGGGAATGCTATTATTCATCCGCCGAGCAAGAGGAACTGGAGGAATAAAGGAAAAAGACCACTACCTATCAAGTGGATGAAGGTGCAAAAATTGAAACATTGGATCCTAGAGATGAGTCGCAACTCGTGAAGGGTCAAGTGGTGGAAGCTACTGAAAACATCATTCTGGACAACGAACATCCTGAACGAACTACTCGAGTAGGTTCGTCGTTGGAAGCCTCACTAAAACAGGAATTGATAACTTTCCTAAGAAGCATAAAGCAAACTTTTGCGTGGAGTCATGAGGATATGCCCGGGATAGACCTAAATTTCTTATGTCACGAGCTCAATGTGAATAAGGAGATCAAGCCTGTAAAGCAGAGAAGAAGAGTATTCAATCCCGAGAAGAATCAAGCTATATAGGAGGAAGTCGAAAAGCTCCAGAAAGTTTGTTTCATTGAAGATATCAAATATCCAGACTGGTTAACAAATGTGGTGATGGTGAAAAAGAAGAACAACAAATGGAGGATGTGTGTAGACTTCACTGACCTCAACAAAGCATGCCCAAAGGATCACTTTTCACTGTCCCGAATTGATCAACTAGTGGATGCTACCTCGGGACACGAGCTGCTGAGCTTCATGGATGCTTATTCTGGCTACAACCAGATTAAAATGAAACCTGAAGATAGGGAGAGTACTTCTTCCATTACCCCTAGGGGAACTTATTGTTATAATGTTATGCATTTTGGTTTGAAAAATGCAGGTGCGACATATCAGCGGCTGATGAACAAGGTCTTTGCTGAACAAATCAGTTGCAATATGGAAGTCTATGTTGACGATATGCTGACAAAGAGCATGAAAGTTGCCGATCATCTAGTTGACTTAAGTCAGACTTTTGATCAACTGGATAAATATCAAATGAAGCTGAACCCGACGAAGTGCATATTTGGAGTACGAGAAGGCATGTTTTTAGGGTACATTATCAATCAATGAGGCATTAAGGCAAATCCTGAAAAGATCAAAGTTCTATTAGGGCTACGATCTCCAACGACTAAGAAAGAGGTGCAAAGTCTTACAGGACGAGTAGCAGCACTCTACAGATTTATATCGTGAGCAACTGATCGATGTCTTACATTCTCCAAGACGCTCAAAAAAACTTTTGAGTGGAATGATGAATGTGAGAAGGCTTTTCAAGACTTAAAGAAATATTTAGGAATACCTCCGCTGTTATCCAGGCCAGTGATGGGAGAAAAATTATACTTGTATCTGGCAGTGTCCGAGAATGCAGTCAGTTCGGCATTGATAAGAGTGGAGAATGGAGTACAAAAACCAATCTACTATACAAGTAAGGCCTTTTGAGGAGCAGAGATCAGATATCCAAGGCTGGAAAAATTGGCACTAGCATAGATCGAGGCAAGCAGAAGAATGAAGCCATACTTCCAGGCTCATACTATAGTAGTGTATACTGATATGCCATTGAGGTAAGCCCTTCATAAACCAAAAAAGTCAGGAAGATTGATGTGCTGGGCAATAGAACTCGGTGAATATGATATAGTCTATGAACCCAGATCATCGCTAAAAGGGCAAGCGGTAGCAGATTTTATAGCAGAGTTCACCTATCCTGATACCCCCGAGGAACAAAAGTTGCTCGCTGATCAACCTGTGGATGTTACAGGATCATCAAACACAAGCTCAGACCAACTTAGGTTGGTAAAAGGGCAAGTGGATGTTACAAGATCATCAAACTCGAGCCCATACCAACTTAAGTTGGTAAAAGGTCAAGAAAAGATGATCGACGAAGAGCAAGAAATATCAGGGGAGGATGAAAGGAAGTAATAAGTATTTCACCGAGGAACTCTGTTCGATCAGAAATTTGAAGATGAGCTACCTATATGGAGTCTGTATGTGAATGGCTCATTTTGCACTACATGATGTGGCGCGGGCATAGTTTTGAGCAGTCCGGACGAGGTCGACATGGAATACGCCCTACGTTTCCAATTTAAAGCTTCCAATAATGAGGCTGAGTATGAGGCCATGATTGCAGGTCTTAATTTGGCAAAAATTATGGAGGCGCAACAGGTTATTGTCTTCACTGATTCTCAATTGATTGTAAATCAAATGTTGGGAATATATGTAGCCAAAAGAGAATTAATGATCAGATATCATGCTCGGAATTTGTTGCTATTCAGCTGGTCAGAATACCAAGAATGGAGAATGCGAGAGCAGACGCCTTAGCTCGATTAGCATCAGCTACTCATACCGAGCTACGAAGAACAATCCCAATTGAAGTGTTGGCTAGTCGAAGCATAGACGAAGATCTGATGAAGAATTTAATTACCCTTGATTTAGGACCATCTTGGATGAATCCCATCAGGGAATATATTGAGGAGGGAGAATTACCAATTGATAAGCTCGCAGCCAAGAAATTGAAGTTTAAAGCTGCTCGGTATGTATTAACTAACGGTATTCTATATAGACGAGGAATTATGGCAGGTTTGCAAAGATGTGTACATCCCTCCGAGGTGAAAGAATTGGTTGAAGAAATCCATGAAGGGTCCTGTGGAGCCCATGTAGTAGGTCGGACTCTTTTGCAAAGGGTGATGACGCAGGGATACTACTGGCCGATGATGAGGGCTGATTGTATAGCCTATGCCAAGAAATGTGACAAGTGCCAGCGCTTTTCCTCCATCCGAAGAACTCCACAAGCATTGTTGACACCCATTACTTCCCCTTGTCCATTTTCCATATGGGGAATAGATTTGGTTGGGCCACTGCCGACGACAAGGGGAAGATTTAAGTATCTCGTGGTCGTTGTGGACTATTTTACTAAATGGGTTGAAGCTGAGCCTCTCATTGACATGACGTACGACAAGGTGTACCAATTTATTTGGAAGAACATCATTTGTCGATATGGTCTTCCTCATGCCTTTCATCACAGACCATGGAACACAATTTGACAACGAGGAGTTCGCTGCCTATTGTCATCGGTCAAATATTTTGAAGATCCACTCAGCATCAGGCCATCCTCAAAGCAATGGACAAACTGAAGTGAAAAACAGAACGCTGCTGAATAGCTTGAAGAAAAGACTGGATGATGCGAAAGAAAATTGGATCAACGAGCTACAATCAATACTATGGGCTTATCGTACTACTCCCCGAGCAGCAACTGGAGAATCACCATATATGCTGGCGTTTGGAAGTGAAGCTGTTATACCTGCCGAGTTGGTCCTCCCAACACACAGAGTACTGAATTTCAATTCCCCTGTCAGCGACTTAATGAGAAGATTGGATTTAGACATGCTCGAGGAAGTTAGAGAAGAAGCAGCCATCAGGAATGCTGCATACCAACAACGAACAACTTTGTTCTACAATAAAAGGGTGAAGAAGTGCGACCTGAAAGAAGGAGACTATGTGCTAAAGAAGGTGATTCAAAAGCACAACAAACTGGAAGCAAACTGGCATGGACCATACCGAGTTACAGAAGTTGTTCGACCAGGAACTTACCGAATAGTAACTTTAGAGGGGGAGGAGTTTAAGAATGCATGGAACGCAGAGCACCTGCACAAGTATTATCAGTGATGTATATTCTCACGTAACGCAGTTCCGTCAGTATGAATATAATGAAGATATTCTGCCAAATTCTCTCCTTTTATTGAAAGTTTTTCGGGGAATACTAGTGCTACACACTAATCGGTAAAACTCGGACTACTCAAATTATTCTCGAAAATGCCAATTAAGGTTGGTCGGGAAACAAATGTATTCCTACGGGAAGTAAAACTATGTATTCCTAAAAATGCCAACTTATGTTGGTTAGGAAGTAAATGTATTCCTACGGGAAGTAGAAGTAAAACTATGTATTCCTAAAAATGCCAACTTATGTTGGTTAGGAAGTAAATGTATTCCTACGGGAAGTAAAACTATGTATTCCTAAAAATGCCAACTTATGTTGTTTAGGAAGTAAATATATTCTCGAAAACGCCAACTAAGGTTGGTCGGGAGGTAAAGTTATTCCAGAAAGTGCCAAAGTTGCTCGCAGAGGAAAAATCCACTAACTATGGCTGGTCAGGAATAAAAACCCACTAACTGTAGTTGGTCGATAAGGAAAATTTATCGACCTAGGTTGGTCGTAAACATTTTATGAATACGAGAAAGTGATCGAGCAAAATTTTTGATACTCGTAACTTTTTAAATTATTACTAAGTTGGTCGAGAAACAAAACATCATTTTTCCCAAATGACTACCACAAATTCAAACTACTCAACAATAAGTTGATCGACAAATAACACAATATTATTATCTTTTTAACAGATACACATGCACAGATGTAAAGTGTTACAAAACAATAGCAGTCAAGATTTGCAAATAAAATTATTTCATTAAATGTAGAACAAAATACATCAGGAATGAAATACATATTTATTACATCAATATTCCTACTCTATTGGTTTTTTCCCCTCTGCTTTTGAAACAGGTTCCTCGCCAGCAGGCGGATCATTTAAAGCAAGAGGAGAATTTATGAAGTTAAGATCTTTTAACATCCTGATATTCATCACAGAGGGTTGATCTAGTAAATGCTCTGGATGAGATATCTCGACATTTGAATGGAGATTGTAATCTCCGAGGTATTTGGAAATCAGACATTGAGGGATGGCCCGAGCAGGGATCCAACTCATATCAAGATTTAATGGGGGCACTGGTAGGTTGAGCAGCCCAGGATTATGGTAATCCCACAGGTAATGACCCTGTTCGAGTTGCAGCACACCCAAGACATTCAACCATCCTTGTTTGTAGCCCTCATTATTTGCATTTTGGATGCGATCGTCCAAGTGATAGAGAGCTTCGTTGTAGCCAGCAATCCAGAACTCCCTGGGCTGCTTGTGGAATTGATATGTCAATCTTTCCAGTTGTTCGTGGAGATTTTTTATGAAGAGTTCTTTATTCTCCAAGATAGATTTCTGCTCAGAAAGCTGCTCTTCTAGGTCCCTGATTTTCTTAGACATCTCAGCCAATGTCTGGTTCTTCGCCATCAGCTGAAAGGCCTGGTTCTCTAAAGCAGATTGAGTCCTCTGTTCCTTGACAGGAATTCGAGCAGCTCTTGCTCATCCCCGAGGAGCTCTTTCTCGTCCACGAGAAGATGTAGAATGGCCAGCTCTTATCAAGGTTTCCAACTCATCCCTCAAGTTGGGGTTCTCGACCTCCAAGAATGAGAATCCCTCGTCAGTCACTGGGATCAAAGCATTTGAGGTGGAAGCAACAGATTTTAATTGAGATACTTCTCTTTGCAAGTTGTTATTTTCTTGCTCCAGCAACTCGGCTATTTTCCTGTGCTCCTCGACCTCGGCTTTCAACGTTCTCTCTCGCACGTCGTAAGCAGCAAAACGTTTCTCGTATCCCTTGTCGGCAATGATTTGCTGATACTTCTTCTCGTACGCCTCGTGCAAGAGGGCAGTGGATTCCTTATATTGTTACTGAAGGTCTTCAAGGGTGCCTTAGAGATCCTCAATCATATCATAATAAGTTACATTATTGGCCACCGCACGATCAAGCAGACACTTCAAATATTGGTAAGCTTCAACTTCCTGTTCCGAAGCATCTTGGCCGAGGATGTCGACGATTTGCGCTGCACTCAGATCTGCGTGACCAGCCTTAAAGTATTCATTGCATTGCCGTAACAACTTTGTATCATGAGCAGGCAATAATTCCATCCTGGCCAGAAACTAGTAGAGGAAGAAAAAGGAATAATCAATAAGAGTACAAACAGATCATGAAGAGGAGAAACAACAATAAGCATAAAAGTTCAAATTTTATTATATCATAAAGGTCAGAAGTACAAGGTTCAGAGTTACATGTTCAGAAGTTACATTTGACCAAGAAAAATAAAATAGAGAGAAACCCGAACAACTCTACACCTTTTCCTTGTCTCCCAAAACTTTTTCGGGAGGCTGGGACGAGGAGGTAGGTTGCTTGGAGGGAACAGAGAGTTGCTCGGGGAGCGCTGGCAGTTGCTCGGATGAAGTAACGAGTTGCTGAAGTTCCTCGTTAGCAAGCTGGATGGCTGGGGGATGAGAAACTTGATCTCCCATCACCATGGAAGACTCCTCAGAGGAAGCTTTGTCCTCTTCTTTGTCTTCAGGAGTTGGAGGAGGACCAGGGATGTGCCGCTGGAAGAGTTCAAAAGTTTCATCAACCTTCATCTCCTGAAGAGCTGCGACCCACCCATCTCTAAAACATTTTAGGCTTCCATATTCGACTTGCGATATCATGGCAGCCAAGCCTTTATTCCACCCCTTATCCAAGCCAGCGCTAAAAGATTTCTTCACAGCCAACTTCCTCTTTGTCTTCTCCGAGGAAAGCTTCTCGTAAAGAAGGTTATCACCAACTTTTAATTTAGTCTCAACCTCATTCTTCTGACGACTTACTTCCCGAAGTCGACTTAACTCCTCCTCAGCAACCTTGAGTTTATCTTCAAACTCCTCAGCATTCTTGAGCTTCCCTTAAAGCTCTTTATTCTTCTCCTCCAGACTATTTAATTTTTTCTCCAACTCCTTGGAGACCTCAATAACCTGAGCTTTTTCCTGCTCGGTCGAAGCAAGCTTCTTCTCCCAAGTTGCCTTATCATCAGCATATTTCTGGCGAGAATCTTTCAGAGACTGCCCCAAGCCCATCAAAGCTTCCTCTACACCAGACGAGGAGCTTGAAGCTTTAATAGCTTCATCTTTCTTCAAAATTGTATTAAAACAGCCCACCAACTGTGAAAAGAAAACGAAAGCAAGTCAGAGACAGATACGAAAAGGAAAGAATGAAAATTTAAGACTATGGGACTTACAGAAGCAATGTGACGAGCTGCTATTGTAGTAACAGTGTCCCGAGGAAGGTTTTCTTTAATACTTTGGATCTCGGGAATGATCCAAGTCTTCACCGAGCTCATAGCAAAGCTCGGGGGAACAAAAGTGGGAACTCCACTAGTCGGGGGTTGAGAGACGGTGTCAGTCAAATTGACCAAGGAGCTTTTCTTCAGCTTTCATGGGGGAACAAGAATAGTTTCGACCAAGGAGGAACTCTTGGTCGGTGATATGATAATCACCTCGCCTGGAGCAGCAGCCTTGCTCGGGGCCACTGGGGGCTTCTCGACCACCTTCACAGGAGCAACCGAGGAAGATGCATTAACTTTCTTTGTCCCTTCTCCTGGGACGTCAATCGTACTTCTTTTTGCCTCTCCAGCACCAGAGGCAGGTTTCTCAAAAAGGGTGGGAGGTCTTATTTTCTTCATCCTTTCACTCAAAGGAATATGTGATTCAGGCGAAGAACTTGTAGAGGCAGGTATTGGCTCTGCGTCACTTATCACCGGACGAGCAGTAAAAGAGGATGTGTAACTCTTGTACTGAAGCAGATATGAAGCTGACCTAATGTGCTCGTCGGCAACAGTCTGATGCAAACTCCAGATAAGTTTCAAGTGCCTTATATTAACGTCTGCCTCTTTTGAACACTTTCTTTTGTTGTCAACTGCAAATAAATAAACATTAAAATATCAGTGACACATTTTATCAAACATAAAGGAAGCATAATTTCAAAATAAATAAAATGAAATAAAAATAACCTATCCCATTGCCATAGGGAGGGCATTTAGGACCCTGATACACTTCATCTCCAGATAAAGGAGCATGTTGCCAATTTTTTATACCAACCCCGTGCTCAAAATAGTCCCTATTGGCATCCGGGAGATTGACCACTAAAGCCCTATTTAAAAATCTAGTTTTTAAATAAAAATTATTATCGCCTACAGCCCATCTATAACAAAACATGATTTCTGGAATTCCTATGCGAGTTCCATGAATTTGATTTAGTCTATGAACCCCATTAACTATTCTCCATGTATTGGGGGCTATTCTTGCAGGAACCACGTCAAAGTATTGACAGAATTCCAGACATAGAGGGTTTGGAGGAAAAGAAAATCCACACTCAGCAACAAAGAGACTGGGGAACCAATGTCCCTCAGCCAAACGGAAATAGTCTGAAGGCGCAGAAAGCTCTTCCAAAACAACCCAGGAGGGAATAGAAAAATCAGAACTAAATTTATCAAGAGATTCAACAAGGTAAACCATGATGAATAAAGGAAATGAAGAAGAAGGAAGAAGATCTTACAGAAAAAGAGTGGATCTGTTGACAACGAACGATGAAAAGGATGAACGCACAAGAGAGTAAGACAATGGAAAACTCGAAGATACAAATTTGAAAAAGTAGAAGACGATGGGATTGTCTGTGACGCTTAAATACCTTGCCTTGAGAAAAGGAAAAAGTAATGATTACAAAAAGAAACGATTACGCTACCGGCGGCTAGAAGGATAAAAAGGGCGCGACAATCGAAGCTGTTATAAAAATTCAAAAAAGCCCGATTCTATGAATTTGGAAGGAAAAATAAATACAAGGGAAACACTCCTAAAAATTAGGAGAACCATTTAAAACTACCATATTTCGAGAAAGAATGTTCCACACTCCTCAAATTTCGAACTATGAAATATTGGGGGCTTCTGTTGATACCAAATTTAGTCTACTGGCATGGCTCAATCTAATGAAGACACGTGGCAATCTACGTGGCAACAATAAACACTTCCGAGGATCTCAGACGCTCCGGGGAACCATACTACAACGAGGAACACTGCTTCCCCGAGTAACTCAGACGCTCCGAGGAACAGGAATTCTACGAGCAACTCTTGAGTACCAAGCATTTTAGGCGGTTCGAGCTGCACCTCGAACAAAGCATTAATAGCAGGATAACCAACAGTTTGACTGTTCATTAAATGCTCATCATTCAGATATATACACTTAAGGGGCATTAAATGTATTACCCTTTCACATGTACAACGTTGAATGTATTACCCTTTCACATTACAACCTTAGGGCTATAAATACGTTGTATTACCCTCATTGGAAGGGGACCGGAATTTCTTGAGAAAACTTGTAATCGAGAATTCCCAAACACTCAGCAATAACAGTAGCAGTGGACGTAGGCCATTCTTATAAGGCTGAACCACTTTAAAACTTCTTTGTCTCATTTATTTTATCTGTGATTAAATAATTAGATATAATCTAATTTTTTACATCAACAATAGTTATTACTCAACATGATTTCAACGTAATTATTTTCGATAACTACTAACTCTCATCATGCTAGTAATTATTACCATATAATCGGATTAATTATACTTAAATTTTCTCTCTTAAATTAATTAATCCCAAATTTTCATAATTTCTTAATAAAATAAATATGCGTAAAAATATGGGGTATTACATACCACCTGATAAAGACAGGTTTCCTCTAGTACTCAAAATCAATTTCAAAGTAAGGCTCAATCACTATAGCCCCCGCTTCATAACAAGCTTGTTTATCACTCTCGACACTTTATCTCTCAATAACGACACCCTACCTTGTGCTCCTATCAAACATCATTCGAATAAGACTAGCCTATACATCATTGGCCCCATTGTCTCAATATTATTGGGAGGCCGCACCTCACCTCGTATCAACTCCCTTATTTATTTAAGCACGAAACTACCATCCTGGGAGAAACCATATGAATATCTGATTACTCTTGTCAGTTCTTTAAATCTCGATTACTGGTGACGTAACCCTTATGACAGTTAAAAGGTCACCTAAGATAGTATGTGGTTATTCCACTTACGTCATCGAATTCTATCTCTTGATCAATCCAAAATTCTGATTATCCACTCACCTCTTAACATCCAGAAGGAGAATAGTTAAGGTCTTTCCACACTAAAACCTCAATAAGCACCTTGTTCACAATAAACGGGTACGAGTGTTTCCACAGAACCCTACCATTAGGTAATATCCTCTCCCAATTACCGCACTATACTTCACTTACTAGCTATATCCGTTGTGGAAATGAAATGTTTACAATAAATCCAAAAATTCTTTCATACGGCTCCACTAATCGTTAATCGTCGTTCGCCTACTCCTCGGGCTATGGGTGATACAACCTGCTCAAAACAAAACGTTATACCCACTGCTTCCTGAAATCCAACTTTGAAGGTGGGGTTCAAGAATCTCATCCTAATTCAAAAAAACACCGGGTAGGACCACGTACCAGCGCGATTCTTCTTTTCAAAGGAAGAGTGGGGCACACCATCTAATATCATAAATCACTCCAAAGGCTTGTCAATCGCTTCCTTCTTAATCAATTTGTTCCACACATTCGAAGGAACTCTTGACCTTGCCTTTAGGTTGGCAACCCATCAAAGAAATTTTACCGATTTGACTGCTCTCTTCCACTATCGGAATCGTCGGCTTGATACAAAATTTTTTTGGCTGATCATCTTACTTCAACTGATTCCTACCTATGAGTGGTGCACGTGGTGACTACTCACTATGTCCCTCTCAACATCGACCTCCACTTATAACGCCTCCCAGTGAGTGGTACTTAATAATCTTCTCCTTCCCTCGGCGTATACCAAAAGTTTCGACTCGGTCACTTTCCGCCACGATGTGCACTTTTGGTCTCCTTATACCTTATTGACATCATCTTTCCCTTTTTCGTGTAAGTCACTCTCAACATTCGACTGAGTAGGACGCCGCTCCAAATTTTCTATAATAGTTAAATTTTAGTCTTCTTAAGGAATACCCCTTTTTTAAATGGCTTCCCACAGCCTTTCCACCAAGTTCGGGTGTGCTACTCTGATCGCACACGCATATATGGATTATCATCCCTCTCACACGGTGCTTAATCCCTTCTACTACTTCCACTTCGTTATATTAGTCCCACAAACATATATTTCACACATTTATTCCCACGTCCCTTTAACCCGGACGATTCTTACATCAGTTAACCAGGGTGCCCGCACACCCTATAAACCATGCTTACTAGCGTAAGCGTCACATACGCTTCATCCAATTCTTTATTGCCCCGTATACTCACAACTTAGCTACAACACTTGGGTATTCTCAATTACCCTAAAAATTGAAATTCTAACTCCTCCTTAACATCATCCCTCCCTTCAACTCAGGGTGATAAAACAAAATTTTCAATGCCTCCTCACCACACAACCGGCTACACTGGCCTTATATCATAATTTAACCTCCAACTTACTGTTATAACTATACACTTCTATAACGATCGAGGTACTCATGGACGAATAACCAAACATCTTTCTACTGCCAACCTTACTCTAAGTTTCATTCGTGGGATGTCTCGCAAAGCGATATCCAAATAAGTACCCCCCCCCCGATACACTACTACCTAGCATAGTCGGTTATCGAAATCCGTTAGGCCCTCAGTCCATAACATGTACTCCTGCATTCCCGTCTCTTAACATAAAAGCTACATCTCCTTTTGTAATCCCCAAAAGCACTATCACTCAACATTAGTGGTAATCACATTTCATAAGCATCGTACCAATACAATCGGGACTTTTGGAATCCTGTCCCCAGACATAAAACTGTAAGTCTTAACTCCCACGTCTCTAAAGGAGTGGTATAACAATGCGCGTTTCCTATTTCTAAGTCCTGATCGTTAAACATAATAACGAGATAAATCCTTATGCCCCACAGTAAAACCAATACACTCTGAATTACATCAATAGAGTCCTTACACACACCGGGATCGAATATCTCGATACCGCTATACCCTGTAAGTCTCTCTAATATATAAATATAAATGCAAGCTCGACTCTCTCTCATGTGAGGTTTCGCCAGAACAAAACATCATGCACTAGGGCAGCAACCTTAATAGCCTTGCCATAACTGTCCACTATCGTTCTAATCATTACTTAGAAAACCATAATCAGGATAATATCATACTCGTATAACGCATCACTAAGATGACTAATCTTAATAAAGTATGTAACATTATCAATACACCCCATCATCCTCTGCGAATGACACTAAAATTAACCCCACTACACTAGAGGAAATATTCACATAATAATAACGTTATCGCTATACGCGCTAAAATCGTCTCACATGTAAATCTAACAATAAACAAAATGTAGTGACTCGCTCGTGTCACATAAAACACGCCTCGTCCTCCGAGGATAAAACTCATACTTCTACCTTGTCAATCATCATGGCTGCTCAAATGGTTTCCGGTACATAACACGCCTGTCCGAACGAAATCGAAAACTACATTAACCATTGCCCTCGCAAGCACCCTACCCTTGTCCCATTTACTTGCTTCGGGAAAAATTTACGCATGTGGTTTTACTCTCCACAAAATTCCTCTTCACGTAATCCATTTATCTCCTGAAATACTGACCCTATTAGGGTTGTCCTTCTCTCAGACTTTGGTAGTCTCGATCCTGATGGCTACCCCCAATGTTCCCTTAGCTTTGTTGGTCCTAAGGAATATGCTACTGGTTTCAATAGTCCATACTGAATTCACCTTCACTTGGTAAGAATTCAGCCATCCGAATTATTTAAATGGGTCCCCCGATGGGTCTCCCCCTTGTGGTGCTTCATTGCCACCGTTTCATCCAGTCTTATTTTCTGACTGACTTCTTCACATCTTTTAGCTTACTATACAAAGAAGCATTAACATATCCATCGATAAAGCACGACATTGTCACCCTCTGGGTCGGCCGTCCAGCAGAATTCCCTTTAAGTGTTGTTAATGATAGGCTGGGTTTCGCCGCGGCGCGGGAGTCACCTACGCGCTGGTCATTTGTTATTCGGCTCACCAACTCTATACAAAAACCTAAACTACGACTACACTCTTTTAAGGGAGTATAGCGGCCAGTCCGGGCATCGAATCCACAAAAACAAGTTGCTAGAATTTACATGGTTTAATATTCCTAAAATAAAAGTGTAAAAGATGATTATACACAAAAAGGGAAAAGATGCATAAAATGAAAATGGTAATCTAGGCGCGGAAAAATAAAGTTAGATTAAGAAAGCGAGTAAAAACTATAGGTTGCGTCGAATATCCCTCACCCGAGTTAATTAGTATAAAATGGTTACATGGGTCGACGAGTTATTATAAATGCGTCTCGTTTCGACAGTTAATTAAATCAAGGTTTGTCACGCCCCTAATTTTTCATAAAAGCCTAATACGATTTTGGCGTCTACAAATACCCCGAAAATTATGCACGCGAGGTCGTAAGCACGGGACATACATGATATGCCCCGTCAAATCTCCTAAGCATAGTGACTAGGACAACCCACTCAAAATAGACTCATAAAACTCCATCACCAAAGCAAAGCAACATATCAACCCTAGGTGAGTTCAATCTAACACAACCTAATTTAGCCTAGCTACAAAGCATGGTAAAAATCATGAATTAAATCTACACTAGAAAGCAATAAATGGAAAGCAAGTAAATAAAGCAATAAACTTAAATTAGAAAGCAAGAAATGAACAACACAAAGCTTAAACAAAGAAACAACAATTAATAACAATGGAGGAGATAATGAATAGTGCTTATAATACCCAAATGGGTGTAAACCATAGGAAGAGAAGCTCCACCCAACAATCCCCTATCTCTAACCTAAAATGAAATATATCTTCTTAATAAAAGCCCCAAACACTCTATTTATACCCCCAAAAAACTCCTAAACAAAACCAAGTCAAAAAACCCAAAATAAATCAATTTTCATCCATATCTGATGGGAGCGGTCGACCTCTATTTTGGGACCGGTCGACCACGGTTTTGGAATTTTCCTTGGGCTGGAGACAGCCCACTTTTCCTCTTTGAACCAATTTTGACACTTTGCATGGAACGGCTATAACTCCCTCATACGGAATCGAAATGAGGCGTGGTCGGAACCGATGCGAAGATAATTCAATTATTTACATGATTATGTTTTGAAACTCTTCAAATTATGCAGAATGAAATTACCAAAATGCCCTTGAAGTAGAAGAAAATACTGAAACCTTCCGGAAATGGGCCTGACTTCCACATACGGAGTCAGAATGACGCACGATCAGTGGCCACGGAAAGATAATTTGATGATCTACATGTTGGTAACTTCATTCCATAAAAATAGTGAGTTTGAAAAGACCAAATTGCCCTTGAAGTAGCATTCGACGATGGAACTTCTTCGAAATGCATCCGAACCTCACTTTTAGCGTTCCAATACTTACAAAAGCACAATTAACCCCTGCAATATATATATATATATATATGTGTGTGTGTGTGTGTGTGTGTGTCCAAATTTGAGGTTGTCTGGTTAACGAGTATAAATATAGACATTAAGAACGTAAAAGTGCTAGAATGCATAAAGATAAAGGGCGCAAATATGCAATATTCATGATGTATCAGTTAACTTCTGTTACGAGTCGATCTCCCACTTGAAATGCTCTCCTCCATTTGTATCTACTTCCTCCGATACAAGATTCACTAAAAGTTTAGATTCATATTTTTCACAAATGGACCTATGTCCGGCCCTCCTGTGATGAGTTCAGAACAAAATTCACATCTTATCCTGAACATCTGATGAAGGAACTCGCGGTCAAACTGTACCTAAGATCCTTCCATTGACATAACATTCCACTTCTAAAAGTGGTGGCTGACTCCCACCATTATAACTTTGTTTCGAAAAGTCAAGAAAAAATTTACCCCAAATTTCCATTTTCGGTTAGCCACACTCCACCATATGCCCAACCCTTTGGGTATTTTACCTCTGTTGGCTAATACACACAATCTCCGCATATTTAGAATTTCCACCGACGGTTCTTTTCAATGTTTCATCCGACTCTCTCCTAATCCAACCACATTAGATGAGTCCAATTTGGTACCACTTTCTACTATAGCGGTACTTGAAAATCATATGTTGTGCCCTAGTCGTCATTATAGTCCTGGTTTCCCGTGCCATTATAGGGGTAACCTTAACTAAGGTCATCATTTTTTAATACACTCTTTAACCTTGACTAAGCTCTGCATCCTGTTGTCCGCCCAACGGCCCTCACCCTTCATACTTCATTGTTCGACACCCGAACACAAATGAGATTCACTAATATAAACATTATAGCAGGAGAGCGAAATCTCACCAAAGAATTCAACAATCCTAAACATAGGGCTCTATATCGAAGAAAGTTACGCTGGAAGCATAATAAGCCGCACATATCCTAAAGGACACTAGAACCTGATGCTCTGATACCACCTGTGATACCCCACCTAATTAATTACCGGGTGATCAGTCCTTAATTAATTAATTTTAGAATATCAAGTTGGTTCAGATAATGCTTCACTGTTAAAAGACTCAAATTTTAATTTAATAAAAAGTAACCACCTAATATTTAAACAAGTTGGTGTCAAAATTTTATCTTGTTATTAACCATCATTATTAAAGGGAAATATCTAATCATCGCAATAGCATAAGGAAATAACTAACTAACTTTAAATAAAGAACTGGAGTAAAAACTTCCAGTCAAAATCCCATACAATAATCCAAATACATGAAATCAAAGTCTAATAGTATAATCAAACAACTCTAAATCTCTGAATGTAAAATAAGAGGGACAACATGTCCAACTGAAATCAATGACTGATAGGTAAGAAGAATAGACTATGAAGCGTCTACTAGCAATGTCTTGTAGCTTCCATAACAGCTACGACTCGGCAAATGAATGGAATCTCCTAAGTCTAGTGTCCCTGTGGCTGACCACCTTGTTGTAAATTTTATAAAATACCGCAAGTGCACGGGCTATTATAGAATAGCGAGTGTAAGTATGGTTCGAACTCACAAAGATTTATCAATTTTTTTTCTTTAAAAATAATTGTGACTGTCCAACTAGACTAAATTGGGTTGGAGGTGAGACGTAATATTAAACTAAGCAACACAAACAAGAAATAGGAGTACAAGAGATATAATCACGGTAGCGTAAAAACTAGGACGTTGGATCCATTTATCACGTTAAACTAACACTGTGCAATAATTTAAATTCGTCATTCCCGATTTTATAACTCAAATTAAACAGACTCTCGTCGTATTTAATTCGGAAAAATAACACGTTAGAAGCCCAAAATAAAATTTAACTCTAAATTTAGACGCCTAAAATCCCTATTCCCTTAAAAAGTTCACTTTTAAATTTCAAAATATAGTCTTTAAGCATGGGCTATAAATCAATTTAATAAAAGTATAACCCATCAAAAAGTACTCATACTTAAAATATAAAAATGATTTTTTTCAAACAATGCCGAAGGTTTAAAACGCACTCTCGTGTCGTTTTAAATGAATACCGAAATTTTAAAACATTTAGCACATATCGAGAAATAAAGACGAAATTAAATCACGCACAATATTAATCACATATGATAAATTCCACCTAGTCCTAGTGAGAAAATTAAGCTAGCATAATTGTAGACATAATAAAATTGCAAGAATGAATACTTAATTTCATTAAATAAACAAACTTACAATTGATGTGTCACAAATATTCTTGACAAAAATTTCACTCACAAAATAGTTTTTGGCCCTCAATAAGGATCCAAAAACTATATCTAAAGCTCTTTCTACAATTCTCTCTACAACTCCCTGTCCAAAATAAAGAACCCAATAGTTCTATTTATAGGCTTAGGGTTAGGGTGTTTGGATGAGATGGGAATCTCCCTGATTGGTTGTATTTGAGCTGATAATTATCTCATAGAGTCTTGGGAAAATTGGAGATAATTATCCCCAAATTCGTCAATATTCACGTCACTATTCACAACACCAACTTTAATCGCACTTTTGACCTCCAAAAATTCAAAATCTCATTTTCGTCTGAACTTCAAAGTTGTGAGCCTTATCAAAACCTTTTCAAAAAGCTATGGTACGGCCTCAACGGACACTCGAACGATTTTATAAAAAATATTTAGTCCAGCTGTGTCAACCGTGTCGTGTCGCGTCGCGATGCATCCTGACAATTTTTGCACATTGACTCCTTTGTAGTACAAATTTTCGGGGTACCTATAAAAATACAAAAAATGAAAATAATTAATTCAAATTTAGGGCCACAAATATTTAAAATTTACAAAATTATCCCTCTTTGTATTTTTGCCCTCGAAATTCATTAATTGCTCGTTTTAATTCAAAATTCAACCAAATTTTAGAGAGAACTTTATTTTGCCTAGATAAACATTTAAAAATTATTTTTAGGCCCATAAAGTTTGATAATTATGATTTCACCCCCAAAGTTATTAAAATTGTATTTTTAACTCGAATTTTATTCATACTTGCATTTTTCTTTTCTTTTATGAAAACGACTCTAAAAACTCATTATTTATGATACAATGGGTCTAACAAGGTCTAGATTTGGGCATAATTCATACAAAATAATGCACTTATTACACCTAAAAATAATAAAATAAGAAAAAGAGTTTTGCAGAAAAATGGGTCAGAGCCCCAATAGAAATCAGTTTAATTATAGCAAGTGCTTAAATTGATTAATTAACATAATATTATTCATTTAACTTAGCGTACTCACTTGGGATGCTCACCTCTCATCTAATATGCACAACTAGCGAGCCTAACTACCCATATTAGTCTCGATACTCTGCCTGACTATACGTAGCTTAACCACTATGCCTGATAAAATATATAATTAACCCAAAGCCAATATATTTCCATTATCTAGTAATAGGTTTAAAGATGTCTTAACTCATTCTCATAGCATTCTTAATTCTCAAACTGGTGACTCGATACGTATACACTTTAATAAAGTAGCCAACATGAAACACATAATAGAAACTCAGTATACACATATAAAATCTCTCTATGTATACATACAAATATATACATCAATACTGCATCCATGGTTAAGAAACCTCTGGTGCTAGGCATACTCGGCTATCTAGTCTCATTGCAACCGCTCACGCATGAAGGACAATAGGTTCAATCTCTCAGGAACCAATAAAACATATACACATATTGGAGGCAAACATAGATCCAAGCCTATGGGCTACACACATACTTACGCACCCATATAACCGTCATCACTATCGTTCTCACAGATAGTCGGTACTTAGGTTCCATGCTCTAGTGGTATGACTCAAAATCCCCCCCGAAGGCACACAAGATATGGTCGTCCACAACGCACTAACCTCCGTTCGATAGCCAGTAGTTAGGTATGTCATACACATAATATTTCAAGTAATAAGCATGCACATAACTTATACAACTTAATAGGCATTCACCCAACCCAATTACCATAATACGTAAGTAATATTAACGCCTCTACTCTCCACGCTATCCATTTATATATAACCTTTCTAGGACTTATATTCTCTCATAGGTTTCTATACAAGTTCAATACCTCGAGTATCACTACACCCTTACTCCTCTAAAACTTTGGATTTTTACGTCACCCGTTACTCACGTAGGTTAATACACTCGCTTGGATAAACCTGGGATGATTTTTAACTCGACTGGACCCTAAAAACTCATTCTGAAATCTCGTTAGAAGTCAAGGTATTCTCATTCGAACGAGATCGTTCGAACGAAGTTCCAACTTTGAACGAACTCAGCGACTCGTTAGAAGGGTCGTTAGCACGCTCGTTGGAACGACCTTGGCAGGTCTTCGAACGAGATGTCCGAACTGGCCCGGTTCTTCCCCAAACTCGCTTTTCTCCAATTTTCAAACTTCAATCTCATTCCAAACTCAACCCAAATCTAATGTAATTGTTTTTAAAAAATTCTAAGTTACCATAAGACACTTCCTAACACAAATTTGAGGTTAAATCTTCATAAAATCAAGGGAATCCAACAAATTACTCAATTTCTTATAAATCTCTTTGATATAAACCCAGAATTTCTAATCTTTCACAAACCCCGAATTAATTACGTGATTTCAATACTTAATTACCAACATTAACAGTTCTAAGAAGGGAATTTCTTCTACATGCCAACCTATCTCCAATTCATGGGGTTTCTTTACAAATCAGTCAAATTAAACTGTAGTTTTCATTACAACAATGTCATATCCTATAATCTAAATTAATCAGGAATAATATATGCTAAAAGAGGAGCAAGATAAACACTTGCTTTGGAATGAACGTCTGATTCTCGGACTAAAATTGGTATGTAGTTGATCCTATTGTCGTGATCTACAGTATGGTGTAATTCTTCGTGGGAAATCTTGAGTTCTTGGCTTAGTTCTCATATAGAGTCTTCTTCTTCCTTGGTTCTCTCTATCTTTCACGTATGTTGAAAACAGACAGTAACCTCTAACCCATGTTGCTTTTAATTAAAACCTAATTTTTGTCCATTTAATTCCCCAAAAATCCCAAAAGACTAAAATACCCCTCCGGGGTGCTATTTTGGGCAAAAATGTCTCGAACTCCAAATAAAACACCCGAGTAGTGTTTTCTGACTATTTTGACCCTTTCGGACACACTGGCGCTCTCAAAATAGTCGTTCGAGTTATATAAAAATAATTTACCTTTTTAATTCCCAAATGTAAAATGGTGACGTGACTCGTACGCGCGTCCCAAATAATTATATCTCAACTGTTGTGTATCTCTTCCCCGACCATACTATTATTTTCGAAACCATCTATTACGTTACTCACTACATAATGTTCAATATATTTATTACTCAACATGATTTCAACATAATTATTTTCGATAACTACTAACTCTCTTCACACTAGTAATTATTACAATATAATCGGATTAATTATACTTAAATTTTCTCTCTTAAATTAATTAATCCTAAATTTTCATAATTTCATAATAAAATAAATATGCGTAAAAATATGGGGTATTACAAAAAGACACTAGGATCTTTGATACCAACTGCATATCGGCTCGAATTTCTATCACCGATACCGGAGATACGTTGACTTTCTCGAGGAGGGAGTGATGTAGTATCATGAGGGTACCATTGTAAGTTTTTCTGATAGATATTTTTTTAGAATTTTAGGGTGATGATGTCATGTTGAGGACCACATTCTCATGGCATCGCCATATTCTATAATCCTCTTATTCTCATCTTGAAGGGCACCACACTTTGTTTTATAGAGATGATTATATGAGAATGAATGAGCAATGTTTAAAAAGTCGCGAGGCAAGGCGCTTTAGTTTGGGTTCAACAAGGCGTAAGCCTCACCAGGGAAAAAAAAGCAAAATAATATTAAGATACTAATATGACCATAAAAAATAAAGTATCAAAGAAATATAAATAAAACTGCAAAAAAACATCTTCGAAGACTTTCTCACATAGTTTAACATTTATTTGTTCCCCCGAGATGATTTTTTTTTAAAAAGTAATTTGACAAAATAAATTTTAACATATTTGTTATTTTCAATATGATAATAAATTAATCAACGAAAAATCAAATTGACAAAAACATTTTTTTTTTAGTTTCATTCACATATTGGTTCATCATCATCATCATCATCATCATCATCATCATCATCATCCTTGGCTTAATCTCATTATATGGGGGCGGCCACATGTATTCTCCTTTTCCATTTTAATCTATTATATGCATTATTATCATTCAAGTTTAATTCCTTAAGGTCTCTCCTAATAATTTCCTCCCACGATAGCTTAGGGCGACCACTTTTTCTTTTACCCTCTATTTCCAACAATCTTCCTCTTGCTATGGGGGCATCTACTGGTCTAAGCAACACATGACCAAACCATCTAAGTCTACTGTCTCTTAATTTATCGCTAATGGGAACTACTCTTAACTTTTCTCTCGCGAATTGGTTATTGATTTTGTCCTTTCTAGTAATTCCTATCATCCACCGGAGCATCCTCATCTCACTAACAAGGAGACTTTGTTAATGTTTTTTCTTTAACTCCCAACACTCTGGTCCATACAGGACTGCTGGCCTAACAACTGTTTTATAAAATTTTCCTTTTAATTTATTAGTTATCCTCTTATCGCATAACACCCCACTCGTTTGTCTCCATTTCATCCAACCAGTTAATATTTTACTCATAACATCTTCATCAATATCCCCATTACTTTGTAACATTGAACCTAGATAACAAAATTTATTAGTTTGGTTTATCACTTTTTCTTCAATCTTTAACATTATGTTACTCGATGCCTCATTATTAAAATTATATTCCATAAATTTCGTTTTATTTTTACTGATTCTTAGACTCTTAGATTCTAAGGTTTTTCTCTAAGTATCTACTTTCATCGCTAAGCTTTCCTTTGAAGTGTCTACTAAAACTATATTATCCGCAAACAACATACACCAAGGGATATCTTCTTGTATGTCCTTAGTAATCTCGTCAAAGACTACGGTAAATAAATAAGGACTTAAGATCGATCCTTGATGTAAACCCACTTTAATCATAAAGCCATTAGTTTCTCCACATACAGTCCTTACTCTAATCTTTGTGTTATGATACATATCTTCAATAATTTTAATATAACTCAAAGGGATTCTTTTCTCTTTAAAGCCCACCAAATTATATCCCTAGGTACTCTATTATAAGCCTTTTTCTAGATCTATAAAGACCATATATAAATTTGTATTCTTACTTCTACATTTCTCCAGTAACTGTCTTAATAAGTAAACAGCTTCCGTGGTTGGTCTCCCTGGCATAAATCCAAATTGATTGTTCGAAATAGTTGACTCATTTCTTAATCTTTATTCTATAACCTTTTCCCATAACTTCATAGTGTGACTCATCAGTTTGATTCCTCTATAATTACCGCAGTTTTATATATCCCCTTTATTTTTATACAACGGTATTAGGGTGCTTTTCCTCCACTCATTTGGCATGTTTCCTTCTCTTAAAATTTTATTAAATAAGTGTGTTAGCCATTCTACCCCTAAACTTCAAAGGGTTCTCCAAACCTCTATGGGTATTTTATCTGAGTCAACCGCTTTATTCTTACCCGTTTTTCTTATTAATATTATTTAATAATATGACAACAAATTGCTCAATGCAAAATCAAATTTATAAAATCCTTTTTTTTAGTTTCATTTAAATATTGGTCATTTTATATATTAAGTGCAATTTTAGAAAAACGAAAAGAAATCCACATATTGGTTGTTTTAAAATATTACATATTGGTTGTTTTAAAACTATTATTTTAGTAGCATGTGGGAAAAAGTTGAAAGAGGAAAACAGAAAAACAAAAACAAACCCACTTCATAAATGAAAGGAAGAAGAAAAGAAAACGAAACAAGAAAGAAAGCTGGACAAAAAAAAGAAAAACAAAAACAAAAAAGAAGAGAGAAAGTCGGGCAAAAAAAAGAAGTAAACCCAAATAATAAATTTAAAGAAAAATAAGAAAATATAAAAAAAGAGCAATGAATATAACAAATAGGAGAAAGAAAGCGAGAAAGATGGAACAAAAAGAAACTCACCTGGGAGTCAGAATCAAAATACCACAACATTGGATGATCTTTCATGAGAAATCGTAGGGTTTATTTCTTGGCCCAAAGCCCCCAGCTCCAAGTTTTCATTGATTTCGTCTTTTTTTTTTCTTTTTTCGCACCCCACTAATAAAGAAACGCTCGTCTCACGGCCTCGCCTCACTACGCCTCAAGGCGTAGCGCCTCAATCAATTGAGGTGTAGCGCCTCAATCAATTGAGGCGTAATCCTCAAATTCCACCACCGAGGCTTAAGCCTCGAGGCATTTTTCCACTAATACCTCGAGTGATTTTTAAAACACTGTGAATGAGTGATATTTTCCATTGTTTCTAATGTGTGTAAATATTCCATTGCATTTACATCAGAATATTGTTTCTTTGTGTGTCAATTACATCTTCTGAATTGATGCTACTTTTTATCTTCTTATGTATTCCGCTTCTCATATTTTTCCCATACTCTTATTGTACATAGTGATGTGCATGGGATATCTAGCGACACATGGAACGTGGGTGTGCCCCCGGGAGAAGACTATATTTTATTTTCTATTTTTATTTTAAGGTTTATTGTCATTTTCTTTTATTTTTAGTGTTTAATTAGTCTCCAAGTATGTTTGGGGCTAATTAGTCATTTTTAGTTATTAATTATCCTTTTTAGTCTTTTTGGATATTAGCTTGGCTAGCAAGCTAACCTCTCCTATAAATAGACCCTTGGCCCTCATTTGTACACACACTTGAATATTGAGAATTGAGAATAGAGAGAGAAAGAAACCCATTTCATTAGTTTAGATTTATTTGTTGTTGTTGTGTAGGTAATAGTTGTGTAGTGTAATAATAATGCTCCTGCATTAGTAGATTTACATCAAATTGGTATCAGAGCTGCGTTTATTCTTGGTGTTCGCTGTGGTGCGTGAAGTGGGTCGCAGTTTTGATTCCAACTCTAGTAACCCTTCAATCGGTAGATTGAAAAATGTGCAAATGGGAATTGGGTGGATGGAAGTCTTAAATTCTATCACCGCTAAAAGGGGGGATACCAACCCTTTTAGCCTCCTCCACCCTCCACTTCCACCACCACCCTCCTCCACCTCCTACCGCCACACAACCACCATCCTATTTACACGAATCTTCATTTTCCATCTTACCTAAACCCTAACCCAAGAAACCCATAAACCTAAATTGAAACCCTAACCCTAGTTCAAGAAGGCGGGGAGGGTTCGACATGCCTCCAATTGGCCGAAACAAGGGAGATGACATCCCCGGGATGACATCCCCATGGCATGTAAAGTTGTTTGATCTTTCTCACAGCCAGAGTATAACGGTTGGGTCACTTTAAATTTTAAACTTTGGTAGTCATCGTCAAGGTTTATCGTGATATCTTCACGAGTACTTGAACCTTGTACATCATCAGTAACCTCATTCTCCTCTACTTCATAAACTCTGTGCGCATCATCAACTAAATCCTCTAATATATTATGATCTACGTCGTCCCTTTCTACATCTATCCTACTTGTTGAAGGTTGTTGTGAAGGTTGTTCGGGGACAAAAGGAACTTTCAATTCACCGTGAAAACTCCAAAATCGATAAATATCTTGCATACCCGATCTTAACAAATGTAGTTCAACTGTTTTCCACTCAAACACCTTACCATTCTAACACCTAGCATACGGACACGAAAACTCTTCATCATTATGACATCTCTTTGCATATTTAATAAATTCATTAGCACCTATGCGAAACACATCCCCCATTATATTTGTCTCACCCATCCACTCTTTGTATTTTGGATATCCCATTACAGCTACCATAACTAATCATCTATTAAAGGTAAGAAGCGTATATTCATGGATTAGTATAAACAAAACTTAGATTTATAGTATGTTTCATTTAATTATGTCTTATTTATATTCGATTTTTAAATTTCAAATTTAAATTCAATTTATAATAGAAATTCCTATTTCCTCCATCTCCTCTAAAGGGTGAGTGGTCCTATCCCATTCAAGACCGCATATTTCTGTAATATACTTAACAGCTCATGCACAATGTTACGATTTGAGAAAAATTCGGCAGCACATTACCGTAGTTCTCCAAGTACACGACATAGATTGATAAGTGTGAATGTTATTTCAATTGAAATAACAGTCACACTTATGTACCCAGAGAACATTAGGATACGACTGCAGAACTTCCTCCAAAAGTAACAACTTTAAGCCACTAAGAATATTATTATACAAAAATTATGCAGTCCCAAACTGTCCAAACGGGACAATTCGAGAGATCTCATTACAGGGGTAATGACTCTCGAACGGGTCTAAGGGCTATTGAATGCGTACACATAAGAACTAGAAGGCTAGTATCTATGCGCACTATATGTAATTTCAAGTATATTTTATTTAATTATCATACTATATATATATTATTCGTTATATAAAGTAATTTTTAAAAAAAGTTAAAAAATCCCGCTCCCACATGGACAATAATCCAGTGGCCATGCCACTTTTAAAATTAACCAACCAAACATCGATCCACTATAATCCAACCGCAATGGAAATAATAAATGTGTATCCTGTACTCCTTTTAATTCATCTACTCAGTTAATTCTTTTCATCAATTAAACTAATAATTAAAGTATACAACTATTAATTTACTAATTTACAATGAAGGGCAATCCAACTTGCATATGAAAGGGGCACTAATTATTAATTTACACAAAAAATTAACAACCAATCAATATTAAATCAATTAATTCTTTTACAAGGGGGACTACAATATGAGGGGCAATATCTAATAAACCAATAAAAATTTAATTAAAAGAAATACACACGCGCACATATATACACACAACCCCCCTGCCACCCCCAACCCTGCCCCCTCCCCCTGCCACTGCCCACCACATGCACACACACACACACACATATACACACGCACATATATATATACACACACACACACACACGGACAAACACCCCCTCCCCTCCCCCAGCCCCCCCACGCATATATACACCACGCACATACACACACGCACATTTACACACACATATATACACACACGCACATATACATACACATATACATAAATGGAGGAGAAATAGAGAGAGAAAATGTATCAAAGTTGTAGAGAAAGAGAGTGTGTAGTCGCTAGAGAGAGAAAGAAATGGAGGGAATGAGAATCGTGTAATACCCCGTACTTTTGGTTATATTTATTAAATGCGTATTAATTGAAATTAATTCGGGTTAAAATACTAACGAGATGCGAGTTGGTATTTGATTATGTGCATACATGTTTTTATATGAATATTGAATTATGAAAAATTTGTCGTAAGATTTATATACGACATTTTAGAAATTTTGTTGAGACGCGTGTGACCGCCGCGTCACGGTGTAATATTTTTGATTATAAAAGTGAATTAAAATTCTATTAACCGTATGGTCGTTTCGAGTGCGCCAACGCGTTCGGAAGGGTCAAGATATTCAGAAAATACTAGCCGGGGGTTTAGTTTGGGTCCCGGGGTATTTTTAGGCCATACCGGCAACATAAAGGGCATTTTAGTAATTTTGTATTTTTGGAGAATTAAAAGTGACGAAAATTGGGAGTTTTAATCTGATTGGGAATTGACCCACTAAGCCACTAACCAACCCATATTAACCCAACAAGCTACATAGGTTATTAGAATTAGGTTTTCTAATACCTTCCCAAAGCAAACCCTAGCCACCATAGCCACCATTGGAGAAGAAGCTTGGGGAAAGAGAGAGAGAGGAAATTCTGCAGAAAAGCCCCATCAAACCAACATCTAAATCAGAGATAAACTCGAGGCAAGTGACTTAATTCCATTTAATTTCAGAGAATGTTCTTTCCATGTTAGATAATTCAAATTTTATGTTTGTTCTTGGTGAAATATGAAAACCCATGTAGTTGGAACTTAGAACTTGAAAATCTTGAGGAGAATTGCATGTAGAATGATAGGTAGATGATTATTCTCATGATATTTGTGATTGGAAGAAATTAAAACGGATTTATATTGGGTTAATTCATTATTTAAAATGTTAGGGTTTGTGTTCTTGAAAAGAATTGGGGAAAAGTGTAGAATCTTGTAATCTAATGATGTTTAGGATGTATTAATTCCTTAAAAGGTGTTAGAATATGACCTTAGTATGTTTTAGGATGATTGGGGACCTTAAAACATTGATTGGACGAATTTTGGTTGAGACTTGAGGTGTTAAAAATGGTGAAAAACGAGATTTAGGCAAATCTGGGATGAAACTGGTAGGTCGTTAGAAGCCCCTCCCCAGGTCGTTCGAACGAACTCGTTCGAACGAGCTTCTAACGAATTGACCAGTCGCTTCTAACGAAAGGGAACCTCGTTCGATAACTTCGTTCGAACGAGATCTCGTTAGAAGGTACAGTTCGTTCGAACGAACTGGATCTCGTTCGAACGAGACTTCTAACGAGCTGACAGTTTGATCTCGTTCGAACAGCCTCGTTCAAACGAGACTTCTAACGAGCTGACAGTTTGGGCCTTTTTGGCCTGTTTTGATTTTTGGAGTCCCGTAAACTTGTTCGAGGGTAGAGTTAACATTCCTTTGATGATGTATTGATGGATTTGGGACTTTTGGGTTATTATGAGGAGTAAATTATATACGAGTGATTTAAATCAATGAACGGTTTGGGTTGAGACGTGAGTGTCTACTAAGACGTGAGAATAAATTATGGCGCGTATGATTATAAACCGGAATCGTATAAATTGTGATAATTATAAGTTGGCACGAGAATACGACACGTACTACGATTAAACTACGTTGATTACTAAGATGCGTGTTTACTTAGTATTGGTATATGAATTGTGTGTATGACATACCTACCATACTTGCTATCACGGGAGGTTGCGTTCGCTTAGGGCCCTCTAATCCTTGTGTTGCCCAGATTTAGACTGGTTACCTTGATGAACATAGGTCATAGAAAGACTTATTGGGATATTAATAAGTCCGCTGATCGTGGGAGCGTAGGTATGTGCGTGACCCATGTGATGTGACTGTGTTCGCCTCCATTATTTGTGATGTTGTTATTCGTGAACTATTCCTGAGAGATTCGGAATACGTAATCCTTATATACGTGATGTACCGGGATGGATAGCAGAGTATGTGTGCACCGCAGCTTAGTTCTCGGGGTGCTTGAATTGTATATTTATGATGTGAATAATATACACTTAATTAATGGGAACCTTCATGTTAATGTTATGAATATAATTACGGTAATATTTTGAGGAAAACATAACGGGTTAGCTGATAGTGAAATATATTGCATTTTGAGCATCTGAGTTTACGTTAAACCCCTATTTAATTACGAGCGTTATAATATTAATAGAACCGAGTAATATGGGTAGGACCTATGATAGTCTAGCTAGAGATGATGTCACTTAGCTAGTGGTCTGTGTCGTTGTAGATGGGTACTTACGTTAGGAGTGCACAGTTAGACGAGAGGTGAGAATATCATGTGAGTGCACGTCCTAACATGTACTTTGCATTTAATGTTTTAAATGTTTTTAAAGCACTTGCAGGTTTTTAAAATATCTCCACATTCGGGCTCTGACCCGTTTGCTTTCAAATCTATTTTTCCTTGTAAAACCATTTTAGGTGCCCAGCCACAAGGACACCATGCATAGGATACTCATTCTGGTGACAAGCTGTAGCTGTTTGTGGAAGCTACAGGGATTTGCTTGTAGACGCTTCTATCACTTGGATTCCGGATTCATTATCTATCAGTTGTAGGGCATGTTGCCCATTTCTATTAGAGTTATTTTCCCATTACAGTTATCAGACTTTGGCATGTATTGATTTAGTATTCAGTTTACTTATCAGTTGTGGGATTTGTAGTGAGGAGTTTTCCTCCAGACTTTATTTACGTTATGTGATGGTTATTCTATTTACTTCATTATGGTGAATGGTGTTATTATTCTTTATTACACTTGTTGCATGTTAATCAGACTTTAAATAAAATTTGGCACTTACTTTTTAAATACTAGGTGGTTAGTAATCATTAAAATGTTTTCGACAGTGATGCTATTAACTGGACCAACTTGGCATTTTGAATTAATTTAATAAAGGAGTAGCTACCCGGTATTTAATTAGTCGGGGTGCCACAAATCGGTGGGAAAAAAGAAGAGGGAGATTTTTTTTACTGACAGATTTATCACGGACATGTCACGATCATTAACCGTGACAACTTTACAAGATTATCACGGTTAATGATCGTGACAAGTCCGTGATAAATCTACTTATCATAGACTTGTCACGATCATTGACCGTGATATGAGTGACTGGTTGAAGGGTGCCAATTTGACCATTTTGGTGTAGTGATAAGGTATTTAAGACTAATATTTTCCTCAAAAACCTCTTGAAATTTTAAATACCCAAAGGAAGATATTTATATAGATAATCCTCACTACTTCGAATTCTAGTAAGATAGTGACGGTAGAAGCCTGACAAGTAGCCCTGAAACTTCTACACTTAGGCTTCCAGATTAAGAATAGATTTTAAAATAAGCTTAATAGACTTTAGAATCTATTGGGGTAGAAATTTATATTTCTAGAAACCTTAGAAAAAGACAATAGTATATAAAAGATGAAGTGGTCCCCAGCTAAATTTTGGATAGTAGTTGGTCCGCAAACTAGGTCCGCACGAGAGTCGGACACTCTCTCTCTCTCTCTCTCTTGAGAGAGAGAGAGGATACCAGAACAAAAGGAATAAAATGATCAAAACCTTCTGATTAAGTACAAAAAACAGATAACATTGGGAATTCATCTGTACAATCCACCACTCTACTATCCCACAAATATGATACTGCTGAAGGACCAAGGGCGTCCAAACGACATCAATCAACCAACTTATTACAACACTTACATTAACTAATAATAAATTCCTACATTTACATTTGTTTTTTAAAAATGAAAAACCTTGAGCTTCTAAATGTGAATTAAATATAATACTACTCTTTTTATCTGGGCTAGAGCTTAATATGAAAATACATGATTTTAGCTCCACACCCCCACTCCAGCAGTAACATCTCGATCCACATTGCACAATATTGTCCGCTCAGGGCTCACAGTCTGAGCAGTTTTGCTCCTGAGTTTCAAGCCTAAAATGCAGTGCACCATGTAGATATGGCCGAACATTGCATAGAACTTCACCTTTCCACACTCAAGCAAAATAGACGGGTGGGAGGCACACTCAACATTGCTTGGATGTGGAAAGGTGAAGTGATATATATGTGCAGACCCATATCTACATTATACGACGTGTTTTGGGCTTGAAATCCGGGAGAAAAACCGTAAGGGTTATGGGCCCACAATGGATAATACTGAACTGTGATTATGTGAATCGAGGGCTTATATCAGTCTTAGAAACTAAAAGTGAGCCAACGAGAATGTTGGACCCCTAAAGATGGTGGATTGTACGAACCAAATGTGTGCGGGATGTGTGGGTAGGCTGCATAGGCATCAGAGGACTACCATATTTCCAGGGGTGATATTTTCAACACCATGAAATCAACATGAAATTACCTCGTATGGGTGGAGGCTTATCGTGTTCGGGTCATAATCGGGTGGACCCGTTAAACCCGCGAAGCAAACGAATCGATTGTATAAATTCGTGAAACCCGTTTATGACCCATTTGATATGTTCAAGTTATGAATTGTGTGAGTCGTTACCTCGCCCGTTTACAACCCGTGAACCCGTTTACAACCTGCCAACTGTTTATAACCCGCTAACCGATCTATAATATAGCAAGTCTTACTCTCACATCGAGTTGTAAAGAAACCTCTCCACGCTTATCTAAGTATAAATAAGTTATTTTCCTCTTTAGTAATTTAAAGTATTCAATTAAACAGGATAACAAGTTCAACAAGTTAAATTCATATACGAATCAAAACCACTTTTTTATTTGATGGGTGCAAATGGGTCATGTCATGTCACCCGTTTAGAAAAAATGAACCGTGTATGAATTTATTTTTTCCACCCGTTTAGTAATCATGTTTGGGTGAACGAATTTTTGACACGACTCGTCTTCCACCCGATGCGAAACCGACTCTCAACCCTACATAGTGGTAGGCTACCAAAGGGTGATCAATCCCAGATACCTAATTATGTGGAGAGGTGAAGCCTAAAGGGACAATAATGTGTTATGTGGATCGGGCTATTACACCAGTGGGCTGTCTACCCCTTCAGAATCCACTTCCCTCGTTTCTCGCGTTGAAATTTTTAATAAAAGAAATTCATTGATAATAGAAAAGAAAAAAAAAAGAATACAAAGAGTAGGCAAGAAGTCCCATCAGGCCTATTAAAAAATGAACCCTAAAAGAAAAAGAAAAAATTCTTAAAATCTAGCTATGTAATGTTGTCAGCCCAACTCAAATCAGCAAATAAAGAGGAAAATAATCAAATAATTTTGGAGAGTGGGCCCATGAGGATGCTATGAATTTCAAACTTCCAAACCACTTTAATTTTCCAAATATATCTTCATAGATTCTTGCATATATTTCATTCCAAAATGTACAAAAAGGATCCATTACAATACCCCTCTACAACTTTTTCCTTTTCTTCTTATGCCCGCGAGTCAGTATCTCCAAAGCAAACACGTTCTTTGATTTTCTTAAGAGGATCCACGAATTGAGACCATATCATGTGCCAAAGAAACCTTTCAAGAGAAATAAATAAAGAGACGATCAATGCCCCTTCTCTAAAGAGAGATACCATACACACCATTTCGATGAGAGGCATCTCTTTTGCATCTAAGCAAAAGTATTGACTCTTCATGAGCAAGCGACTTGGCACGTAAATTTAGGATCTATAGAGGGAATGCCAGCAGTTTAATACAAGTTTAAATGGTGTAAAAGTATTCAAAGATGGAGATTTTTGCAAGAAAGAAAAATAAATTTTGTAAAAGAAACCATCCCCTCCTGGTTTCCATCTACTTAACCAATGGCATTTAGATATATGGAACACCCTGCATTAAAAAAAAATACAAGTTGTTCAATTCCTTCCTCTTTAAGATTTCTTCGAAAGTTAATAGAGATTGAACAATTAAAAAAGAAAACATGGATGAAATTTTCTTATTTTGATTACATATACGGAAAGAGATAGAACATGACCTTTCAAGATTCAAGTCTGCAGGAATTTACGAGTACCTCTCCTAGCTATTAGAATACAACCCAATATCGCCCAACTGATAAATGCTCTTTATTATGGAATATACCATAACAAATCTCTTTCAAGTAGGAATCTTCACAACTATTTGTTGGTACACTTTATATATTGTGATTAAAAAATCACATCAAATAGTTTTATGGAGAAATCGAAAAATAAAATCATAAATTAATTTTAAGTCTACGGCTCAAAATTAAATTATTACCTCATATGATTATCGCAAATATGAACCGCAAGCGTTATGTCCAAATACATACTGCACAATAAAGATAAACAATATTACCTCAATTGTTTATAAATTTATTGTAGACGATTCTTGGGTTGAGTCGCGGACTAGATCGCTCTCTTTAAGACATTTCGCGGATCTACCCTCTTTGTGCAAGTAGTCTACAGTCATGCCGTCCCCAAGATAAAAGAAGCCCATAATCACCTCTGTATCATATAACCATGCACCGTAGTTATATGTCTTCTAACACTCATTCCAAATTAATTGCTCATTATCCGAAATTTCAGTTTGAGGGAACAAACTGTTCTAAAAATATTTTGGGAAATAAATATTTTCATGAAGAAAATATTTTTTGTCTTAGAGGGAGAGAAGAAGTATTTTTGTTTTGAATCTGAAGCATCCTTTTTTTTTTCTTTTCTCTTACAAAACCCTTTTCTTTACTTATGCTTGCTTTCAACACGAAAGTCTTAGCTTTGTAAATATAGTCGTTCAACCACTAAAAAAGCAAGTAAGAAATCATTGTTTTCATTATAGATAAACTAGTGGGGTTAGTCGGTTGTAGTGGGTGTCAAAGTGGGTTTATATTAGTCAAAACCTTTTTCTAGTGGGTTAACAAGTGAGTGCTTTTTTTTTTCTTTTAGCCGAAAGTGGAGAAGGTGGGTGGTTACTTTTGGCTAAAAAGGAGATGCCCACTAATTTTAATTTTGCCCCCTCATTATGCTAAAAGGTCTTTTCAAACTTTACACAAACTAACCACCATCTGGTTCCAACAATCCCCCATTTATAAATTTTGAAAATTTATTGAGCAATAATTATTAATAGAATTGTGCATAAGCAAAGGTGTCTTTCGACTTGAACCTTTACGTAGTAAAGATGATTCAGATTATACTAGAGTAACTCGAACGTTTTGAACTCTATATCTGACAACATCCCACACACAACCCTACTTGGGTGTGGTCCTCAAGCCAGCACGTTACGACCATGTGCTTCTATCCCAGTATGTTAAACCTCTAGGGAATTTGCCCAAAATTACCATAGGATGCGACCACACTTTCACATCCACATAGGTGAATCTATCAAGGATACTCCAGTAGCTAGGTACCCCACTCAAAATAGAGCTTGAGATCTTCATTAAGAGTTATAATTAACTCAGCCTTAACTCGCTTTAGGATATCATGCTCCATAGGGATGGACTCGGAGTAAAACCCCGTATATAATTATTAGCATGATTCAACCCATATCACCGTGACTTGTTATTACCCTTTGAACCTATTTATTGGGATATCCAATCTATAGGTTGGGTTACCACCACAAACGATTCAATTATCAACGGGCTTTAGTCCGATCCCTTTCTAGGTGTCAAACACCTTCTCCCGCACTAGTCCTTCCGTCAAAGGATAAGTCAGGTTCTATTCTCATCAGTCCGAACATAATCTACACACACAACTCTTTAGTTTTAAATTTTAAAACTATGTTGTGATTACGACATATTTTTCGTTCTTGCCGTTATGATAACGGTTCTAAAATTTTACAATAGCCATGGTTCTATTGTTGTGGATAAAATGACTGTATCAATCTTTGCCATAAATGGTATCTTATAATAAGTATTTTAACCTTTCATTTACCCACTAGCCATAGTTAATGGTATCACCATATACTCCATCATTAATTATGTCAATAATTAATATTTCTGGGAGTTCCAAAAAATAGCATCATAATATGTGTTAAACACATATCCATTATTGATTCAGAATCAATTCTAGGTTCGTGATTTTATCAAAATACATAACCTTTCTCAATAGCATAAGAATGCACTTTTTCAATTATAAACCTTCATAGTACTCCCACAAAAATAATTCCAAGTTAACCGTACTTAGTAGCTCAGTTAAGACTACTTAAGATGTTCACATATTCATCTTTTCTTATCACTATATATAGTGTTCTTATACTTGGATCATGTGGAGAACAAGATGGTTCATAATAAGCATATATATAACAAATAGATATTCTTGTATTTCAATGTACTCGATCAATTAATTGATCCATATAGCCTTGTAATATTAACAAGTAATATTCTTCTTTCATTGAAACTCTTTATGCTAACACTTTGACTTAGCATGAATTTAGATTTCTAGGCAACAAAATATTATAACCAAATATTAGCTAATCATTCTTGCATAATAAATAAGAGTGCATTCATATTTCAACATGCTTAGTGATAAACACAATTCATAAATTATTCTCAATTCATTCTCATTTGATGACTTATCAAAATATCATGCCATTTATTGGTGCCTTCTATATTAATTTTTCAACTTCAAGTTGGTCCATGTAAGTTGCCTTACATAGGTCATCATCGAAAAATACTATTATATATATTTAGTTTTTAACTCAACATCATATATAATATCAATGGCATTCAACTTAAATGAAGCTTCTTCATTTTCATGAGAATAATTTAACGTGCAACATGTATAACTAGGTTATATTTATGAATTTCGGCTATTAAACAAAGTTTATATTCATAAATGAAAATGGTCTCAATATTCCTTCAAAGGATGTGTATACACCTCATTATCTTAAAGTTATAAGACAAGTCAATTATAAACTAATTTCTAGTTTATTCCAAGGAATTCAATCAATCATTTATGACATGACTTTTCTAAGGATTTTTCGAATCCTTTTCAATAACATAAACAAGCTTTTATTTTTAACTCACAACTCAAAAAATAACCAAAGTTTCAGATTCTATTAAATGTTCTTCAAATATAGTTGAGAGGTACTCGATTGAGTGCCCCCACTATTCTCTAGGTATAGCAATTAGAAGCAGCATATAATGTGCCTCCACTATATCTTCAATTCATAAAATAAAATCTAAACTTGTGAGTTTTAACATTAAATAAGAATTAATCTTATTTCTTAAATAAATACATGCTTAATGTCATCATGTATAGCCAAATCAAAAAATACGTGTTCGTTTGTTTTAGTCATAAATTCAGATTTTCATGGTCTAAAAGTCACATATAGATTATACAATCTATTTCATAAAAATTATAATATATAATTTTTCCACAATGTATACAATAATACTTCGTATTAGAGTTTAAATCTCTATTCCAAATCAAAGCATACGGTTAAAATAATTTTACCCAACTAAATTATTTCTACACGAGTATGAAGCACACCGAAGTGATTCTAACATAGTGGAATTCAATTTTATTATATACCTTTTCCAACTCATATAAATGAAAAATACAAAGAATTATTCATATAAAATTCTAGCGGTTGTACTCCAAACTCAAATATTGTATAATTCCTTATACAATTTCTTTGAAATTCATCTTCCATAAATTTGAGTCCAAATTTTTTCAAGTACTTCATAAATCCTTAAATAAGAAATGTATAAAGGCTTCAAAATATTTTGAATCCGTTGGGAACACGACATGATACATTTTTTTCTAAGAAAATGTTGTCCAAAATATTTGTTCAAATGGAAAAACTTAAAGTTTGAAATTTCACCACGACCAAATCGCTTATTGAAAATTTATGAAATTTTCAGAATTCATCCTTTATGAGTCTAGTCTTATCCAAATTTGGAATCACTAAAAAATATTAAGCACAAGTGAAGATAAACTTGTTTACTATAAGCTGTCCGAAAAATTCAGCACTGCGCATCCCATTTGTAAAAATCATAATAAAAGACATACAACTCTTTTTTCAGAAATTCCAAAGTCTAAAATTTATAATATCAACATACTACATGCATGCCAAAATTCATGAAATTTCAGTCTATATAACATCGAAAAACTAAGATGATATTCCAACAAAATTCATAACATAAATTTCAGATTATTTTTTCATCATCGATCACTTTAGTGTGGTTGAAAAATAATAACTACACTTTCACATAAACACTTCAAAAAATATTTGAACAAATTTTTTTTGTAGTAAACATAGCGCAAGGCACAAATGTTTATAACTTACCCTTCGAATCCATATAACAAATGTTCATTTGTTTTCATATGACAAATTTTTATTTGTTTCCAAATATCAAATTTTTATTTGATTCCAAATAACAAATTTTCATTTGTTATCCATTATCAAATTTCAATTTGATTCCACATAACAAATTTTAATTTGTTTTCTTAACCACAAGTGGCTCAAAATGAATTGTCCAAAAACAGTATACAATTCCATTTCCAACAATAACATGTTATGTGAAATAATATTTCACATTCATAACTAAAAAATAGGATCGACCTATTTAAAAGTTTTCTATGAAGGGGTTCATTATTGTTCAAATTCTAATTTCTCATGAATTTATTGATCGATTCCGAGTTGACGAAAAATACTGAAATTTATATATCTACTTCACAAAATATAATATTTAGGAAGTTCGGGGGCTAAATGGTCATTTCTATAGGTAAAAGGTCAAAATTATAATTTCTAGACATAGAAATTTAGTTGGCCTTTTTTCATTTCGACATCATAAAAATAATCATATATGTCCATAAGATTTATTTTTCGGTCTCCATGGTAGACATGATTCTTCTTAAAATTGTTGGTACACTTTATATGTTGTGATTAAAAAATCACATCAAATAGTTTTATGGAGAAATCGAAAAATAAAATCATAAATTAATAGTCTACGACTCAAAATTAAATTATTACCTCATATGATTATCGTAAATATGAACCGCAAGCGTTAAGTCCAAAGAAATACTGCACAATAAAACTAAACAATATTACCTCAATTATTTATAAATTCGTCGTAGACGATTCTTGGGTTGAGTCGCGGACTAGGTCGCTCTCTTTAAGACGTTTCGCGACTCTACCCTCTTTGTGCAGGTAGTCTACAGTCATGCCGTCCCCAGGATAAAATAAGTCCAGAATCACCTATGTATCATATAACCATGCACCGTAGTTATATGTCTTCTAACACTCATTCCAAATTAATTACTCAATATCCGAAATTTCAGTTTGAGGGAACAAACTGTTCTAAAAATATTTTGGGAAATAAATATTTTCATGAAGAAAATATTTTCTGTCTTAGAGGGACAGAAGAAGTATTTTCGTTTTGAATCTGAAACATCATTTGTTTTTCTTTTCTCTCACAAAACCCTTTTCTTTACTTATGCTTGCTTTCAACACTAACACCTTAGCTTTGTAAATATAGCCATTCAACCACTAAAAAAGCAAGTATGAAATCATTGTTTTCATTATAGATAAACTAGTGGGGTTAGTCAGTTGTAGTGGGTGTCAAAGTGGGTTTATATTAGTCAAAACCTTTTTCTAGTGGGTTAACAAGTGGGTGCTTTTTTTTTCCTTTTCTTTTAGCCGAAAGTGGAGAAGGTGGGTGGCTACTTTTGGCTAAAAAGGAGATGCCCACTAATTTTAATTTTGCCCCCTCGTTATTCTAAAAGGTCTTTTCAAACTTTACACAGACTAACCACCATCTGGTTCCAACACTATTTGGCTAAAACAGCCTTACTTTTAATAAGAAGATTTACAAATACGCATGGCTACCCCTTTAGTATCCCATTCCCTCCTCCATTATGTCACAATTAATGAAGCCTCTAATTTCTTCAAAATCCTTCAATTCGCATCTACTAGAAAAAAGCGCCCCAAGTGTTGCCAAACTCACTTCTCTACCCTTTATTTCGGCTATTCTCAGTTTTCTTGAAAAATAAAAATATCTAAGGGTCCGTTTGGTTGAGAATGGGCAAAACAGTGGGCATGGCAAAATTTACCTAGGCAAATTTTACCTAGTTTTTTTTTCACATGAGGCTATCAAACAACCATTAGGCGAAATTAAAGTCAATCCAATTAATTTATTTAAAAACAGTTTTTACAATATTTTTTTATTACGATTTTTGAAAAAAGTTATAAAACATTTTCTTAACAATTTTTTATAACATTAAAAAGAGTTTTAAAATATTACAAAATAAAATTTAAATATTCACAACAGTTTTTTTTAACTATTTAAAATATTTTTTAATTTTGTTTTTAAACTTTAAAACTGTTTTTATATTATATTCAAAACAATTTTTAAAAATGTTAAAAACTATTTTTACAATATTTTATATTACGATTTTTCGAAAAATGTGTAAAACATTCTCTTAACAAATTTTTATAATATTAAAAACAGTTTTTTAAAATATTACAAATCAATTTTTAAACATCCACAACAGTTTTTTTAAACTATTTAAAACAGTTTTAAAAAATGTTTTTTAAAACTTTAAAACATTTTTTTATAATATATTCAAAACAGTTTTTAAAAATGTTAAAAACAGTTTTTACAATATTTTTATAATACAGTTTTTAAAAAAAACTGTAAAACATTTTCTTAACAATTTTTTCTAATATTAAAAACAGTTTTCAAAACATTACAAAACAGTTTTTAAATATTTATAACAGTTTTTTAACTATTTAAAACTGTTTTTAAGATTATTTTTTAAAACTTTAAAACTGTTTTTATAATATATTCACAATAGTTTTTAAAAATGTTAAAAATAGTTTTTACAATATTTTGTTAATACGATTTTTAAAAAAAATTGTAAAACATTTTCTTAACATTTTTTATAATATTAAAAACAGTTTTTAAAACATTGCAAAATAATTTTTAAATATTCATAACAGTTTTTTTATTATTTAAAACAGTTTTTAAATTATTTTTTAAAACATTAAAATCTTTTAAGAAGTTGGCAAATATTTTTCACTCAAATAGGTAAACAAAATTTGTCCAGAGATTGTGCATAGGAGGTGTTGTACATTGATAAATAATGCCTAAGCAAATTATGCAACCAAAAAATCAAAATGTGAACAAATTTTTATATTTATCAACTTTTTAACATTTGACTAGATAAATTTTGCCGACCAAAGCTTTGGGGCGTCATCAGCCCCAAGCCCAAAGAAACTAGTTATTAGAAACAAAGTGAGGGTACCAATTACACAAACATCCCTCCCCTTCCCCCAACCCCCACCCTCAATTACCGCTGAAAACAATAGCTCAACCAAGCCTCACAATTTCCCCCGACACCTCCTAACTCCATACCTGCCTTTCTTTAGTACCCTCATTAACAACATAGGGATCACATAATGCCCAAGGGAGAGAGAGAGAGAGAGAGTCGCCTTATTAGCAAAAGGACCTTTAGAAACTATATACCCAACAATCACTCCCAGTTGGAGTGGAACCTCTAAGCTTCAGGGTCTCCTTTGCAAGACAAAATCTTCCTTATATCTCGAAACATAAAAATGAGCCCCAAGAGAAAAGTCTCATACGAACCAAGAAGGAAATGGAAATAGTGGTTGACAGATTACCTTGACCTACCTACACCTAACAACCCCAACACATCATCAACCAAGAGATTTAAATAAGGATAAAAATCAACAATATAACTAATCATCACACTTTTTCAGGATAAAGAGCAATATTAGAACTAGAGAACAAACAGGATGTCCAAAACCGGGGTAAAACACTTGACGCCTCAGCACAAATACCAATCCACAGAAAAGATCCTTTCTTTGAAAGAAAGCAAGAGCAATGACAACGAGGCTTTCAACTGAAGGGCCTTGCCTCATCAGTCAGTGCAGGAAACCCAAGCTTCAGTTCATCACTAATAGTGGATCATTATGAAGATGAGCATAGAACGCCTCTCTTTCGTAAATAGCACCTAGGGTTAAAAACACCCCACTGGGCCATGTGTCTTTTAGGTTTAAAAGGTTCTGCAGAATGGCCTTTTAAGGAATTCTGGACCACTTGAGCTTTCCCTTGAAGTCTGACTCATAACAAACTCCTCATAGGCTTCTCCAAATCGCCATTTGAGAAAAGATCGAATAGGACAAAAGAATTCTCCTGAAACACCATGGCAAGCTTCAATCATGTTAAAAATTTCGAACCCCGACATGCACATATAGGTTACACGATAACAATTAAAAAAAATTGAGCTAATATATATTATACTCAATTTCTTGAAGCATCAAATCGTTTAGATTCAAACTCAAAAGCTAGTATATAAATAGCACCTTACCTTTACAACTAAACGGAACCATAAATCTTCAATGCTGAATCAATCAGCCCACATCTAAGGCTTGAGTTAGAAACTGATACTATCACTCATGCAAATGCAAAAATTGTAGGACAAAATAGCATCTCCATTTGAAGAAACAAATGGAAAAAATAGACGGCAGACCATTTAATTTTTTAGGAAGCACAACTAGATATAACCACATTATGCCCCCTCATAATGAACACTGAGATGAAGATAGGCTACGCTAGGACTAACCTGGGGGGAAATCCTTGCACTCCATTGTAAAAGTGGACAAAACATCCATGCTTTTCAATATTTGTTACCCACCCATGTGTCTTTAGTCCTTCAGTTGCATCAGCATATAAACTAATGATTTCAAGCTTCGATTTCACCTGGAAAGATCCCACAAGAATTTCTACATTAGAAAAGAAAATTTAAATTAAGAGAGAGAAAATAATTCTATTTAAAAAGAGGACCCAATGGTAGGATGGATGAGCGGCAACACAACAATAGATATAATAAGAAATGACATTACTCTTGAAAACCCCGTGGTGGGAACAATTAGGGAAAAATTTATGGGAAGCCTTTTAAGAGAGTTTATCTATGTGAGCATGAATGCACCAATAGCGAGGACTCCGAGGAGTGGTGTAATTAAGTTCAAGGAACAACAGAGGAGAGAAGGTGGGAGTAAAAATCAACATGGGTCTAGGCAATAGGAATATACGATTCTCAATGATAACATATGATGTTAGTATGGCCAAAAAAGTGTGGAGTTAAAACTACATTATTAGCCCAAGGATTTGTTTTGAGTTATTGAGACTGTCTAGTAATATCTGTATATTTTAATCCTAATAAAACTAAAAGATATAATAAGGATGTTAAAATTCGAGACGGAGGGGTAATTATAATACTACATTACATGTGTCTTGGGGAGAGGCACCAATACAGGAGTCTCCTATGAATCCAAGAACAAGTATAAATTCTCACATTAGCAACTTGACACGGATATACTGTTGGAGTTTTGTTATGGAAAGAACGAAATATATTACTTAATTTCTGTAAGGCACGTTCTTGGAACGCTTTCTTTTAGGGAAAATTTCTCCCAATCCGGTTGAGACAGAACCAGAACCGCGAGTACACTATGGGTTTTATAGAATCTGCCTTCAGGATACAATGCAGTGTATGAACAGTTGTTTGATTCAAACTATGTACTGTTTGATTAAATCGAGAATACTCTGAATTTTCAACTTGATAATACCAAAGTATAGAGGACGGAGAGAGGAGAAACTAACAATTTTCGGTGTCCAAAACAGAGGTCTAGAACTCATTTTATAGCCATTTCTGTGACTGTTCTTCAACAGCCACAACTCTTCATGGAGTGACTCAGCAACCGTTGGATCGTGCCTGTTTGGAACAACTGCGATCTAACGGTTCAGATTAGGCATCCCATCGTAAGCGAATGGACATCCCCTACACGAAACGCTACGAGTTCATCTAACGGTTTAGATAAAGTCGTTTCGTATTTTAAACCCTTTGATCGGATCATTTAATCACACCACAACTCTTCATGAAGTGACTCAGCAACCGTTGGATCGTGCCTGTTTGGAACAACTGCGATCTAACGGTTCAGATTAGGCATCCCATCGTAAGCGAATGGACATCCCCTACACGAAACGCTACGAGTTCATCTAATGGTTTAGATAAAGTCATTTCGGATTTTAAACCCTTTGATCGGATCGTTTAATCACAACCGTTGATCTGTTTTACCTCGTCAAAACTTTAGGCTCCCATGCTCCAAGCGACGATGCGCACGTGCGAAGTGCCAAGTGCGCGTCAAAGCGCGCAATGCACCCTAAGTCGCCCAATCGCCCTTTCGCCCGCCGCGTGTCTCGCTTACGCGTGTCACGATTGGTGGTGCTTAAGCACCACAGCGATGCGTAGGATCATAGCCTCTTATTTGACTTGTCAACTAAGAATCTTAGTTGTCCTTTAGTTGATATACCACTACTTTTTGTAATATTCTTCCAATGTGGGACAATATGGGATTTTGAGCACTCCCATATCTTTCACATCCATTTGCTCATGTTTCTACCTTCTAAATTAAAACCCAAACTATGTTTAAAATAAAACACCAATAATATAATAAAATATTAACAACTAAAAAATAAAATATCAATAAATATTGGAATTTATCCAACATTCCCCCACCAATTTCAATATACACAAAAGAGCAAAGCAAAAAGACAATAAATAACTTTTGGCATTATCGCTAAAATCTAGTACATAAATGAGAAGTGTCTTTCAGACTTGAACTTCCATATAGTGAAAATAATTCAAAGCTTCATCAAGGTGCTGTGGTGAACGTATCTTGAACCAAGGACCTTTTCAGACTAGCCGGAACTATTACACATACCAATTTTTGAGTTTATAAGTGTTCTTCTAGCATGCACTTTTATGGCCTTGTGCTAATCCTGATTTCACGAGCGCTTTAGGATCGGTCTTGATTTCATAGAAAGCGGCCACACTTTCGACACTCGTATAGGTAAATCAACTTTAGTGATTCTACGAGTCACACTTATATGATTTATTAAGAAGTAACCTTCATCCTCTAACATGCAGAAAACCAACACTAGGCACATAGGAATGGAACTTTTTGTATAAATTCCTAGTGTTCCATAACTATAATTTAACTTATTTGTACCACATTGAACTCTATCTATATTTTCAAGATATGAGTTGGGTTCCCATTAAATATAGTTGTGTTATTTAATAGACCTTAGTCCCATTCCTTTTGAGGTGAAATATATCATCTCTCTAACAAGACCTTTAGTCAGAGGATCTAGTAAATTCTTGTTCGTTTTAATATAGTCGACTGTAATTACTCCTTCCTTGAGTAATTTTCTTATAATTTGATGCTTTAGACTAATGTGTCTAGATTTTTCGTTGTAAGTTTTGTTCGAAACTTTATAAATTGTGGCTTGGTTATCACAACTTATCATAATAGAATGTGATGGCTTTTTCCATAAAGGAATATCATACAACATATTTCTAAGCCATTCTGCTTCTTTACATGCATCTGCTAGGGCTATAAATTCAGATTGCATTATTGAATCTGATACACATGTTTGTTTCTTGGATCCCCAAGAGATAGCTGCTCCTCATAGCGTAAAAATCCAACCAGTAGTTGACTTGGATTTTGATTCAAGATTATTCCAACTTGAATCACTATATCCTTCTAAAACAGATGGATATCCTACATAATGTAAGCCATAATCCAAAGTCCTCTTCAGGTATCTAAGCACCCTAAAAATTACATTCCAGTGCTATTGTCCTGGATTACTTGTAAATCTACACAATACACTCACTACATAAGCAATGCCTAGTCTAGTGCAATGCATGGCATACATTAGACTCCCAATAATACTAGCATATTTAAGTTGGATCATAGCACGCCCAGTATTTTTCATTAATTTGACGCTAGGATCCACTGGTGTAGCAACTGACTTAAGTTCAAAATGATTATATCTTTTTAGAACTTTTTCTATATAATGAGATTGAGATAACGCTAAAGAATTATCCTTTCTCACAATTTTGATTCCTAAAATCACATCAGCTTCTCCAAGATCTTTCATATCAAATTTTGATGAAAGAAACCTTGTGGTTTCTTCAACATATTTGAGATTAGACCCAAATATTAACATGTCATCCACATATAAGCAAATAATAACACCAACACCATTTTTAAATTTACTATATATACATTTGTCGGCATCATTAACTTTATATCCATGGGATATAACAATATTATTAAACTTCTCATGCTATTGCATAGGATCTTGTTTAAGGCCATAAAGAGATTTAACCAATTTACACACTTTCTTTTCTTGGCCAGGCAAAACAAACCCTTCGGGTTGTTCCATGTAAATCTCTTCTTCTAAATCACCATTTAAAAATGCAGTTTTAACATCCATTTGATGAATAACTAAATTGTGAATAGAAGCAAGAGATATCAATATCCTAATGGAAGTGATTCGAGCAACATGAGCATATGTATCAAAGTAATCAATTCCATGTTTTTGCTTATAGCCTTTAGCAACTAGTCTTGCCTTAAATTTATTTATAGAACCATCTGGATTTAATTTTCTTTTAAATATCCATTTGCACCCAATAGGTTTAGCCCCGGGAGGGAGATCGGAAATAACCCAAGTTTGATTTGACAAAATTGAGTTCATTTCATCATTTATTGCTTCTTTCCAAAAGACAGCATCCCTAGATGTTACCGCTTCATGAAATGTGGTCGGTTCATCTTCTATATTAAGAACAAATTTATTTTTGTTCTTAGTCTCATTTAAATCCCCTTCAACTAAATAAATAACAAATTCAGGCCCAAATATTTTTTCAGTTCTTTGTCTTTTACTCCTTCGTGGTTCAACGTCATTCGTTGTTTTCGAAGAAGATATAGGTTGAGAATTTTCTTCTAAATTTGAGGAGTCAACAGTTGGATTATTATTTTCTAAACCTTGATTCAAAGTATAAACTTTGTTAGATGTTCAAAGAATTGCACATCTACCGACTCAATGATTTCTTGAGTTTCTAGGTTTAAAAATCTATAAGTCGTACTGTTACCAGAGTATCCAATAAAAACACATTTGTAAGTCCTATTTCCTAGTTTAGGCCTTTTAGGTTCGTGTTTTCTTACATAAGCAAGACATCCCCAAACTTTAAGACGTCTAAGATTAGGCTTACGATTAAACCATAATTCATATGGTGTAATATCCTTGTTTTTCAATGGAACTTTATTTAAAATATAACATGCGGATAAAACCGCTTCTCCCCACATCGACAAAGGTAAACCAGAACTGATTAACATTGAATTTATCATTTCAACTAAAATCCTATTTTTCCTTTCCGTCGTTCCATTTTGTTGTGGCGTATATGGCGCCGTAACTTGATGGATTATCCCATGAGTATTACAAAATTGTATAAACTCACTCAGGTAATATTCACCACCCCTATCGGATCGTAGGACTTTAATTTTCCGATTTTTGTTGAGTTTCAACTTCTGCTTTAAAAATTAGGAATTTCTCGAAAACTTCATCTTTACTTTTAAGTAAATATGTATATGCATACTTAGAGTAATTATCAATGAAAGTTAAGAAATATTTATTTCCACCACGAGTCATATTACTCTTCATATCACATACATCACTATGAATAAGATCAAGCATTTCGGATTTCTTCTCAACAGATTTGAATGACTTTCTAGTTATCTTCGATTGAGCACAAATTTCACATTTAGAAAGGTTATCAAATTTACAATCCGAGATTAGTCATATTTTTTATATTTCTATAATTCACATGACCTAATCTACTATGCCATAAAGAAATAGACTCAACCATATAAGCAGAACTAATATCATTGATTACATTAATTTTGATCATGTCGTTATAAGAGTACCCTTTGCCAATAAATTGGCCATTCTTAGACAAGACAAACTTATTAGACTCATACACTAGTTTGAAACCTCTCTTATTGAGAAGGTCCCCAGACACAAGATTTTTACACATATCAGGTACATGAAGTACATCAATTAGAGTAAGTGTCTTTCCAGAAGTTAGCTTCAATTCCACTGTGCCTTTTCCAACTACATTGGTGCGAAGATTATTTGCCATCTTCACTTCTTTTCCATCAATTTCTTGATATGTTTTGAATGAAGAGCGGTTTTTGCATATGTGGACCGTTGCGCCGGTATCCAGCCACCATCCACTTTCATTATCAATTGAATTTACTTCGCAAACAGTAGCAATAAGATCTTCAACATTGTTGGTTTCCTTCGACCTTTGTTTTTCCTTAAATGCCTTCTTTTTACGACGACATTCTCGAGAATAATGGCCCGGTTTGTCACAGAAGAAACATTTTCCCTTCTTTTTCTTATTTGCTGCACCTTGGTTCTTGAATTTTGAATCATTCTTTGCTTTAAATTTTGAGTCTTTGATAATCTTGGGTTTTTGATCCTCAACCATATTAGCTTTTGAATGACCCTCACCTTGTTCATCCTTGTTTTCTCGAATACGAGTATCTTCTTCAATACGAAGGTGACGAAGAAGGGATTCCACAGTATAAGTCTTTTCATCATGATTAATTTTCTTCTTAAAGCCATTCCAAGAGGATGGAAGTTTTGAAACAATCACCCCTACTTGAAATTCATCTTGAAGATTAATACCAGCGGCTTTAAGGTCACCAACAATTTGTTGGAGTTCATGGGCTTGTACAACGATAAATTTATCATTACTTATTCTAAAATTCATATAGTTTGAAATTAGAAACTTACGGTTGCTCGCTTCCTCGTTTTGATACTTTGTCTCCAAAGCCTTCCATAATTCCTTTGCCGTCGGAATCATTCGATGAGCGCTATAAACAGTTTGAGACAAAGCATTTAGGATGTGTCCTCGACACATAAATTCGTCTTCTTTCCTCTTCACACGTTTTTGCTTTATTTCTTCGGTGTCTTTGGGTGTGGGCTCGAGAATTTGTTCAAGGTTATCATCTAGAATGCATGCAAGTTTTAGTGATGTGAGGAAGAACATAACTTTCTCTTGCCAACGGGTGAGATTTCCGCCATCAAAATGGTCGATTTGGATTAAGTCTTGAGTCATGACTTGGATAGATTGTGCCACAGTTCCTTCTATTTGAGTGGAGTAATAAGAATAAGAATTTTTTTTTTGCCTAAAACTGTTGGAGTTTTGTTATGGAAAGAACGAAATATATTACTTAATTTCTGCAAGGCACGTTCTTGGAACGCTTTCTTTTAGGCAAAATTTCTCCTAATCCGGTTGAGACATAACCAGAATCGCGAGTACACTATGGGTTTTATAGAATCTGCCTTCAGGATACAATGCAGTGTATGAACAGTTGTTTGATTCAAACTATGTACTATTTGATCAAATCGAGAATACTCTGAATTTGTAACTTGATAATGCCAAAGTATAGAGGACGGAGAGAGTAGAAACTAACAATTTTCGGTGTCCAAAACAGAGGTCTGAAACTCTTTTTATAGCCATTTCTGTGACTGTTCTTCAACAGTCACAGCTCTTCATGGAGTGACTCAGCAACTGTTGGATCGTGCCTGTTTGGAACGACTACGATCTAACGGTTCAGATTAGGCATCCCATCGTAAGCGAATGGACATCCCCTACACGAAACGCTACGAGTTCGTCTAACGGTTTAGATAAAGTCATTTCGGATTTTAAACCCTTTGATCGGATCGTTAAATCACAACCGTTGATCTATTTTACCTCGTCAAAACTTTAGGCTCCCACGCTCCAAGCTACGATGCGCACGTGCGAAGTGCCAAGTGCGCATCAAAGCGCGCAATGCGCCCTAAGTCGCCCAATCGCCCTTTTGCGCGCCGCGAGTCACGCTTACGCGTGTCGCGATTGGTGGTGCTTAAGCACCACAACGATACGTTGGATTATAGCCTCTTATTTGACTTGTCAACTAAGAATCTTAGTTGTCCTTTAGTTGATATACCACTACTTTTTGTAGTATTCTTTCAATGTGGGACAATATGGGATTTTGAGCACTCCCATATCTTTCACACCCATTTGCTCATGTTTCTACCTTCTAAATTAAAACCCAAACTATGTTTAAAATAAAACACCAATAATATAATAAAATATTAACAACTAAAAAATAAAATATCAATAAATATTGGAATTTATCCAACATATACACCCGCACAACAGGCTACTTGGTGCGAACACATCCAGAGTTGCATGATTTGACAAACACGCAAATAATCACAAAAAATTAATAATAAATAAAGCGATATGCAACATCAAGATAAGTATATCATGATAAACTGGCACAATGAGCTCACCAAATTCCTATTTGCGAGAGATTGCTAATGGTATACCACTACCAACATGTGAAGGAGCTAGACACCACTAATTGCAAAAGTCAGGAACTATTTTACCATAAATATATTCCAGCTACTAGCAGTCATTTGTGAAACTCGTGTCCCACATAAAGTTGAGTAAAATCAATGAGAAGAAAATTTGGCATCATCAACATGCTCCAATTACCCCGCACTTCTTAACAGCATTTGAAGACACGATTTCAGCCAGAGACTCGGCCACATCTAATTTTTGACTGGATAATGGTTTGAGGGGATGATAACAAAAATGAAAGATTAAGAAGATATGGTTCTGACTGACTCTTTGAACCATGCTTTCTAAATTTGTAATCATGATTTAAGCTAAAGCTCTTACTTCTAGCATAAAGTACTTATATTGGAAAACGTATCACATGTTAAACCACAGGCACGATGATTTATGTGATTTTCAGAACAAGGTTAATGGAAAATTAATAAGCTTTGCCTATCCAGCATAATAATTTTGATCAATATTCCATATATGGCAATGGCATTGGCAGAAAAATAATAAATTTGTAAGATGCAAGAGAGAAGACAGGAACTTCAAAAAGATATGCAACCACAGAAGAAGAAGAAGAAGAAGAAGAAGAAGAAGAAGGAGGAGGAGGATTATGGAAGTTTATGAGAGTTTTCACGGAGGTTTTAAGGGAACGTTTGGTTTGTGGTGAAATATTTTTTATCGCGTTAAAAAATAATTCACCTAAGTAAAATATGTGTTTGATTGGACATTTAACACGGTGAAATAAAATGAATATGGTGAAAAGTGAGGTGAAACTTTAACCATTTTAAAGCATGGGTAAAGTGAATAATTTAACAGGTGAAAACAATGAAATTTATCTTATTACCAGACTAACCTTTCTTATTTTCACTTACAACTATCACACATTCATTTCTCCCACTCAATTAACACGATCATTAAATATTCATTTAAAAAAAAATATATATTTTTTAAATTTCATTTTTTATCTAAAAAAATAAAAAAAATTAAAAAATTAAAAAATTAAAAAATTAAAAAATTAAAAAATTAAAAAATTAAAAAATTAAAAAATTAAAAAATTAAAAAATTAAAAAATTAAAAAATTAAAAAATTAAAAAATTAAAAAATTAAAAAATTAAAAAATTAAAAAATTAAAAAATTAAAAAATTAAAAAATTAAAAAATTAAAAAATTAAAAAATTAAAAAATTAAAAAATTAAAATTTTTAAAAATAAATAAAAAAATGGAGTAGCTATTCCTACACCCTTTAAGTCTTCCCCCAAACCCTTTTCAATATTTAAATACTAAAAGATCAAAAGAATCTCTATGCATATATGATTTGAAGAAATATAATCTTTTGCCCAAAAATCTATTACTTAAAAAAAAGGTAATATTATGAAAAAAATAAAACATAATATTTTGAAAATAAAAATCCTAATATTCTAGAAAATTAAAATTTTAATATTTTGAAAATATAAAAATTATAAAAGTTATTTTTTCATTTAAAAAACATTATGTTATTTATAAAAAAATATATTATTTTTTATTTAAATGGACGTTGATAAAAAAACCGTTTCGTTATTTATTTAAAAAAATAGACATTCTTTTTATCATTTCTAGTTAAAAACTGTTTCTTTTATTTATTTAAAAAATTATTTCGTTATTTATTTTTTCAGTTAAAAACTGTTTCTTTTACTATTTTAAAAATAATTTTTTTACTATACAAAAAAATGGTCCGCGTCAGCGGTATGTATAAGCAGTTTGACCACTTATACATACCGTTGGCGCGGACTAACATATTGGATAAAAATGCTCCGCGCCAAAGGTATGTATCGGTGGTCGGACCGCCTATACATACCGCTGTCGCGGACAATATTTTTTCGAAATAGTAAAAAGATTATTTTTAATATAGTACAAAAGAACAGTTTTTAACCAAAAATAAAATTTGTGAATAAAAAATAAAACACTTTTTTAAGAAAACAGTTTCTTAAGAAAAACAAATTTTACGTTTTATATACAGTTTTTTAATAAAACAAATAGAAAAGATTTTACGTTTTATAAACAGTTTTTTTTATTATTACTTATAAAAAATAGTTTTTCTTATTGAAAATATAATTTTTTGTTTTTATCAAATGTATTTATTTTAGTTGGAGGTGAAAAAATTGGACACTTAGATTTTATAAATTTAAGGGCACAATTGTTATTTATTATTCAAAGGGTGTGGGGGAACATATAGATGGTGTGGGAATAGCTATTTTCATAAAAAAAAAATTAAAAAACTAAATATTTGTTTGGTGCATGGTAATGTGTTCGGAATTTAATTACTAATTGGGACGATTTCATAATTGAGAACTATTTTTTTTTAATTCTTTTAATTGAAACACTTTTCTTTCATAGTTGAGACTCTTTTTTTTAATTAGAACTGTTTTTTTTTTCAATGTTGAAAACTTTTTTTTAAATTGGGACTGTTTTTCATTGTTGAGAATTTTTTTTTATTGTGGACTATTGTTTTTATAGTTGGAAACTTTTTTTTTTTAAATTGGGATTGTTTTCTTTTTTAATAAGGACTTTTTTTTAATTGGTACTATTTTTTAATTATTTGTCTTGCGTAGTCAAATATGACTAGTTGTGTGTGTGTGTGTGTGGGGGGGGGGTGATTATGTCAAGTTTGAGTTTGAGGTGAATGCATATTTTTTAATGGTCATTGACACTTGTGTGGTGAAAATCAAAATAGTTATGTGCATTTGAAGTATGAGGGTAATATGGTCATTTTATTTTTTCATCATATTCATCTTGACCATCCAAACAACAAATGGTGAAAAAGTTAAAATTTTTACTGAGTGAAAACTCGACCATCCAAACGGAGATGGTGAAAACAAAATCACCACGCTAATAATTCACCTTTTACTTTTAACACGGTGAAAAGTATTGCACCACGAACCAAACGGACCCTAAAGGTAAACAAGTTCAACAACGGTGAACAACGAAGGTTAAAAGGGCATACAAGTGTTTTCTTATGCGTTACAATAATCCTCTTGGACTTGCAACCAAGTACACGGGAAACTAATTTAGCTCCAACCTGCACAAAGTTAACCACGATCAAAGCAAAATACCAACATGACAAAAAAAAAATTGTTTGCTCTACTATGTTTTTGGCAAGTCATTGAAACTATAGGATGTTGGAAATTAATGTCAAGTGTCGAAATTAATTATTTAATTTCAATTCTATTAAATTTTGAATTTCTCATTTATGTGGTTTTAATAAATGTCAGATAATTAATTAGGAATGTGATAAATAAAGATATTAAAAGATGGGGTAAACCTTATCCGTTAGTCGCATGATGATTAGTGGGAGACTTGAAAAGAGTCCCACCACCACTAGGATTCCGACCCTCTTCTCCTTATAAATAGAGACTTCTACACCATCTAGAGTCATCTCAATACATACTGTTTCTAAGGAGGGAGAGAAAATCCGAAATTCTTATTATTCGTATTTTCTCACAAATATTCTGAACACATAAGAGAGTAATTCTGGGCTGTCCAAGAAGGGATTCAAAAGTAGCTTTGACAAATCATCTTATTCCAATCAATTGTGATGGACAAAGGTTAGTTTTGATCACAGTTATAAAAAAATTACGATTTTGTGATTGCATGAAGATTAAACATCCTGAATTCATGACAAAACTGTTTTTAAACGTGATGTAACATTATGGTTTATGTCCGGTATTATGATTGTCAAAACAGTATTGATTAACATGTGGTATCAGAGCTTTCGGTTTATAATCTTATATTTTTCGTTAATGAAAACTCCTTTATAACAATTCTGATTTATTACCTTTTGAAAATCTGGATATTTGGAATTTTTAGTAAATCTGAAAATCTGGAAATTTTGTTATTCTGGAAATCTGAAATTTTTAAGCGATTTGGTAATCATACATATGGTAATTCGAATTTGTGTTATGTATGATATTAAGAACGAAATTACTGCATACAATCCTTATATTATAATAACTGTCCTATTATTGTTCAACCCCTTGTCGTGTTATTGGAACCCTAATATGACATTAGCATTATTTTATTGTTTCAAGTTGTGAAAGCATTCTAGAAAATACGTTTATTAATAATGATAAGAAACAAATCTGTTTTTAAGATTAATTAAGTGAAAACTGTGATTTGGCGCAAAAAAGATTCCGGGAGGAAAAAAAAATTGGCGTAGTGAATAGTGTTTTTCGAAATTTTTGGTGTCCGATTTTAAGAAGAAGCTTGTTTTAAGAAGAAGTTCGGCAAGGGCATTAAGAAAGGTCCCAGGGCATCTCATCAAGATGAACCATCAACTGCTGTTGTAAAGAAGAAAAAGAACGACAAGTGTCACTTCTGTAAAAAGAAGGGCCATTTCCAGAGGGATTGTTATAAACGATAGGCCTCGTTCGAGAAAAAGGGTAAGCCCTTTATTTATGTTTGTTTCGAATCAAACCTTATTAACGCTCCTTCTAACACTTGGTGGATTGATTCTGGTTCTATGTGTCATGTTTCTAATTCGATGCAGGGCTTTACTTCGATATGCAAAACAAATCCAAATGAGCATTTTCTCTACATAGGCAATAAAGCGAAGGCTAAAATAGAAGCTATTGGAGTCATTCGCCTGATTTTAAGCACTTGATTTATTTTAGTTTTGAAAGAAATTTTTTATGTTCCCACAGTTTCTAGGAATTTAATTTCTGTTTCCAAACTTACTTTAGACGGTTTTGCGATTGAATTGAAGTACAATGGTTTTGGTTTAATTAAAAATTCTAATAATGTTTCTTCTGGATTTTTATTAGATGGTTTATATCAATTGAATCTTGAAAAGATTTTTTCTGAAACTTGTGACCCTGCATCCTAATGTTGGTACGAAACGTACACTTAATGATGAAAAATCTGCCTATTTGTGGCATAAAAGATTAGAGCACATATCCAGGCCGAGAATTGAAAGGCTCATTAAAGATGGAATACTCCATAACCTGGATTGGGCCAATTATGATGTATGTGTGGACTGTATTAAAGGAAAACATACCAAACATACAAAGAAAGTAGCCACAAGAAGCACCCAACTACTTGAAATAATACATAGAGACATATGTGGACCTTTTGATATTCCATCCATTGGTGGAGAAAAATACTTCATCACCTTTATCGATGATTTTTCACGTTATTGCATTTTGTACATATTGTATGATAAATCTCAGTATGTGAATGTCGTTGAAATATACATTTATGAGGTTGAGAGGCAACTAGACAAAAATGTGAAAATTGTTAGGTCTGATAGAGGTGGTGAATATTATGGTAGATATGACGAGTCAGGGAAACGCCCTGGTCCATTTGCTAAACTCCTTGAAAAATTAGGTATTTGCGCCCAATACACAATGCCAGGATCACCTTGGCAGAATGGTGTAGCTGAAAGGCGTAATCGTACACTTATAGAAATGGTTAGAAGTATGATAAGTAGGACTCAATTGCCTACATTTTTGTGGACACATGCATTAAAGACCGCTATACACATCTTAAATAGGGTTCCTAGTAAGTGAGTTTCAAAAACCTCTTTTGAACTTTGGAAAGGATGGAAACTCGATTTAAGGTATTTACGTGTGTAGGGCTGCCCAGCGAAAGCTAAAATTTATAACCCTCATGAAAAGAAATTGGATCTTATGACATTATCTTGTCATTTCATCGGGTATCCAAAAAAGTCGAAGGGATATAGATTCTACTATCCAAATCATACAACTAGAATCATAGAAACTAGAAATGCTAAATTCATTGAAGAAGGTGAAGTAAGTGGGAGTATAAAAGAAAGGGAGGTAATCATTCGAGAAGTCGGGGTATAAATTCCTATACCCAGAGTTCATAACATACCAATTATTCCTAATGTAGTTGTTGAACCGGTCATTGACCCAATCAATAACAATAACAACAAGTGAATGATAAACCAACTGAACAACCACATAATGAGACTATAACCGATGAAACTTTTGAAGCACAACAAGAAGTGCCATTAAGAAGATCTCAAAGAGAAAGGAGATTGTCAATTCCAGATGATTAGGTTGTATACCTTCAAGAGACCGAATTTAATATAGGGAATATTAATGATCCAATTTCTTATGAAAAAACTGTAAATAGTGATGATTCAGATAAATGGGTTGATGCCATGAATAAAGAATTAAAATCTATGAATGACAACAAAGTTTGGGAGTTGGTCGAATTGCCAGAAGGACAAAAACGAGTTGGGTGCAAGTGGATATTTAAGACCAAACTTAACTCAAAAGGCAATATCGAACGACATAAAGCTAGACTGGTTGCCAAAGGTTTTAATCAACGAGAAGGCATTGATTATAATGAAACTTTCTCTCCAGTTTCAAAGAAGGACTCATTAAGAATCATATTAGCATTGGTGGCTCATTATGATTTGGAGTTGCACTAAATGGACGTAAAAAATAACTTTTCTAAATGGGAGTTTAGAAGAAGAAGTCTACATGGTACAACCACAAAGCTTCATAGAGGAAGGAAAGGAAAACATGGTCTGTATGTTAAAGAAGTCAATATATGGTCTAAAGCAAGCTTCTCGTCAATGGTACATTAAGTTCCACGATACCATTACATCCCTTGGGTTTAAGAAAAACACTGTTGATCGGTGTATATACTTGAAGATCAGTGGGAGTAAGTTTGTATTTTTAGTACTATATATTGATGACTTACTTATCGCCAGCTGTGATCTTGGTTTATTAAGTGAAACCAAAAAGTACCTTTCTAAAAACTTTGAAATGAAAGATTTAGGTGATGCATCCTTAGTGATCGGGATAAAAATATCTCAAGATAGATCACGAGGAATGTTGGGATTATCTAAAGTTACAATCCCATTAATGTTCCACTTCACAAAGTGGATAAGTTCAGCTTAAGTCAATGCCCTAGAAGTGATTTAGAAAGGGAGCACATGAAAGGCATGCCTTATGCTTCGCTCGTACATTAACAAAGTTTTAGAAAGATTTAGCATGCAAAGTTGCAATCCCATTAATGTTCCACTTCAGAAAGGGGATAAGTTTAGCTTAAGTCAATGCCCTAGAAGTGATTTAAAAAGGGAGCAAATGAAAGGCATGCCTTATACTTCGCTCGTAGGGAGCTTATTGTATGCACAAGTCTGCACTAGACCGAATATCAGTTTTGCCAATGGGATGCTAGGCAGATATCAAAGCAATTCGGGGATTCACCATTGGAAAGCTGCAAAGAAAGTGCTGATGTACCTGCAAGGGACTAAGGATTACATGCTCACATATCAGAAGAATGATCACCTTGAGGTGATTGGTTATTCAGACACAGATATTGGGGGATGCCTCGACAATAGGAAGAGCACTTCGGGTTATGTCTTCCTTATGGCTGGAGGAGCCGTTTCATGAAAAAGTGCTAAGCAAAGCGTCATTGCATCATCTACTATGGAGGCTGAATACGTAGCTTGCTTCGAAGCTACAAATCATGGATTATGGCTGCAAAACTTTATTTCAGGACTTAGAATTATGGGGTTAATACCTAAGCCACTGAAAATTTATTGTGATAATGTTGCAACAGTCTTCTTCTCGAAGAACGATAGGTATACTAAGGCTGCTTAGCATATTGAGATGAAATCCCTATCAGTTAAAGAAGAAGTTCAGAAACAAAGAGTGTCAATTGATCACATTAGTACGCGTGATAACATAGCAGATCCTCTTACAAAAGGACTATCTCCAAAGACCTTTATGGAACATGTCAAAGAGATGGGTCTCGATTAGTTAGATTATGATTGCTATTTTGGCTTAGTTGTTTGATACTATTACTTGAATTCAATAAAAGTGTTTCTGATTTCTATTATTTCTGTCTTTTGTGAATGCATGCATATAATTATGAATTATTGTTGACAGAAATAGTCCTTATTCAAAAGGACATTATGAGGACATTATGATACCCAATATTAAAGGCTCAGTTGAATGAAATATTGGTGTTGTGGTACATGGAAGGAACCATGCTCTTGAATAGCATGGAACCGCCATGACCCGCATTCGTGAATCATTTGATTTAAGAAATGATATTTATCAATGATTGTGCACCTCATGATACCTAATCTAATTATACGAATTATTAAGACCAAGTGAGAGACTGTTGAAAATTAATGTTAAGTGTCGAAATTAATTATTTAATTTCAATTGTATTAAATTCCGAATTTTTCATTTATGTGGTTTTAATAAATGTCAGATAATTAATTAGGAATTTGATAAATAAAGATATTAAAAGATTGGGTAAACCTTATACGTTAGTCACATAATGGTTAGTGGCATTAGTGAGAGACTTGAAAAGAGTCCCACCACCACTAGAATTCCGGTCCTCTTCCCCTTATAAATAGAGACCTCTACACCATCTAGAGTCATCTCAATACACACTGTTTCTAAGGAGGGAGAGAAAATCCGAAATTCTCATTATTCCTATTTTCTCACAAATATTCTGGACACGTAAGAGAGTAATTCTGGGTTGCTCAAGAAGGGATTCAAAAGAAGCTTTGACAAGTCATCTTATTCCAATCAATTGCGATGGACAAAGGTTAATTTTGATCATAGTTATAAAGAAATTACGATTTTGTGATTGCATAAAGATTAAACATCCTGAATTCATGACAAAACTATTTTTAAACATGATGTAATATTATGGTTTATATCCGATATTATGATTGTCAAAACAGTATTGATTAACATAGGAGTGAACAAATGAAGAAAATAGAAGCATTTTTACGAGGATGTGAAAGAAATTACCTGAAACTTTTTTCTAGGTTTTGCTATTTCAAACTCGGACATATGACGAAGAGAACAAAGTGCCTTCACACCACTAGCAAGTTGAACAATGGCACCAAAACTGTCGACAGTGATAACTTTCCTTTAACCACCATTCCAGGCTTGACATCTGAGTGAGTGAAAACTGACCCTTCAAATTTCAAAGGCACTAGTCTACTTGGAAGAAAAACTTAAGGGGGATATAATTAAGTCCAAGAAACATATTCACATGGATAAAAAATTGCAGATTTTATTCGGGCGGAGGTTCAGGGTCGTCAAAAAAACAAAAACAAATTGCAGATTTCATTGCATGACAATCAAGACAGCAAAATGCATTATGTTATAGCAACTTCAGCAAAAGTTAATATTAATGAGAAAGATGTTTTCCTCAAACTAGACATAAAAAAAAGATGATATTATGAAATAAACTACAGCAATCAAGTGGCATCCTTCATACGGTCCAGACCATGTGATTCATGGCCATATAACCGCTTGACCCCAAAAAATGGCAAACACAAAAAAAGACATCCATATTCCATTGTTAAAATGAGGATATTTGGGAGGGCTTTGGATACGCAAGTTGTACAAACATGTCATTAAACAAGGAATTTTTTAGATGCTTGAATGACTTATAGGCTAACTTGACTTGCAGCAATTTCTCCATTATCTCCTTACATAAATAGAGATTCAACCCTTAGAAGTTAATATCATTAAAGACAGCATAATGAGAAAATAAGTAAAAGCAAACCTTCAAAATACCAATAGCAAGCCCCTCCAAGTGCCTAAACCCAATAACTCTAACACGAACGTGGGTTCCTTCTTTAAAGCTTTTTTCCAATTTCCGCAGTCAGATACCTGTTATCATCATGAAATGAATATCACCATCGCAATATTAGATACATATACTGAATCACCAAAATTACAACGAGAGAAGAATTTTTATAAACGTACACTAACATATGCCGGAGTTGGAATAGGAGAAGAAGGGATTTCAAGCAGAAGTCCCATTCCTCTATTAACCCTGATTACTTTTGAATGCTCGAATATATCTCCAGTTTTGACAAGATGGATAGTATCACCTTAGTTAACTTCTTATTTTATTAGGGAAAAAACGATAAAACACACACACACACACACACACACACACACACACACACACACACACAAAGCTCAGGCATGAACTTGAGGTTTTAGTTGAAGCCAACATTTTGGCTTATTAACCAGACAAACCAATAGCTCAAGATAGAAATGAGATCAAATGTTGATGATCACATATGCACTATTAACTAGCAAAAGCACAAACAAAGAAAACTCTCTCTCTCTGTATGCAATACAACGGCTACTTTGTGAGAGAGGCATGGACACTTTCGGAAAATCAAGTCGACCACCATATTCAGAAACTAAAATGCGAAAAGAGGAGGAGGATCTCTTCCTCCATAGTAAGAAAAAGCAAAAAGACAAACACTTAGAAAGTACGGAGGTGGAAGCCTTAACCCCGCTACTAGTGGAGAAAACACAAGAAGAATTAGTAGCTGAAAAGGAAGTCCAGAATGGTACACGATTGGAGTCGCGTGAGAGCACTATCACTGCTGAACTGGGAATGGTAGACAATAATCACCAGCCACCCCAACAATCAAACAACGCAACATGTTCGCTCTCTTACAAGGATGCTCTGGGTAATAAGAAATACACTAACTCCGATATCTACTTTGAAAAGACCACTGGCCTATGGTCTGAGGATGAGGAGGATACCCCCATGCCCTTAGCAAAGAAATCTGAGTTAGACCTTAACCAAAATCCAGAGGAAGAAGATGACCCTCTCTTCCCCACTATCTCCATCCCGAAACAGCACATAGAGAAACTCAGGAGAAAATGGAAAGACAGTGTTATTGTTAGTTTGTTGGGTAAAAACAATGGATTTAAATCTCTATGCAGCAGAGCCCCATCCCTCTGGAACCTCCAAAGAGATTATGAGGTGATTGACCTGGAGGAGGGACATTTCCTATTTAAGTTCCAAATGAAGGAAGACTATAACAATGTGCTAACTGGGGGCCCTTGGATCATTAATAGTCACTACCTCATTGTTAGAAATTGGGTGCCAAACTTTAATCCAACTGAGGCAAATAATGTATCTACTACCTTGTGGGTAAGACTCCCTAGACTACCAATTGAATGGTTTGACGAAAAAATCTTGTTTCAAATCGGGAAAAAGTTAGGAAGGCCCATTAAAACTGATTTCAACTCAGTCTCATTCTCTAGAGGTAAATATGCAAGAATATGTGTTGAGGTAGATCTCTCCAAACCCCTCATTCCCTGCTACAAGTTGGATGGAAGAAAATATAGGGTTGAGTATGAATTCCTCCCATACATCTGCTTTAAGTGTGGGAAGATAGGACATAAAACTGAGTTCTGCCCCCTCCATGCCCCCCAACAACCACGTAACCCTGCTACGGGAGGTTCAACCCATGAACAAAATGGAATATCTCAGGCTCTAATCACCAATAACGGCTCTTTTGCTCCAAAAAACAGTGTGGGCATGCATGTAAATATGACAGCTGATACTCACAAAGGAAAGGACCATTTTGGACCTTGGATGTTAGTTCAACGTAACAAAAGGCGACAGGTCACTAAACCTAACTTAAATGTACCAAGAAAAACCCAAAGAAACAACAGGTTTTCTGCCTTTGACAGCAGCAGGTCCGAGAAAGTGTATGGGAATGGTGGTAGAATTAATGCGAAAGGACAAGCGGGTACGAGAAAAGTGACGCAAGGGAACACGAATAGACCCTATGGGCCACTTAGCACGGTTGCGACTGATTAACTAGAAGGTACGACTCTGGTTGTTAACCCAGAAACACACGGCAATAATAATTTTATGACGTCGAACTCTGAAGGGGTCGGTAGGGCCAAGCTTCAGGGCAGAAGTGATATCCCAACTAGCTCGAGGTTAACGCCCAACCAGGCCGGGGAATCTACTGAACATCCAACCTCTCAGACGGACTTCCATCCGACTTCTACTATTTTAGATATTAACATGTGTAATGGAGAATATAACGGACCGGCTACTGGGCAGTTTTGTGGGCCTAACCTGGTTGATAACTCAAATCTCCAAACCACCTCGGCTCCCACTATCTAGGCTAACACGCTAATGGCATCCTCCCTATTCATATATGCCATGCATGGGAGTAACTGTAGCAGCCACCTGTTACCTAAGACCTCTAACAATGCCCCCATGCATCTTTGTGATGATGGGAAATTTTCTGATAAAAGCCGGGTCCCAACGTTTGGTGTCAAACGTAATGCCGCTGGAAGACGAAACGATCAAATGGGACATGGGAATGGAGGATCCTCTGAACCCTTAAGAAATATTATTAAAGATGGTGATGCTACACCAATGGCCGAGTAAGAAGTCTACAATATTTAGAATCCTATTTTCCTCAATGGTTGCTATCATTTGGAATTATCGTGGGGCGAGTAAACCCCTCTTTAAACCTACCTTAAAAGAGCTAATTAATATTTATTCTGTTGATGTTGTGATCATTCTCGAAACGCACATCCATTTTACTAGTGTGGTGGACTTTTTCAATAGTCTGGGTCTTACTAAACATATTGTTTCGGAGCCACTTGGCCAGTCGGGGGGGATTTGGGTGACGTGGAACCCTCACACCACCCAAATCCAATCTCTAGCCATATCCCGACAGGCAATTCATGTCATGGTGAAGAAGCATCATCATGAGGAGTGGTTGCTATCGGTAATTTATGCTAGTCCGATCCCGTGACTTAGAAGACAACTTTGGGAGAACCTGATTGATATTGCGGAGTGCATTGATATCCCGTGGCTGGTGGCAGGTGATTTTAATGACCATATGGACGACTCGAAAAAAAAATCCTATTCTAAACATGTGGCCACCATGAGGTGTTCTAGATTCCTCGACAACATTAACAAGTGCAACTTGTCTGATTTGGGGTGCAATGGGCCCAGGCTTACTTGGACCAACAGTCGGGAGGGTTTCGCCAATACTTTGATCCGAATGGATAGATGCTTAGCCAATAATGATTGGAGAATTATGTACCCGAACGCTACTGTCGAAAATGTGCCTAGGACTGCTTCTGACCACTGCCCGATGGTTCTCCGGCTTGAAGGTACTAACACTAATTTGAATTTGAAATCTCCTAAACCATTCAGGTTCCTTTCTTGTTGGTTTGATAGGAAAGACTTTAATGATTTAGTTAAAAATAATTGGAATAATCTTTCCAATTTGGAAGACAATATTCACAATTGTACTAATTTTATAAAAGATTGGAACAAAAATGTGTTTGGTAATATTTTTCATAATAAAAAACGGATTCTAAGGCGTCTTATGGGAATCCAAAAAGCCCAGGAAAATATTTTTTCTCACAGCCTCGACATCCTTGAAAAAAATCTTCGGTCTGAGTTTAATGATATCCTAATTTATGAGGAGAAATTTTGGCGGCAAAAATCTAAAATCCAGTGGATTAGTGAGGGAGATAGGAATACTAAATTTTTTCACACCTCCACCATTATTCGAAGAAAGAAAAATATAATTGATTGTCTCATGGTTAATGGGGACTGGGTCGAGGACACTATCATTCTTACCGACCATATAAATGCTTATTTTAAAAATCTGTTCCATGCTGAGTTCTCGTATGATATTAGTAGCCAAATGAGTGATTATCCACACCTTAAATTTGAGGGTAGGGATAACTTTAGCCTTACTTTCCCTCTTGTAATTGATGAAGTTAGACGTGCCATTTTCAGCATGAAAGCGAATAAAGCACTGGGCCCTGATGGGATCCAACCCATGTTCTACCAAAAGTTTTGGAGTAATATAAGAGACAACCTTTTCAACTTTATTAACAAGTGTTGGAACCATAACAAATACCCACCCAATATGAATAATAATTATGTGACGCTGATCCCTAAACTTGACAACCCCGAGAATATTAGTCAATTCTGCCCTATCACTCTCTGTAATCTATCTTATAAAATCCTTGCTAAAGTGATTGTTAATAGACTGAGGCCCATCCTCTGCAGGATCATTGAACCTTGTCAAGCTAGTTTTCTCCCTAGCAGACAGACGTCAGATAACATCATTATTACCCAGGAAATTATACATACCCTTATGAAGAGAAAGGGTAAGACCGGTGGCGTTATCTTGAAAATTGACCTCGAAAAAGCCTATGACAAAGTTAGTTGGGACTTTCTTGAGGAAGTTCTCATTTGGTTTAATGTGGAGAGTAGTTTTAAAAATTTGATCATGAGTTGTGTGAAAGATACCTCTACCGCTATCATGTGGAATGGCTCCCCGCTCCCCAGCTTCACCCCCACTAGGGGTCTCAGACAGGGGGACCCACTTTCTCCATATTTATTTGTCATGTGCATGGAATACCTCTCTGCTAGCATCTCTGACAAAGTGGGAAAAGGTCAATGGAAAGGCATCAAGACCTCCCCTAATGGCCCATGTATTTCACACCTTTTCTTTGCGAACGATCTCATCTTGTTCTCTAGCATGACTACTAGCTCGTGTGAGGCTGTTTTGGACACAATTGAAGAGTATTGCCACATTTCGGGTCAAAGAATTAGTTTGTTCGAATCTAAGATCTTTGTCTCACCTAATATCCCTAGATCCAAAGCAGTTGAACTTAGTCACAAATTTGGGATGAGCCTCACTGATAATCTGGGTACTTACCTGGGTGCTAACCTTATTCACGGTAGATTCAATAATACCTCCATTAAGAATGTCGTGGAGAAAGTCCAAAAGAAGCTGTCTGGGTGGAAGTCCAATCTGTTGTCTTTTGGGGGTAGAACCACTCTTGTTCAAGCTGTTACGGCTACGATCCCCACTTATAATATGCAAACCGCTCTCTTCCCCATGAAGACTTGTGACACTCTTGATCGGCTTAATAGAAACTTCCTGTGGGGAGAGAATGAGAGCAAGAAAAAGATTCACCTGGTTAGTTGGGATAAAGTGTGCAGGCCCAAGGACAGGGGGGGTTGGGTATCAGAACAACACATAATAACAATAAAGCTATGATTGCCAAGCTTGGCTGGAATATTATGAATAATCGTGGGTCCTTATGGCCCAATGTCATCATAAATAAGTATAAAGTTGGTCCAAACCCTAGATTATGGTGTAAGAAATCTAACACCTCACACATCTGGAGTAGCATCTTTAAATGTAAAGAAGTCCTCATTAAGAACACCAAATGGAACGTGGGTAAGGGTAACAATATCAACATCATGGAAGACTTGTGGTGTGGCGACGCACCTCTTGCCTCTAGAGGTGGACATACATCCTGGGAAGATGAAAATGTTAACGCGCTCTTAACCGATAACGGTGCGTGGGACCGCAATAGGATTTAACAGGGATTCGATGATACTATTGTGGATGAAATAATTAATATGTCACTCCCCAAGAGGGGAGTAAGGGAGGATAAACCATCTTGGCATCCCAGTAGCAAAGGTAAGTTCTCTATCCAATCTTGCTACGACATTATCTCTCTGGGAGACGATCCCACCCCATGCTGGAATGGATGGAAGAATATTTGGAAGCTTGGGATCCCTCCTAAGTTGAAACATTTTCTCTAAACCCTTCTCCATGGTAAATTGCTCACTAATGTACATAGGAAAAAATGAGGCCTCACCACGGACAACACGTGCCCTCTATGCTCTTGCAAGGAAGATCTCAACCACATTTTCAGAGATTGCTCCTTTGCCACCCATGTTTGGCAATTCCGCAGCACCCCACTCACTCACCCCCAAGGTATGATTTCTGACTTCACTTATTGGGTGAATACAAATGTTTGGAATAATGCGGATAAGTACTGGTATGTTACTTTCATCTCCTATCTTTGGAATATCTGGAAAGCCCGTAACAAGTTAGTGTTTGAAAATGTTTGCACTTCCCCTCCTACGGTTAATAAGCTTATCTATGATCTTAGTTGTGATATCCTAAAATTCATAATAAGACTACTAACCATGAAGGTGGAACATCTAATTCGTGCACTAATGATAGTGATTGCTTTTCAGGTTCCCACACCATCCAGACTGACGGAAGCTTTGACATTACTAGTGGGTTAGGTACCTTCGGAGGTATCGTGCGTGATGGGGAAGGAAGATGGATTATTGGCTTCACCGGTCGTATTCAAGGTACGGCTAGCCCACTTAGAGCGGAAATGGAAGGTATCTTTCATGGCTTGAATATTGCCTACAGGGAGAATTGGGAGGGTGTCTACCTCAAGACTGACTGTCGTGATGCTGTCCAACTCTTAAAGTCGGAAGACACAGGAAACCACCCCCTTGCTAACATCATTGAAGACTGTTGTGATCTTGCCAACTACCTTAAAGCCAAGGTCCTTCACATCCCGAGAGAGAGGAACACCCAAGCGGACTGCATGGCCAAAATTGCTAAAGACTCACCTGAGCTCTATTTAGAGTATGACCACACCCCGGATCGTCTCCTTGAGATGCTTGAACGTGCCGCTACTGTTATCCTCGTGGCCTAGAGTTTCTTCCTTGTTTTGTCTGTTTTATCTTCCTTTGTAACCAAAAAAACATATGCACTATTAATGATACACATGACAGAAATTTACTGTACCTCTGTTGATGAACAAAGACATGAAAATGCTCAACCAACTGGTAAACTGTAAGCTAATTCACTTAATGCAAGATAAATTTGTTGGAGAAAAAAAGGGGTACACTTTAATGTCGGATGGGTGGAGCGATGGAAAATCAAGATCGCTCACTAACTTTTTAGTGAATATCCCGAGCGGGATGGTTTTTCTTAAATCCATGGGCATCTCCTCAATCATCAAGGATACGGTTAAATTGTTTGAGTTGCTTGATAATATGGTAGAAGAGATAGGGGAAGAAAATATTGTATAAGTGGTGACGGACAATGCTTCGGCTTATGTAGCCACATGGAAGTTATTGGAAGAGAAAAGAAAGAACTTATTTTGCAACTTGTGTACCACCCACTTGATTGATTTGATGTTTACTAACATTGGTAACTTGCCTATATTTCAAAACACAATTATAAAGGCAAGAAAAGTTGCCGTGTATATTTATCTGCATACATGGGTGCTTGATATGTATAGAAGATTTTCAAAAAAGAGGGAACTTGCTAGAGCGGGAGCAACGAGATTCGCCACATCCTTTCTCACATTGGAGAGTTTTGGAGAAAATAAAGGGGCACTGAGGCATATGTTTACGTCGGTGGATTGGAATAATGGAGCTTTTGCCATCAAAATGGATGCAAAGAAAGTGGAGGGTATTATTTTAGGTGATAAAATTTTTTGGAAAGCAATTAAATATTATTTGAAAAATGTACATCCACTTTACAAACTATTGAGGCTTATTGATGGAGATGCAAAACTGGCAATGGGCTACATATATGAAGCTATGGGTCGGGCAAAGGATCAAATTGCAGTTGATTTTGATCATGTAGAGAAGCGATATATGAAGATTTGAAAAATAATTAATACGAGGTGGGATCTTCAACTTCATAGGCCACTTCATGCGACGAAATACTATTTGAACCTAAGGTAACATGATTTATATTAAGTTCTTTACTTAAAGATTCCACTTTATTATAATTTATATTATCTAAAATATATTTTATTTTGTCTATTTGAAGATTCCACTTCCGTGATGACTTTAAGGCAAATAGAGAAATGAAGCGTGGTTTATATGAAACTATAGCGAGGATTTGCCCGGACACCGAAACAATAATCACCATACAAGAGCAAATGAATAAATTTAAAATATATACGGAATTGTTCGGTAGAAGCTCGACAACTCTAACAAGAGATAAAAAACAACCCGGTGAGTTTATATGTTACTGAATTTTTTATATTCTTTTGTTTATTTAGCTAATTGACGGGGAAATTTTGGTGAAGATGTAATGGAGTTTACGAGTTCTTAGTCTAACATGTAGTGTGACAGGTTGTGAAAGAAATTGGAGCACATTTGATCATTGCATTCCAAGAAAAGAAATCGTTTGGAGAAACAAAGGTTGAATGCTCTTGTTTTCGTGAAGTATAATCTTCAACTTGAAATGAGACGAGAGCAAATAAGAGAACGCGACGACTTCAATCCAATTTGTCTATTCGATATGAAGGCCGATGATGAATGGATCACTGAGAGAGATAGAGAGGAGCCATGTCTTCCCACCGACCATTCATGGTTGGACGTCCACGAATGCTTCTTCAATGAAGAGCCTAGTAATAAGAGGAAGCGAGGTGAAAATATTATAAATTATATTTATTGTTTATTTGTTAATAATACTATTATAATATATGATAATCTTATTGTTAATATTTGTCAAGATTATTTTGAGTTACATAGGGCTAAGGAACTTAAATGCCAAGAAGAAAGACAAACAAGTTGCAGATGAAGATATTGAAATTCTTGATGATGAGGGGGATGAAGATGAAGAGGAATTTGATGAGGGAGGCGATAGAATTTTCATAGAGGAGGAGGAGAGGACGACGACGATGACAATGACTTTGATGATGATGATGATGAATGAAGAAGAATGATCATTGATGATGACTTTTTATGATATATTTTTATTTTTTACATTTTTAAGCTTAAAATGAATGAGAACATGTGCTACGGTTAATTTTTGTGAAATATTTTGATATATTATCACGTGCTACAATTAGTTTTTTGTCATATTATGCTTAATTATCAATTCTATAGTGTTAAAAACACATTTATGTACGTTTTACTACACTTTTATCATTTGGTTCTTATTCGACCGATTCGATTCACGATTCGCGATTATAGGGGGTAAACGGTTCATGATACGATTCGCGATTTGATAACTATGCGGACGATACTTATGTATAGCCGATACTTATAAAAAATGATACATCCACCGATATAATACGCTATACCCTCAATACGATACGATAAGTCCGATACGTATATGGTATCGGCCGATATTAACAACATTGTGTAGAAATATGAAATAAGTCTAATAGGCATATAAACACACACTCATACGCTACATAATAATCTTAAACATTAAAAATTCGGGATGGCAAAGCAGACCACACCAGCTCTTTTTGGATAGGAAAGTCTAGGTACCTCTTATTGAAGATAGGTTGGTTTCAAGATATAAAAGATCACGCAGGCTAAGGAAAATATCAGCTTTTGGACTCCCTGGACCCTAACCATAACCACTAAAAAAAGACAGATAAGTGTCATTTCGAAAGAGGGCGGAAATGGGAGAAAGTATAAATGATTTTGTTAGCTTAATTTTTTTTTACCCTCGTAATTGTCCATTGTTTCTGTCTTGTTAGATTGTTTTCTTGTTGTTATTGTTGGATTACAACTATGTTACAAAAATATACGGAGGGAACGCCCACAATCAAATTCAATGAAGTTGGAAGCATATGATCAATTTTCATCTTTGAAACCCATGTCTACAAAAATTGGTTGTAGAGTATTTATTGCTAATGTTCTAAATTAGTCACGGTGAAGGAAGGTAGAAATCAAATAACAGTTTGAAAAGGTGCAAACAAAATGTATCGTTTCCATAATTTCAAGAAGGGGCCACAAAATACAAATGCTTCTGGCGTAAACTGCACATCAATCGCCAAGAAAATAAACCAACCACTATTTTTAGTGAGAGAATCGAGAGATTTCTTATATTCAAAAGGGAGTATGTCTTCAAATGAAGATTACATGAGTATTTAAAGGGAAGAGTAGTTTAGGCTCTAAGCTAATATTCTAATTACAAAAATGCTCTTAATAGCCTTTTGCTACTTCTACCTCTAAATACTAAAGCAAAAAGAAATACAATGACATAACAAAATAAAAAAATAAAAAAAATGCAATAAAACCCTAAAAAAGGGCCCATTCCATCCGCTTCAAATTGGCACCTTTCTTCAAGCATGAGGTGTAACTAAATTTTACTCACCGTTAAAAAGAAAAAAAAATGGGACTTGAACAGACCAAACTAAAGTACCACATTCCACATACGCATGAAAAAAATGTATGCAAAGCATTTTTGAACTCCCAACACAATAATCATTTTTTAAATGTTTCCCTTGTTGGAATATTTTATATATTCCAAATAATTTAATGTAGGCTCACATATTAAAATAGTAATTATATTTGAGCTTCAATTTTTAAATAGGCAAATAAAGTGATCTAATTAAGTAAGCTCAAAAGACATCAGCAGTAAGTATGGAATCTGAAATATGTGGTTATCCAAAAGTCACCTATTGGTTACTCAAGAGTCGTGTTACTCAAGAGTCACCTATTGGTTACTCAAGAGTCAGCTAATTAGAATTTATGGGGTTCTAATTAGATTTCTATAAATATAATGAAGGGTTCTGGTCGCCAATATTAATGCACTCAAAGACTCTACTTCTCATTCCCATAATTGCACTACACCAAAAATGCCAATCTGGCACGCTTAGGCAAGGAGATTCTGGCACTGTATAAAACCGTGCCAGATTCTGGCACGGTTTTATCATAATCTAGCACGGTTTGAAATAGTGCCAAAATTTGGCTCGGTTTATAACTGTGCCAAATATGGGTACGCTTTGTTAAAAAAAATAACCCCCCAAAATTTGGAGTGGGGACCAAATTTTCAAGACATTCCAATCCCCCCTCTCTCTCTCTCTCTCTCCCGCTCGCTCTCCTTCCCGGCTCGCTCTCCCTCCTCGTCACTGCTACTGCTCATCTCCTTCCCGGCTCGCTCTCCCTCCTCGTCTCTTCTACTGCTCCTCGTCGCTGCTACTGCTCATCATCGTAAGGTATTACATCTCTCTCTCTCTCTCTCTCTATATATATATATATATATATATATATATATATATATATATATATATATATATATATATATATCACATTGGTATCGCAGATCAGGTCAGTTGCGATTTCTGACCTGCGATTTCGCTCTCTCAGATCAGGTCAGTTGCGATTTCTGACCTGCGATTTCGCTCTCTCTCTCTCACTCGCAACTGGATATATATATATATATATATATATATATATATATATATATATATATATATATATATATATATATATACTGATATATATGTATATATTATGTATATATTTATATATATATATACTGATATATATGTATATATTATGTATTATGTATATATGTATTGATATTACTATATACATATATATATATATATATATATATATCAGGTACAGGTAAGTTGCAAGTCAGTTGTATAATGTATCAATTGCAATTTCGGGTACCGATTTCATTGAAACTTGAGGAAAAATCAAAATATTAAGGCTTATAGAGAAATCTAGATTTAAAAATAATTGTCACCCGCAGTGTGTGTGTGTTCGTATAGTTGTATATTTTCCTTTTTATAGCCCTGTGTCTCGCTGATTGTTTGTGTGTGTAGATTTGGAGCTGGAAGGGTGGAAATGAAATAAAAATGGGATTATTTCACTAAAACTTTAGGAAAAAAAGTGAGAAATAAAGGTCTATAGAGAAATTTAGAATTAGAATTAGAATTAATTGCCAAAACGCGTATGTGTGTGTGTGTGTGTGTGTGTGTGTTTATATATGTTTGTATATTGTCATTTTAACACCTTAACGTCTATCAATGAATTGTTTGTTTATGTATATATGTGTGCATGCACATAGTGTGTGTACGTGAAGGTGGAAGGGAAGAAGTGCACTAAAGATCAAATTTTGATTGGTATGAATATGTATATTTACACATGTATGTATATACATGTATTTATACACTTTAAATTTATTAGCTCTATGTTTGGTTGATGAAATAGTGCCAAACTTTGTTGAAAAACGTGGCCAGAATGTTGTTGTGAGCAATCACCGGGGGCTTGGGGGCATATCAATAATTGTAAGTAAGTATTCACTATATGGAATTTTTCTTTATTTTTTCCATTCTTTATTTTTTTTCTTTTTATTGTCCAGTAAGAAACCATTCAATAAATTTCTGTAATTGAATTATATATAATGATGTAGTTAGCATCCATTTGGACTGTTCACTTGTGCCAAGGATTTAGTTAGCATGGATACAAAGGTAAGCTTATTGTTCATACCCTTTGGACTTGACTTCTTTCTAGTTTATTTTTTGGTTAATTTTGATCACATTAACGTATTGTAGGTCAGGATGTTAGCAGTTTATATGTAAAAGTAGCTTCAGAGCAAGGCCAAGGGCAAGGAATTACAAGTAATGTAACTTTCACATGCAGAATCCCACTAACCCGCTACTGGACAGGTAAAACTCTAGTATTATATTTTACTTCTAATAAGATATATAGTTTTATATATGTGCAGTACTTTATATATGCGTGTCCTTTACTGTATATATGGTTATTGGGTTTAAAACTTTTTTTTTAAAATTACGTGTTTTCATATTTGAAGTTTTGTTATGGAAGTAAAATTAAAGTAACGTGATCTTATGCTATTAATCGAGACGTAATTGGCTCAACTATGAGAAACTCTATAAGAATATTTACTTATTACTTGAAGTCACAAAACAAAAAATTTTAGTTGTGTGAGCATTCCCACATCATCAGACCTCTTCCAATGATAGGAGTTCTAATGAAAGGAGTTTGAATAACATGTGTTAGTTTTTCAAAATTATTCCTCTTGATAGTAATTATGCCTTACACTATTGAGATTTAGTACAAACAATTGAAGTCCATATTGACATAGGAGAATAGCTTATTATGGACACGAGTTTTTTACTTATGCGGTCATGAGGTGTATAGCTATTGGAATGCTATAGGTGATGAAAACCCAAACCAGCCCCCAAACGACCTCGTAAGAGGTACGAACACCTCGCACGGGACCAATGTAACTTGTAGGAACTACCCGCATAGTCCCGGGTCTCCCGGTTTAGAGTATCATGATAATTTGCAAAAATAACTCTTAGACTTGAAAACAGGCCGTTAGAGGGTGAAAACTCAAACCAGCCCCCAAACGACCCCGTAGGTGGCACGAACACCTCGCACGGGACCAATGTAATTTGAAGGAACTTACCGCGTAGTCCCGAGTTTCTTGGTTTGAGAGTATGACGATAATTTGTAAAAATCCCCACTTAGACCTAAAAACAGGCCGTTAAAGGGTGAAAGCCCGAACCAGCACCCAAACGACCCCGTAGGAGGCACGAACACCTTGCACGGGACCAATGTAACTTGTAGGAACTGACCGCGCAGTCCCGGGTCTCCCGATTTGAGAGTATGATGATAATTTTCCAAAATCACACTTAGACTTGAAAACAGGCCGTTAAAGGGTGAAAAACCGAACCAGCCCCCAAATGACCCCGTAGAAGGCACGAACGCCTCGCACGGGACCATTGTAACTTATAGGAACTGACCGCGTAGTCCCGGGTCTCCCGGTTAGAGAGTATGACGATAGTTTACAAAAATCACACTTAGACTTGAAAACATGCCATTAAAGGGTGTAATCCCAAACCAGCCCCCAAACGACCCCATAGGAGGTACGCACACCTCGCACGGGACCATTGTAACTTGTAGGAACTGACCGCGTAGTCCCGCGTCTCCCGGTTTGAGAGTATGACGATAATATGCAAAAATCACACTTAGACTTGAAAACTGGCCGTTAAAGGGTGAAAACCCAAACCGGCCCCCAAACGACCCCGTAGGAGGCACGAACACCTCGCACGGGACCAATGAAACTTGTAGAAACTGATCGCATAGTCCCGGGTCTCCCGATTAGAGAGTATGACGATAATTTGTGAAAATCACACTTAGACATGAAAATAGGCCGTTAAAGGGTGAAAACCCAAATCAGCCCCGAAACATCCCCGTGGGAGGTACGAATGCCTCGCACGGGACCATTGTAACTTGTAGGAACTGACCGCGTAGTCTCGGGTCTCCCGGTTAGAGAGTATGACGATAATTTGCAAAAATCACACTTAGACTTGAAAACAGGCCGTTAGTGGGTGAAAACCCAAACCAGCCCCCAAACGACCCCGTAGGAGGCAAGAACACCTCGCACGGGACCATTGTAACTTGTAGGAACTGACCGCGTAGTCCCGGGTCTCCCGATTTTAGAGTATGACGATAATTTGCGAAAATCACACTTAGAATTGAAAACAAGCCGTTAACGGGTGAAAACCCAAACCAGCCCCAAAACGACCCCGTAGGAGGCACGAACACCTCGCATGGGACCAATGTAACTTGTAGGAACTGACCGCGTAGTCCCGGGTCTCTCGGTTTGAGAGTATGATGATAATTTGCAAAAATCACACTTTCTTGAAATCATCCCGTTAAAGGGTGAAAACCCAAACCAGCCCCCACACGACCCCGTAGGAGGCACGAACACCTCGCAGGGGACCATTGTAACTTGTAGGAACTGACCGCGTAGTCTCGGGTCTCCCGGTTAGAGAGTATGGCGATAATTTGCAAAAATCACACTTAGACTTGAAAATAGGCCGTTAAAGGGTGAAAACCCAAACCAGCCCCCAAACTACCCCGTAGGACGCACGAACACCTCGCACGGGACCAATGTAACTTGTAGGAACTGACCGTGTCGTCCTGGGTCTCCCGGCTTGAGAGTATGACGATAATTCACAAAAATAACACTTAGAGTTGAAAACAAACCGTTAAAAGGTGAAAACCCAAACCAGCCCTCAAACGTCCCTGTAGGAGGCACGAATACCTCGAACGGGACCAATGTAACTTGTAAGAACTGAGCGCGTAGTCCCGGGTCTCTCGATTTGAGAGTATGACGATAATTTGCAAAAAATACACTTAGAGTTGAAAACAGGTCGTTAAAGGGTGAAAACCCAAACCAGCCCCGAAATATCCCCATGGGTGGCACGAACGCCTCGCACGGGACCATTGTAACTTGTAGGAACTGACCGGGTAGTCCCGGGTCTCCCGGTTAGAGAGTATGACGATAGTTTACAAAAATCACACTTAGACTTGAAAACAGGCCATTAAAGAGTGTAATCCCAAACCAACCCCCAAACGACCCCGTAGGAGGCACGAACACCTCGCATGGGACCATTGTAACTTGCAGGAACTGACCGCGTAGTCCCGGGTCTCCTGGTTTGAGAGTACGATGATAATTTGCCAAAATCACACTTAGAGTTGAAAACAGGCCGTTAAAGGGTGAAAAATCGAACCAACCCCCAAACGACCCTGTAGGAGGTACGAACACCTCGCACGGGACCAATGTAACTTGTAGGAACTGACCGCGTCGTCCCGGGTCTCCCGATTTGAGAGTATGACAATAATTTGCAAAAATAACACTTAGAGTTGAAAACAGACCGTTAAATGGTAAAAACCCAAACCATCCCTCAAACGTCCCCGTTGGAGGCACGAACACCTCGCACGGGACGAATGTAACTTGTAGGAACTGATCGCGTAGTCCCGGGTCTCTCGGTTTGAGAGTATGACGATAATTTGTAAAAATCACACTTAGACTTGAAAACAGGCCGTTACAGGGTTAAAACCCAAACCAACCCCGAAACATCCCCGTGGGAGGCACGAACGCCTCGTACGGGACCATTGTAACTTGTAGGAACTGACCGCGTAGTCTCGGGTCTCCTGGTTAGAGAGTATGGCGATAATTTGCAAAAATCACACTTAGACTTGAAAACAGGCCGTTAAAGGGTGAAAACCCAAACCAGCCCCCAAACGACCCCGTAGGACGCACGAACACCTCGCACGGGACCAATTTAACTTGTAGGAACTGACCGCATCGTCCCGGCTCTCCCGGTTTGAGAGTATGACGATAATTCGCAAAAATAACACTTAGAGTTGAAAACAAACCGTTAAAGGGTGAAAACCCAAACCATCCCTCAAACGTCCCCGTAGGAGGCACGAACACCTCGCACGGGACCAATGTAACTTGTAGGAACTGAGCGCGTAGTTTTGGGTCCCTCGATTTGAGAGTATGACGATAATTTGCAAAAAATACACTTAGAGTTGAAAACAGGCCGTTAAAGGGTGAAAACCCAAACCAGCCCCGAAACATCCCCGTGGGTGGCACGAACGCCTCGCACGGGACCATTGTAACTTGTAGGAACTGACCGGGTAGTCCCGGGTCTCCCGGTTAGAGAGTATGACGATAGTTTACAAAAATCACACTTAGACTTGAAAACAGGCCATTAAAGGGTGTAATCCCGAACCAACCCCCAAACGACCCCGTAGGAGGCACGAACACCTCGCACGGGACCATTGTAACTTGTAGGAACTGACCGCGTAGTCCCGGGTCTCCCGGTTTGAGAGTATGATGATAATTTGCCAAAATCACACTTAGACTTGAAAACAGGCCGTTAAAGGGTGAAAACTCGAACCAACCCCCAGACGACCCCGTAGGAGGTACGAACACCACGCACGGGACCGATGTAACTTGTAGGAACTGACCGCGTCATCCCGGGTCTCCCGCTTTGAGAGTATGATGATAATTTGCAAAAATAACACTTAGAGTTGAAAACAGACCGTTAAATGGTGAAAACCCAAACCAGCCCTCAAACGTCCCCGTAGGAGGCACGAACACCTCGCACGGGACTAATGTAACTTGTAGGAACTGATCGCGTAGTCCCGAGTCTCTCGGTTTGAGAGTATGACAATAATTTGCGAAAATCACACTTAGACTTGAAAACAGGCCGTTACAGGGTTAAAACCCAAACTAATCCCGAAACATCCCCGTGGGAGGCACGGACGCCTCGCACGGGACCATTGTAACTTGTAGGAACTGACCGCGTAGTCCCGGGTCTCTCGGTTAGAGAGTATGACGATAATTTGCAAAAATCACACTTAGACTTGAAAACAAGCCATTAATGGGTTCAAACCCAAACCAGCCCCCAAACGTCCCCGTAGGAGGTACGAACACCTTGCACGGGACCAATGTAACTTGTAGGAACTGAACGCATTGTCCCGGGTCTCTCAGTTTGAGAGTATGACGATAATTTGCAAAAATCACACTTAGATTTGAAAACAGGCTGTTAAATGGTGAATACCCAAACTAACCCCCAAACGACCCCGTAGGAGGCATGAACACCTCGCACGGGACCAATCTAACTTGTAGGAACTGACCGCGTAGTCCCAGATCTCTTGGTTTGAGAGTATGATGATAATTTGTGAAAATCACACTTTCTTGAAATCAGCCCGTTAAAGGGTGAAAACCCAAACGAGCCTCAAACGACCCCGTAGGAGGCACGAATACCTCGCACGGGACGAATGTAACTTATAGGAACTGACCGCGTAGTCCCGGGTCTTCCGATTTATGAGTATAATGATAATTTGTAAAAATAACACTTAGACTTGAAAACAGGCCGTTAAAGGGTGGAAATCCAAACCAGCCCCCAAACGATCCCGTAAGAGGCACGAACACTTCGCACGGGACCAATGTAACTTGTAGGAACTGACTGCGTAGTCCCGGGTCTCCCGGTTTGAGATTATGACGATAATTTGCAAAAATCACACTTAGATTTGAAAACATGCCGTTAAAGGGTGAAAACCCAAACTAACCCCCAAACGACCCCGTAGGAGGCACGAAAACCTCGCACGGGACCAATGTAACTTGTAGGAACTGACCGCGTAGTCCCGAGTCTCTCGGTTGGATAGTATGACGATAATTTGCAAAAATCATACTTAGACTTGAAAACAGGCCGTTAAAGGGTTAAAATCGAAACCAACCCCGAAACATCCCCGTGGGAGGCACGAACGCCTAGCACGGGACCATTGTAACTTGTAGGAACTGACCAGGTAGTCCCGGGTCTTCCAGTTAGAGAGTATGAAGATAGTTTACAAAAATCACACTTAGACTTGGAAACAGGACATTAAAGGGTGTAATCCCAAACCAACCCCCAAACTACCCCGTAGGAGACACGAACACCTCACACGGGACCATTGTAACTTGTAGGAACTGACCGCGTAGTCCCGGGTCTCTCGGTTTGAGAGTATGACAATAATTTGCCAAAATCACACTTAGACTTGAAAACAGTCCGTTAAAGGGTGAAAACCCGAACCAGCCCCCAAACGATCCCGTAGGAGGTACGAACACCTCGCACGGGACCAATGTAACTTGTAGGAACTGACCGCGTCGTCCCGGGTCTCCCCGTTTGAGAGTATGACGATAATTTGCAAAAATAACACTTAGAGTTGAAAACAGACCGTTAAAGGGTGAAAACCCAAACCAGTCCTCAAACGTCCCCGTAGGAGGCACGAACACCTCGCACGGGACCAATGTAACTTGTAGGAACTGACCGCATCGTCTCGGATCTCTCGATTTGAGAGTATGACGATAATTTGCAAAAATCACACTTAGACTTGAAAACAGGCCGTTAAAGGGTGAAAACCCGAACCAGCCCCCAAACGACCCCGTAGGAGGCACGAACACCTCGCATGGGACCAATGTAACTTGTAGTAACTGACCGCGTAGTTCCGGGTCTCTTGGTTTTAGAGTATGACGATAATTTGCGAAAATCACACTTAGACTTGAAAACATGCCATTAATGGGTGAAAACCCAAACCAACCCCCAAACGACCCCGTAAAAGGCACGAACACCTCGCACAGGACCAATGTAACTTGTAGGAACTGACCGCGTAGTCCCGGGTCTCTCGGTTTGAGAGTATGATGATAATTTGCAAAAATCACACTTTCTTGAAATCAGTCCGTTAAAGGGTGAAAACCCAAACCAGCCCCCACACGACCCCATAGGAGGAACGAACACCTCGCAGGGGACCATTGTAACTTGTAGGAACTGACCGCGTAGTCTCGGGTCTCCCGGTTAGAGAGTATGACGATAATTTGCGAAAATCACACTTAAACTTGAAAACAGGCCGTTAAAGGGTGAAAACCCAAACCAGCCCCCAAACATCCCCGTGGGTGGCACGAACGCCTCGTACGGGACCATTATAACTTGTAGGAACTGACCGCGTAGTCCCGGGTCTCCCGGTTAGAGAGTATGACGATAGTTTACAAAAATCACACTTAGACTTGAAAACATGCCATTAAAGGGTGTACTCCCAAACCAGGCCCCAAACGACCCCGTAGGAGGCACGAACACCTCGCACGGGACCATTGTAACTTGTAGGAACTGACGGCGTAGTCCCGGGTCTCTCGGTTTGAGAGTATGATGATAATTTGCCAAAATCACACTTAGACTTGAAAATAGGCCGTTAAAGGGTGAAAACCTGAACCAGCCCCCAAACGACCCCGTAGGAGGTACGAACACCTCGAACGGGACCAATGTAACTTGTAGGAACAGACCGCGTCGCCCCGGGTCTCCCGATTTGAGAGTATGACGATAATTTGCAAAAATAACACTTAGAGTCGAAAACAGACCGTTAAAGGGTGAAAACCCAAACCAACCCTCAAACATCCCCGTAGGAGGCACGAACACCTCGCACGGGACCAATGTAACTTGTAGGAACTGATCGCGTAGTCCTGGGTCTCTCGGTTTGAGAGTATGATGATAATTTGCAAAAATCACACTTAGACTTGAAAACAGGCCGTTAAAGGGTTAAAACCCGAACCAACCCCGAAACATCCCCATGGGAGGCACGAACGCCTCGCACGGGACCATTGTAACTTGTAAGAACTGACCGCGTAGTCCCGGGTCTCCCGGTTAGAGAGTATGACGATAATTTGCAAAAATCACACTTAGACGTGAAAACAGGCCATTAAAGAGTTCAAACCCAAACCAGCCCCCAAACGTCCCCGTAGGAGGCACGAACACCTCGCACGAGACCAATGTAACTTGTAGGAACTAACCACATCGTCCCGGGTCTCCCAGTTTGAGAGTATGATGATAATTTGCAAAAATCACACTTAGACTTGAAAACAGGCCGTTAAAGGGTGAAAACCAGAACCAGCCCCCAAACGACCCCGTAGGAGGCACGAACACCTCGCATGGGACCAATGTAACTTGTAGGAACTGACCGCATAGTCCAGGGTCTCTTGGTTTGAGAGTATGACGATAATTTGCGAAAATCACACTTTCTTGAAATCAGCCCGTTAAAGGGTGAAAATCCAAACAAGCCCCCAAACGACCCCGTAGGAGGCACGAATACCTCGCACGGGACAAATGTAACTTGTAGGAACTGACCGCGTAGTCCCGGGTCTTCCGGTTTGAGAGTATGACGATAATTTATAAAAATAACACTTAGACTTGAAAACAGGCCGTTAAAGGGTGGAAATCCAAACCAGCCCCCAAACGATCCCGTAGGAGGCACGAACACCTCGCACGGGACCAATGTAACTTGTAGGAACTGACCGCGTAGTCCCGGGTCTCCTGGTTTGAGAGTATGACGATAATTTGCAAAAATCACACTTAGATTTGAAAACAGGCCGTTAAATGGTGAATACCCAAACTAACCCCCAAACGACCCCGTAGGAGGCACGAACACCTCGTACGGGACCAATGTAACTTGTAGGAACTGACCGCGTAGTCCCGGGTCTCTCGGTTTGAGAGTATGCCGATAATTTGTAAAAATCACACTTTGACTTGAAAATAGGCCGTTAAAGGGTGAAAACCCAAATCAGCCCCGAAACATCCCCGTGGGAGGCACGAATGCCTCGCACGGGACCATTGTAACTTGTAGGAACTGACCGCGTAGTCCCGGGTCTCCCGGTTAGAGAGTATGGCGATAATTTGCAAAAATCACACTTAGACTTGAAAATAGGCCGTTAAAGGGTGTAAACCCAAACCAGCCCCCAAACGTCCTCGTAGGAGGCACGAACACCTCGTACGGGACCAATGTAACTTGTAGGAATTGACCGCGTTGTCCCGGGTCTCCCGGTTTGAGAGTATGACGATAATTTGCAAAAATGACACTTAGACTTGAAAACAGGCCGTTAAAGGGTGAAAACCCAAACCAGCCCCCAAACGACCCCGTAGGAGGCACGGACACCTCGTATGGGACCAATGTAACTTGTAGGAACTGACCGCGTAGTCCCGGGTCTCCCGGTTTTAGAGTATGATGATAATTTGCGGAAATCACACTTTTTTGAAATCAGCTCGTTAAATGGTGAAAACCCAAACTAGCTCCCAAACGACCCCGTAGGAGGCACGAATACCTCGCACGGGACGAATGTAACTTGTAGGAACTGACCGCATAGTCCCGGGTCTTCCGGTTTGAGAGTATGACGATAATTTATAATAATAACACTTAGACTTGAAAACAGGCCGTTAAAAGTTGAAAACGCAAACCAACCCCCAAACGATCCCGTTGGAGGCACGAACACCTCGCACAGGACCAATGTAACTTATAGGAACTGACCGCGTTGTCCCGTGTCTCCCGGTTAGAGAGTATGACGATAATTTGCAAAAATAACACTTAGACTTGAAAACAGGCCGTTAAAGAGTGAAAACCCAAACTAGCCCCCAAACGACCCCGTAGGAGGCACGAACACCTCGCACGGGAACAATGTAACTTGTAGGAACTGACCGCGTAGTCGTATATGCAATTTTTCTTCTTGTATATGCAATTTTTTTGCTTGAAAATGATTTTTTTAAAAATGTCTTGGTTACTAATATTGTATCTTTTTTGTGTCTGATTTTTTTTGTAGGATGACATTCAATCGTTAGCTTTTATCCACTTGGAACGCACGAAGAAGTCAATGCTTTACAACAGGGGGATTGTGTATTTAGTGTCGTTAATATTCAGGATTCTATTTTTTGTGTTATGGCCGAGCAGATTTTTGTAGTTTTATGGTTTATTTTTATGGTCGTGCTGACTATATTGTTTTATTGTTGACTTTTATGGCCGTGCGGGCTTTATATGGGCAGATTTTAAGTTAGCAGGTTTTGGAATGCTAAAAAAATAGAGGAAACTCTGCCCAATTTTTTTTTTTGATATGGGAACTATTAATTCTTGTATTTTTTGAAGTTATTGTCGACTTTTATGGTCATGTGTTGCTTTATATTGGTATTATCTCTTGTAATTTTTTGAAGTTTGTATGCACATTAGTTTATCAACAACCTGCGATATTCATAATTTGTGAATTTTCTTAATTTTGTTTTTGCAAATAATTAATATTTTTCCTACTGAATTTGGAATTTGCAGATTTTCCAGATTTGGTTCCAATTATTATTTTTTTTAATCAACTGAAAAATCTGGCACGGTTTTAAATCGTGCCAAAACCGTGCCAATGCATAAAAATGAGAATGCTTATAAAACAATCTGGCACGCTTTATAACCGTGCCAAAAGCGTGCCAGAAAATAGATAATTTGGCACGGTTTTGGCGTGTGCCAAAAGCGTGACAGATTTAACATCTGGCACGGTTTAAAAGCGTGCCAAAAGCGTGCCAGATTAAAAAACCGGCACATCTTAAAAGCGTGCCAGTTTGGAAAATCTGGCACGATTTTAAACCGCGCCAGAAAATCTGGCACGCCTGATTCTGGCACGGTTTAAAACCGTGCCAGATTGCGTCTGGCACGGTTTTAAACCGTGCCAGTTTCCTGTTTTTGGTGTAGTGTTGAGAGAGAACTCATAGAGAGAGGGATTAGTCTGTGGAAGACCTCCAACCCCCTAGTCTCAAAAATCACTATGGATTCAGGTACACAGTTCCTATAATTCTTTTATAAGGTAATTTCTATAATCTAATATGTTGATGAATTTTATTTAATATTCCAACAAGTGGTATCAGAGCCTCTTCATATTAGATTATTGGGATTGGTACTGTGATTGTAATTTAGAAGTGATTTTGTTTGATTTATCACACATATGATCTAGTTAGAACCCATATGACTTTAAGGATTCTATGTAGAATTTATGTATGATTTGTGATAATTTTCATAATCACAGTCCCACATTGATTAAGGATCCTTAATCCAAGGTGATTTTTTATTTTCCTCAAAGGGGTTTAATTCATAATGGATTTGGATGGATTAATTCGGTTTTTTTCAAGATTAATATGAAAATTGTTGAAATCTTGATTTAGAATTTTGAGGGACATTTTCAACGTCATATGTCGTTTTCTTATTCAGAAATTTATGAAATTTTGGTGGTCACCTGGAAACGTCGAAATAAACAAAACCCATTGTAAACAATACGCACCACCATATCTCGACGATTTGACATTGTTTAGACTAGGCCTGTAAACGGATCGGATTCAGATCGGATCAGGCAAATCCAAATCCATATTCGTTTATGTTAAACGGATTCGGATCTGATCCGTTTATTAATCGGATCGGATCAGGCAAATCCAAATTCATATCCGTTTATGTGAAACGGATTCCGATCCGATCCGTTTATTCGATTATCTGTTTATGTTAAACTTGATTTGCAACATTTTTATTTTCATCTCTTCATAAATTTATTTTGTAAATGTTCCAAAAAAAATAGATAATGAAATAAAGAACTATTATAATAAATATTTAAAATATATATTTAAAATATTATTAAATACAATATATATTAATTAAAAATATATTATATATATATATATATTAAAAATATTAATCGGATCGGAGTATATGAATACAAATCCGCTCCATTTAATAAATAGGTAATCGGGTAATCGAAAAATCGGATTTTAGGCATGATCCATATCCGCTTAAATGGATCGAATTTGGATAAAATCCGATCCATTGACAGACCTAGTTTAGACCCCTAAGAACGCATTTTTGTCATTTTTGGTAATAATGTCAATGCTAATAACTCTCGCTTAAAATCGATTTTGCGATTCCACGAATTGGAGAGTGATCTTAAAGAGATTGTTTATGTCACTGTAGTGATAACTTAAAAATTTTCATTTTTGGAAAAAATAAATGAGCACTCAATTCAGCTTTTTTAGGGGAATTAATTCTAACTCAATATTTGTGAAAATTCTTTCCAAATCAGTTTTTTTTGTGAGAATTATTTCCAAATGCATATTTTTAAGGGGGAACTAAGGAAAGTATAAAATTAGGTGGACCAAATACTTGCATATTTAATTAAAAATCATTTGGTTTCAGATTTTTAATAAAGTTTGATTCCCATTCAGGGTATTTTCTTATATATATATATATATATATATATATATATATATATATATATATATACAAAAATTGTATTATATCTGGAAATGAATTAATTAAAGTAATACGTTACCAAAGTAACCTCTATTGTATAGATTAATTTATTTTGAGATATAAAAATGATGTTAATATATTTACTATTCCTGCAGGTAATAATCGACCCAAAGGAAGATTATTATTTGGCTTAATAATAAATATACATGTAGAATTAAATATGTGATAATTCTATAGTTTTCATGTGGACAATTAATCAGACCAAATGAAGGTTAGTTGTTTGACCGAATTCTATAATGTATAATTAATCAGCCCAAAGGAGGGTTAGTTAACCGAATTTATCATCAATATTTCTTTCTGGACTGAGAGTACCACTTACAAATTAATATTTATGTCCAAAGACCAAATGTTAATGTTGTGCTAGGTCTCTTATTGGCGGGCCCACCATTCCACCATTACAGTTATATAAAATTTATGCCATGCATTCATCAGTTTATTTTATTATAATATGCCATGACATAAATTTTAAATTGGAGATTTTGTAGTTTATTTGTTCTTTCGGATTAAGTTATTGCTTATTCTGTTTATATTACTGTCAACATGACCTCAATTCATTTTCTTAATGGTACAAACTTTAAGAACTGAAAAGATGACATTCTTATAGTTTTCAGTTACATAAATTTAGACTATACGATAAGAAAGGAACAACCCGCTCCTCTTACGGATAAAGCGAACTTTGAGAAGTGAGATCGTTCTGATCGCTTAAGTCTAATGATGTTGAAGAGCAATGTTCTAGAAGATTTCAGGGGCGGTATGTCTGCTGAGGTAACTGCCAAAAGTTTCCTTTAAGATATTGAATTACACTTTGCAAATAACGAAAAGGCTGAGACAAGTACGCTTTTAGCTAACCTTATCCAAATAAAGTATAAAGGCAAAGGAAACATATGGGAGTACATTATGGAGATGTCTAACATCACTTCAAAACTTAAAGTACTAAAGTTAGAGCTATATGGTAACTTGCTCGTGCATCTGTTATTGATATCTCTTCATGCACACTATGGCCAGTTTATAGTGAGTTATAATACTCAAAAGGATAAATGTACTCTTAGTGAGCTCATTTCACATTGTGTGCAAGAAGAGGAAATGTTGAAGAGAGAAAAGACAACTGAAATTGCTCATATTGCATCTACCTCAAGGAACATAAAGAGGAAAATGACTAATGATAAGGGTAATGCAGTTGTAACATCACAACCCAAACCTAAAGTTCAATAAAAGAAACAAGTTTAGGATTCATAATTTTCTCGTTTCTTTTCCAAAAATCCGGTCATGTGAATAAGGATTGTTCTAATTACGCCACATGGCGTGTAAAGAAAGGTACACTTCTCATTTTGGTTTATTTGAAAGTTAATTTGGCTTTTGTCCCTAGCCATGGTGGGTAAATTCGGGTGATACTACTCATGTAAGTATGTCTATGTATCTGTGCCTGTGGAGCCGACCACCAAATGATGCTGAAAGATTCTAATATCTGGGTGATGGGAAAATAGTTGGAATTGAAGCAATTGGGACCTTTTTATTATCTTTTGAAACTGGTCATTTTATTGAATTAATAAAGACTTATGTAGTACCATTTTTCAGACGGAACTTGGTTTCTATTTTTTATTTTGGACAAATACAGTTATTCTTGTTCACTTGGAAATAATAAAGTTACTATCTTTTTAAATTCTACTTTGGTTGCGACTGGTTCTTTAATTGATAAATTATATTTATTAAACACCAATGCTTCATTTAATGAAACCTTGCAAATTAAATATTGATACCAAATTTAATCTGCTGACGTGGACCAATCATATGAAGACACGTGGCTATCTACATGGCAACAACAAACACTTCCGAGGAACCCACACGCTCCGAGGAACAAGACTACAACGAGGAAGACTAGTTCCCCGAGGAATACTGCTTACCCGAGGAACTCACATGCTCCGAGGAACAATGCCTCTCCTAGGAACTCTTGAGTACCGAGAAGCTTAGGCGGTCCGAGCAACTCAGGCGGTCCGAGCTGCATCTCGAACAAAGCATTAATAGCTGGATAACCAACAGTTCAACTGATTCATTAAATGCTTATCATTCAGACGCACACGCAAAGAGGGCATTAAATGTATTACCCTTTCATATGTATATCATTTAATGTATTACCCTTTCACATTACAGCCTCAAGGCTATAAATACATTATACAATCCTCATTGTAAAATGACCGAATCCAGAACGGAATTTCTTGTAATCGAGAATTTCCAAACACTCAACAATAAAACAACAGTGGACATAGGCCATTCTTATAAGGCTGAACCACTTTAAAATCTTTTGTCTCATTTATTTATCTGTGATTGAATTATTAGAGTGATCTAATTTTTTACATCAACAGATTGGCGCCGTCTGTGGGAAACGACTGGTAATATCGTTTTCTCATCAAATACAATCCATCACCAATGGCTGATATTCCTGAATCCAGCAATCAAAATGCTGGAACCCCTCCAAATCCGTCTGCTCCACCAATTGTTCCAGATCTGACTGGAATAATGGAAAATATGGCTCAGGGCCAGACCGTCATGTAAGAAACGATGCAACAACTCACCCAAACCCTCCATGGCGGTGCATCATCCCATTCCGGACCACAAAGCATTCAAAGAAATACTCGTGCGCCTTCTTCGCGTACTAGGCGTACTAATTCATATCGCAATGAGGAATCTGAAGATTTTTCTTATCAAACTGGACGAACTTCGTCAGTGCGAGCCACAGATACTGAACAACGTGTCACCCTCTCCCCGGAAAGGACCAGCACATTGGCAAGATTAAGTAGGGCTTCTCCTTTCGACCGATTAGGCCCTAGGAGGAATAAAAGTCCTCTTAATGCAGCGTCGAGGAACTTTCGACGACCATCAGATTTAAGGGAAGGATCTGCCCAGTCGCGACCAGCTGCTCGTCAAGATAGATCCTATGACCGACCAGCTGCTTGTCAAGATAAATCCCAGGAAGCCACTTCAACACGATCAGTTTCTCGAACCAATAGGCCCGAGGAAGGAAATGATTCATGGAAATGATCTATTCAGAGGCTGGATGATAGATTAGGGGAAATAGCTAAGGCCAAGAACCCTCTACAACAAACCTTTGTTCGAGGAACACCTTTTGTCCAGGACATTGTTGATTTTCCAACACCATCAAAGTTTAAATCACCCGTTGTGACTCCCAAGTATGATGGGAAGACTGACCCTGTCCTTCATATAGAACAATATCAAGCTGCTGCCGACATCTATGCTGTCCCAGACGAGATGAGATGCAGGGCATTCTCGAGAACTCTTACCAGATCTGCTCAGATATGGTATAATAATCTTCCTCGGGGTAAGATTTTAACTTTTATTCAACTGGCCGAGTTATTCATTGGGAATTTCTGCTTTGGAGCAAAGCCAGTTAAACGAGTAGCACATTTGTTAAGTGTTAGACAAAAAGCTGGTGAGAGTATCAGAGATTATATAACTCATTTTAATAACGAGAAACTTGAAGTCATTGATTATGAGGAGAAGACAACGATTACTGCTTTGATGAGTGGACTGCTGCCAAACAAGTTGTACTACACTTTGGCCAAAGATCCACCTCGAAACATGTCAGACCTGATGGGAAAAGCGTCCAAGATTATGAATGCCGAGGAGGCTATGTCTGCGAAGAAGAATATGGACACCAAAGAAACCAAGGTGGAAGGTAATAAAGCTAAGAAGAAAGAACATAAGAACAATGGTGGTGACAAATAATCCAAAAATAGGTCGTCATGGGAGGTCTTGAGGAAATTTGATAACTACACACCTTTGAAGGCAAATATCAACCACGTCCTGGAAGAAATTAAGAACAGCGAGGAGTTAAACTGGCCAAAGAAAATGAAGGCAGACCCTGACACGAGGAATAGGGAAAAATATTACGAGTTCCACAAGGATCATGGACATATGACTAAAAATTGCATAGCTCTTTAGAATGAGATTGAAACACTCATCCGACGAGGAAAGCTAGCAAAGTATGTTGATCGGGGAGATAAAAAAAGAAACAATGACCGAACTAGAGAGAGGTCTAGATCTCCTCGTCGAGCAGAGGAGAACAAGAAGAGAAACCATCAAGTTGATCCAGAGGATGACCCCGATCTTCCAAAGTAACCAAGGCAGCCAGAACGAGAGGTATTTTCAATACGCTTTGGGTCATTTGATTGTAATGTTATTACAGGAGGAGATGGAGGAGGAGGAGACCTTACTGCAGAAAGAAAAGCTTACCTCGGTGAGGCTCAAGCTTGCTCGTACATTCAGCGAATAAATTTAGCTGAGGAAGATCGCCCAAGAAAGGTGAACAAGGAGAAATTGGTCATCGATTTTTCAAAAAATGACCTTGCAGGTGTTTTATATCCTCACAATGATCCACTGGTGATAAAGATGAGAATGAAGGAGGTAATGATTTTAAGAGTGCTGGTCGACAATGGTAGCTCGGCAGACATTAAGTTCTACTCGTGTTTCGATAGTTTAAATCTAAAGCTATCTCAACTGGAGCCTTACCACAGACCCCTCATCGGTTTTGCTGGCGAGAAAGTATTTTCACTTGGGACGATCAAGTTGGATATATTCATTGGTACGTGGACTGCTTGTCGGACAGAAAGAATACGTTTCTTCGTGATGGATAAGAATGTCCAATCATCGTATAATATCATCATGGGAAGAGTAGGATTGAAGAGGTTCGAGGCTGTACCATCTATAGTGCATCAGTGCCTAAAATTCCCAATAAACTTTAGAGTAGGAGTTGTGAAAGGTGATCAGAGATTAGCTCGGGAATGTTATTATTCATCCGCCGAGTAAGAAGAACTGGAAGAATCAAAGAAAAAGACTACCACCTATCAAGTGGATGAAGGTGCAGAAATTGAAACATTGGACCCTCGAGATGAGTCGCAACTCGTGAAGGGTCAAGTGGTGGAAACTACTGAAAACATCATTCTGGACGACGAACACCCTGAGCGAACTACTCAAATAGGTTCATCGTTGGAAGCCTCATTAAAACAAGAATTGATAACTTTCCTTAGAAGCAGAAGACAAACTTTTGCGTGGAGTCGTGAAGATATGCCTGGGATAGACCCAAACTTCTTATGTCATGAACTCAATGTGAATAAGGAGATCAAGCCTGTGAAGCAAAGAAGAAGAGTATTCAGTCCCGAGAAGAATCAAGCTATACAGGAGGAAGTCGAGAAGCTCCAGAAAGCTTGTTTCATTGAAGATGTTAAATATCCAGATTGGTTAGCTAATGTGGTGATGGTAAAGAAGAAGAACAACAAGTGGAGGATGTGTGTAGACTTCACCGACCTCAACAAAGCATGCTCAAAGGATCACTTTCCATTGCCCCGAATTGATCAGTTGGTGGATGCTACCTCGGGACACGAGTTGCTGAGCTTCATGGATTCTTATTCTGGTTACAATCAGATCAAAATGAAACCTGAAGACAGGGAGAGTACTTCTTTTACTACCCCTAGGGGAACTTATTGTTATAATGTTATGCCTTTTGGTTTGAAAAATGCAGGTGCGACATATCAGAGGCTGATGAACAAGGTCTTTGCTGAACAAATCAATGACAATATGGAAGTCTATGTTGACGATATGCTAACGAAAACAAGAAAGCTGCCGATCATCTAATTGACTTAAGTCAGACTTTTGATCACTAGATAAATATCAAATGAAGCTGAACCCGACGAAGTGCATATTTGGAGTACGAGAAGGCATGTTCCTCGGGTACATTGTCAATCAACGAGGCATTGAAGCAAATCCTGAAAAGATCAAAGCTCTATTAGGGCTGCGATCTCCAACGACGAAGAAGGAAGTACAGAGTCTCACCGGACGAGTAGCGTCACTCAACAGATTTGTGTCGCGAGTAACTGATAGATATCTCCCATTCTTCAAGACACTCAGAAAGACTTTTGAGTGGAATGATGAATGTGAGAAGGCTTTTCAAGACCTGAAGAAATACTTGGGAGCACCTCCACTGTTGTCCAGGCCAGTGATGGGAGAAAAATTGTATTTATACCTTGCAGTGTCCGAGAATGCATTTAGCTCGGCGTTGATCAGAGTGGAGAATGGAGTGCAAAAACCAATTTACTATACAAGTAAGGCCTTCCGAGGAGCGAAGATCAGATATCTAAGGCTGGAGAAATTGGCACTGGCACTGATTGAGGCGAGTAGGAGAATGAGGCCATACTTCCAGGCTCATACTATAGTAGTATATACCGATGTGCCATTGAGACAAGCCCTTCATAAGCCAGAAAAATCAGGGAGATTGATGTACTGGGCAATAGAGCTCGGTGAATATGATATAATTTATGAACCCAGATCATCGCTAAAAGGGCAAGCCGTAGCAGAATTTATAGCGGAGTTCACCTATCCTGATACCCCCGAGGAGCAAAAGTTGCTCGCTGATCAACCTATGGATGTTACATGATTAACAAACACAAGCTCAGACCAATTCTGATTGGTAAAAGGGCGTGTGGATGTTACAGGATGTGATGCAGAGATAGTTGTGAGGACTCCGGACGAGGAACAAGAGTTGCTCGCTGATCAACCTGTGGATGTTACAGGATCGACAAACACTATCTCAGACCAACTCCGGTTGGTAAAAGGGCAAGTGGATGTTACAGGATCATTAAATTCGAGCTTAGACCAACTCCGGTTGGTAAAAGGGCAAGAAAAGATGATCGACGAGGAGCGAGAAATATTCGGGGAGGATAAAAGAAAGCAACAAATATTTCATCAAGGAACTCTGACTGATTCGAAATTTAAAGACGAGTTACCTATATGGAGGCTATATGTAGATGGCTCATCTTGCACTGCAGGATGTGGCGCGGGGATAGTTTTGAGCACTCCGGACGAGGTCGACATGGAATACTCTTTGCGTTTTCAATTCAAAGCTTCCAACAATGAGGCTGAATATGAGGCCATGATCACAGGGCTTAATTTGGCAAAAATTATAGAGGCGCAGCAGGTTGTGATTTTCAGCGACTCTCAATTGATTGTAAACCAAATGATGGGAGTATATGCAGTTAGAGGAGAATTAATGATCAAATATCATGCAAAGGCAAAGGAGCTGGTGTCAGAATTTTCCGCTATACAGCTGGTCAGAATACCGAGAATGGAGAATGCGAGAGCAGACGCCCTAGCTCGACTAGCATCAGCTACTCGCACCGAGCTACGACGAATAATCCCAATTGAAGTGTTAGATGGTCGGAGTATAGATGAAGATCTGACGATGAAATTTATCACCCTTGATTTAGGACCATCTTGGATGGATCCCATCAGGGCTTATATCGAGGAGGGAGAATTGCCAATTGATAAACTCGTAGCCAAGAAATTGAAGTTTAAAGCAGCTCGGTATGTATTAACTAATGGTGTTTTATATAGACGAGGAATTATGGCAGGTTTGTAGAGATGCGTACATCCCTCCGAGGTGAAAGAATTGATTGAAGAAATCCATGAAGGGTCTTGTGGAGCACATGTAGCAGGTCGGACGCTTTTGCAAAGGGTGATGACGCAGAGATACTACTGGCCGACGATGAGGGCTAACTGTATAGCTTATGCCAAGAAGTGTGATAAGTGCCAGCGCTTTTCCTCAATCCGAAGATCTCCACAAGCATTGTTGACACTCATAACTTCTCCTTGGCCATTTGCCATGTGGGGAATAGATTTGGTTGGACCACTGCCAACGACCCGAGGAAGGTTCAAGTATCTCGTCGTCGCAGTGGATTATTTTACTAAGTGGGTAGAAGCTGAGCCACTCATTGACATGACGTACGAGAAGGTGTACCAATTTATTTGGAAGAACATCATTTGCCGATATGGTCTACCTCATGCCTTCATCACAGACCATGGAACACAATTTGATAACGAGGAGTTTGCCTCCTATTGTCATCAGTCAAGCATTTTGAAGGTTCATTCAGCACCAGGCCATCCTCAAAGCAATGGACAAACTGAAGTGACAAACAGAACGCTGCTGAACGGTTTGAAGAAACGATTGGATGATGCAAAAGCAAACTGGATCAATGAGCTACAATCAGTACTTTGGGCTTACCGAACTACTCCTCGAGTAGCAACTGGAGAATCACCATACATGCTGGCGTTTGGAAGTGAAGCTGTCATACCTGCCGAGTTGGGCCTCCCAACACATAGGGTACTGAATTTCAATTCCCCGGTCAGCGACTTAATGAGAAGATTGGATTTAAACATGCTCGAGGAAGTTAGAGAAGAAGCAGCCATTAGAAATGCTGCTTACCAGCAGCGAACAACTCTGTTCTACAACAAAAGGGTGAAGAAGTGCGACCTGAAAGAAGGAGACTATGTGCTGAAGAAAGTAATTCAAAAATACAATAAGCTGGAAGCAAACTGGCATGGACCATACGAGTTACAAAAGTTGTTCGACCAGAAACTTATCGAATAACAACTTTAGAAGGCGAGGAGTTTAAGAATGCATGGAACGCAGAGCATCTGCGCAAGTACTATCAATGATGTATATGTAACACAGTTCCACCAGTATGAATAAAACGAAGATATTTTGCCAAAGTCTCTCCTTTTTATTGAGAATTTTTCGGGGAATACTAGTGCTACACACTACTCGGTAAAGCTCGGACTGCTCAACAAAATAATCCTAAAAATGCCAACCTCGGTTGGTTAGGAAACAAAATATTCCTAAAAATGCCAACTTCGGTTGGTTAGGAAACAAAATATTCCTAAAAATGCCAACTTCGGTTGGTTAGGAAACAAGATATTCCTAAAAATGCCAACTTCGGTTGGTTAGGAAACGGTATATTCCTAAAAATGCCAACCTGTTTGGCTAGGAAACGAAATATTCCTAAAAATGCCAACCTGTTTGGCTAGGAAACGAAATATTCCTAAAAATGCCAACCTGTTTGGCTAGGAAACAAAATATGCTCGCAAATGCCAACTTATGTTGGTTGGAAGGTATGTACATTCTCGAAAATGCCAACTTATGTTGGTCGGGGGGTAAGATTATTTCAAAAAGTGCAAAAGTTGCTAACTATGGCTGGTCGGGGATAAAAACCCACCAACTATAGTTAGTCGACAAATAAAATTTACCGACCTTGGTTGGTCGGAAATATTTAAGAGAAAAATCTACCAAGTATGGTTGGTCGGGGATAAAAACCCACTAACTGTAGTTGGTCGACAAGCATAATTTAACGACCTTGGTTGGTTGGAAAAATTTTGAACATTTTTTATACTTGTGACTTTATTATTAAGTGATCGAGCAATATTATTGAAACTTGAAACTTTTTATTACTGAGTTGGTCGACAAACAACACAATATTGTTATCTTTTTAACAAATATGCATAGATATAAAGTGTTTGATAACTACAAGATAATAGCAAACAAAAATGAAAGTCATTCATTGAATTGAAAATAAATTACATTGAGAATGAAATTACAGTTACATTGATATGTATACTAACTATTACATCAAAAATTCCTATTCTACTGGTCTCTTTCCCTCTGCTTTTGACACAGGTTCCTCACCAGCAGGCGGATCATTTAAAGACAGAAGAGAATTGATGAAGTTAAGATCCTTCAACATCCTGACATTCATCACGGATGGTCGATCTAAGAGATGCTCGGGACGAGATACCTCGATTTGATAATGTAAATTCTAGTCACCGAGATACTTTGAAATTAAGCTCCGAGGAATAGCCCGAGCAGGGATCCAATCCATCTCCAATTTGTATGGTGGCACAGGCAAGTCGAGCAACCCGAGATCATGGTAGTCCCACAGATAATGACCTTGTTCGAGCTTCATCACACCTAAGGCATTCAACTAGCCTTGCTTGTAGCCCTCATTGTTGGCATTCTGGATACGATCGTCCAAGTGGAATAGTGCTTCATTGTATCCAGCCATCCAGAACTCCCTGGGCTGTTTGTGGAATTGATATGTTAGCTTTTATAGCTGCTCGTGGAGATTCTTGATGAAAAGCTCCTTACTATCCAAGACTGACTTCTGCGCAGAGAGCTATTTTCCAGGTCCCTAATCTTCTTTGACATATCAGACAAAGCCTGGTTCTTCCCCATTAATTGGAAAGCCTGGTTCTCTAACGCAGATTGAGTTCTATGTTCTTCGACAAGAACCCGAGATGCTCTTGCTCATCCCCGAGGAGCTCTTGCTCGACCACGAGAAGATGTAGAGGTGCCCGAGCTCTTTAAAGTCTCCAACTCGTCCCTCAACTTGGCATTCTCAACCTCTAAGAACGAGAATCCCTCGTCGGTCACTAGGACCAAGTCACTGGAAGTGGAGGCTGCAGACTTCAATTGTGATAGCTCTTTTTGCAAGTTATTATTCTCTTGTTCCAGCATCTTGGCAGTCTGTCTGCATTCCTCGACCTCACCCTTAAAAGTTCTCTCCCTCAGATCATACCCAACAAAAAGCTTCTCGTATCCCTTGTCAGCCATGATCAACTTGTACTTCTTTTCGTACCCCTCATGCAACAGGGCAGTTGATTCCTTGTATTGATTCTGAAGGTCTTCGAGGGTACACTGGAGATCCTCGATCATTTCATAGTAAGACACATTATTGGCCACTGCTCGATCAAGAAGACACTTCAGGTACTGATATGCTTCAATTGCCTGTTCTGAAGCATCTAAACCAAGGATGTCGGCAACTTGTGCAGCACTCAAGTCTGTGTGACCAGCCTTAAAGTACTCATTGCATTGTTGCAGTAACTTTGTGTCATGGGCAGATAGCAGATCCATCCTGGCCAGAAACTAGCAGAGAAAGAAGAGCAATCATCAATAAGAAGAATAAGCAGAGTAATGAATAGAAGATAAACAATATGCAAAAAGTTTAAGTTTTATTAGATCATAGTTCAGAATTACACATTCTGGGTTACATTTAATAAAAATAAAGAAAGAAAATAAAGAGAAACCCGAACAACACTACACCTTTTCCTTATCTCCCAAAACCTTCTTGGGAGGCTGGGATGAAGAGGAAGGTTGATCGAAGGGAAGAGATAGTTGCTCGGGTAGAGTGGTCAGTTGCTCAGAGGAAGAAACGATGTGCTAATTTTCCTCGATAACAGGCTGAATGGTTAGGGCATGATCTCCCATCACCATTGAAGACTCTTCAGAGGTAGCTTCGTCCTCTTCTAATTCTTCTGGAGTTGGAGGGGGACCAGGGATATGTCCCTGGAAGAGCTCGGATGACTCGTCGACCTTCATTTCCTAAAGGGCAGCAACCCATCCATCCCTAAAATACTTTAGACTGCCATAGTCCACTTAAGATACCATAGCAGCCAATCCCTTATCCCACCCCTTGTCCCAGCCAGAGCTGAAGGACTTCTTCACAGCAGCTTTCCTCTTGACCTTCTCCAAGGCAAGCTTCTCGGACAGCAAGTTCTCAGCAGCCTTCAATTTATTTTCTGCCTCTTCCTTCTACCGACCTACTTCTTGAAGCTGGCCCAAACTTTCCTCAGCAACCCTGAGCTTATCTTCAAGCTCTCCAGCAGCTTTGAGCTTCTCTTTGAGCTCCTTATTTACCTTCTCCGAGGCATTTATTCTCTTCTCCAACTCCTTGGAGGCATCAACAATCTGAGATTTTTCTTGCTCGGAGGAGGAAAGTTTCTTCTCCCAGACAGCTTTATCATCAGCATATTTTTGGCGAGAATCTGCTAGAGACTTGGTAGCTTCTTCCAGATATCCCTCCACACTGGACGAGGAGCAATAAGCCTTAATCGCTTCATCCTTCTTCAGGATTATATTAAAGCAGCTCGTCAACTGTGAACAGAAAAAGAAAGCAAGTTAGAAACAGAAATGACAAAGGAAATATGAAAAATTCTTAGTAAAGAGACTTACAGAAGCAAGGTGACGAGTAGCTAGTGAGGTAACCATATCCCGAGTAAGGTTTTCTTCAGTACCTTGAACCTCGGGAATGATCAAGGACTTTACCGAGCTCATGTCAGAGCTCGGGGGAACAAAAGTGGGAACTCCAGTCCCAACAGCTGGGGGCTGAGTGATGGTATCAGCCAAATTGACCGAGGAGATCTTCTTCAGCCTCCTCGGGGGAACAGGTACAGCCAAGGAAGAACCCTTGGTCGGTGATATCACAATCACCTCTCCAGGAGCAGCGGACCTGCTCGGAGCCACTGCGGTCTTCTCAGCAACCTTCTCGACAACTTTAGCAGAAGCAACTGGAGGAGCTGCATCATTTTTATTCGTCCCTTCCTTTGGGACATCAATCCTGCTCCTTTTTGCCTCCCCAGAACCGGAGGCAGTCTTCTCAAACAGGGTAGGAGGTCTTCTCTTCTTCATCCTTTCACTTAAAGGAATATGAGATTCAGGCGACGAGCTGGTGGAAGCTGGTATTGGTTCTGATTCGCTTATCACTGGACGAGCAGTGAAAGAAGTGGTATAGCTCTTGTACTGGAGCAGATAAGAAGCTGATCTAATATGCTCATCGGCAACACTTTGATGCAGACCCCAGATAAGTTTCAAATGCCTTATATTGACATCTGCTTCTTTTGGGCACTTTCTCTTGTTATCAACTGCAAATAAATAAACATTTGTTATCAGTGGCACATTTTATCAAACACAAAAGAAACATGAATTTAAAATAAATAAAATGAAATAAAGATAACCTATCCCATTGCCATAAGGAGGGCATCTGGGACCCTGGTAAACCTCATCTCCAGTTAATGGAGGGTGTTGCCAATTTTTTATGACAACCCCATGCTCAAAATAATCCCTATTGGCATCGGGGAGATTGACTACTAAGGCCCTATTTAAAAATCTAGTTTTTAAATAATAAATATTTTCATTGACTGCCCATCTATAGCAGTACATGATTTCTTGAATTCCTATACGAGTTCCATGCACTTGATTTAACCTATGCACCCCATTAACTATTCTCCATGTGTTGGGGGCTATTCGTGCAGGAACAACGTCAAAGTACTGACAGAATTCCAGACACAAAGAATTTGGTGGAAAAGAAAATTCACACTCAGCAATAAAGAGATTGGGGAACCAATGTCCCTCAGCCAAATGGAAGTAATTAGAAGGCTCAGAAAGCTCTTCCAAGACAACCCAAGAGGGAATGGAGAAATCAGAACGAAACTTCTCAAGAGACTCAACAGGGTAAACCATGGTGAATAAAGAAATAAAGATAAAGGAAGAAGATCTTACAGGAAAAGAATGGATCTGCTGACAACGAACGACGGAAAAGATGAACGCACAAGAGAGTAGGAAGAGACGATGTAAAACTCAAAAGACGAAAATTTGAAAAGGTAGAAGACGATGGGAGTGTCTGTGAAGTTTAAATACCTTGCCTTGGGAAATGGTGAAGTAATGATTATAAAAAAAGGATGATTACGTTACCGGCGGCTAAAAGGGCATTAAATATTGGTGCGGGAATCAAAGAGAACAACAACGGCTAAAAAGACGAAAAGTGACGCGGGAATCGAAGCACGCAGAAAAGTCCAAAAAAACACGATTCTAAGAATTGGGAAGGAGAAATAAATACAAGGGAAATGCTCCTGAAAATCAGGAAGACTATTTAAAGCTACCACATTCCGAGAAATAATATTCCATACTCCTCAAATTTCGAACTATGAAACATTGGGGGCTTCTGTTGATACCAAATTTAATCTGCTGACGTGGACCAATCATATGAAGACACATGGCTATCTACATGGCAACAACAAACACTTCCGAGGAACCCACACGCTCCGAGGAACAAGACTACAACGAGGAAGACTAGTTCCCCGAGGAATACTGCTTACCCGAGGAACTCACAAGCTCCGAGGAACAATGCCTCTCCGAGGAACTCTTGAGTACCGAGAAGCTTAGGCGGTCCGAGCAACTCAGGCGGTCCGAGCTGCATCTCGAACAAAGCATTAATAGCTGGATAACCAACAGTTCAACTGATTCATTAAATTCTTATCATTCAAACGCACACGCAAAGAGGGCATTAAATGTATTACCCTTTCATATGTATATCATTTAATGTATTACCCTTTCACATTACAGCCTCAAGGCTATAAATACATTGTACAATCCTCATTGTAAAAGGACCGAATCCAGAACGGAATTTCTTGTAATCGAGAATTCCCAAACACTCAGCAATAAAACAACAGTGGACGTAGGCCATTCTTATAAGGCTGAACCACTTTAAAATATTTTGTCTCATTTATTTATCTGTGATTGAATTATTAGAGTGATCTAATTTTTTACATCAACATTAAAATTAACTGATGAGATGAGAATTCCGTTGCTTTGTAGCACAAGTGTTTAGGTCATATCTCCAAAAGGAGAATAGAGAGACTTGTGTCAGATGGAATACTTCAACCCCTTAATTTCACAGACTTTGATGTTTGTATTGAGCGTATAAAGGGGAAACAGCCAAATATAAGGAAATTAAGTTCCAAAAGGAGTTAAGATGACTTAGAGTTGATACATTCTGGCATTTGCGGTCCATTCCCTACGGCTTCATGGAATGACCAATAGTATTTTATCACTTTTATAGACAACTATTCTCGTTATGGGTACTTATATTTAATTCATGAGAAGTCTCAAGCTTTGGATGTGTTAAGGCCATTAAAGCCGAAGTTGATAATCAACTAGGCAAGAAGATTAAAGTTGTTAAATCTGACTATGATGGTGCATACTATGGCAGATATGATAAATCAGGTGAATAACATCTAAACCTTTTGTCAAATTCTTAGAGACGAAACAAAACGTTTAAGGACATGGTAAGAAGTATGATTGAGCATTCTTCTTTTCCAGATTTACTCTAAGGAGAGGCACTTAAGGATGTAGTATATATTCTAAATAGAGTACTTTGTACAATGGTAGCTAAAACCCCTTATGAATTATGGATAGGGTGAAAACCTGACATTAAAGATTTACACATTTAGGGGTGTCCAGCTGAGGCAAGGTCAATTGAAAATAAACTAGACTCAAGAACTATTATCTGCTATTTTGTTGGGTATACTGAGTGGTTGAGGGGTTTTAAGTTCTTTGATCCTTCAACCAAGTCCTTTTTTGAGACGAGAAATGTGAGATTTCTTGAGGATGTTGCATTTGAGGGGGAAGATACGGTTAAGAATAAGAATGCTGTCTTTGAAGAGGAATCAATTCCTCTCCCAAACATTGTTCAGCCTGCTGACAGTGTTGAAGGAGATAACAATAAGGACTTCTCTACTCAAAATATAAGAATTATTCCAGAAGAGAAAACTCAACAACATCATGAGCAGTTATAGATCATTTTGATTTAGAGATGCATCATCAGATGGATGTTAAGATGGATTTTCTCAATAGTAACATTGAGGAAACCATGTGTATTGTGCAACCCAAAAACTTTGACGCAGTTGATCCCAGTTGATCGAAAGTCTATGGCTTACAAACTCAAGAAATCCATATGTAGGTGCAAAAAATCTCACCCGTCGGAGGGTGTCAATTCGTCACGATACAAGTATAAAAATAAATATGAGAGAGACAAATATTTACGTGGTTCGACCATGAATGGCCTACGTCCACGGGGCTGCCGGTGTGTTTCATTAGAATGATCAGAGAGTTTTACATGAGAGTGTTTCTCTAACTTCTAAGCCCCCTTTCACAATGGGGGGGTGTCCCCTTTATATAGAGTTAGGGGTTACATTAGGGTTACAAATATAGATGAGTAACAAAAAATGGATGAGCCCTATCTTCGTGGAGTTTTATTCCAATCAGATACTGCTTCTCGGTCTTCTCGTTTACTAAGGACTTCAGTCGTCCCTATATTGCTGGCACGTCTCCATCTTCACCGGGGTGATCCTCACACGTCGTGCTATTCCGTAGGCATATATTTTGCCCCCACAATAGCCCCACAGGCCGCAGTTCAGCTGAGTTGATTCTGAGATGAGCTGGGAGCTGGTACACAATCTCTTTAAATGTATGCAGTTGGTGGTGTGAACTGGACTGGCATTCTTTGATCTGTCGTTCAACTTTTAAGCCTTATTTGGTTGATCTTCTCGCCTTCATAGATTTTTAGATGAATGCTTGGCTTGAGTTGAGAGGCGTTCAATCGATATGGGAATCGGACTCGAGAGTGTCGAGCTGCCTACGTACCCTCTTGGGATCAGGTCGAACGTAGTTCATTGTCTGTTTTATTGTATGGCCCAATTTGTGAGGCTGACCACAGGCCTGTTCAGAATTTTTTTGTTGAGGTTTTATCGAGCGTGCATCAAGTTTAGGGCGTTTCCCTATATTTTGGTCTCGTGTGGACCGTTTGTTGAGGCCGACCAAAAGCCTATGCATCGAGCCTTGCTCGAGCATGTACCTAGTAGGGGTAAGACCCTGCCTTAGGTTTTTCATATGGTCCAATTGGAGAGGCCGACCACAGGCCTATATATCGAGCCTTGCTCGAGCATGTACCTAGTAGGGATAAGACCCTGCCTTTGGTTTTTCATATGGTCCAATTGGAGAGGCCGACCAGAAGCCTATGCGTTGAGCCTTGCTCGAGCATATACCTAGTAGGGATAAGACCCTGCCTTAGGTTTTTCATATGGTCCAATTGGAGAGGCCGACCACAGGCCTATGCGTCGAGCCTTGCTCAAGCATGTACCTAGTAGGGGTAAGACCCTGCCTTAGGTTTTTCATATGGTCCAATTGGGGAGGCCGACCATAGGCCTATACGTCGAGCTTTGCTCGAGCATGTACCTAGTAGAGGTAAGACCCTGCCTTAGGTTTTTCACATAATTTAATGTAATACCAATTACGTTTACATTTTTCCATTTTCTAATGCCTCGCATGTAAATATCCGCCTATTTTACCTTTTAGGTTGTGCCGTCACACTTCCTTAGGCCTAAAAGGCGATGGTAAAAATGCACCTGGTTTGAGGGTCATCCACCCGTTCAGGATTTTAACTGACCAACATAGTTGGCTTTTTGCCTTGGGATCCCCCGTAGGGCTTTTATTGTTGCCTGGGTAACTCGTGAGGCCATTTGTGTTTAGAGATAACGAAGGCCTGTAGACGTACTTAATTTAGTGGGAACAAGCAAGAAGGCCGTTGTAACTAAATCAAGTTTGATCATGATCATCATTTGAAAGACTAATTCCGGTGCTAACCATGTTGGCATCTGTCCTGAGTTGACCTCTTCTCTTTTGCTTTGAATGTTTTAGTGAATCTATTCACGTGTCATCGCTTCTATAGAGTCCCCAATCGGGCTTGTGAAGGGAAGGCTGCTTGACCGTCCATTGGGTCGTCTGCTTTATATAACCGGGATGATAAGTGTGCCCGATCGCTCCTCGAGGCTTCGTTGCTTTAAAGTGTATCGCGTTGATCATTCGTCAAGCTGGATATATTTAAGGATTATCTTGCTCGTATAGCTTCACGTATTGTATCGTTCCTTGGGGCACACTTGTTCGCTGACCATACATGGTGGTTCCAAGAGGCTGTGGAAGACTCCATATGGCTCGTGCACCTAAAGAGATTGATAGGAGTTCAAAGCATCCTTGTGCCATTGATCTGATATGGTGTTCAAGAAACATTATTCCTCTGGAGTGGATATCTTAGTGTTGATGACGCGTTAATTCGTTGCTTGGTGATCGTCGATCACCATGGGTTGTCTGACGATGTCGCTCGATACATTCAGGATGGTCTAGTGTTGTTATCAACATGTCTTGCTCGTTGACTGTGATTTTGCTAGACGTGTGACTTCTTACAAGTTGGATTCATCCTTGTTGATAAATATAGTTGATCGTCGCTCTTCATGCTGCTTTATGTGTTATTGGATCTTTGTGGTACATATCGCTCAACTTTTCATTCGACGAGGTTGAATTAAATAAGAACTGTATTGCCCAACTGTTTGTTGGAGCTTGAGACGTGATCACACAATGTCAACTATCGATCGAAGTTGAGAGTCCGTTGAGGCAAAATTGTAAAGGACCTAGTAGATGTTGCGAACGATCCATGCCTGAGCATCTGTCGGAGTATTAATGAGATAAATGATGCCTTAATGCCTGTCGAGGCAAAAACTATAGAGGATTTGGTAGATATTGCAGGTGATCCATGCTCGAGCATCCGTCGAGGCAAAGAGGACCGAGAAAGTATTACGAATGATCCTGTATTGTTAGTGAAAACTAACCTTCCAATAAATGCAATGTTGATTATTAATCGACTCTGCCAACCATCTGTTGGGACCGAATACAAGAGTTATCCTTACCAACCATTTGTTGGGGATAAAATGCGACATGTGTGGCAAATATCCTCGGGACTAAATATATAGAAATATTTTGCCGAGCATTTGTCGAGATGAGCCTTGAATACGCCTGATCATCCTGCAGGTCAAGAATCATAGAGCCAGATAACCCATTCTGAAATTCAAGAAATATCAACATCCGAGCATCTGTCTGTTATAAATAATATTGCCCAAGCATGTGTTGGGTGCAAAGTGGTGTAAAGTGCTCAACCATCTGTCGGAGCATTAACAAAATAAGTGGTTCCAGACTGGTTTGCAAGGGCAAAGTTGTACAGGTCCGAGTAGATATAGAGAGCGATTCGCACTCGAGCATCTATCGGTGTGTTAATAAGATTTTCAAGAGCTTAAGATTATTGCCAAGCATCCGTCGGGACTGAATCTTATACCTGTAGAAGTTAATAAGTTGCTCGACCATTTGTCGAGGCTAATTCAAATAAAATTTATCATGCAATATGATGTGCATCCGCTCGACCATTTGTCGAGGAAAATATTCATAGTATTGAATGAATGACATGAATTATCCCATAATTTTTGTGATAAAATCTCACGAGGATGGCTGCTCCCTAGCATTCGTCGGGGCTACGCTAAGTATAAGTAAAGATATTACACCGACCATTCATTGGTATAACCAATAATAGCTAGACGACAATATTGAAAATTAAATGACCGGATAAATGACATGAGTGCTCTTCTAAGTACGCCCCAATATTTATGTGGACAAAATAATTGTAATAAAGTCGAATGAAAGATGCAAAGTTTATCAAATATATCCAGATGTATGGCACAGGAGTTAATTTGGAATTTGTGCAAATAGGTTTAAGCAAATACTTAAAATACAAGTTTGGTTTCAAAAAATTGTTTTCACAGAAAATTTGTGTAGTGGCAATCAATTGTTTTTCTCATGTGAAGTATAGAGTATAGATAACCCCCTGCTAACAAATTTATGATGATAAAAATCGTGAGCATAATTTGTGAGCAAATGAAGTATTATGAGATGGAAACGAATAATGTGCAAATAAATGTGCGTATCCATCAAGTGGGGTTGCGCTAAATACAAGAATTATCCTGGCCAGCTATCCACTGGGGATAAAATGCGACATGCGAGGCAAATATCTTCGGGACTAAATATATAGAAATATTTTGCCGATTATCTGCCAAGATGAATCTCAAATGTGCCTGACCGTTCTTCAGGTTACCGAATCATAGAATCCGAGCTTCAGTCGGAGTAATAATAATTTTGCCCAAGCGTTTCTTTGGGTATAAGGTGCTATAGTGTGCTCGACTATCTGTCGGAGCATTAATAAAATGAATGGTGCCTGGATAGTCCTCCGGGGAAAAGTTGTGGAATACCAAGTAGATATAGCGAGCAATTCATGCTCGAGCATTCGTCAAAACATCGATGAGATTTCCAGGGACTTAAGATTATTGTCGAGCATCCGTCGAGACTGAATCTTGTACCTGTGGAAGTTAGTAAATTCCCCGACCATCTGTTGAGGCTAAATCAAAATAGAAGTTATTATGAAAATGATATGTTCAACAAAGTATATAAGATATGCATCTGCTCGACCATTTGTCGAGGAAAAAATTCATAGTCGCGCATGAATGTAATAAAGATCCAATGATTTTTATCATAAAAATTTCACTGTGATAACTGTGCCCGAGCATCCGTCGGGGCTGAGCTAAATAACCAATAATCTCGCTCTGGTGAGATTAAATTATTGTAGCTAAAAATTTCACTGTGATAACTGTGCCCGATCATCCGTCGGGGCTGAGCTAAATAACCAATAATCTCGCTCTGGTGAGATTAAATTGTTGTAGCTGGATGACAATATTGAAAATTAAAATGTTCGAATAAATGACATGAGTGCCTATATCACTGCGCCCCACTTATTTATGTGAGCAAAATAATTTGTAATAAGGTCGCATAAAAAGTGCCAACTAAAATCGTTGTAATAAAATCACATGGTTCCTTAAAATAATTTTATTTTTAGGGAGAACCGAGCAATGCAAACATTAATTAAATATATTCCAAGTGTAAGACAAGGATCAATTGAGAATTTTTGTAAAATTATTTGAAGTCCAAATACAAGTTTGGTTTCAAAAAATTTATTTTCACATAAATTTGTAAAGTATAAAGTATGAGGGTAATTCTCAAATTTGTTTGCCACAAAAAGAGAAGTGAAAGGAATTAGATATGCCCTATTCATGAGTTTCACTTTCGTAAACTGCTTTTGGCTTGATCTATACCCAGGTTGTAGACTCGTTGGCGCTCGTCAACGCTCCGGGCGTGCTCCCCGCTTTTGGTCCAGTGGACTGTTCGCTGAGCTCGTCGCTTGTGGCGCTCTGTTCGCTGAGTTCCCCCTGTTGGTCCAGGTGGTCTGCTCGTCCTCGCCGCCGACTAACTGATGTGATTCTCCTTGCTCGTCCTTGCCACTGACCAGCAGATGGTAGTCGTAAGCTGGTCGCCGACTACCAGGGGCTCCGATAAATCCCTCGCTAGTTCTCGATCGAAGAGTTGTGGTTTCCTGGCGAGTTGGGACACGGACCGATTGTGATTTTTGCTGCCAACGTGGTCGCTGACCACCATGGATGGCTGGTAACATAGCTGAGGTTGCCCTTATCTTTGCCGCCGACCAATGACGATGGTCGAGGAAGATCAAAGAGAGCCCAGGTCGTAGCGCTGGTACAGTGGTGGCTGATGTACGCTGATGCTCGACCGGGAAGTTTGTAGGTCGGAGATGAGCTCGCTGATGCTCGATTTGTGTTAGATGGTGTTTCCGATTGAAGCCATCTCCCAATAGATTTTATTCCGCTGATGCGTGATGATGGTCGCCGCGAAGAGGCCGATGATCGCAGGCCGACCAAAAATAATATTGGGTGCAGATCTTCCATAACTCTTGATGAGGATGGACGGCGCTGACCGTGGATAAAACTGGAGGAAAAATCTTGTTGCACATGAAATCCGACCAGCAGGGGCAGATGATATGTAAAGTCGGTGATGAGGACTGGATCTCCATGGGTCGGTGACGATGGTTGTTATGGGCCAGTTTGCGACGACTTTGGTGGTCCAAAAATCTCGGAAGAGAGAGAGAGATCGTGCCCAGATCGTGATCGTATTGACCCAAATTGTGGTCGTGATCGTGATCATGCCTAAAGAGGGAGACCATACGTTTCATATGTGCTTGACCCTACAAGAGTCCAAATATTTGGAGACTCTTTCGTAGACATCTCCGATAGTGAATTTCATATGAGATAAACAATGAAAGTTGTCTATCATCAAAGCAGATTTACAGATAAAGATTGAATACGCAAAATTATGTATCAATAAAATGATATTTGTTCAAAACAAATAATTATATATGAAGAAAATAACTGCTCGTACACATATTAAAAAGAAAAACTTATCTTTTGATTATGTGCGTGCTGTAAGGACCATTGTTCTTGAACGTAAATCTAGATCTCTTCTAGCAAGAAGGGGAAGGCCTTTCGTGCCGGTTCCCATGGACGGCGCCAATTGTGGAGACAATTATTATGAAACACAAATAAATATGAAAGAGATAACAGCCAAGAAAAGTTAAATAAAATGCCAATCACACAACAACGGGTATACGTGGTTCAGCAAAGAAGTGCCTACGTCCACGGTGATTCAGTCAGTGTTATTTCTCTATATTCTGAAGAATAAGTACAGAGAATACAACTTGTCCTTTGCCCCGGACTTAGGGTTTAATTTATACATGTATATGTTGGAGTAGTGGGGGTGATGGGTTCCTCTTTATTATCCATCTCCCCTACATGGGATCGCGTTCCCCCACAACTTCTCTTCATGGGATCGTGGGGTGATCGGATTAATACAAAAGGTGATGGGCCTGGGCTTTTGGGCCGCTAAGGAGAGGCTACTCGTCCAGGCCTATGATATTAAATTCAGGGTACCCACACCATATATGGTAAAATTAACTTCTTCGAGCTTTATGTCGATGATATACTATTGGATAGCAGCAATATAGGCTCATTGCACGAAACCAAGAGACTTCTAACTAATAATTTTGAAATGAAAAATCTTGGGGATGCCTATTTTATTTTGGGAATTAAGATACACCGAGATCATTCTCAGGGTATCCTTGGATTATCCCAAAAGAGCTATATTAAGAAGGTAATCTCTAGATTTGACATGAAATATTTGCACAAGGAGATACTCCTGTTGCTAAGGGAGATAAGTTTAGTCTTTGTTAATGCCCCAGGAATGAGACTGAAAGTGTAGAAATGAAAAAGGTTCCTTATGCTTTAACTATTGGGAGACTTTTGTATGCTCAAGTATGTACACGTTCGGATTTAGTGTACATAATGGGTATATTAGGCAGATATCTGAGTAACCCTGGAATAGATCACTAGAAATCATCCAAATGGTCTATGATGTATTTATAGGGAATAAAAAATTACATGCTCATCTATCGAAAGTCTGATAATTTGGAGATCATTGGTTATTTTGATGCCGATCTTGCGGGTTGCCAAGACACTAAGAGGTTCACTTCTGGCTATGCATACATGTTATCTGGAGGTGCTATTTTCGATGGAGTGCTAAGCAATCACTCATTGCACCTTCCACTATAGCAGCAGAGTTCATAGTCTGTTATGAGGCAACAAATCATGCGATATAGCTACGAAATTTTGTCACTAGGCTGCATATTTTGGATAGCATTGAAAGACCACTACAGATATATTGTGACAATAATTCAGCAGTTCTATATTCGAATAACAACAGAAGATTATGGAAGTCTAATCACATATACATTAAGTTTCTTGTTGTTAAGGAAAGAGTTCAGAGTAAGATAGTGTCTATTGAACATATAAGAACAAACTCCGTGCTCACAGATCTGCTTAATAAGGCTTACCACCCGAGGTATTTCATGAGCACACTGCCCATATGGGTGTTGTTCAGTTTTATGATATTCAGATTTAGTGGGAGTTTGTATTGGGTTTAATGTTCCTTCATTTGACACTACTCAGATACTTTATGTATGTTTCAGTTTTCTGCTGAATAAAGTCGATGGTATTTTCATTTTGTTGTTTAATCTGAATGTATTATCTTTTAATTGTGGTATAACATAAGGTTTAAAAGACTAATGTTTGATCTCACTACGGAATAAAGTTAGGACCAATTGGAAATAGGCATGTCTGAGATCACATTGCATGTAATTTCCAGCCACACATCCATACTTGATCTATGTCATTGAATATATTTGGTGTGGTGATCATTGATGGATCGAGTTACCACATAAATGTAATGAAGGCTGCTTTTGTCTCATACTGGTATAGGTAATGGACGAGATTGATTTGGGATATGTCTTAAGAATAGAAAGCAATTTGGTGCGCACATAAGGTTATTAAATATAATTACATTCGAAATTATTATATAGCCCAAGTGGGAGATTGTTGAAATATTTTATATATTCCAAATAATATAATGTAGGCTCACATATTAAAATAGTAATTATATTTGAGCTTCAATTTTTAAATGAGAAAATGAAGTGATCTAATTAGGTAAGCTCAAAATACATCAGCAGTAAGTATGGAATCTAAAATGTGTGGTTACCCAAAAGTCACCTATTGGTTACTCAAGAGTCAGCTAATTAGAATTTATGGGGTTCTAATTAGATGTCTAGAAATATAATGAAGGGTTCTAGTCCCCAAGGCTAATACACTCAAAGACTCCACTCCTCATTCCCATCAATGAGAGAGAATTCATAGAGAGGGATTAGTCTGTGAAAGACCTCCAACCCCCTAGTCTCAATCATCACTATGGATTCAGGTACACAGTTCTTATAATTCTATAATTCTTTTATAAGGTAATTTTGATAATCTAATATGTTGATGAATTTTATTTAATATTCCAACATTCCTTTGTTTTTCAGAACCTATGAACGACATTTTTTTAATCAATAACTCGAGAATAAATTAAATTAAAATTGTGCAGAAGAATTTAACAACAAACTCTGTACCTTCAAGGTGATCTTATTGGCAAACCTCGGTAACTTCCCAGCAATGCCACCATCAGCGAGTTCTTCTCTGCACCTTCTTCCTACTCTTTTTTAACTCCATTTCCTTTCACTCAAATTCCGCATCAACTTCGGTGCGTACTTCATTACGTTCCTGTCGACTCAGTGATCTTCCTCCACCTATAAACACCAAACAAAATCAATACTAAAAACATATACAGACACCGATACATACATACATATGGGGGCTTAATCTTCAGTCCCTTGCACCCACCACTCAGTTTTAGTATGTATTTCGGTTGTGATGCCTCCCTTTTGTAGTTATTTAGGTTGCAGGCAATCCAAATGAATATAGGTACAACCATCTTAGTAAATATTTGTCTAAGGAAGGGTATGAAAACAATCATATATAAAAAATGTGCCATTATAAAATATCATTAATGGATGTGGTCCTGAAGATCTCAATTGAACTGAAATCATTAAATGGATGTGCTCCTGAAGAGCTCAACTAAAATACAAAATATCCAAATAAGAAATGCAAAAATAAATTACCTTGTGATAACTAATTATTGTCTCGACCTGCAGATCGAGCACGGTTTATGTTAAACTCATATCCATTAGTCAAATGGATTGAAAAGTCCTGCAATGCTTTAGCATATATTAAGCATACAATTTTAGTATACCCATGGTCTCCGTTATTTAGATATTAAATTATCCATATCATCCTAAAGAGGATGACAATTACAAATTTGGTCCAAAAGTACCATATGTTCATGTTATTATAGTATTTAGTCTAGAAGTACCATACATGTACATTATTAGTATATTGATATACATGACACAATGCATGATATTGGATATTATAATTGTAGTCAATATCCTGGTAAGAAATACATTACGATTGACATGCATAGCATGGGACCAATATCAATCATATCATCTGATATTTTTATATCTAATAATCTATGTACAGTTAGTTAAATAGATGCAGGTTATCTCTGGCATCCTCTCAAAGAATAATCAAAGCACTTATGACTTGCCTCAAATAACATGTGGTCCTACTACTACTTATGAAGGCTATAGTGCTTGTATAGGTCAAACTCAAAGAGACTACATTGGGGGAGAAATGACTAACACATTTTAGTTATTTTACATATGTGAACATCAGAATAGTTATGCTACTGAAGTCGAATAAATCCGATAAAGTGGCATGTTCATCCCTCTTCACTAAGTCTTATGAAAGTCGATCTTGTGAAGGAAAATGAAATTGCAGTCACAGCCACTGAAATCTATTCACCATATTAAAGCAACATTTCAGAAGATTGTATATGAGACGAATATGCATCGACTCAATCATCGGAGAAATATCATAATCAGGGGGAACATTTTATCAGGGGGAGAATCTAATAACATGATTTTTTGGACATATGCCCATTGTACTCTTTTTCCTTTAACTAGATTTTTTTCCATTGGGTTTTCTGGTTAAAGATTTTAATGAGGCAACACTAAGCGCATCCAACACCGATTCAATGATCACAGTAGTTGTACTCTTTTTCCTTCACTTTGGTTTTTTCCCACTCGATTTTTCCTTAGTAAGGTTTTAATGAGGCAACAATCATTGAATGGTAGATATGGTGTACATCCAAGGGGGAGTGTTAAATAATGTGGCTTTTGGTTTTTGGGTGTATATCCACTAATATTCTTTTCTTTTGGGATGCATCACTATATACTATAAATAGGAGGATCCTCATATGATTTTGTACAATAAAACTAAACCTAATATTATCAATGAAATAAAAGACTCTCTCCCTCTGAATTATTTCTGTGTGTTTCCTCTATTTTACAACACCCGTCACATTTTAATCACGGGCTAAAATAGGTTTGAGTTATTTCTCAATTATTATGAAAAATAAGGAACATGGGTAATTTAGAGGGAGAAGAAGTTTTTTGTTTTCATTATATCTTCAAACTTAAGGGGGTCACATTTATTTATAATACAAAGGTCGTTAATCATTCATATTCTAATATGGGATAATATGTAAGTGGTCATCCATAATAACACGTTGTTTATGAGGATGTTCATTGTATCATCCAACACTCAATTATTGTTGCCTTGTTAAAATCTTACTAAGAATAACCATGTTGGAAAAACTCAAAGTGAAAGAAAAAAGTTGTAATGTTATTAGTCACTAAATCGACTTTGAACATGCTTAGCTCTGCTTCATTAAAACTTTTGACACAATAGAAAAAAAACTAATGAAAGGAAAAAGATTACAGTACTCATATGTCCAATATACCATATTCTTCGATTATGCCCTTGATAAAATGTTCCTCATGATTGGATACTCCCCCTGATTATAGCATTTCTCTGATGATTGAGCTGACATATTCTTATCTTATACACAAACTTCTAGAATGTTTCTTTCCATGTTAACTTGGTGAAATGATTAAATATGTTGTTATTTTAATCTCATTTTTCTTTTGGAGATTGACTTTTACAATACTTTGGTGAAGATGGGTGAGAATGTTACTTTATCGAATTTGTTTGACTTCAGTTGCATGACTCTCCTAGAGTTTATGTATGTAAAAATACTAAAATATGTTGGTTGTATCTCCCTTTATGCAACATCAATAAATTTTATATATGCATGCACCATGTCTTCATGGGTAACAGTGGAAACATATATTGTTGAAGGTAAGTCATAAAGCTTCACATGTGTTAAATAAATGATCTCACTGTTCATTTTTATATTTTCTTCATGCAACGCCAATTATTTCACGTAATCGAAGGGAGAAACCATCAATGTTTACATTGTTAATCTCTATGTTTAAGAATATTCGGTAATAAGGTAGACAGTATCCTTCCTTTGATTGTTCCTTATAAGGATAATAAATGTAACATGCATCTACATAACCAATTAGACATTGATGGATAAATTCAAAACTATCACATAATACTAGTGACACTAGTCTCATGCTTGCAAGACAATGGTAATTTTCCCTTGCCAAGATATTGAGTACAAATACTATGTTCGGTCTCATGCGTTGTTATGTGAATAATAATGCACTAATAACCTATAAATATGCTAATTATATTACAAATTTAACAATGCACTAAACAAATATGGCACTTATAGACCAAAGTTATCTTATCATATTCTTTAGACGATTTTGATATTTTAGTATTCAAATATCGAAGACCATGGGTATATTAAAATGGTGTACGTAATATATGGTAAATAATTGGAAGACTATTCAGTCTATGTGACTGATGGATCAATGCTTAACCGAAATTATATTTGATTTGTAGGTCGAGTTACAGTTCCATTGAGCTCTTTAGGAGCGCGTCCTTTTAATGATATTTGTATAATGGTAAATTGGCATACATTATTGGTTCATAGGGGTGAAAAGGCATTTAGGCATTTTTTAATATATAAAAATATTTTTTAACCATAACAAGTCTATTAAAAATAGTAAAATTGTGCATACCTTAAAAATATGTCTGAATATTTGCAAATTAAAATACTATTTGATTGTTTTGGACGACATATTGGTATGGTTTGTAAAAAAAGTCTTTAAAAGACGATATCGTTTCACTAAGGAATTTTTGTTTTAAAAAAAAGTGCGCCTTAAGGCTTTTACCAAGAATAAGGCGTAAATGGCTTAAGGCGATGCGTTTCTCCCAAGCCTCAAGCCTAGGCGCACCTTTTAGAACACTGGTTCATACCATTCCTTATATAATTATTTGTTAAAATTATTGTAACTACATTAAGTTGGGTTTCATTAAGTCGTACAATGAACGCCTTAGTCGAATTGAGTATGTATTCCTTAGTTTTGCTTCAGGTAAAGAAAATCCTTTTGATATTTTCATATGGATTATTTGTCTAATTCTCTTAAAAATAAGCACTTATAATATTCACGAGTGGTCATACCACATCGCACCTAATCGGTCTCCAAAACAATACATATCCTCATATATAGATAGTGGCCATGCAACAGTCCGATGACCAGGGGAATCAATCTGACACATGTTGGTCAACGCTAGGGTGGACTGCCCATTACGCTCATCCTCCTACGATAGCACTACCGAGTAGGTATGTTTAATAAAAACAAGTAGCATGCGCGTGCGTGCACACACACACACACACACACACACACACACACACACACACACACACATATATATATATATATATATATATATATATATACAGTCACTTTAATATCTATCTATATATAAAATACTGAAATCGTACGCATATCCCACAGTGCACGGTTCACCTAATCTCGAAGTTCAAATAAACTTCCCGATAAATTATTTAAATTATCACTCACTTAAATTTTTTATTCTCCTTACTCGAACCCATATATTCGTTGGCCATCCAACCCTCGAAAGCATTCCCCAATAATCCTACAGTACCCCAAAAGCCCTTACGGTCATTCCCCAAGCTTTAACAGGTCAAATTGACACACAAACAACAACTAGGAAGGCCATAAAATCGAATCAGTTCGCTGGAAGACCGAAACGATTATGTTGAGTAAGCTGGTTTGCTCCCCTAATGAACCGATTCAGTTTGTTGGGCTGCTTGTCATATTCTTCCTCGGATTTTTCTCATCCAAACCCTCCAATAGAGGTTCCAAACCACCCCAAACCTCAATTAGATCTCGAATATCATTATACTACTTCTCTGGAAGCATTAAAACCTATATCTAATCATGAATCATATATCAAACACATTGGATTACAAATCAAACATCAAATTAATTCAACTCCAAATTTTTCTCAATTTGATTTTCAAAAGTTCAACCTTTCTACCAAAGTTCTACATGATCATCATTTTAATTCCGAAATTAATTTCAAAATTCTAATATGATTAATTCCAACTAATAATCAATTTAAATTAGAGATCCTATATCATCTAAATCTCTAGATCAATCAACTCACGTTTCGAACTTCATAACTTTAATTCCCAAATTTTTATCTCAAATCATGAAAATAATTAACTACGTGTAATTGCAACTTAAAGTAAGTATCTACTTGCCTTTGTGGATTAAATTCGACATTCTCTACATTTTGATGATGGGTTGAATCCTAAGATAGCTTTTATTTCACTTCTCGAAGCCCTTTTTTCCCTCTTCTCTTGAACTATCTCTCAATCTCTCTAGTAAAAAATATCAAAAGTGGGTCGTTATCCACTTCCCCACCTCTTAAATACTACCTTAATTATCTTAATCCCATTTTCCACTTAACCCTAAGTGTAAAATGACCCCCACCCCTATACGGGTCTTGTTATGTCTAAAAAGTCCCCAAAACCCAATCATAACACTTGGGTACCTGTTCTGGACTATTTTGACCATTTTCGGATCACTGGTGCACTTGAAAAGGTCATTCTAGTCACTCAACTCCAAATATTCTAATATCTCATTAACTGGGACCGACACGCACGGCACCCATAAATTATACTGATTCGACGATATATCACTTTATCGAACTATATTAATAGACTGTTGCTTTCACTCATACGTGACATATAACAACTCACATATTAATTTATGTATCACACTGAGGTGAATAATAATAATAAGTATTAATCCTTTATCTTAATAATTGATATTTACTAAAATTTAATTTAATTTTCACCAATTAAATTAATAATATTACGCACACGAAAATTAAATAATAATAAAATTACAGGGTATTATATTCTCCCCCTAATAATGGAATAAGTATAGGGTATTACATCCCCCCCCCCAATAATGGAATTTCATCCTAGTAATGCAAACGTACCTGCCACGAAGAGCTCCGGATACTTTTCCTGCATGTCATCCTCAAGCACCCAAGTCGACTCAGCAGCATTGTGGTGTCCCCAATGTATACACATTAACGGTACCATATTTGACCAAAACTTCCACTCGCTACGACCCTAAATGGAAACAGGTCTTTCCTCATATGAAATATCTGGCTGCAAGTCAATCTCCTTTAATGATATGTGCCGGTAAGCCACGTTATCCCTGAGATACCTCCTTAATGAAGACACATGGAATACATTGTGAATTCACTGTAAATGCTCCGGTAAAGTGAGCCTATACGCAACTGGACCTACCCTCTTGATAATGAAAAAATGCCCCACATACCTCGACTCCAAATTTCCCTTCTTCTCGAACCGCATTACTCCTTTCATGGGAGATACCCGCAGTAACACTTGATCACTTACGTCAAATTCTAAAAATCTCCAGTTCGCATCAACGTAACTCTTCTTCCTGTCCAAAGATACCTGAATACGACTCTTGATCAACTCAATCTTTGTAGATGTATCATGATTCAAATCCGACCCAAGAAGCTTGTTGTACCCCACCTCTAACCAATAGGAGGGATACGGACAATGTTTCCTATACAAAACCTCAAATGGTGCTATGCTTATAGTGAACTGGTATGAGTTGTTATACAAAAACTCTGCCAAAGGAAAATACTGCTCCCAGCTACCCTTGAAATCCATAATACACATCCTCAGCATATCCTCCAATATCTGATTCATCCTTTCCGTCTGCCCATCGGTCTGTAGGTGATAAGTCGTTCTCAAACGCAACTTCATCCCCATCGCCTCCTAGAAACTCTGCTAGAAGTGGGACATAAAGATCATATCTCGATCTGAAATAATAATGAGAGGCACCCCATGTAATCTCACTATATATGTTATTAACAATTGTGCGTACTGCTTCGTCGTGTAATCAATCCGAACAGGCAAAAAAAGAGCTACATTGGTCAATCGATCCATAATAACCCAGAATCGTGACCCCTCTGTGATGTCAATAATTATGTGATAAAGTCAATATAAATAGTCTCTCATTGTTATATCGAAATCTCAAACTTCTGTAGAACTTCGGCTGGCCTCTGATGATTAACCTTCACTATTTGACAAATGGTATAACTGGAGACAAACTCTATTATGTCCCGATACATCGTAAACCCTTCGGGATGTATAAAAAATCATGACCCATGCACTTCTTCCATAACTATAGACCGTAGGTCCTCATCATCTGGAACAATTAACCTCCCAATGAAGCACAAGCCACCCTCAGAACTAACTGAGTAAGACTTTGCTCCACCCGCTATCAACTGTTGAATCCTCTCCTGATAAAATGGATCCCCTGCCTGTGCCTTTACAACCCTTAAAATGATCTCGGGTATGATGATCATCACTGTTATATATGCTTGAACTACCTCATCCTCCTGATGAAGCTCAACCCACTTCTCCTTTCACATCGCTGCTAACTCCCCTGTTAACATATGGTTCGACAGATATGCCACTATGTTAGCCTTTCCTGAATGATACTGGATTTCAAATTGGTAATTCTTCATAAACTCAAGCCATCTATGTTGCCTCATGTTTAGATTTTTCTGTGTGTGTTGACACCCCATTTTGTTACCCCCTAAACTCTCCTTAGGTCCCTAGCACCTCCCTTCATCACTATAAACCTAGGTCATACCCCGAGTACTGACCTAGAAGACATCGGGCACTCCTAGGCTCCATTTGAATAAAAGTCAAAGTCTTCAACTCGACCGAGACTGAATGAATCTTCGAAGGTCACTAAAAACCCTTTCCAACGGTCTGTCCCGTGTGCGATTTCGATTTACCATGCGGACGAACGACCTGTTTTCCCCAAAACTCAATCAGGAGGCCACCGGGCGCTCCCGGGCTTTGTTTGACCTAAGTTAAATTCTTCAAATCGACCGAGAATGAATCTTCGAAGGGCACTGAAACCCCTTTCCAACGGTCCATCCCGTTCATGATTCCGAATTACGGTACGGACGAACAATCCGTTTTACTCCGAAAGGTCACTGAATGCTTCCAGGGATCAGTTGACCGAAGTCAACTCCCCAAATCGGATCAAACTCTTCGGAATGTCAAAGTACATCTATTAAACTTTCCAATGGTCCACCCCGTGTGTGATTCGAACTTACCATGCGGACGAACGATCCGTTTGCTTCCGACGATTCCCCATCCAATAGACCGACGAATGCTTTCGAGCCATATTTGACCCAAAGTCAACTGTCGAACCCAGGAGCTGTCCCAAGGAATTTCGAAGGTCTCTGAATTAAATTTCCAACGGTCTACCCCGTGCACGATTCTGATCAACGGTTTGCGTTTTACGACCAATCTTCCGAAAAGGCCTGAAATACACTGCCAAACGGCAGGTCCCAGACCCTGCCTATCGGCAGTGTGCCTAAACTCACCTGCCGATTGGCAGGAACAGGGCTATGCCGATCGGCAATGCCCTGGGCCTATAAAAAGGAGGCCTGGCCTCACTTGCAAGAAGAGCCCAAATCAGATAGATATCACTCTCAGCAAATCCAGAAAACCTCTCTCGAAGTCAGCGTGATTTCCACATCCAAATCCCTTTCCAACTTTCACTTTTCATCATCCTTTTCATCAAACTTGGGAATTAACTACCCTCCATTATCATTCAAGTCTAAGGGTTGCTCTCCAACATTCTAGATCAAGCTCAAGATCTTCAAGAAGGTCTAATTTTCTCAACTCTCTCCTTAAATTCTCATAAATTCGCAATAACTTATTTTATTACTTAGCACTTTCATTATCTCATCTCACACATCCTAATATATTTTTATTTAGTATTATTGCACATCTCTTATTTTCATATAAATAAAAACCCAAAAAAATAAGAAAAAGAGGGTTTGCTCATAAATTCCAAACGGAAATTCTCATACTTTTACAACTAAAACACTTTTTCGACACACACACACACACACACACACAAATAAGAGAATCTCCCATTTGGATTTATGGGATAAACCCCACCCCTCATTTTGCATGCAAACTATGTGGACTTTGATGGCTATATAGGCTACGTAGGTTCCTCGGGGTAAAACCCGAGACTCGAGTCCTATTTTTACTTTTTCTCTCATTTTTTATTTTCTCTAAACTCCACTCTCTTATATTTTATATATACATATATTTGTTCTTAGTGGTGCATTATTCCACATGCATTATCGTTCCATCATAACGGTCAACATAAGGATAATCGCGTAAATCCTATTTTCTAATATTTTTATACCTTACTACGGATGACTCGCTTTACCTCTTCCATGGTGCAAGTCGATGATTCCTATCTCCACTATATATACACATGCACACATATCACGGGGAAAATAAAGGAAAATAAAAAAACCCCATGAGAGACCGAAAGGGCATAATGGGTGCCTAACACCTTCCCGTTTCGTAACTTAGCCTCTGGACCCTTTTCGAATTATTTTGGTTTCGTATGCATCAATATGTCTTTGGATGTTGTCCTTCGGAATGGATCCCTTTCTTTTGTCTGTTTTGAGTAAAATAGACTGGCGACTCTATCTCTCTATATTTTTCACCTCACCCAAATGACGTCGGCCGAAGCGCTCCCGAGAGGGACGCACGGGACCTAGGATCCTTCCCCACGTGCCCGCCCGCCGCTAGGATCAGGGGATGGCCACAATGTCGACTCTGTTGGGGATTTTCTTTTGAGGGCTAGACTCTATTTACATGGATGTTATACTTGTTCATATTTTCCCCAATTTTGCATGTTCCCCTTTTCCATGTATCTTCCATGCTTATGCTTCTATTCACACACTTGTAGAAAATTCTGCATGTACACTTCACACCACGTGCACCTAGGATCACATATATCCATATGTTGCACGCATCACCCATCCATACTTAGTGTACCATTGGTACTTGTACTTTTCTCCCTGTTTGGCATAATCAAGAAAGACATTCTCAAAAGATACTAATAAGAGAATCATGCATGATTCACACGACATCACCAAAGAGCATTGTTATTAACCAAATATTTACCCAGTAACTGGAGGGTCACTTCGTGATGGGTGTTGGCCCGGCAGGGCGCAGTTAGCCTAAGCGATATAACTCTCACCTTCCATTGGACAAGTACCTTCAACGTATATCGAACGGTTCCCCCACATCGTATCGCTTGACTGAAGTCATGACGGGAGGTATATCACAGGAAACTCATTCATGTACGCCGAGTATATCGAATTCCCCCTCACACGTACCGTTCCCACGAGGTATATGGTGAGGCAATTCACGTACACTCAGGTATATCAAATGGATTGTCCACATGTACCGATTGACCGTAAGAGCAAGACATATATCGTGAAAGTCACGCCAAAAGGGGGAACCCCTTACGATTCACCCAACCAACTGCATACCCGCATATAGGTGTCGAGCCTAGGATACGCATGTTAGATTGTCGGTTTCTACCCGAAACTCTGTCAAAATTTCGGGTCGGCCTGCCGCCCGAATTTTCGTGCATTTTTAAAACAGGACCCTGTCCGTGAGCCTGGTCACAAGTCCAGTCATAGCTTTGTATATATTACAAACCCAATTTTTCCAGGCTCGGGTCCCGTCCGGCATTTCATTTTTCATTTAGGAGAATTAATACAAGTGAAAACATAATAATTGTAATAATCATGCTAAGACCGTCTCCAAAAAGAAAATTCTCGTTTTTCATCCAAAATCCAAAAACATTTTTTCCTTTCCTTATCAAAAATTTAAAAACATTTCTCCTCCATTTATCAAAAACCCAAAATATTTTGTCTTTCAATCTAAAAAAAAATGTCAAGAATATATTCAACCCTTTTTTTTCTTAAAAAAAAATCCCATTTTACGCCTTCTCAGGTCGATCGCAAGCCCTTGGTCTGGCTCCTTATTGGCTTCGATCTTCAGTCAAGTCACCCCGGAGTTCCGTCCGTTCCCCTATTACTCCTTTCGAGTTCGGAATCCATTCGCTTTCCATGGAGAACACAGATTAAGTACCCGTTTTGCAGTCGCATCTGATGGAAGTCCTAGCTTTGCTTGTGTCCAAGATTGACAACCTCCAAACTGAGGTCCGAGAGATGCAACCAAACCAGGTTCCCATTCCTCAAGAACCCGAGGCCCTATTCCCTCGTGTTATGGATCCACCCGAGCCCATATGGGTTCCCGAAGAATATCAACATGCTCCACGTGCCCCTCCTATTAATGGGCCGTCGCCTCCCCAGTTTCCTATGCCAAACCTTGCCCAACTTGGGGCTAACTTGCCTATGATCATTGATATGAAGGAAGAAGATCTGAAAAAAGTCAAAGAAGACCTCAAGATGCTCACCAAGAAGTTTGACTAAGTCAGAATCTCAGGAAATTACAAAGACTACACCCACATGTCTCCTTATCCTAAAGCGAGGTTACTCGAGAAGTTTAAGATGTCGAATATCGAGAAATTCGGAGGAAGTGGACCCCCAATTTTTCATCTTCGAAGTTATCACCGTTCCATGACTCTACTAGGGACTTCTGAAGAAGTGATGGCCCAATTATTTCAGCAAACTTTGAAGGATAACACCTTCCGATGGTTTTTGTCTCTCGAAGAGTTTAGAATTCTTAGCTGGGAGGATGTAGCCCGAGAATTTATGTCGTAGTATAAATATAATGAATAGCTTGAGGTCACCCGCTATGATTTAGAGCTGCTCAAACAAAACCATGGAGAATCAGTCAGTAACTTCATCGCCTGATGGAGGTAAAAAGCAGCTACCTTGACCAATCGACCATCCGAGGAAGAATAAGTCAGCATAGCGAAGAAGAACTTCTTACCCCATATCCGAACAACGATGGGAGGACAATACTATCCCCATTTCTGAGCTCTCAGAGAAGCAGGAGTAAAAATCGAGGAAGGTCTTGCCAAAACAGAAGTCAAACCAAAGAAGGTGTTCAGACAATTCACCCCCAGAAAATATGACAAACCTGTCAGTGTTACAGTCCCAACCATCAACAATATCTCTCAACCAACCACATCATGGGCACCAGAAAGCCGCCCTGTCCCAGTCCGAAAGGAATACACCGAGCTCCATGCTCCCCTCTCTAAAGTTTATCAAGCCTTGTTAAGCCGAAACCTTATCCAACCTTTGGATCCCCGTCCATTGCCAAATCCACTCCCAAGAAACTTCAAGGCAGATGCCCATTTCGCCATTCACCAAACTGTTGGCCATACCATCAACCAATACTTTAAACTCCGAAACATAATCCAAGGTCTAATTGACCGGGGTACCATCGCCCCACCAGCCAATCCTAAGCCAAACACTACTCATAACCCACTTCCAAATCATGCCAATGCCATCTTTCTAGAAAAGAACCCAGAATTCGATCCCTCAATTCAAATCACACCCATATACTTTCCTAAACCTCTCCAAATTTGCCTATATTTCCTCCTACACCCTACTAGCCTCCCTGATCAGGCACTGTCACTCCTTACCAGAGCATGCATTATGTCCGTACCCGTTCTGAAAATGGAGGCATGGAATTTTCAGAAGTGTTAAACCAACTCCTAGAGTTCGGGCTGAAATTGCCCTCACAGAGTGTCATTGATTGCTAAAGGTTCAGTATGCTGTTCTTGGAAGCACGAAAATGGGCCCGAGAGTCAGATAGTTGGGTAGTACCGACCGATCAAGTCAGCCTGGATGATATTGTCCAGATTATGGAAGAATTATTCCGATAAACCAACAACATTTGCAGTATCACCAAGTTATTCGATGCTTTGAAGCTGCAAGGGCGCCTAGTCCCTTCACCCTTACACATCCCCACAGAATGGGATGACCTGTATGAAGAAGCCGTTAAAGTTGTGGAATGCATCGACTTTACATGGAAAGACATAATTGTTACCACCGGATGGGGGGAAGAATTCGAAGATTCGAATGAAGAACAAGCTTTCGAGAAAACTGGCCCGGTAGCCGACATGTGTTGAATGATATCATTCGAAGAACTCCTCGGAAAAATAAACAAGGTGGCAAAATAACTCAAGATCGATGAGGAACCGGGATTCATATTTTTCCCTTCTTCAGTAAATCACATAACCATATCAGGGAGGCATTACCAGATCCCAAACTCACTACCAGCCAATGACAAAGGGAAGGGCGTTAAAAACCTTCCTATGCCATAAATGACCCTCGAGGAGAGCAAGATCCTCGATCAACTGAAGAAAACTCAAGCTAACATCACTCTATGGAGACTTTTCATGTCTTCTCAGCTATACATAAATGCTTTGATCAAATTGCTCAGTGGATCCACAGTTCCTCCTTCTACCACACCAGAAGAAGCGATAAATTTGGTCGGATCCTTGACCTCTACCCGAATGCTATCCTTTTCTGAAGAAGAAATCCCCAAGATCGGGCTAAACCATAATCATGCACTCAACATCTTCGTCGAAGTTATGGGGAGGGTCGTACCACTCTCTCTTGTCGATAATGGATCCACCTTGAATGTCTGCCCACTGAGAACCTTCAAATGTTTAGGCCTGAAAGAAATTAACCTCGCTCTAACCTTCGCTACTGTGAATGCCTACGATAATACCCGTCAAGAGGTGATGGGATCCATAAAGCTTGTAATACGGGCTGGCCATATAAGCCCTATCGTCGAATTCCAAGTTATTGACATCCCAACCTATTTTAACCTATTGCTAGGATGACCTTGGCTCCACAGTATCAAGGGCGTGTCTTCCTCACTCCATCAGAAATTAGAGTTCTTTGCCGAAGGATGGGTCATTAGCATTCTAGGCAACGAAGACAATGCCGATGGTGAAAGTACCAGCAGTCCAATCCTTGAGATACAACATGGGTCAAATGATATGCTCCTATCAGGATTCTGAATTAAACCACTTCTAATCCCGGTAGGGGACAACTTCAAAGAAAGGGTTTATCTAGAATACAACCCTCATGGCAATGTCAATGTGATTCAGGTGTTCAAAAACATGTACTTCATGCTCGGACTGGGGCTAGGGCAAAGACAACAAGGGATACTTGAACCCATTGAACTAAAGAAGGTTTTACCTCCTTGTGGTTTGGGGTATCAACCTTCGAACAAGAGCTCAGAATGATCCGCCAGCCTCAACCAAAGAGAAGACTAGACCGCGTCCAGACTATCCCAGGTGACTACTTGAACGTATGATTCATCAAAGAGGGTGAGGACTTCCCCTTTTATAGATTTTCAGAACCATGGTATGACCATACAGACAAGAAGATAAAGCCTGGAATGGAGATGTTTTTGCAAAACAGCTACCCGTGGGCTGAAGGTTCCCAACACCAAGTATAACCACTCATTAAAGATATCGAAGAGATTGAGGAAAGTGGCTCCGAAGATTCCTTCAACTTACAGACACTGGGGATGACACTCTTCATAGTTCATTCAGACACTACATCACTGGATCCATCCCACCTGATTAAAGATGCTGATACACCTCTCCTCAACTGGCATGCTGCGCCAGTTTTACCTGTTGAAATCTCCCCTAATCCTAGTGTTTACCCCTTTTCTTCTTCTGTTGTCTATCCTTGCTTAAATGTAATCGAGTCCTCTTTTGACGAGGTTCTCAATGCTGTTTTTCCTATCAACAAAATAAATGAAGATTTTGAGTATCTTGATGTGCCTTACATTAACTTTTTGGATTCTAATAAAACTTTTGATGATGATGATTTTGCAAATAAATAATTCTTAATTGATCTAAATAAGGTTAATAATAAACAACATAACTGGATTCAAGTTAATGAAGAAGAGACTATTGTTGTTAACCTCGGTTCTAGTAGAAAACAACGCGAGATTAGGATACGGGCTACCCTCGACGAGCATGAGCGTGCACAACTTGAAGAATTGCTAAAAGAATTCGTGGATGTCTTCGTATAGTCCTACGACGATATGCCTGGCATTAATCCTAAAATAGCTCAGCATGAGATTCCCACTCTCCCAGATTACAAGCCGGTCAAACAAAAGTTGAGAAAGCTTCGCACTGAATGGTTGGTCAAGGTAAAAAAAGAGGTGGTAAAACAGTTGAACGTAGGCTTTATTCGTGTGATCGAATATCCCATGTGGCTAGCCAACATAGTGCCCGTGCCAAAATCAGGAGGAAAAGTTCGGATGCGTGTAGACTATCGAGACTTGAACAAAGCCTCTCCAAAGGATGATTATCCACTACCCAATATCGACATGATCGTGGACAACACAACCAGTCATGCTCTCAAGTCATTCGTCGTCGAGTTTGTCGGATACAACCAAATCAAAATGCACCCAGAACACCAAGAAAAAACTGCATTCATCACCCCATGGGGAACCTTTTGCTACACTGCCATGCCATTTTGTCTCAAGAACATTGGGGCTACCTACCAGAGGGCTTCCACAACCATCCTGCACGATCTGATTCATAAAGAAGTTGAGGTCTATGTGGATGATATGATTATCAAGTCCAAAACTAGAGAAGGTCATATTCCTGCTCTCCGAAAGTTCTTCGAACGACTGCGACAGTATCACATGAGACTCAATCCACAGAAATGCATCTTCGGCGTTACGAAGGGAAAACTCTTGGGATTCATGGTCAGTGAGAAGGGGATAGAAGCAGATCCCGCCAAGCTAAAATCCATACTTGAGATGCCACCTCCCCTAATAGAGAAAGAAGTCCGAGGTTTCCTCGAGAAATTACAATACATCAGCCGGTTCATCAACCAGTTAACCTCCATCTGCGAACCTATCTTCAAACTCCTCCGAAAGGATTCAACTAAAGTTTGGAACGAGGCATGCCAAGAAGCTTTTGACCGAATTAAACAAAATCTGACGCAACCCCCGGTACTTATGCCACCACAGCCTGGTCTCCCCTTGCTCCTATACCTAACCATAACCGACACTGCAGCTGGGGTTTTGCTATCCCAATACCTTGAAGATTCCTGCAAAGAAAGAGCCATCTATTATGCCAGTCACAAATTGTTCGGGTACGAGGTTAACTACACTACTTTATAAAAAGCGTGTATCGCACTTGTCTAGCTCACCTAAAAGTTGCGGCACTATATGATCACCTTCCCCATCAAACTTGTATATCGAATGGACCCCATCAAATACCTGCTTGAGAAACCCGCCTTGTCCAGCCGAGTGGCCTAATAGTTGATGCTCCTAGCCGAGTTTAATATCTTCTACGTCACATAAAACTCCATAAAAGGAAGAGCCATCTCTGAATACCTCACTGATTACCCCGTAGAAGAATCTGATGTCTGGATCTCTGAATTCCCAGTTGAAAACATCCTTTACACTGCTCAAGACAACCTTCGATGGAAAATGTTCTTTGACGGCACTGCCAACAAGAAGGGATATGGCATTGGGATACTTCTGATCGCCCCAGATGACTCCTACACTCCTATCGCCATCAAGTTGGATTTCCCTTGCACCAACAATATAACTGAATACGAGGCATGCACAGTAGGCATCAAAGTTGCTCTTAAGAAAGATATTCAAAGTTTAAACATCTACCGGGATTCTGCCCTCATCATCGATCAAGTTCTCAGAAAGTGGAAAGTCAAGGATGAGAAACTCCAACCCTTCCATGCCCACTTAGAAGAACTAGCCTCCCAATTCTAAGATATCACCTTCCATTACCTACCTCGAGCAAAGAATAACCTAGACGATGCTCTCGCTACCTTGGCCTCTATGGTCGACATGCCCGAAGGAATAACTATGACCCCCTTCCTAGTTCAAAAGCAAGACAAACCAACCCACTGCTACCACATTGAGCTTGTCACCGTAGAAGATCCCGATTTAGACAATTATTGGTGTTGATACCAAAATTAATATGCTGATGTGGACGAATAAGACGAAGACACGTGTCAATCTACGTGGCACAATAGCATCGAGGAAGATCATTTCCCGACCAACCATGCTTCTTTCCGAGCAACGAGAATACGCCGAGGAACTCTATCACACCGAGGAACTCTAACACACCGAGGAACTCTATAGCACCGAGGTACTCTAATGTTCCAAGGAACTCCTGATCAGCGAACAGCTATGGCGGTTCGAGCTGCATCTCGGTCGTATCATTAATTGCCAGATAATCAACAGTTCAGATATTCCTTGAATGCTTATATTCTTGGCACGCATTCTGCATTAAATGTATTACCCTTTCATATGTATGTCATTTAATGTATCGAACCTTTCATGTACAGCCTCAAGGCTATAAATACCTTGTATCATCCTCATTCAAGGGGAGCAGAATTTCTCGAGAGAACTTGTAATCAAGAATTCCACAAACACTCAGCAATAACATAACAGTGGACGTAGGCTTTATTCCTAGCCGAACCACTTTAAAAATCTTTGTCTTATTTATTTATCTGTTATTGAAAAATTAGAGCGATCTAGTTTTTTACATCAACAGATTGGCGCCGTCTGTGGGAAACGACTGTTATTATCGTTTTTCATAAAAATCATTTATCACCAATGGAAGATAATCCAGAATCCAGTAATCGAAATGTTGGAAATACTGGAAATCTTCCAAATCCATCTGCATCCCCAGATCTGGCTGGAATTATGACGAATCTGGCTCAAGGACAAACCGCCATGCAAGAATCTATGAGGCAACTCATTCAAACTCTTCAGGGCGGTGCACCTACCTATTCAGGGCAAATGAGTGATCATAGGCAATCGCAATCTAGACGTACCGGGTCATATCGCAATGAGGAGTCTAATGATTCTTCTTATCAACCTGGGCGAACTTCATCGATACGGGCTACGGATACAGATCAACGTATCACTCTTTCTCCGGAGAGAACTAGCGCTTTGGAAAGATTAAGCAGGGTGTCTCCTTTCAGTCGATTAGGACCAAGGAGGAACATGAGTCCACCTAGGGCTCCATCAAGAAGTTTTCGACCACCACCAGGTTTGAGAGAAGGATCTGCACAATCGCGACCAACTACTCGTCGAGATAAATCTCAGGAAGCTACGTCAGAGCAGTCAGTTGCTCGGACTAAGCGGCCCGAGGAAGGGAATGAAGCATGGAAAGGTTCCATTCAACGGTTGGAAGATAGATTGGGAGAAATGGCTAAGGCAAGGAACCCCTTACAGAGAACTTTTGTTCAAGGAACACCTTTTGTGCAAGCCATTGTGGATTTCCCTACACCGTCAAAATTCAAAGCACCCGTAGTGACCCCCAAGTACGATGGAAAGACAGATCCCGTACTTCATATAGAATAATACCAGGCTGCTGCAGATATCTACGCTGTCCCTGACGAGATGAGGTGTAGAGCATTCTCAGGAACTCTTACCGGATCTGCACAGATATGGTACAATAATCTTCCTCGGGGTAAGATTTCAACCTTTGTTCAGTTAGCCGAATTGTTTATTTGCAATTTTTGTTTTGGAGCAAAGCCGGTAAAGCGAGTAGCACACTTGCTAAGTGTTAGACAAAAATCAGGTGAAAGTACTAGGGATTACATAACTCGTTTCAATAACGAGAAGTTGGAAGTCATAGATTATGAAGAAAAGACAGCAATCACTGCTCTGATGAGTGGTTTGCTGCCTAACAAGCTGTACTACACTTTGGCTAAAGATCCACCTAAAAATATGTCGGAGTTGATGGCAAAGGCGGCCAAAATCATGAATGCCGAGGAGGCTATGGCTGCGAAGAAGAATATGGACAAAGAAGTTAAAGTGGAGGTCGACAACTCTAAGAAGAAAGATCAGAAAGGTAATGGTGGTGACAAACATTCCAGGAATAACAGGATGAAGTTGGAAGTCCTAAAGAAGTATGATAATTATACTCCATTGAAAATGGGTATTAATCATGTTTTGGAAGAAATCAGGAATAACGAGGAAATCAAGTGGCCAGAGAAACTGAAGACAAATCCCGACCTGAGGAATAAAGACAAATATTGCGAGTTTCACAAAGATCATGGCCATATGACCAAAAATTGTATAGCCCTTCAGAACGAGATTGAAACACTCATCCGAAGAGGAAAATTATCAAAGTATGTAGATCGCAGAGGTGAAAGGAAAAATGATGATAGAACTAGAGAAAGATCTAGATCTCCTCGTCGTGCAGAGGATAAAAAGAAGAGGGACCATGAAGAGGATCCAGATGATGACCCCGATCTTCCCAAGAAACCAAGGAAACCTGAACGAGAGGTATTTTCCATACGTTTTGGATCACTTGATTGTAATGTTATTACAGGAGGAGATGCAGGAGGAGACCTTACTGCAGAAAGAAAAGCTTACCTCGGAGAGGCTCAAGCTTGTTCATACATTCAGCGAATAAACCTGGCCGAGGATGATCGTCCGAGGAAGGTAAACAAAGAGAAGCTAGTGATTGGTTTTTCAAAAAACGACCTAGCAGGTGTTCTTTACCCTCATGATGATCCTTTGGTGATCAAAATGAGGATGAAGGATGTGATCATTTCAAGGGTGTTAGTAGACAATGGTAGTTCGGCAGACATCATGTACTATTCATGCTTTGATAGCTTGAATTTAAAATTATCTCAATTGGAACCTTATCACAGACCCCTTCTGGGTTTTGCTGGCGAGAAAGTTTTTCCACTTGGGACGATCAAGTTGGATATACTCATTGGAACTTGGCCTGCTTGTCGAACAGAAAGAATACGCTTCTTTGTGATGGATAAGAATGTGCAGTCTGCCTACAACATCATCATGGGAAGAGTTGGATTGAAGAAGTTCGAAGCAGTTCCATCTACAGTACATCAATGTTTGAAATTTCCAACGAATTTTGGAGTAGGAATTATGAAAGGTGATCAAAAAGTAGCTCGGGAATGCTATTATTCATCTGCCGAGCAAGAAGAACTTGAAGAATCAAGGAAAAAGACTACTACTTATCAAGTGGAGGAGAGCACATAAATTGAAACTCTTGACCCTAGGGATGAATCTCAACTCGTAAAAGGGCAGGTTGTGGAATCTACAGAAATTGTTATCCTGGACGACGAGCATCCTGAACGAGTAACTCAGATAGGATCGTCGTTGGATATTTCAATAAAACAAGATTTGATAACTTTCTTGAGAAATAGGAAGAATACTTTTGCTTGGAGTCATGAAGACATGCCAGGTATAGATCCAAACTTTTTATGTCATGAGCTCAACGTGAATAAGGAGATCAAGCCTGTGAAGCAAAGAAGAAGAGTGTTTAGTCCCGAGAAGAACCAGGCCATACAAGAGGAAGTCGAGAAACTCCAGAAAGCCCACTTCATTGAAGATGTGAAATATCCAGATTGGTTGGCAAATGTGGTGATGGTAAAGAAGAAGAACAACAAATGGAGAATGTGTGTTGATTTTACTGATCTCAACAAGGCATGTCCAAAAGATCATTTTCCATTGCCCAGAATTGATCAACTAGTGGATGCTACCTCGGGACATGAGCTACTCAGCTTTATGGACGCATATTCTGGCTACAATCAGATCAAAATGAAGCCTGAAGACAGGGAAAGTACTTCTTTTATTACCCCAAGGGGAACTTATTGTTATAATGTTATGCCTTTTGGTTTAAAAAATGCAGGTGCAACATATCAGCGGCTGATGAACAAGGTTTTTACCTAACAAATCAGCCGCAATATGGAGGTCTATGTCGACGACATGCTCACCAAAAGCAAGAAAGTTGCAGATCATTTGGTTGACTTGAGTCAAACTTTTGATCAACTGGATAAATACCAGATGAAGCTCAACCCGACGAAGTGTACCTTTGGAGTACGAGAAGGAATGTTCCTCGGATACATCGTCAACCAGCGAGGTATTGAGGCAAATCCAGAAAAGATCAAGGCTCTTTTAGGGCTGCGATCTCCGACGACGAAGAAAGAAGTGCAGAGTCTTACCGGACGGGTTGCAGCACTCAACAGATTTGTATCCCGAGCAACTGATAAATGCCTCCCATTCTTCAAAACACTGCGAAAAAGCTTTGAGTGGACTGATGAATGTGAGAAAGCCTTTCAAGATTTGAAGAAGTATTTGGGAGCCCCACCATTGTTGTCTAGGCCAATAACTGGAGAGACGCTGTACTTGTATTTGGCAGTATCAGAAAATGCAGTTAGCTCGGCATTGATCAGATTGGAGAATGGAGTCCAGAAGCCAATTTATTACACAAGCAAGGCCTTCCGAGGTGCGGAAATCAGATACCCAAAGCTGGAAAAATTGGCACTGGCATTAATTGAAGCAAGTAGAAGAATGAGGCCATACTTCCAGGCCCATACCATCATTGTGTATACCGACATGCCGTTAAGACAAGCCCTTCACAAGCCAGAAAAATTAGGAAGATTGATGTACTGGGCAATAGAGCTCGGTGAATATGATATTGTGTATGAACCCAGATCATCGTTGAAGGGGCAAGCCGTGGCAGATTTTATAGCAGAGTTCACATACCCTGATACCCCCGAGGAGCAAAAGGTGCTTGCTGACTTACCTGTGGACGATACAGGATCAACAGACACAGATCCAGACCAACCAAGGTTGGTAAAAGGACTTGTGGATGTAGAAAAATCATCATATTCAAACCCCGACCAACTCCGGTTGGATGAAGGGCGCGAACAAATGACCAACGAGGAACGAAGGATACCCGGGGATGATGAAAGAAAGCAGATGATATTTCACCGAGGAACTCTAACAGATAAGAAATTTGAAGACGAGTTACATACATGGAGATTATATGTAGATGGATCATCTTGCACGGCTGGTTGTGGAGCAGGGATTGTTTTAAACTCTCCAGACGATATTGACATGGAGTATGCCTTGAGATTCCAATTCAAAGCTTCCAACAATGAGGCTGAATATGAGGCTATGATAGCAGGTTTTCATTTGGCGAAAGTTATGGAGGCACGACAAGTAATTGTTTTCAGTGATTCTCAATTAATTGTGAACCAAATGATGGGAATATATGCAGTGAAGGGAGAGTTAATGGTGAAGTACCATGCAAAAGTGATGGAGTTATTAACAGAATTTGATGCTATTCAATTGGTAAGGATACCGAGAATGGAGAATGCTAGAGCAGACGCATTGGCCCGACTAGCGTCAGCTACGCGCACCGAGCTGCGAAGAACAATACCAGTTGAAGTATTAGAAAGTTGGAGCATAGAAGAAGATCTGACAGTGAAGATTATTACCCTTGATTTAGGACCATCTTGGATGGATCCTATCAGAGCATACATTGAAGAAGGAGAATTGCCGGAGGACAAACTAGCTGCCAAGAAATTGAAATATAAAGTTGCTCGGTATGTGTTAACTAATGGTGTTTTGTACAGACGAGGAATTATGGCGGGTTTGCAGAGATGTGTGCATCCATCAGAAGTCAAAGAATTGATTGAAGAAATTCATGAAGGGTCTTGTGGAGCTCATGTAGCAGGTCGGACACTTTTGCAAAGGGTAATGACACAGGGATACTATTGGCCGACGATGAGGGTTGATTGTATAGCCTATGCTAAGAAGTGTGACAAATGCCAACGTTTTTCCTCCATCCGAAGAACTCCACAGGCATTGTTGACACCCATAACGTCACCTTGGCCATTTGCCATGTGGGGAATTGATCTGGTTGGACCACTACCGACGACCCGAGGAAGGTTCAAGTATCTCGTCGTGGCAGTAGACTATTTTACTAAGTGGGTGGAAGCTGAACCACTAATTGATATGACGTACGAGAAGGTGTATCAGTTCATATGGAAGAATATCATTTGTCGATATGGTCTCCCCCACGCTTTCATCACAGACCATGGAACGCAATTTGATAATGAAGAATTTGCTGCCTATTGTCATCAGTCGAACGTCTTGAAGTTTCATTCAGCACCAGGCCATCCCCAAAGCAATGGACAGACTGAGGTGACGAACAGAACATTACTAAATGGGTTGAAGAAGAGGTTAAGTGAGGCTAAAGCAAATTGGATAAATGAGCTACAGTCAGTTTTGTGGGCTTACCGAACAACTCCCCGAGCAACAACATGAGAATCACCATATATGCTAGCATTTGGAAGTGAGGCTGTGATACCTGCCGAGTTGGGCCTACCAACACACAGGGTGTTAAATTTCAATTCTCCGATCAGTGATTTGATGAGAAGGATGGATTTGGATATGCTCGAGGAAGTCAGAGAAGAGGCAACCATTAGGAATGCTGCTTATCAACAACGAACAGCTCTGTTTTACAACAAAAGGGTAAAGAAATGTGATATAAAAGAGGGGGATTATGTGCTAAAGAAGGTCATTCAGAAGCAGAATAAACTGGAAGCAAACTGGCATGGAACTTACCGAGTTACAGAGGTTGTTCGACCAGGAACTTACAGAATAGCAACTCTAGAAGGAGAGGAATTTAAGAACGCATGGAATGCTGAACACCTGCGCAAGTATTATCAATGATGTCAAATGTAAAGCATTTCTTTCATTATGAATAAAACGAGGATGTTTCGCCATTTTCTTTCTGGTTAAAATTTTTTCGGGGAATACTAGTGTAATACACTACACAACAAAAGTGCTCTAAGGAGCTAACCTCCTTTGGTTAGGAGGACAGCTCTACGGAGCAAAAGTGCTATAAGTAGCCAACCACAGCTCTAGGAGCAAAAGTGCTATAAGTAGCCAACCACAGCTCTACGGAGCAAAAGTGCTATAAGTAGCCAACCACAGCTCTACGGAGAAAAAGTGCTATAAGTAGCCAACCTCCTTTGGTTAGGAGGACAGCTCTACGGAGCAAAAGTGCTATAAGTAGCCAACCTCCTTTGGTTAGGAGGACATGCTCTAAGGAGCCAAAAAATGCTCTAAGGAGCCAAAAGCTTTAAAGAGCCAGAAACTGTACACCAGCATGATCAACTACGGTTGGTAAGATAAAAATATACTCTCATATTACAACTTATGTTGGTCAGGAGGTAATATTATTACAATGAGTTCTTTGAAGAACAAAATGTTCAAAAAATACACCAAGTATAGTTGGTCGGGGATAAAAACCCAATAACTGTAGTTGGTCGGCGAGGACAAATTATTGATCTTAGTTGGTCGGACGCAATTTTATAATTAAACCAAGTATAGCTGGTCGGGGATAAAAAACCCATCAGCTGTAATTGGTCGACAAACATTATTCACCCACCTTGGTTGGTTGGAAACAATTTGAACATTTTTACTCATTACTTTATTAAGTGATCGAGAAACATTACTAATACTTGTAACTTTTTATTAAGTTGCTTATTGAATGATAATATTGTTATCTTTTTAACAGATACATAGATACATATGTACAAATATAAAGGTGTTTGATAAAAAGACTAACAAAATTGGCAAACAGAAAATGAAAATCTTTTCATTAAATCTAGAATAAATTACAAGTTACAAGAATGTACTAAATTGTTACATGGATATTACTATTCTATTGGTTTTTTGCCCTGTGCTTTAGAAACAGGTTTCTCGCCGGCAGGAGGGTCTTCTAGGCAAAGGGGAGAATTGATGAAATTAACATCTCTGAGCATTCTGACGTTCATAACAGAAGGTGTATCCAAAAGATGCTCAGGACGAGATAATTCAACTTGGGAGTGAAGGTTATAATCACCAAGGTATTTTGAAATTAGACTGCGAGGAATGGAACGAGCTGGGATCCATGCCATATCCAATTTGAAAGGTGGTACAGGCAAGTCTAATAATGATGGAGCATGATAGTCCCATAAAAAATGCCCTTGCTCCAACTTTAACACACCCAATGCATTTAACCATCCTTGTTTGTAACCTTCATTGTTAGCATGTTCAATGCGAGCATCCAGATGAACGAGAGCTTCATTGTATCCTGCCATCCAGAATTCCCTTGGCTGTTTATGGAATTGGAAGGTTAATCTATCCAATTGTTCATGAAGGCTTTTGGCAAAGAGATCCTTGTTATGCAAGGCAGATTTCGTCGATGCCAGCTGATCTTCCAGAGACAGATATTTATTGGACATTTCAGTCAGAGCACGGTCTTTTACTTTCAACTGGAATGCTTGAGTTTCCAGAGTAGACTGAGTGCGAGCCTCTTCAACATTTTGGCTGAGGACTCTTCCTCGCCCCCGAGAACCTCTTCCTCGTCCCCGAGCAGTTCCAGAAATGGCAGATCTTCTTAAGTCCTCCAGCTCTTGCCTTAGCTTGGCATTTTCGACCTCTAAGAACGAGAAGCCTTCATCAGTAACTGGTATTAATGCAGTAGAAGATGAAGTAGCAGATTCATATTGGGCCAATTTTTTCTGCAAATTATTATTTTCTTGTTCCAGGATCTCGGCAATTTGTCTGCAGGCTTCAACTTCACCTTTTAGAGTTCTTTCCCTAATATCATATGCAGCGATGATCTTCTTATGGCCTGTTTCAGAAGAAAGTTGTTGGTATCTATTTTCATAATCTTTGTGTAACAAAGCCATTGATTCATTGTGCTGACCTTGGAGATCCTCTAAGGAACAATGCAGTTCTTCGATCAGGTCATAATAAGCGACATTGTTGGCCACAGCTCGGTCGAGTAAATCTTTCAAGTACCGATAAGCCTCAATAGCCTGCTCTGAAGCACCATGACCAAGGATATCAGCAATTTCCGATGTACTAAGGTCTGTATGACCAGCCTTATAGTATTGATGACATTGCTGCATCAGCTCGGTATCATGAGAAGAGATCAATTCCATTCTAGCAACAAACTAATGAAAAGAAAAAGACAACAATCAACAAAAACAAGTTATCAACAACAGAGATGAGCAAAGATATGTTTTATTAGATCATCAAAAAGTTACATTGTTCGATTACAAGGAAATACAGAAATGCTACCGAACAACTTCACACCTTTTCCTTGTCTCCCAAGACTTTCTCGGGAGGCTGGGACGAGGAGCTCGGTTGCTCGGTGGTAACAACAGCTTGATCGGTAGGAATCTTCTCGGGAGGAGGAGGCATGGAAGAAACGTCCTCGGTGGCATAGGGTTGAGAGGCAGAAACTTGATCACCCATAGCCATAGAAGACTCATCTGAGGCAGGCTCATCTTCTTCTTCTTCCACAATTGGTGGAGGAGGACCAGGGAGATGCCGGTGGAATAGTTCAGAATCGTTTTGGACCTTTAGCTCTTGCAGAGCAGCCACCCAGCCATCATGGAAGTATTTCAACTCCCCATATTGGACTTGGGATGTCATTGCAGCTATCCCTCTCTCCCATCCTTTCTCCCAACCAACGCTGAAATGCTTCTTGATTGCAACTTTTCTCCTCGACTTCTCCGAGGAAAGCTTCACCTCCAATTCCTCTTTCTTAACCTTGATATCTCGCAGAGTAAATAATTCTTCTTCTGCCTTCTTCAACTTATCATCAGATTCTTGATGTTTAACCTCCAAACCCTTAATTTTCTCCTCCAAATTCTTGGAGGTCTCAGCCATCCTCATCTTATCAGCCTCAGCCATAGCCAACTTTTTCTCCCAAACAGTTTTCTCCTCGATGTACTGTTGGCGAGATTCCTTCACAGATTGGGCTAAACCCAACAAAGCATCGTCAACATCGGACGAGGAACTGGAAGCTTTAATAACTTGATCTTTCTTCACGATGGTATTGAAGCAGTTCACCAGCTGAAAGATAAGAAAAACAATAAAGTCAACACAAATACAAGAATTTAAGAAAAAGAAAGAAAGACCAAAGGAGTGAGAAATTTACTGAAGAAAGATGACGAGCAGCTAGGGATGTCAGTGTATCCCTAGGAATTTTTTCATCAACCCCGAGAACCTCGGGTATAACTGAGCTCTTGGAAGAACTCGGAAGAATGATGTTTGAAACACTACTACCACCAGCGGGTAGAGAAGATGCAGTTCCAGCAAGATTAACTGAGGATGATTTCCTCAATCTCTTCAAAGGAGGGTCAGCAGCATCAACCAAGGAAGAAGTCTTGGTCGGAGAGATTGTAATCACATCAGCAGGAGCATTTTTCTTGCTCGGGGCCACTGGGGGCTTCTCGGCAACCTTGGAGGAACCAGCATCTACTTTTTTAGTCCCCTCTGGGACATCAATTTTGCCTTTCTGGGCTCCAACAGCAGAAGAAATTTCACCAAATAGAGCAGGAGGAGCTCTTTTCTTGCCCATTCTCTGAGATAGGGGATATGAGAATCTGAAGATGAACTTTCTGGTGTTGAAGCTGGTTCAACAGGGCGAGCAGTATAAGAGGTTGTGTAACTCTTATACTGTAGTAAATATGAAGCAGATCTAATATGCTCGTCAGCAATGGTCTTATGCAAATTCCAGATAAGTTTCAAATGCTTGATATTCACTTCTGACTCTTTTGGAGTTTTTCTTTTGCTATCAACTGCAAATAAATACATAATGGAATATCAGTCATACATTTTGTCAAACATGATGAAAGCATAATTTCACAAGTAAAATAAAATGAAAAATAAACCTATCCCATTGCCGTATGGGGGGCATCTGGGACCGTTGTATACTTCATTCCCAGATAAAGGCGCATGTTGCCAATTTTTTATGACCAACCCATGCTCAAAATAATCCCTATTTGAGTCAGGGAGATTAACTACAAGAGCCCTATTCAAATACCTAGTTTTTAAATAATAAATATTATCTAGAACAGCCCATTTATAACAAAACATAATTTCAGGGATCCCAATACGAGTCCCATGAGTTAGATTTAATTTGTGCACCCCGTTAATTATTCTCCATGAATTGGGGGCTATTTTTGCAGGAACAAGATCAAAATATTGACAAAACTCAAGACATAATGGGTTTGGTGGAAAGGAAAAACCGCATTCAGCAACAAAAAGACTGGGGAACCAATGTCCCTCAGCCAATCGAAAGTAATCTAAAGGCTCAGAAAGAACCTCTAGAGTTACCCACGAAGGAATGGAAAAATCAGAACGGAATTTCTCAATAGACTCCACAATATAAACCATATTGAATAAAAGAGATACAGAAGAAAGAAAGAAGATCTTACAGAAAGAAAGGAGATGTGTTGACAACGAACGGAAACAAGGATGAACGCACAAGAGAAGAAGAGAATAGAAAGCTTGAATACAGAGAATGAAAATCGTAGACAACGGTATGGTTACCAAAGAAGTTTAAATACTTTGCATTGGGAAGCGGCGAAAGAAATGATTACCAAAAAGAAACTACTAAACTTCCGGCGGTTAAGAGGACAAAATTTGCACGAATATCGAAGCGCTTATAAAAAAGGCGGAAACTGCGAAATAAGAAGGAAATTTGAATACAATGTTCCTGAAACCCGGGAAGGACATTTAATATCGCCATATACCGAGAAAGAATGTTCCATACTCTTCAAAGTTCAAAATATGAAACATTGGGGGCTTCTGTTGATACCAAAATTAATATGCTGATGTGGACGAATAAGATGAAGACACGTGTCAATCTACGTGGCACAATAGCATCGAGGAAGATCATTTCCCGACCAACCATGCTTCTTTCCGAGCAACGAGAATACGCCGAGGAACTCTATCACACCGAGGAACTCTAACACACCGAGGAACTCTATAGCACCGAGGTACTCTAAGGTTCCAAGGAACTCCTGATCAGCGAACAGCTATGGCGGTCCGAGCTGCATCTCGGTCGTATCATTAATTGCCAGATAATCAACAGTTCAGATATTCCTTGAATGATTATATTCTTGGCACGCATTCTGCATTAAATGTATTACCCTTTCATATGTATGTCATTTAATGTATCGAACCTTTCATGTACAGCCTCAAGGCTATAAATACCTTGTATCATCCTCATTCAAGGGGAGCAGAATTTCTCGAGAGAACTTGTAATCAAGAATTCCACAAACACTCAGCAATAACATAACAATGGACGTAGGCTTTATTCCTAGCCGAACCACTTTAAAAATCTTTGTCTTATTTCTTTATCTGTTATTGAAAAATTAGAGCGATCTAGTTTTTTACATCAACAATTGGTACTATGATATCTGGAGCCTCCTCAAGCATGGTAGATATCCCAAGGGTTCCAACAAGAAAGATCGAGCAACCCTTCAAAGACTCGCCGCCCAGTACATCATCTGTCACAAAGCACTGCTCAAAAGGAACTTCGATGGAACTCATCTGCACTGCATCGCAGGGGCTGATATTGAAAAGATAATGCAGAAGATACACAGCGGGGAATGAAAACCCCACATGAACGATCACATGCTTACCAAGAATATCATCCTATAAGGTTACTACTGGACCAATGTGACCCAGGATTGCACTGCCTATGTTCAGAGATGACTCAAATGCCAACAGTTCTCCAACCTTCAGCATCTGCCTCCGCACGAACTATACAACATGACCTCTCCCTGGCTGTACTCTACCTGGGGAATCGACATCATAGGGAAGGTTACACTGAAGGCTTCCAACGATCATGAAATCATCCTAGTTGCCATTGATTACTTCACCAAGTGGGTCAAAGATGAGTCATACGCAGTGCTGAACGCTAAGAAAGTGACCAAATTCATCAAGAAAACATCATCTGCCGATATGGGATCCCGCATGAGCTAGTATCAGATAACGGGTTGCATTTCAAGGAAGAAGTCACAGAGGTGGTCAATGACTATGGGATTCAGAGACACAAATTTTCTCCTGATCGACCTCAGACCAACGATGCAGTTGAAGTCACCAATAAGAAACTCAAAGCCATCATCAGTAAGATGATCGAAAGCTATCGAGATTGGGCCGACCGGATCCCGTACGCCTTCTAGGGCTACCGAAACTCAATCCAAATGTCTACTGGGGCTACCCCTTACTCTCTAGTCTATGTCATGGAATCCGTCCTACCAGTCGAGATGGAAATACCCTCGTTGCGCGTCATACTTGAAAGCAAGGTTAGTGAAGAAGACTGTTGCCAAATCCGTTTTGACGAGCTGACCCTCCTAGACGAAAGGAGATTAAAAGTGCTATACCACATACAAGGGTACCATCGCCGAATAACGTGATCATTCAATAAGAGAGTCAAGAACCACAGTGTTCGAGAAGGGGATCTAGTCCTCAAAGAGATCATAGAACCCATCTGGGACCCTAAAGGGAAATTCAAACCCAATTGGAGCTGCCCCTATATTATTAAGAAGATCTTGTCTGGTGGTGCTGCCATGCTTACCGACTTATATGGGGAAGAGATGGATCATCCAGTCAACCTGGACCATCTCAAGAAGTTCTACCCCTAGTTTGAAATCTCGGCGCGCTACGACTCTTCTCGTTTCCCTTCTATTCTAAAAAGAAAAATCTCTTCATTTCCCTTACCCAGAACTACGTGGGCCAGATCCTTTGTAAAAAAACATTTTCAATCAAATTAAAACTTTTACCCAGAGGCACGTAGGCAGCTCATACACCTTACATGAGCACGACCCTTTCTTTTTCATAAAATACTATTCTTTTCTTATCTTTGAGAATGATAGTTCATTCTAACATACACTTGAACAAAAGGATTATGTATGCCTTAACGATCGGTATAGATAATTCAAACAACACAAAACTCATCGAAAGGCACAACTGGATGATCAAAAACTTGTTTATTTCACTAATAAGAAATTATGGTACATATTACATAAGAAAAGGAACGGATAACTCCCTTCCCCCTACCCTCCTAAAAAAGCTAAATAAAATTCCCACATTTATCCCCCATTACACAATAAACTCTCCATGAGTCCTATCCACAACTACCAGAGGAGCCTGCTCCGTCATCATCATCTACATCCCGGGGTCCCCAAGTTTCCCCTGCCTGAACAGAGTGTCACAGACACTCCATGCACCGATAAGCTCGAACCAGCTTAGAAAAAACCACAACACCTCCTTCCTTGGTGTTAAAAGAGACAAGCCACTTTTGTCCAGTCCCCACTGCTAACATCTTGCTAACTACTCTCCTCTACAACCACTTCATGTAATCCGCAGGTATATGCCAAACTCTCCCAACAGACTGAGAGGGACGGGTCGACGGACGCCGACTCTCCCACAGAGAGCCAAGCCGCAGGGACATACGCTCGATCAAATCCTCTACCTGAAAGAAATTTAGTGTCCGAGGTGGCACGAACTGTGCCCAGCCAAATTGGCACAGAAGCCGCCAAGAGAAATAAAAAGAGGTTTGGCTGAGACCAACCAATCGCACATACGGGTATTCTCCCAGCTCCAAAACAGGCAGCAACTGTCCCCACCAAGGCACTGACTAGTATAGATTCCAAGCCCCATGCTCCACAAGATAATTCTCTCAGCTCTCAATATCCAGGCCAATGATGAAGAAGTGATACGAAAATAAGTTGGGTACAATCGACAAAGGATATTCTGGAAGAGTCACCAGGCGGAGTCTTTCAGACAACCATATGAACAGCATCACGGGGATACCCCGTAGAAAGTCAGAACGACCTTCTCGCTAGGTATCCAGACCGTTCAGGGTCTCCGCCAGTATCACGCCACAGGATTGCGATGATATGACATCCATGAAGTAATGGCTGCAAGTTGCGGATCCACCAGCAGTTCCTCGATCACCAGCAGCAATTTTGAAACTAGGCCCATAGCAACGGCTCCAGCATAGCCAGCATCACCTACTTCCCACAAATGCATGGACTTCAATACCGCTGGGAGGGAGATCATTCCTCCAGCAACTAGTGATCTAGTCACCGAAGGCGAAATACAAAGAAGCCCGGCTAATAAATCCCTGGGAGAACGGGAAAATTTGGGTAAAACCGCAACAATACTGGGATTTATCCCTAGCATGGAAAAAATTCCTCGTAGGTAGGACAAACTTCATCCAACCCAAAGCGAAATACATGGTCTTCAGGGTACCAAAATTGTACTGCCGCCATCAGCATGTTCAACTCAATGGACCGATTGCGCCACAAAGAGACTCGACGCATGTTGAAAGCATCATAGTCGACATTATAAGAGCACATCGCTTTCAAGGATTTGAGGTAGTTAGAAAACTCAATGCTACCAGAGAGAGCCTCTTACAGGACTAAGAGATAGTAGGCAAGTAAGTAAGAATGTGAAGGTGTGATGAAAACACTCCACCCCTACCCCTTTTTATACTTGAGAACCCTCACAAAAGTCGTAACCCCTGCAGAAATCAGAGGGAATCCTACCCCACAAGGTACAAGAAGTTGAAGAGGGCACTAATCAAAAGCTTTGAATTGATAGGACTGGACCTGACTGCCGATAGGCAGGGCAAGGGGCTTGCCGATAGGCAACCCCCCATTTTTGAAAATTTTCCTTTTTCCTTTTTTATCAAAATCAGAAAAACCCAATAAAAATAAAATTGATATTCTTAACAGAATTTCAAAAAAATCCTCTTCCACCCTTATATAACTTCCCATTTTTAAAACTTTCCTTCAAAAAATCCTAAAAATTTCTCTTTTTACGGTCTCAGCTTCAAAGTAAAAAGCGCATGTGCATGCATTCACTCACCATTAACAAAAGACAATAAAAAAAAATCCCATTGCATTGCATATATATATTCTTCTGTGTTACATCAAATTTTGCAGGAAATAAAAGAAAAGCAAAAAATAAACGGGACCCAGCTCGAAGCCATATTCTCTCTCTCTCTCTCTGAGCTTCCACCCCTACGACGCACTCTCTTTCCCCTATGGCGAGACGATGCACCACCACTACCCGAGCCAGAGTCCTCATCGGACGAAGCAGACCGGACCAAGCAAGAAGGAACTGGGACCGCATCCCGAATATGGGCAGTCACCAAAGATATCCAGTCTCTAATATCCCTCAGCCAAGTAGTCGACACCCGGACTTGCTGCAAGTAAAAGGAAAAATCAGTATCAAAGAGGGATCAAAATAGAAAAGGAACCAAAAAGAGGAAGAAGGTATACCGTAGGATGAAGGACCTCCTCTGTCAAACTCAACTCCTCCGGATCCATCGCATGAGGACGATGCAGTTTAGGCACTATCCCTCCATCAGCCCGCCGGATGTTGTACGAAGGGGTATGCAATCGTACAAAGGGAACCTCTAAAGTCGTCGCCGCCGCAGATGTCGCCGGACCACCGCCGCTGTGGGAAGACCCCACCGCCTAACTCAAACCCGTAGGAGGGAAATGAAAGGCATCACATATGCTGGGTGCCATAAACCAGCTCATCATAAAGTCTATATAGTCATACGATACAATCGTATCAGTGTACAACAAGTAGGACTCGCTGATCATAGCCGCGATCCTCACATCCTCCGACAGCAGCCGCTCCCACCTTATAAATGTAGGAGGCTGCATAGGTGGTACAACCACCTCCTCCTCTGCAATCTGCCGAACCACCCGTTCCCTGAGATACCAAGAATAGTCGAACTCATGCGCCAGCAAATGCCTCATCTGTGCATTTACCTCGGTCGCCCCCGTATCCTGAATGGCTGTCCCCCAAGGGTAAAAAGTCACCTGAAAATCCCCAACCACCGATCAGAACTGACCCCTTACCTTCCCGAGGCAGTCCAAAAGTCCATGCCACTGCCGAATGGCATCCTCTGAATCATGCTGACCGTCACCCCCTTTAAATTTTGTCAAAAATTCCCAGAAAATACTAGACAACCCTGAAAAATTCTTTGAAAATTCCTAAAAATCCCAGGAAGGATTTAGAACATTTTCACATAGAAAATTTCTCACTACCTCAAGCAGAACCCCTATTTCGCCAGTGGAACTCTCAAAAACCAAGTAAAACTCCTCCCGATAATATCCCCGGAGGATCTCTAAAGATCACCCACTATGCCCCAAAGGTCTCAATTTTTCTGAAGCAATACATCCAAACCCTGGGCCACCTAAATCTCCCCAGTGGAATTTTGGCTATTCCTTCAGAGGATGAAAAAGATTCCCCCAGCAGTCGGCTCCCCTAGCCCAAAATAAAACCATAAAATAAATCTCCCCGATAGAGTTCCCCAAGGTCATCGCTACATAAGCCCGCAGAATTGGCTTCGACCCACCTAATTGGTCATCTCAACTTAAGCCCGCAGAATTGGATTCGACCCGCAGAATTGGTCATCCACCTTAAGCCCTCAAAATTGGCTTCGACCCACATAATTGGTCATCTCAACTTAAGCCCACAAAATTGGCTTCGACCCGCAGAATTGGTCATCACTACATAAGCCCGCAGAATTGGCTTCGACCCGCAGAATTGATCACCTCATCTTCAAGCCCGTATAATTGGCTTCAACCCGTAGAATTGGTCATCACTACATAAGCCCACAGAATTGGCTTCGACCCGCAGAATTGGTCACCTCATCTTCAGGCCCATAAAATTGGCTTCGACCCGCAGAATTTGTCATCTCAACTTAAGCCCGTAGAATTGGCTTCGACCCGCAGAATTGGTCACCTCATCTTCAAGCCTGCAGAATTGTCTTCGACTTGCAGAATTGGTCATCTCATACTTAAGCCCACGGAATTGGTTTCGACCCGTAGAATTGGTCATCTCTACTTAACCCCATAGAATTGGCTTCGACCCGCAGAATTGGTCATCTAAACTTAAGCCCGTAGAATCGGCTTCTACCCACCGAATTGGTTATCCCCAGCACATTCTGAAGGTCCTCAAAATTGGCCTCAACCCTCTGAATTGGTCATCCTCGCTCCCTTAGGTCCTCATAATCGTCCTCGACCCTCTGAATTGGTCATCCTCACTCAAAAGCATCATGCGATATCTATTCGACGGCTATCGTTTGTTCCAAACTCACCCGTCCAGGGGCTTTGTAGACACCCCATTTTGTTACCCCCCCAAACTCTCCTTAGGTCCCTAGCACCTCCCTTCATCACTATAAACTCAGGTCATACCCCGAGTACTGACCTAGAAGCTATCGAGCACTCCTAGGCTCCGTTTGACCAAAATTCAAAATCTTCAACTCGACCAAGACTGAATGAATCTTCTAAGGGCACTGAAACCGCTTTCCAATGGTCTATCCCGTGCGCGATTATGACTTACCATGCGAACGAACGACTTATTTTCCCCCAAAACTCAATCAGGAGGCCAACAGGCCCTCCTGGGCTCTGTTTGACCTAATTCAAAATCTTCAACTCGACCGAGACTGAATGAATCTTTGAAGGACACTGAAACCCCTTTCTAACGGTTCATCCCGTGCACAATTCTGACTTACGGTACGGACGAACAATCCGTTTTACTCCGAAAGGTCACTGAATGCTTCCAGGGCTCGGTTGACCGAAGTCAACTCCCCGAACCGGATCAAACTCTTTGGAATGTCTAAGTACATCTCCTAACCTTTCCAACTGCCCACCCTATACGCGATTCGGACTTACCATGCGGACGAACGATCCGTTTGCGTCCGAGCATTCCCCGTCCAATAGACCGATGAATGCTTCTGAGCCATATTTGACCCAAAGTCAACTCCCAAACCCAGGAGAAGTCCAAGGACTTTCAAAGGTCTCTAAATTGCCTTTTCAATGGTCCACCCCATGCGCGATTCTGATCAATGGTTTGCGTTCTACAGTCGATCTTCCCAAAAGGGCTGAAAGACAATGCCAAACGGTAGGTCCCAGACCCTGCCTATCGGTAGTGTACCTAAATGCACCTACCGATTGGTAGGAAGAGGGCTATGCCAATCGAAAATGCCCCAGGCCTATAAAAGGAGGTCTGACCTCACTTGCAAGAAGAGCCCAGATTTGATAGATATCACTCTCAGCAAATCTAGAAAACCTCTCTCGAACTTAGCGTTATTTCCACATCCAAATCCCTTTCAAACCTTCACTTTTCATCATCCTTTTCATCAAACTTAGTGAATTCACCACCGTCCATCATCATCCAAGTCTAAGGGCTGCTCTCCAACATTCAAGATCAAGCTCAAGATCTTCAAGAAGGTCCAATTTTCTCAACTCTCATCTTAAATTCTCATAAATTCGTAATAACTTATTTTATTACACAACACTTTCATTATCTCATCTCACACATCCTAATATACTTTTTATTTAGTATTATTGCACATCTCTTATTTTCATATAAATAAAACCCCCAAAAAATAAGAAAAAGAGGGTTTGCTCATAAATTCCAAACGGGAATTCTCATACTTTTCTTACACTTTTCTCACAACTAAAACATTTTTTCTATACACACACACACACACACACACACACATACAAATAAGAGAAACCCCTGTTTGGATTTATGGGAGAAACCCACCCCTTATTTTGCATGCGAACTACGTGGACTTTGATGCCTCTATAGGCTACATAGGCGTCTCGGGGTAAAACTCGAGACTCGAGTCCTATTTTTACTTTTTCTCTCATTTTATATTTTCTCTAAACTCCACTCTCTTATATTATATATATACATATATTTGTTCTTGATGGAGTATTGTTCCACGTGCGTTATTGTTCCATCATAACGGTCAACATAAGGATAATCACATAAATCGTATTTTCTAATGTTTTTATACCTTCCTACGGATGACTCACTTTATCTCTTCCATGGTGCAAGTCGATGATTCCTATCTCCACTATATATACACATGCACACATATCACGGGGAAAATAAAGGAAAATAACAAAAACCCATGAGAGACCGAAAGGGGGGAATGGGTGCCTAACACCTTCCCATTTCGTAACTTAGCCTCCTGACCCTTTTCGAATCATTTTAGTTTCCTGTACATCAGTATGTCTTTGGATGTTGTCCTTCGGGATGACTCCCTTTCTTTTGTCTATTTTGAGTAAAATAGACTGGCTACTCTATCTCTCTACATTTTTCACCTCATCCAAATGACGCCGGCCGAAGCGCTCCTGAGAGGGACGCGAGGGACCTAGGATCCTCCCTCACACGCCTGCCCGCCGCGAGGATCGGGGGATGGCCACAGTGTGAAAAGACACTAAGGTGACTTATGGTCCGTGAACAACTAAAACTTCTCTCATAGAAAATAATGCCTCTAAATCCTCAAGGAAAAAATGACTGGTGCTAACTCTAAGTCGTAAGTGGGATAGTTTTTCTCGTGGGGCTTAAGATCGGGAGATGCATAAGCTATGGCCTGCTCCTTCTTCTATAGAACTCCTGAAAGTCCCTGTAAGGGAGCATTGGTAAAAATAAATTTCTCCACTCCTACCCTAGGCAAAGTAAGCACTAGTGCTAAAGTTAATTTATCCGTTAGCTTGTCAAAAGCTGACTGACAATGGTCATCCCATATATAAAAGCACTCTCTTACAAGTTGTCAAGGGGCACGCAATCTTCGAAAAACCTATGATGAATCGATGGTAGTACCCAGAAAATTGCGCACCTCTGTTGGTGTCGTGGGCTGTCCCCACTCCATCATTGCTGACACCTTACTTGGATCTATAGAGATTCCTCTCTCGGAGATAATGTGACCCAAAAACTGCACCTCCCGTAGCTAGAATCCATGTTCGTAAACTTGGCATACAACTGGTGGTCCCATAAAGTCTGAATAATCTTATGCAAATTCTCTGCGTGCTCTCTCTCTATCCAAGAATAAATCAAGATGTCATATATGAACACAATGACAAACAAATCTAAGAAATCCTTGAACACCCTATTCATGAGATTCATAAAAATGGTTGATGCTATGGTTAACCCGAACAACATAATCCTGAACTTATAAGACTCGTATCTCATAAAAAATATGGTCTTATGAACATCCTTCTCCTTGATACGTAACTGATGGTACCCCAATCTCAAATTAATCTTAGAGAAGCAAGCTGCTCCTTTCAGCTGATAGAACAAGTCATCGATACGTAACAACAGATACTTGTTTTGTATCGTGACTTTGTTCAACTCTCGATAGTCGATACACAATCTCAATGACCCATCCTTTTTCTTTACAAATAGAACTGGGGCACCCCATGGTGATGTACTCCTGCACATAAAATTCTGTCCCAATAGCTGCTAAATCTGATCCCTCAACTCCCGCATCTCTAAAGGATCCATATGACATGGCTCCCGTGCAATCGGTGTAGTCCTCGGTGCTAAATAGATCATAAACTCAATCTCCCGACTCAGCAGTAACCTTGATATCTCCTTAAACACACCAATGTAGTCCCTAATAACAAGGATCAAATCTAATGATATGACTATACCCTCAAAATTCTCCTCCTTAATATAATATAAGTGCGTGCTCGACCCTCCATCCGGATGAGGCATCGCCACAAGGAACATGTTATGCCTTGGAATAGTGAACATGATAGTCCTACTATAGCATTCCAACATCGCTCTATGCATCACTAAACTGTATGTATCTAAAATAACATCATACTCGTCCAAGTTTAAGACGAGAAGATTCACTACTAAGCACAATCTCCTTATGTTCACATCCTCCCCCTTGCAGATGGAATGTATGAGAGTCTTAACTACCAACGATGAATTTATGATCATTATAATGGCTGAAGCTAAATACTTTAAACCCGTTGGATGTGAGAATCTAGTGCTAACAAATGAGTGTGACCCTCTCATGTTAAATAAAACTCGCCCCATGTGCCCATGAATAGAAAACATACCCTTAATCGTTGATGGTAATACCGGTCCTCGAATATGATACACACGCCCATAATGCCCCTACCTCTGCCCTTGTGGAGGTGACAACATTGGAACTGCCAGTGGTACTGGAAGCTGTTGTAACTATTACCCCTATTGGTCACCCTGCTCCTGAACCCTGCCCTACTGGAATAGGCATATCGCATGTGGCCCTGCTCCCCAAATATGAAACAACTCCCAATAAAGTCTGCCTCTGGCCCTGATGAGGCTATCCCAGTCTTTGGCCCTGAGGGGTATGCTGTTAGCCCTGATGGCCCTGTTTGAAATTTCTCATTCTCGGCCTGAATCTCTTAGTAGAATCCCCCTGCTAGGAACCCCGCTCATGTTGCATCTGCTGCTGTTGCGGCCCCTCGTTGGCATCGCTACCCCCAGTCTTACCGTACTATCTAGACTCTCTAGTTCTCTTCGCTCCCCTCAAATGAAAGAAATGATCCCGATAGTGGAGCAATGCAGCATTAACGACCTCAGTATAAGTCTGCAACACCGGTTTCCCCAACAAGTGCTGGAAAATCCTCCAAGTAAGTCCATCAGTAAACTTGAGGACCCTCTTCTCCTTGGTATTCACCTCATTCAGTACAAAGTTTGTCAGACACGTGAACTCTTACTCATAGTCGGCCATAATTTGACCCTCTTGTGAAAGACTCGGTAACCTCCTCCTTATCTCCGTCTGAACTGCTGACAGAAAGAACTTGTGGTCGATTCTCACTTAGAACTCTTGGATCGTCATCATATCCTTCTCCTCTGTTGTGATAACCGACTCCCACCACGAAAGTGTTTCCCATAATATATTGAATATAGCCAGTATTTCATTTTGAGTGACACTGCACTCAACCATATACAGATACCTCTGGATGTTTTTCTTCCACTGGCTAGTTATAACCACAACAACACTCCCCTATAACTCTGGAAGATGACCCTTTTAGAAGGTCTCTATGACTCCCTCCCAAAGTGACGGCACAGGGTGAACCTCAACTGCTGCTACCATTACCTGTTGTGGTTGTGCCTGGGGAAAATGCCTTGCTGGGGCAGTCATTGCAGTACTAACTACCTGTGCAACAATGGTTGCGACCTCTGTTGCAGTCACAGTCCCCTGAGTGTCTTGCGGCTCTGGCTGAGCCTCTTCCTCTACGGCGCTCTAAAACTAAACCAAAATCCCATGAGATTCACTCCAGGCATAAATAATAGTAGAAGAATGTAAATGCACAATATGAAATAACAGTCCTAAATATAGGGCTCTATATTAAAAAAACACAATTAAGACAATTTAATAAGTTCGCACAGATCCTAAAGACACTAGAACCTAGTGCTCTTATACCAACCGTGACAACCCACCTATTCTAATACCAGGTAGCCAATCCTCTACTAAAATAAATTTAGAATCTCAGTATGATTTCATTCTCAGCATCACTATTAAAATAACAATATAATACAATACAAATAAAACCATACATAATGAATAGAATAATCCTCAGGAGTAGATAAGTAATGAGTGTGACATGAATAAATCATCGGTCACTAAATAACAACATCCATCGAATAAAATGGAATAAAAAAACGAATACTAAAATAAAATGTCTGACGATAATATAAAAGTCTATCCATCTACTGGCAACACGCACAAATTAAAAATCTTAAATGAGATGATCCTACCAAGATAGAATGAGCTGAGTAGTCTAAATCAAGTCCTATAGCATCCACAACTACTACAACGACAATAATGGATCTATCCATGTGGTCCCGACTGCTGTTGCTGCACATATGGAGTGTAAAAAGAAAAACACGAAAAAATATTTGCCCAAGGGTCAAAACCCGAAAAGTAAACAATTATTTTAAATTAATTAAAAAATTAGTATATTATTATCATAATTAACTGTTCGTATTCACATGAGATAAAACCCCAGCTCTCAACTATGGTGCTCACTTAACGTGTTCATTTATTATCCTAATTAAACTACCTGGTTTAACTAGGACATGTAACCGTTATCCAAACCTAATCCCACTAATACTCTTTATTAACTAAGTATAACAACCTTCACTAGGTATACATTCGTAAGCTATTAAAAAGCGACACACTCTAAATAAGCATAAATAAATATAGCTACACTCGAAATAAGCATAACATAGCGACACTCGTGCTATAAATAAATATATACACAATATCAAATAAGGACATAATTTTATAAATGTCCGGGGTAGAATCTAGGAATTTTTTATTTGTCCTAGATCACAGTATGTATGTATGATATCGCTACATTCAGCACGTCAACACGATCATCCACAATGGCTTTGATCCGAATCCATGCATCCACCATCTCCACACGTGCATCATGATTCATGCGACGTGCTGCTCAATCATTCCCACTACTCCACTTCGCGTTATTGGTAAAATGGTTTATTGGAGTTTTTAATATTTTCTTAAATATTTGGGAAACTTTTAAAAAGTATTTTTCGAAGTCTGATTTGTTTTTAACACAAAAGCAAAAGTTTTCTAAGTGTAGAAGCGAACTTTTCTTGGTCGTCGAGCTCGTTCAAACGACATCGCTCTGTCGTTCAAGCGACATGAGGATGTCGCGCGATCTCGTTCGAGCGACAAGTGTATCTCGTTCGAACGACATGCCTATGTCGTTCGAGCGCCGCCGCCGCCTCGATTTTCGTATAAATATCTGTGCCCTTTTTGAACATTTTTCCAAGTCTTTTTCTTACACGTTTCTGTGATTTACAACCCAAAAAATAGACTTCAAGTTTTTAAGGTTTCATGCCTTTTTGATTCACAAAACCATTCCCATATATGTGTGTGAATCTTTAAACCTTCAAAGGATCATTTTTATTCATCTGGAGTAACTTGTGGAGAAGCCGACTCTTTTCCATTGCTGCCCATCTGGAGTTCTTATGGGAAATTCCAGCAGATGACATCGGAACTGACACCTGAGGGTATTTCGTATGTCACTCTTATTTTCAGTATAGTCCGTGTAAATCATTCTTTACAAATTATAGTGAAAATACAATGTTTTTCGCCTTTGGGGGATATTCCCTCATTTGTGTGTTTGTTTGTGATTGAATGATTCTTGCATGATTATATTGTCTTCAATCACACCTAGATGCGTGTTTTAGGTTTTAATTGAAAAACTGAGTTTAATTAAATAATTTCTTGGTTTGAGCAAAAGTGCACTCTCAAATTGGTATCAGATCCTATTACACAATTATACTGTGTCATTTTCCGCAAATTTTTTCTAAAGATATCAATTTTCTAAAAAATTGATTTTTGAATAAAGGCATGTTGAAAATAGAGAAATTATATAATAAAATGCTAGTTTTTGACGGGACAAATTATGCTTACTAGAAAGCTCGTATGAAATCTGCTCTAAAAGCCATAGATGAAAGAGTTTGGAGTTTGGTTGAAAAAGGTTGGACACCTACCTCCATCACTATTGACAACGTGACTAGTTTAAAATCTGTGAATGCATGGAGTGAAGATGAATTTAAATGGTTATCCTTTAACTCTAAGGGTCTTAGTGCTATTTCTAGATCCGTCACATCTGACGAGTTCCAGCGGATAATGATGTGCATCACATCAAAAGAGGCATGAGATGTTTTACAGCTTACCCATGAAGGAACTAATGCTGTGAAAGAATCAAAATTACAAAACTTAACAACTCAATTTGAAACTATCACCATGCTTGAGTTTGAATGTTTTGATGAATTATATGCTAGATTATCTGATATTGTAAACGCTAGCTTTAATCTTGGTGAACACATTCCTAATACTAGAGTTGTCAAAAAGATTCTAACATCACTGCCTAAGCGTTTTATCCCTAAAGTCATTGTGCTAAATTCTATGGGTAATTTAAACACGCTTAAACTAGAGGAATTGATTGGAGACTTACAAACCTTTGAAATTGACATGTTTTCTAAGTCTGTTAAACCAAAAGATAAGGGAACTTCACTTCAATCCCAGGATAGGAAGAGTGAGGGGCCGGCAAGAAAGAGAGTAGAGTCATATAGAAAAAGGGACAAAGAAACGTCAGATTCCGAGTGTGACCTTGACTTAGATGATTTGGCCTTGTTTGCAAAAAATTTCAGGAAAATTATCAATTTCAAGAAAAATGAAAATTTCAAAGATAAAAAGAATTTTGAGAACAATAAGTTTGAAAAAAAATGAACAAGATTTTAAAGACCCTCCTAAGAAAGATGATGAAAGATGTTATGAGTGTGACGGTAAGGGTTATAGAGCTTTTGAGTGTGCTACTACGCTGAACAGACTTGCCAAATCGGTGGACTCTGGAGACGAGTCATCGCATGAGTGTAACTTCACCGCATTCATGGATAGTCATGTGAGTACCTTTAGTGCTCCTCACGACGATGAGGATGCTACTTCACAAGGACACCTCAACAGTGAGAACGAAGTGAGTGGGGGGGGAGGATGCTGCAAGTGAGAGCGAGAGTAATCTTTAACGCACCTACGCTGAGTTATATACTGAGTCATTTAAAACCAAAAAGCGTTAGTTCTTAGGATCACCGCTTTAGAGGAAGATTTAGGAGAAGCACGCGAGAGAGAGAGTCCTCCACCTGCACTACCTTGAGAGAGAAATAGCTTGCCTGTGTTGAGAGAGAAAGTCAGTTTAGAGAAAGAAAGAGACTATTTGGAGAGAGAGAAAGTTGTTTTGAAAAAGAGAAAAGGGACTTGAATAAATAAGTGGCTAGTCTTACGAGTGAGCTCCATTCCTCCTTGGAGACATGTAAGAAACTTGAAGCTCTTATAGCCCATCTTAATCATGATCTTGAGAGAGAACGGGAAGTCAAGGTTCAAATCGAGGAAAAATCTGGAAAGATGGGAAAGATGCTCCTCAATCCCGCTTTAGGTTTTGGTGATGGGAAATGAATAGGTTTTGATGGTGCCTCCACATCCCAAATAGCACCTGGACCAGTTTCTAAGTTTACTATAACTCCATATGGCCATCATAAAAAACCATGAAGGAGAGTTCGACCAAAAAATCAAACCAAGGTCAGCCTAAGATTGCGTTCTTTTGTACGTACTACAAAAGAAAAGGCCACCTGAGAGAGTTTTGCTATAGTTTGGGTTGGACTTCACCTATATATGATCCACCACATCGTAGTGATGATTTTAGCAGTCTGAGAGAGCGTGTTGAGTTTTTATCCACCACATCACAGAGTTTGATGGAGGAATTCTGACAGATATCTTTGTCGTCAGTGAATGCTTCCCGCATCTCGGCTAAAACCAACAACAACAAGGGTAAACAAAAGGTTACCACTTCTTGGGTACTTAAGAAAGACGAAAAGGCCCTTGTTGTTCATGTCGCTCTCAAAGCACATAATACCTCACAATGGTATTTCGATAGTGGGTGCTCCGAATATATGACCGGTGATGTCTCATTTTTTACCTACCTAGAGGATAATAAGGAAGGTAAAGTCACCTTTGGAGATGGGAGCAAGTCTAGCATCGTAGGACGAGGTACAATAAAGTTACCAGGATTTCCTAAGCTAGAGAATGTTTTGTACGTCAAAGGTTTGAAAGCAAACCTTCTCAGTATTAGCCAGCTGTGCGATGCTGACTTTACCGTGAAGTTTGACCGGTATGAATGTAATGTCTATAATCAAGCCGGTAAACTTTTAGTGCAAGGGGTGAGGACATAGGATAATTATTATGGGACTGTGCCCAAGTCCTCACTTGTCTGCAACAGTGCCACGATCACTCCTATAGATCTGTGGCACCAATGTGTAGGTCACGTGAACTTTAGAGATTTGACATGATTAGCTAAAAAGGACCTAGTACGTGGCTTACCAACACTTGAAAAACCAACTTCCACGATTTTTGGATCCTATCAGCTGGGACAACAAATCCGTAGTCCCCATAGGAAGTTGCATTCCATTACCACCTCCCGTGTGCTTGAGTTGATTCACATGGATCTTATGGGTCCTACTCGTACTGAGAGTCTGGGTGGTAAGAGGTATATCCTCGTGATGGTGGATGATTTCTCCCGTTATTCGATTGTAGGTTTTCTGAGAGAGAAATCCGTTTCTATATAGTTTTTAACGATCAAGTGCCGTGTCCTGCAAAACCAACACGGAGTCACTATTAATAGGATATGTAGTTACAACGGCACAGAATTTATGAAAGCAAAGGTAGATCTTTATCGTGATAGCATTGGGATTAAACATGAGTTTTCAGCCGTAAGGACACCTCAGCAAAATGGGAATGTTGAGAGGAAGAATCAGACGATTCAGGAAATGGCTTGATCTATTCTTTTGGGTCATAAGGTTGCTAGGATATTTTGGGCAGAGGCGGTGTCTACCGCGTGCCACACGGTGAATAGGGTTTACCTGTGTCCACACACACTTAAGACGCCTCATGAATTATGGACTGGCAAAAAACCCAACCTTGCATATTTTCGTGTCTTTGGGAGCAAATGCTACATCTTATGGGATAGAGAGCAATTAGGAAAGTTTGAATCCTAGAGCGACCAGGGAATTTTTCTTGGATATTCATCAAATAGTAGAGCATACAGGGTTTTCAACCTGAATAGCTCTAAGGTTATAGAGTCAATAACATCACCGTGCAAGATGACGATCCTCCAGCGTTTATTGATCCTAGCCTTCAGTGTGAGGATGAGGACTTTTTCGGCAGCGATTTACTTGTCCCTCACACACACCCTATGAACCCTACTCCTGTGTTAGGGGACACACCTGCTTGGGTTCGCAAGAGTCACGATCCTTCCGCCATTGTTGGCGATCCCACTTTAGGGGTCAAGACTCGTGCTCAACTAGAGAACGTTGTTAGTCATTTTTGCTACACGTCCACAGTCGAGCCCAAGAATCATAAAGAAGTACTCAAGGATGAACATTGGATATCTGCTATATAGTATGAGTTACTTTAGTTTAAAAAAAATTTCTGGGAACTTGTCCCCCGACCTAGTGAGACGAATGTGATAGGTACCAGGTGGATTTTCAAGAATAAAATGGATCAAAATGGTACCATAATCAGAAATAATGCTCGGTTGGTCACTCAAGGCTACACAAAGATAGAGGGTGTAGACTTTGGGGAGACATTTGCTCCTATTATGAGTCTTGAGTCCATCCGCTTACTACTCGCCAACATATGTCATCTGCGCTTCAAGTTATATCAGATCGATGTCAAGAGTGAATTTATAAATGGCATTCTACGGGAGGAGGTTTACGTGGAACAACTAAAAGGGTTTGAAGACCCTAAGCACCCAGAGAACGTCTACTATCTGAGTAAAGCCTTGTATGGTTTGAAAAAAGCACCCCGTGCTTGGTACGAGAGGTTTACTTCCTATCTCTTAGCCCATGGCTTCAAGAGAGGGGGAGTTGATATGATGTTGTTCATCAAGAGAGATGACAGTGCTATTTTGGTTACCCAGGTCTATATGGACGACATAGTCTTTGGATCCACGTGCTCCCATCATGATCACCACTTTGAGGAGGAGATGAAACATGAGTTTGAGATGAGCATGGTAGGTGATTCTACTTTCTTCCTTGGTCTCCAGGTTCGTCAGCTAGAGGATGGGATGTTCATCTTCCAATCTAAGTATGATAGAGACCTAGTGAAGAAATTTGGTTTGGACTCTGCTAAGCACGCACGTATACCTATGAGTACATATACAAAGCTTAATAAGGACACTTTAGGCAAGGACGTTGAGCAAACCTTGTATCGGAGTATGATAGGCAGTCTTCTCTACCTGACTGCTAGTCGTCCCGACATCGCCTTTAGTGTTGGAGTCTGTGCGCGATATCAGGCGTCCCCTAAAGAGTCACACTTTCTCGCTCTTAAATGTATTATTAAATACGTGAGTGGGACTCTCTCCTATGGCATTTGGTATTCCTTTGATACCACTGACCATTTGTCCGCATATTCGGATGCTGATTGGGCTGGGGATGCAGATGGATATAGGATCACTTCTGGTGGGTGTTTCTACTTTGGTTCTGCTCTTGTATCTTGCTTGAGTAAGAAGCAAAACTCCATCTCTTTGTCCACTACAGAGGTTGAGTACATAGCCGCCGGAGGTTGCTGCACACAACTTTTATGAATGAAGCAGATACTGGAGGATTATGAGATATCACAGGACACCATGACCATCTCTTGTGATAACATGAGCGTGGTACACATATCCCGCAATCCAGTCCAACATTCGTGCACAAAACATATTAGGATATGCGAGCACTTTATTCGTGAGTTAGTTGAGGAGAAGGTCGTATCCCTGAGTTATATGTCTACCGACCTCCAATTAACGGATATTCTGACGAAGCCTTTAGATGCCCTTAGATACGAGAGTCTTAGGAAGTCTTTAGGTATTTGCACAGTTGACTGAAGGGGTTGGTCCTTATCTAGGATAAGATGCATTGTCATGGTTATATCATATGATTCTTATTGCTAATTTGTATCATTTGTATTCTTATTTTTTCTTTTTATAATTTTTTCAAAAAATCCAAAAAGATTTTCTTTGTATAAAATTTTTAGAAAATCACAAAAAGATTTTTGTATTTTTTTTACACCTCTTATGAATAAGTATTTAAGATAGCCGAGTCACAACTTCCATTTCCATTTTCCACGTGAATGTTTGATCGTGACTTGAGATGCTACATCATTTCATCCATGTGCTTTACATTGTTTGGAGTCTTTGAGATGTGATTAGTGATATCTTTCTACATGTTTGGCTCCTTATCTCCTTTATTGCACACATGCACGACGTTATTTGATTATTGTACTTGTCTATCACATATTGTCTTGTGTGTTTTCATCTCAATTCTGTCTATACAACGAACCATATGCGATAAAACTTGACAAGATTGAAATGCATGTAAAAACCATTTGGTGAGATTGTGTGATTTTTTAAAAATGGGGAAGGGATGCGAAAGGTTCTCATTTAGCCTTTGCAAAATCTAAGCCACCGTTAAATCATACCTAAAAAATTGAGGCATTTTAATTATCCGGGGTCCAAAGAGGTTAAAAGATCCCGAAAAAATTTAAAGGCAATAAAAAGCAATACATGCCAAATATGGGCCATTAGGTTTCACCATCAATTCCCAAATGTTTGAGAATTTAAATCACCTCTAAATAAAATATAAATCTGAGGGAGTTTGGTTGGAGAATTTAAACGGGTTTGCACTTCCTTGAAAGTTCTAAAAAAGCATTAAATAGTTTTGGACGTTATTGGTGTGGAAATCACTTTGAGCTTTGATTTGTTGATTTAATTGAGTCAATTTCTTATAATTCCATCTTTTTACACCTAAGGAAGATGTCGAGTTCATTCGTTAGGAGTATCCAATATTCATCGTGTACATTTGTTATGTTTGTATGCATCGATTTTCCTATCGAATTTGCTCACACCCCTACATTTCCGCTATCATCGACTTGGTTGTTTTTGTGTTCTTTCATGGTGTGATTATTTGTTGTATATTTTGTGTGCAAATTTTTGAAAACTTCAAAAATAGAAAGTTTATTACCTTGTGACATTCTTCATTTGCATTTATTTGTGCTTCTCATATCTGTCTATTTGGGGACATCATAAAAATGGGTAGAATGAATTATGGGGGAGAATTGTTTGGTTGATTTATCAATGATTTGCTTAAACATAATTGATCTTTGATTTTTGCATGTCATCATATTTCAAACTGTTGCGTGTTATGGGTATCTTCTTTATCTCATGTGTGTAGTTATAAAATTGATGATTATTGGATTGCACACCCTGATGAGAAAAGCTGAAGATTTGAAGATGTTGGAGTTTGATTGACGACATGTCAGTTAGTATTCTCAGTTTGAGGGTTTAATGGGAATATTATCTTATATGTCATTTGCTTGCTTTATGGAGATAGTATAATTCGGATTTTTTATGTATGTACCGGCATAGACATAGGGGAGATTTGTTAGGACATAATTTTATAAATGTCCAGGGTAGAATCTAGGAATTTTCTATTTGTTCTAGATCATAGTATGTATGTCTGATACCTCTACATTCGGCACATCAACACGATCATCCACGACGACCTTGATCCGAATCCATGCATCCACCATCTCCACACGTGTATCATGCTTCATGCGACGTGCATCTCGAATCCATGCATCCACCATCTCCACACGTGCATCATGTTTCATTCGACGTGCTGCTCAATCATTCCCACTACTCCACTTCGCGTTATTGGTAAAATGGTTTATTGGAGTTTTTAATATTTGCATAAATATTTGGGAAACTTTTAAAAAATATTTTTCGAAGTCTGATTTGTTTTTAACACAGAAGCAGAAATTTTCTAAGTGTAGAGGCGGACTTTTCTTGGTCGTCGAGCTCATTCAAACGACATCGCTCCGTCGTTCAAGCGACATGAGGATGTCGCGCGATCTCGTTCAAGTGACAAGCGTGTCTCGCTCAAGCGACATGCCTATGTCGTTCGAACGATGCCACCACCTCAATTTTCGTATAAATATCTGTGCCCTTTCTAGACATTTTTCCAAGTCTTTTTCGTACACGTTTCTGCAATTTACAACCCCAAAAACAGACTTCAAGTTTTTAAGGTTTCATGCCTTTTTGATTCACAAAACCATTCCCATATATGTGTGTGAATCTTTAAACCTTTAAAGGATATTTTTTATTCATCTGGAGTAACTTGTGGAGAAGATGACTCTTTTCCATTGCTGCCCATCTGGAGTTCTTGTGGGAAATTCCAGCCAACGACATCAGAAACGACACATGAGGGTATTTCGTATGTCATTCTTGTTTTCAGTATAATCAGTGTAAACCGTTCTTTACAAATTATAGTGAAAATAAAACGTTTTTCCCCTTTGGGGGATTTTCCCTCATTCGTGTGTTTATTTGTGATTGAATGATTATTGCATGATTATACTGTCTTCAATCACACCTAGATGCATGTTTTAGGTTTTAATTGAAAAACTGAGTTTAATTAAATAATTTCTTGGTTTGAACAAAAGCGCACTCTCATAAACATACATATATATCATTCACTATATACGTATAATTGTATCCAGAGAGCTTGGACCTTGCGGATACATCCCTTGTATGCTATCCGGATCTAAGCATCATGCCGCATACTGAGACACCGGGTCGGAATCTCACCATCGATCCCATACATAAATGCATATAATGAAGGCGGTCATAAACATGCGTCCGGGGGTCGCAATCGTACCACATCGCACCCATCCGGTCTGTAAACCAACATTTATCTTCACACATGGATAGTGATCATACGACAGTCCTATAACTCGAGGAATCAATTCGATCAATGCCAGGGTGGATTTCCCACTACGCACAACCTCTCACGATAGAACTACCGAGTAGGTATGTTTAATAAAAATAAGTAACATACACATATACATACATTATATATATATATAAAGTACTGAACTCGAACGAATATCCCGTAGCCCACGGTTCACCTAATCCCGAAGTTCGAACCAACTTCCCGATTAATTATTTAAATTGTCACTCACTTGAATTACCGATTATTTTTACTCGAACCCATCTATTAGTTGGCCTATCACACGTATCCAAAACTGGAAAACATTTCTCAATAATCCCACAGTACCCCGAAAGCCCTACGGTCATTCTCCAAGCCCTAAAGGGTCAAATTGACGCACAAACAAAAACATGACAGGATAACAAATCAACTTAGTCCACTATCAGATCGAACTGATTCGGTTGAACGAATTGGTTCACTCCCTTAGCGAACCGGTTCAGTTTGTCAGACTTCTTGTCATCTTCTTCCTCGGGTTTTTCTCATCCAAACCCTTTAATGGAGTACCAAACCACCCCAAACCTCAGTTAGACCTCTTATATCATTATACTGATGTCCCAAAAGTACTAAAACATATATTTAACCACGAATCCTATATCAAATACCTAGGATTACAAATCAAACGTCAATTTAATTCAACCCTGAATTTTCTACAATTTGATTTTCAAAAGTTTAACCTTTCTATCAAAGTTCTACATGATCATCATTTTAATTCCAGAATTAATTTTGATATTTTGATGTGATTAATTCCAACTAATAATCAATTTAAATCAGAGATCCCATATCATCTAAATCTCTACATCAATTAACCCAAGTTTCAAACTTCATAACATTAATTACCAAATTTTTATCTCTAATCATGAAAATAATTAACAACGCATAATTGTTACTTAAAGAAAGCATATACTTGCCTTTGTGGATTAAAATTTGACGTTCTCTACATTTTGATGATGTGTTGAACTCGGAAATAGCTTCTCTTTCTCTTCTCCAAGCCCTTTTCCTTCTCTCTTTTTCTTTTCTATTCTCTTGAACTCTCTTTCAATCCCTATTGTGCAAAATATCAAATGTGGGTTTCGATCCACCTCCCCACCCTTTTAAATATAGATTATGCACTTTTAGGACTTAAAAATAGTATTAATTACGGATATAGGACAACAAACATTTCGTCTCCATTTGTAGCTCCTATTTTCAAATTATCGATTGACGTGGTATGCTGTGATTAGTTGACTTTTATGGATATGGGTCCGTGCCAGCGGCTTTATTAAAAAATAGGGACTAAAATTATAACAAAAATGTTTTTTGTCCTATTTCTAGAATACATATTACAATAGGTCCTAAATTTACAAAGACCCATTTAAATACTCCCTCAATTATCCTAATCCCATTTTCCCTCTTAACCCTAAGTGCAAAATGACCCTCGTACCCTTATACGGGTCCAGTTATGTTTCAAAAGTCTCTGAAACCCAATCATAACACCCAAGTACCTGTTCTGGATTATTTCAACCCTTCCCGGATCACTGATGCACTCAAAAAGGTCATCCGAATCACCCAACTCCAAATATGCTAACATCTCATTAACCGGGCCCGACGCGCACGTCTCCATAAATTATATCGATTCGCCGATGTAACACTTTATCGACTCATAATAATAAATTGTCGCTTTCACTCATAGGCAACATATAACAGCTCACATATCAATTTACATATCACACTAAGTAAATAATAATAATAATAATATTTATTAAACCTTTATATTACTTATTAATATTTACTAAAATCCAATTTAATTTCTACTAACTAAATTAATAATAGTGCGCACACACGAATTAAATAATAATAATAATTGTTGATGTAAAAAAATAGATTATATCTAATTATTTAATCACAGATAAATAAAATGAGATAAAGAACTTTTAAAGTGGTTCAGCCTTATGAGAATGGCCTACGTCCACTGTTTCTGTTATTACTGACTGTTTGGGAATTCTCGATTACAAGTTTTCTCAAGAAATTCCGATCCCCTTACAATGAGGATAATACAATGTATTTATAGCCCTAAGACTGTAATGTGAAAGGGTAATACATTCAATGCCCCCTTAAGCGTATACATCTGTATGATAATAAGCATTTAATGCGCAGTCAAACTGTTGGTTATCCGGCTATTAATGTTTTGTCCGAGGTGCATCTCGGACCGCCTAAGGTCCTCGGTACTCAAAAGTTCCTCGTTACTCAAAAGTTCCTCGGAGAGTTCTTGTAGGTCGGAGCGTATGAGCTGATCGGGGAAGCAGAGTTCCTCGTTGCAGTATGGTTCCTCGGAGTCAAGGTGTTGTTCGTAAGTGTTTGTCGTTGCCACGTAGATTGCCACGTGTCTTCACCCAATTGAGCCATGTCAGCAGACTAAATTTGGTATCAACAGAAGCCCTCAATGTTTCATAGTTCGAAAATTAAGGAGTGTGGAACATTCTTTCTCGAAATATGGCGGTTTTAAATGGTCATCCTGAAATTTAGGAGTATTTTCTTTTATATTTATTTCTTCTTCCAAATTCATAGAATCGGTCTTTTTTGAATTTTACTAACCGCTTCGATTCCCGCGCCTCTTTTGTCTGTTTAGCCACCGGTAACGTAACCGGCTCTTTTTGTAATCATTACTTTTACCCTTTCCCAAGGCAAAGTATTTAAACGTTGCAGAAAATCCCATCGTCTTCTACTTTTTCAAATTTGTCTCTTTGAGTTTTCCATCGTCTCTCTCTCCTGTGCGTTCATCTCTTCCATCGTTTGTTGTCAACAGACTCATCCCTTTCCTGTAAGATTTTCTTCTTTCTCTTTGATTTCCTTCTTTCATCATGGTTTATCCTGTAGAATCGATTGATAAGTTTCGCTCTGATTTCTCTATTCCCTCATGGGTTATTTTGGAAGAGCTTTCTGAGCCTTCAGACTATTTTCGTTTGGCTGAGGGACATTAGTTCCCCACTCTCTTTGTTGCTGAGTGTGGCTTTTCTTTTCCCCCAAACCCTCTATGTTTGGAATTCTGTCAATACTTTCACGTAGTTCCTGCAAGAATAGCTCCCAATACGTGGAGAATAGTTAACGGTGTTTATAGATTAAATCAAATTCATGGAACTCGTATAGGAATTCCTGAAATCATGTTTTGTTATAGATGGTCTGTGGGCGATAATAATTTTTTATTTAAAAACTAGGTTTTTAAATAGAGCTTTAGTGGTCAATCTCCCAGATGCCAATAGGGACTACTTTGAGCACGAGGTTGTTATGAAAAATTGGCAACACCCTCCATTAACTGGAGATGATGTTTACCAGGGTCCCAGATGTCCTCCCTATGGCAGTGGGATAGGTTGTTTTTATTTTATTTTCAAAATTATGCTTCCTTTGTGTTTGATAAAATGTGCCACTGATATTTTAATTTTGATTTATTTACAGTTGACAGCAAAAGAAAATCTCCAAAAGAGGCAGACATTAATATAAGGCATTTAAAACTTATCTGGAGTTTGCATCAGACTGTTGCCGACGAGCATATTAGGTCAGCTTCATATTTGCTTCAGTACAAGAGTTACACCTCCTCTTTTACTGCTCGTCCGGTGATAAGCGACACAGAACCAATACCAGCCTCTACAAGTTCTTCACCTGAGTCACATATTCCTTTAAGTGAAAGGATGAAGAAAAGAAGACCTCCTACCCTTTTTGAGAAACTTGCCTCTGGTGCTGGAGAGGCAAAAAGAAGTAAGCTTGATGTCCCAGGAGAAGGGACAAAGAAAATTAATTCACCTCCTTCAGCTGCTCTTGTGAAGGTGGTCGAGAAGTCCCCAGTGGCCCCGAGCAAGGCTGCTGCTCCAAGTGAGGTGATTATCATTTCTCCGACTAAGACTACATCGTTAGTCGAGAAAGTTGATGCTCCTCTGAGGAGGCTGAAGAAAATATCCTCTATCAATTTGGCTGAATCCATCTCTCAGCCCCCGACTAGTGGTGTTCCCATTTATTTTCCCCCGAGCTCTGCTTTGAGCTCGGTGAAGACTTGGATCATTCTCGAGATCCAAGGTATTGAATAAAACCTTTCTCAGGACACTGTTACCACATTAGCAGCTCATCACATTGCTTTTGTAAGTCCTATAGTCTTAAATTTTCATTCTTTCCTTTTTGTATCTGTGCACTGACTTGCTTTTGTTTTCTTTTCACAGTTGGTGAGCTGTTTTAATACAATTTTGAAGAAAGATGAAGCTATTAAAGCTTCAAGCTCCTCGTCTGGTGTAGAGGAAGCTTTGGTAGGCATGGCGTAGTCTCTAAAAGATTCTCGTCAGAAATATGATGATGATAAGGCAATTTGGGAGAAAAAGATTACTTCGACTGAGCAGGAGAAGGCTCAGGTTATTGAGGTCTTCAAGGGGTTGGAGAAAAAAATGAATGATTTGGAGAAGAAGAATAAAGAGCTTGAAGGGAAGCTCAAAAATGCTGGGGAGCTTGAAAATAAGCTTAAAGCTACTGAGGAGGAGTTGGGTCAACTTCGGGAAGTAAGCCGTCAGAAGGAGGAAGTTGAGAATAAACTGAAGGCTGCTGACAATCTTCTTTCCAAGAAGCTTTCCTCGGAGAAGACAAAGAGGAAATTGGCTGTGAAAAAATCTTTCAGGGTTGGCTGGGATAAAGGTTTGGCTGCCATGATGTCGCATGTGGAATATGGAAGCCTCAAATACTTTAGAGATGGATGGGTCGCAGCTCTGCAGGAGATGAAAGTTGATGAAAATTCTGAACTCTTTCAGCGACACATCCCTGGTCCCCCTCCAACTCCTGAAGAAGAAGAAGAGGATGAAGCTGCCTCTGAGGAATCTTCCATGGTGATGGGAGATCAAATTTCTCATCCCCCAACTATCCAGCCCACTGGAGAGGAACTTCAACTACCTGCTACTTCCTCCGAGCAACCTCCAGCACTTCTCGAGCAACCCTCTGCTCCATCCGAGCAACCTACCTCCTCGTCCCAGCCTCCCGAGAAAGTTTTGGGAGATAAGGAAAAGGTGTAGAGTTGTTCGAATTTCTCTCTATTTTATTTTTCTTTGTCAAATGTAACTTCTGAACATGTAACTCTGAACCTTGTACTTCTAAACTTTGTGATGTAATAAAATTTCAACTTTTACTTATGCATACTGTTGATTCTCTTCTTCATGCTCTGTTTGTACTCTTATTGATTATTGCTTTTTCTTCCTCTACTAGTTTCTGTCCAGGATGGAATTATTGTCTGCTCATGATACAAAGCTATTACGGCTATGCAATGAATATTTTAAAGCCGGTCATACAGACATGAGTGCAGCCCAAATCACTGACATCCTCGGTTATGGTGCTTCAGAGCAAGCAATTGAAGCCTATCAGTATTTGAAGTGCCTACTCGACCGTGCAGTGGCTAACAATGCAGCATACTATGATATGATTGAGGATCTCCAAGGAACTCTTGAAGAACTTCAGAAACAATATAAGGAATCCACTGCCCTTTTGCACGAGGGGTACGAGAAGAAGTATCAGCAAATCTGTGCTGATAAGGGATATGATAAACGGTTTGCTGCTTATGATGTGCGGGAGAGAACGTTGAAGGCTGAGGTCGAAGAGCACAGACAGATAGCTGAGTTATTAGAGCAAGAAAATAATAACCTGCAAAGAGAGGTGTCTCAGTTGAAGTCTGCAGCTTTCACCTCAAATGCTTTGATCCCAGTGACTGACGAGGGTATCTCTTTCTTGGAGGTCGAAAATGCTAACCTGAGGGATGAATTAGAAACCTTGAAGAGGTCTGGCCCTTCCACGTCTACTCGAGGACGAGCAAGAGCTCCTCGGGGATGAGCAAGAGCTGCTCGGATTCCTGTCAAGGAACAGAGGACTCAATCTGCTCTAGAGAACCAGGCCTTCCATCTGATGGCAAAGAACCAGGCATTGGCTGAGATGTCTAAGAAGATCAGGGATCTGGACGAGCAGCTTTCTGTGCAGAAGTCTGTCTTGGAGAATAAAGAACTCTTTATAAAAAATCTCCACGAGCAGCTGGAAAGATTGACATATCGATTCCACAAGCAGTCCAGAGAATTCTGGATGGCTGGCTACAACGAGGCTCTCTACCATTTGGATAATCGTATCCAAAATGCAAATAATGAGGGCTACAAATAGGGATGGTTGAATGCCTTAGGTGTGCTGCAACTCGAACAGGGTCATTACCTGTGGTATTACCATAATCCTGGGCTTCTCGACTTACCAGTGCCACCATTCAAGCTTGATATGAGTTGGATCCCTGCTCGGGCATCCTCCGTTTTCTAAATACCTTGGCGATTACAATCTCCATTCCAATGTCGAGATATCTCGTCCCGAGCACCTACTAGATCGACCATCTGTGATGAATATCAGGATGCTTGAAGATCTTAACTTCATAAATTCCCCTCATGCTTTAAATGATCCACCTGTTGGTGAGGAACCTGTTTCAAAAGCAGAGGGGAAGAAACCAATAGAATAGGAATCTTAATGTAATAAATTTGTATTTCATTCTTGATGTATTTTGTTCTACATTTAATGAAATAATTTTATTTACAAATCTTGACTGCCATTGTCTTGTAATTATAAAACACTTTGCATCTGTGCATGTATATCTGTTAAAAAGATAACAACATTATGTTATTTGTCGATCAACTGGAGTTTGTTAAAACTTATTGTCGACTATCTTGAATTTGTGGTAATCATTTGATGACTAACCAAAATTGATGATATTTTGTTTCTCGACTAACTTGGTAGTAATTTAAAAAGTCACGAGTATAAAAAATTTTGCTCGATCACTTTCTCGTACTCATAAAATGTTTCCGACCAACCAAGGTCGGTAAATTTTTCTTCTCGACCAACTACAGTTAGTGGGTTTTTCTTACCAACCAATCTTTGGCACTTTTTGGAATAGTTTTACTTCCCGACCAACCTTAGTTGGCGTTTTAGGAATAGATTTACTTCCTAACCAACCGAGTTGGCATTTTTAGGAATAGATTTACTTCCTAACCAACCAAGTTGGCATTTTTAGGAATATATTTACTTCCTAACCAACCAAGTTGGCATTTTTAGGAATAGATTTCCTTCCTAACCCACCAAGTTGGCATTTTTAGGAATAGATTTACTTCCTAACCAACCAAGTTGGCATTTTTAGGAATAGATTTACTTCCCGACCAACCTTAGTTGGCATTTTTGAGAGAAGATCCCAACCAACCTTAGTTGGCATTTTCGAGAATAGATCCCGACCAACCTTAGTTGGCATTTTCGGGAATAGATTTGAGTAGTCCGAGTTTTGCTGAGTAGTGTGTAGCACTAGTATTCTGCAAAAAAAATCCAATAAAAGTAAAGAACTGGGCAGAACATTGTCACTTTATTCATACTGATGAAACTGCATTACATGAGAGTTTACATTACTGATAATATTTGCGCAGATGTTCTGCATTCCATGCATTCTTAAACTTCTCCCCCTCTAAAGTTTCTATTTTGTATGTCCCTGGTCAAATAACTTCCTAAACTCGGTAGGGTCCATGCCAGTTTGTTGTGCTTTTGGATCACCTTATTTAGCACATAGGCTCCTTCTTTCAAGTCGCACTTCTTCACTCTCTTGTTGTAGAACAAAGCTGTTCATTGCTGGTAAGCATCATTTCTAATGGCTGCTTCTTCCCTAACCTCCTCGAGTATGTCCAAGTCTAACCTTCTCATTAAATCGCTGACAGGGCAATTAAAATTTAGTATTCTGTGTGTTGGGAGACCCAATTCGGCGGGTATAACAGCTTCACTTCCAAATGCCAGCATATATGGACATTCCCCTGTTGCTGCTCGGGGAGTAGTTCGGTAAGCCCATAACACTGATTGTAGCTCGTTGATCCAGTTTGCTTTCGCATCGTTCAGTCTTTTTTTCAAACCATTCAGCAGTGTTCTGTTTGTCACTTCAGTTTGTCCATTGCTTTGAGGATGGACTGGTGCCGAGTGGATCTTTAAGATATTTGACTGATGACAATAGGCAACGAACTCCTCGTTGTCAAATTGTGTTCCATAGTCTGTGATGAAGGCATGAGGAAGACCATATCGACAAATGATGTTCTTCCAAATAAATTGGTACACCTTGTCGTATGTCATATCAATGAGAGGCTCAGCCTCAACCCATTTAGTAAAATAATCCACAGCGACCACGAGATACTTAAATCTTCCCCTGGTCGTCGGCAGTGGCCCAACCAAATCTATTCCCCATATGGCAAACGGCCAAGGGGAAGTAATGGGTGTCAATAACGCTTGGGGAGTTCTTCGGATGGAGGAGAAGCGCTGACACTTGTCACATTTCTTAGCATAGGCTATGCAATCAGCCCTCATCGTCGGTCAGTAGTATCCTTGAGTCATCATTATTTGCAAAAGAGTCCGACCTACTACATGGGCTCTACAGGACCATTCATGGACCTCTTCAATCAAATCTTTCACCTCGGTGGGATGCACACATCTTTGCAAACCTGCTATAATTCCTCGTCTGTATAGAATACCATTAGTCAGTACATAACAAGCAACCTTAAACTTCAGTTTCTTGGCTGCAAGTTTATCAGTTGGTAATTCCCCTTTCTCAATATATGCCCTGATAGGATCCATCCATGATGACCCTAAATCGAGGGTATTAACGTTTATCGTCAGATCTTCATCTATACTCCGACCAGCTAAAACTTCAATTGTGATTGTTCTTCGCAGCTCGGAACGAGTAGCTGATGCTAATCGAGCTAAGGCGTCTGCTCTTGCATTCTCCATTCTTGGTATTCTGAACCAGCTGAATAGTAGCAAATTCCGACACCAATTCCTTCGCCTTTGCATGATATCTGATCATTAATTCTCCTTTGGCTGCATATAATCCCGTCATTTGATTTATGACCAATTGTGAGTCACTGAAAATAATAACTTGTTCTGCCCCCATGGTTTTTGCCAAACTAAGACCTGCAATCATGGCTTCATATTCAGCCTCATTATTCGAAGCTTTGAATTGGAAACGTAGGGCGTATTCTATGTCGACCTCATTCGGACTGTTCAAAACTATCCCTGCGCCACATCCTGTAGTACAGGATGAACCATCCATATACAGACTCCATATAGGCAACTCGTCTTCAAATTGCTGATCTGAAAGAGTTCCTCGGTGGAAAATTTTTTGCTTCTTTTCACCATCTCCTGATATTTCTTGCTGTTCTTCGATCATCTTTTCTTGCCCTTTTACCAACCTAAGCTGGTCTGGGCTCGAATTTGATGATGCTGTAACATCTACTTGCCCTTTTACCAAGCTAAGTTGGTATGGGCTTGTATTTGATGATCCTGTAACATCCACAGGTTTATCAGTGAGCAACTTTTGCTCCTCGGGGGTATCAGGATAGGTGAACTCTGCTATAAAATCTGCTACCGCTTGCCCTTTTAGCGATGATCTGGGTTCATAAACTATATCATATTCACCAAGTTCTATTGCCCAGCACATCAATCTTCCTGATTTTTCTGGTTTATGAAGGGCTTGCCTCAATGGCATATCAGTATATACTACTATGGTATGAGCCTGGAAGTATGGCTTCATTCTTCTACTTGCCTCGATCAATGCTAGTGCCAATTTTTCCAGCCTTAGATATCTGATCTCTGCTCCTCGGAAGGCCTTACTTGTGTAGTAGATTGGTTTTTGTACTCCATTCTCCATTCTTATCAATGCCGAACTAACTGCATTCTCGGACACTGCCAGATACAAGTATAATATTTCTCCCATCACTGGTCTGGATAACAGTGGAGGTGTTCCTAAATATTTCTTCAAGTCTTGGAAAGCCTTCTCACATTCATCATTCCACTCAAAAGTTTTTCGGAGCATCTTGAAGAATGGGAGACATCGATCAGTTGCTCGCGATACAAATCTGTTGAGTGCTGCTACTCGTCCTGTAAGACTTTGCACCTCTTTCTTCGTCGTTGGGGATCGCAGCCCTAACAGAGCTTTGATCTTTTCAGGGTTAGCTTCAATGCCTCGCTGATTGACAATGTACCCGAGAAACATGCCTTCTCATACTCCAAATATGCACTTCGTCGGGTTCAACTTCATTTGATATTTATCTAGTTGATCAAAGGGCTGGCTTAAGTCAACTAGATGATCAGCAGCTTTCTTGCATTTTATCAGCATATCGTCAACATAGACTTCCATATTGCAACTGATTTGTTCTGCAAACACTTTGTTCATCAGCCGCTGATATGTTGCCCCTGCATTTTTCAAACCAAAAGGCATAACATTATAACAATAAGTTCCCCTAGTTGTAATGAAATAAGTACTCTCCCTGTCTTCAGGTTTCATTTTAATCTGATTGTAACCAGAATAAGCAACCATGAAACTCAGTAGCTCGTGTCCCGAGGTAGCATCCACTAGTTGACCAATTCGGGGCAGCGAAAAGTGATCCTTTGGGCATGCTTTGTTGAGGTCGGTGAAGTCTACACACATCCTCCATTTGTTGTTCTTCTTTTTCACCATCACCACATTTTCTAACCAGTCTGGATATTTAACATCTTCAATAAAACAAGCTTTCTGGAGCTTCTCGACTTCCTCCTGTATAGCTTGATTCTTCTCGGTACTGAATACTCTTCTTCTCTGCTTCACAGGCTTGATCTCCTTATTTACATTGAGTTCATGACATAAGAAATTTGGGTCTATCCCAGGCATATCCTCATGACTCCACGCAAAAGTTTGCTTTCTGCTTCTTAGGAAAGTTATCAATTTATGCTTTAGTGAGGCTTCCAACGACGAACCTACTTGAGTAGTTCGTTCAGGATGCTCGTCGTCCAAAATGATGTTTTCAGTAGCTTCCACCACTTGACCCTTCATGAGTTGCGACTCATCTCTAGGATCCAATGTTTCAATTTTTGCACCTTCATCCAATTGATAGGTGGTGGTCTTTTTCCTTGATTCCTCCATTTCCTCTTGCTCGGCGGATGAATAATAGCATTCCCAAGCTACTTTCTGATCACCTTTCACAACTCTTACTCCAAAATTTATTGGAAATTTTAGGCATTGATGTCCCTTGGATGGTACAACTTCAAACTTCTTCAATCCTACTCTTCCCATGATGATATTGTATGATTATTGAACATTCTTATCCATCACGAAGAAATGTATTCTTTCTGTTCGACAAGCAGGCCACGTACCAATGAATATATCCAATTTGATCCTCCCAAGTGGAAATACTTTCTCTCCAGCAAAACTGAGGAGGGGTCTATGATAAGGCTCCAGTTGAGACAACGTTAGATTTAAACTGTCGAAGCACGAATAGAACATGATGTCTGCCGAACTACCATTATCTACCAGTACTCTTGAAATCATTACCTCCTTCATCCTCATTTTGATCACCAATGGGTCATCATGAGGATATAGAACACCTGCGAGGTCATTCTTTGAGAAACCAATGACCAATTTCTCTTTGTTCACCTTCCTCGGGCGATCCTCCGCAGCTAGATTTATTCGTTAAATGTATGAGCAAGCTTGAGCCTCACAGAGGTAAGCTTTTCTCTCTGCAGTAAGGTCTCCTCCTCCTGCATCTCCACCTGTAATAACATTACAGTCAAATGACCCAACGCGTATTGAAAATACCTCACGTTCTGGCTGTCTTGGTCTCTTGGGAAGATCGGGGTCGTCTTCTGGATCAACTTCATGGTCTCTTTTCTTGTTCTCCTCTACTCGACGAGGAGATCTAGACCTCTCTCTTGTTTGGTCGTTGTTTCTTCTATCATTCCTTCGATCAACATACTTTGTCAATTTTCCTCGTCTGATGAGTGTTTTAATCTCATTCTGAAGAGCTATGCAATTTTTGGTCATATGGCCATGATCTTTGTGAAGCTCACAATATTTTGCCTTATTCCTCCTGTCAGGGTCTGCCTTCATTTTCTCTGGCCAGTTTAATTCCTCATTGTTCTTGATTTCTTCTAGAACATGGTTGATATCTTTCTTTAAAGGAGTATAATTATCAAATTTCTTTAATACTTCCCATGACGACCTTATTTTTGGGTGTTTGTCAGTACCATTGTTCTTATGCTCTTTCTTCTTAGCTTTATCACCTTCCACCTTGGTTTCTTTGGCATCTAAATTCTTCTTCGCAGCCATAGCCTCCTCGGCATTCATAATCTTGGCCACTTTTCCCATCAGATCTGACATGGTTCTAGGTGGATCTTTGGCCAAAGTGTAGTACAACTTATTGGGCAGTAGTCAACTCATCAAGGCGGTAATCGCTATCTTTTCCTTGTAATCAATGACTTCGAGTTTCTCGTTATTAAAACGAGTTATTTAATCTCTAGTACTTTCACCAGCTTTTTGTCTAACACTTAACAAATGTGCTACTCGTTTAACTGGCTTTGCCCCAAAATAGAAATTCCCAATGAATAACTCGGCCAGTTGGAAAAAAGTTGAGATCTTACCCCGAGGAAGATTATTATACCATATTGGAGCAGATCCGGTAAGAGTTCCCGAGAATGCTCTACATCTCATCTCATCTCATCTGGAACAGCATAGATGTCGGCTGCAGCTTGGTATTGTTCTATATGAAGGACATGGTCGGTCTTTCCATCATATTTGGGGGTCACAACAGGTGCTTTGAACTTTGATGGTGTTGGAAAATCTACAATGGCCGGGACAAAAGGTGTTCCTTGAATAAAAGTTCGTTGTAGAGGGTTCTTGGCTTTAGCCATTTCCCCTTATCTATCCTCCAGCCTCTAAATAGAGCCTTTCCATGCATCGTTTCCTTCCTTGGGCCTATTGGTTCGAGCAACTGATCGCCTTGATGTGGCTTCCTGGGATCTATCTTGACGAGCAGCTAGTCGCGACTGGGTAGATCCTTCCCTTAAGTCTGATGGTCGTCGAAAACTCCTCGATGCGGCTCTAGGAGGACTTTTGCTCCTTCTAGGACATAATCGATCAAAAGGAGATATTCTGCTTAATCTTTCTAGTGCACTGGTCCTTTTTGGAGAGAGAGTTATACGTTGTTCAGTATCTGTGGCTCGTACCGACGAAGTTCGTCCAGGTTGATAAGAAAAATCTTCAGACTCCTCAGTACGATATGAATCGGTACGCCTAGTACGCGAAGAAGGTAAATGGGTATTTCTTTGAATACTTCGCGATTCTGAATGGGTTGGTGCACTGCCATGGAGGGTTCGTATGAGTTGTCGCATAGTTTCTTGCATGACTGTTTGGCCCTGGGCCAGATTTGTCATTATTCTAGCCAGATCTGGAATATTGGGCGAGCAGATGGATTTGGAGGGCTTCCAGCGTTTCGATTGCTGGGTTCTGGAATATCAGCCATTTGCGATGAGTTGTTTTTGATGAAAAACGATATTACCAGTCGTTTCCCACAGATGGCGCCAATCTGTTGATGTAAAAAATTAGATTATATCTAATTATTTAATCACAGATAAATAAAATGAGATAAATAACTCTTAAAGTGGTTCAGCCTTATGAGAATGGCCTACGTCCACTGTTTCCGTTATTGCTGACTGTTTGGGAATTCTCGATTACAAGTTTTCTCAAGAAATTCCGGTCCCCTTACAATGAGGATAATACAATGTATTTATAGCCCTAAGGCTGTAATGTGAAAGGGTAATACATTCAATGCCCCCTTAAGCGTATACATCTGTATGATAATAAGCATTTAATGCATAGTCAAACTGTTGGTTATCCAGCTATTAATGCTTTGTCCGAGGTGCAGCTCGGACCGCCTAAGGTCCTCGGTACTCAAAAGTTCCTCGGAGAGTTCTTGTAGGTCGGAGCGTATGAGTTGATCGGGGAAGCAGAGTTCCTCGTTGCAGTATGGTTCCTCGGAGTCAAGGTGTTGTTCGTAAGTGTTTGTCATTGCCACGTGTCTTCACCCAATTGAGCCATGTCAGCAGACTAAATTTGGTATCAACAACAACAATAATAATAATAATAATAATAATAATAATAATAATAATAATAATAATAATAATAATAATAATAATAATAATAATAATAATAATAATAATAATAAAAGTATGAGGTATTACACTGATTTAGGTGGGCAAATTTGAGCAAAGGCCCTTGAAAGATCGTCGATAAAATTTCCCTTGATAGTTAAGGTAAAAACGTACTAACTGGATTTTTAACTTGTGGGTCTCTTTGTCATCCTCGGGAAGATCTCCATTCTTTAGATAGGCAATGATGGGGTCCATTAAAGATGGGATCAACTCAGTTTTCATAATCTTTGGTGGTGTTCTTAGTTCATTAATGCTCGATCGACAAATGTATTCCACTTTAATTGTTCTTTTCAGGTTGATGTCAATTGTTTAGGCCAATGTAGCTAAGGCATCTGAGAAATGCAAGTGCTAGTAGGGTTATATGGATTGTCAAAAACTAATTTTTCAATTAATCAAACGAATTATACATTAATCTAATTTTAATTTAGCACCATTTGAACATACGCTGTGGAAAACTATTAACCAATTTTATCTTACCCCAAGCATGCATCTAACTGATTTTAAAGAATAATATAAATCAATCACACAATATCGCGATGTACGAGGAAAACCTATAATGGGAATTTTTTTGGATGGCATAGCCTTAACAAATCCACTATGACATAAGTATCATACAAGGATGAATTAAACTTTCTCACAAACTCGATCCCTTCAAACCTTGATGTAGTTTTCTCTCCTTGAACCTTATTCACAACTATCGATGGATGCCTTCCAACAATCTTTACAATGCAAGAACCTCTCGTATCTCGATCTCTACCGATTTTTTTAATTTTGGCTAGTAAAACGTTATCGCAACGAAACATGGAATCTAACGCATGAAATAAACTCAACGATAATGAAGAGTAAACTTGATCTTAGCATTCAAACGTGAGATCTCAAACTAATATATTACGTAAAAACTTGGATATCAAAGCATGGGTGTAAACTAGGATTAAAGAGGCTCTTGGTTTGATATATAAAACTATTTTCGCAAATCCTCTCTTAAAAATTATTGTGCCAACCCTTATATTTATATATTTTCATAAAAATTTGGCGGCATACATTACGAGGAATCTCGTTTGAATGAAACTCAAGATCGTTCAAACGAGATCACAAATCTCGTTTGAAAGAGGATCGATCGAGGTTCCAATGCAATGCTTATGTAGAAACATTATGTTCTCATTTGATGCTCATTCAAATATCGTTTGAATGAAACCCCTCAAATCATTTGAACAAACACATATAACTCGTTCGAACAAAAACATAAAACTTACTTGACCGAAAATTAAACTTTGTTCGAACGACTTTTAAAATAGTTTTTCTTGAAAATCCTTTTTCGAAAAAACGCCTCAATAAACTTTTAAAAACTTAAACACCCAAAACTAAATCCAAGGATTAATATAATATACCATTCATACCCTTTTTGAGATCCATAGATAAAGATGAAACTCGACATAGAAGTTAATGTCCCCTTAACTCGATCGCAATGATCTTCAATGCATCATAGGCTTTAAGGACAAACCGAACATAATCCTAATATTTGTCCAAACAGAATAAAGCCAATATTATAATTTTTTACAATAAATATTGACATATTAAAAAATTGTTCTTACAAATCTCCCCCCTTGTCTATTCCGGGACAAAACCAAAAATAAAAAACTACTAAGCCTAAGAGTACCTATGTCCGAAATCGAGATGGACGAAAGGTACTTGACTAAAATCTCTTTTAAAATTGTGACAATGTTTTATTTCAAGTTGAAGTTTGGGTAAAAAACACAAAGATTAATGTGTATGTCATAAATTATTTTCTAAGTAGGTTACGATAAATTTTATCTTCAATAATTAATTGACTTAATCTAATGCAAAAAGGTAAAAATATAGCACAACACCAAGGCATACGAGGAAAACCCCATAACGGGAAAAAAACTTGGGATGATAGAACGACAAATGTACAATGATAAAGTTTTACAACCAGAAGACATATTTTACAACCTCACAATGCTATGACCGTCTGGACACCTTTTCACACCACATCCTTTGCAGAGAGAACCGACAAATGAAGAACGCTACACAACCGCCACCGATTTTGGTCCACAACCAATGTCGCCAAATCATACATCAATAAATTTATTAGTTTAAAGTTTGAAGAAAACTTTATTATTCCAAATTTTGGAACAAATATGAGAAGCCTCCAATAAGTGTAGTACCACTTTCTAGGTGTGTGAAGATCCTAAAATGAAAGTGTATTTGAAAATAATGGCTTAACTCACAAAATATATTTTGGGGATAAATGAAATCCAAAAATAACACAAGAACAAATTATAAAGAGACTTGTTCAAGGTATAAAAATATTTTAAAGCAAACAAAATTTACTTTAAAATAATTTTAGATTTCACGAGTATTTAAACTTAAAATATCTGAGGAATATATTGAAGAGAAAAATAAGATAAAAAAACTTGGAATAATAAAAGATTCAACAAAAAAAGAAGTTTTTATATCTTACAAAGATTTTTCTCTCCTAAAATTGATTCTTGTGGCAAGAAGGATTTAGAAAAAAAATATTTTGTCCACAAAGAGATCACAAAATTACACTTATTTTACACAGTAATGAAGTCAAACCTTCTTGTGCCTTGCCCTTATATCTAAGGGGTCTTGGTGTCGAAAAAGGCTCGTGGCGTATATGTGTGGATTAGGATTAGCGCGCCCTTAACAAGAGCACATTAAAGAATCGTTATCCTTTGCCAACGAGAGATGTTTGATTCCCATTTGACTATTTAAGGGAACCCAATTACATATACCACACAAACTTGCAAGAGAAGCCTGGGGGGACAAGCAGGTAAGTAGACTTACATGAAGTAATAAGTGAAAAAAGTAAAGAATATATATTCAAATATTTTGTGTTGCATGAAGACTGAGGAAGATGGGCACAATCTATTGCAAAAAGTATCTTTTTACGCCAGACTGACTCTTCTCGTTGGAGCATCGCTACAACTTGGAACTTCTTCCCTGGGGTGAACATTCAACGGCAATACTGAAGAGAAATTTCTGGATCATGGCGCGACTAACAAGAAGCTGTATGTCCCTGCAACGAAGGAAATCCTCGATGTGGCGAAAGTTTTGCGATAGACATGCAATAACCATATAAAATGTAAAACATAAGATTCAAAATTGTTTTACTTGGATTCCATATAATGTGTAAAGGTTTGTATAAACACACAGACATACGCAAATGGTTTTCATTAAGAGAAGTACTAGTGTGATAAAATGAATGTGATTATAGGTGTCCACTATCTTCCTAATGGTGATATAAAAAGATACGTATGAAGGGTGAGGGTGTTCATTTGAAGGATTTGCATGACGTTTTGTTAGAACGATCTCAAGGAATTGACTCAAAGTATATTTAGTCAATGAAATAAGACAATCTAGACCTATTGGGGCACATGAGTATAATGTATACTCTTTCTATCTTCCCCATTGTCTATTATGTGATAAAATATACGAAAAAAATATAATTTTTTTATAAGAAAACCTAGCAACCTATGCCATAAATACATAGGCCCGACCAAAGGCAAGGAGACTATCCTATACTATATATCTTCAATTGTAAGAATTTTAAATATATCTTTCATCTGTTAAGTTGTTATACATTCTAAACAATAGATATGATAATACCAATGTAATGAATAGTAAACATGTGTTGAATTAGGTATAAAAGTTGATTCATCATTCAAAAAGTTTATATTCAATTTTTAATATGGAAATATCATGACGCTATAGCTAATATTGGAAATTTCACTTCATTATTTGAATATATACATTTTTTATTTTAGTTTCTCATGAAACACATCAATATATCTTCATTATTAGAACTCCCCCTTAATCTAATCTTTATCCTCATTTTTGTCATGGAGTTGACAAAGGTAAATAAACACCAAATGAAGAAAGTGTGCTAACAAAGATCATATAATAAGGTATTTTAATTGGAATTAAGTAAATATAGTATATGAAATTTAAGGAATGTAGTCCAAATTCCCCCAAAGTCATGGAAACACAATAAAGATAAACTAGAGCACGAATAACAGTGAAGTTCACCACTAGGAATAATTGTGAATCACAGGTGCAAGTCAACAAGTACATAACATGGAGTAATCGGCAATAATGCAAGAGAGTGAATAAAAAGCCTAAATAATCCAAGTTGTGTCAAGTTAAGACACATAATATAATGATAAAAAAATCACATAATGAATAATCAATAGAAAAATTGATCTCAAGATAAACGATATTATAAAAATGTAACAAGACCTCCAAAGAAACAACTCATATCTTCCACCAAAGTTTGTAGTCCCACTTATTAAATACTATCATCAAATCCATAATATCCATGGTGATAAAATAAAGTCACAAACCAAAAACATATATCCTAACAACAATAAACAAATACAAACTAATAAATAAACCATCATTGTTTAAGACCACCGAAAACAAAAGACATCTAAAACAAACACCAAAAGATGTATCACCACCAACAGAAAATAACACCACCACCACCTATGCATTGTCACCATCGTCGGGGGAGAGCTCATGATAAGAATGAAGAAATTGAACCTTGGAAGATAGATCAACCAAACCCCTCTACATGACATCCATTTGTATAAAGATCGAGGTTTGAAATACATTTTGAGATTTTCGGATTGCCAAAAATTATTGGGACATGAAAAGGTGGGTGGCCGTGATGTTAGGACGTAGAAGATCTGCAACTCGATTATAAATCTGACATGATCATTGGTTACATTTGAGCCAGTGGATACCCGGGACAACATAGTCCTATGACGAGGTTTGAAGGTGCACCACCGAGACCTTAGGTGAGAACTTTTTTTACTTCATCAACAACATTGGTAGGTGAAGGTGTCTTATATAGTTTCTTCTTCCCATTGTGGAAAGTCACATGTGATCATTTTCCCAGCTTGTCCCTTTGTCACTCGAAAAAATACGGACGTTTCTTGCTAAAAATAAGCGAGTAATGAGACGTCCAAAAAATGAGCAGGACGATTACCCTTATCATTGCTTTTAATGCATTCAACCATCATCTTGAACATCAACTAACCTAAATGCAAGTTAACAACAATACCAACAACATGGAAAATCTAACAACTGTAGGAAGGGATGGAATAATGATGCGAGTTTTGGGTGATATTTGCTTAAAAGATGATGTAGAGAAGGTAGTAAAAATCCATGAGCCTTTTCTATTCCAAGGCCCTTTGAGGAGACCAACTGACTTCTCCACCAGTTATCTTAGTGACCACCATAATTTCACTTGGAGTGGTGTCGGCATCATATGGGTTTAGGGTGCACATGGTTTTAGTTAGTCTGGTTCCACTACTAACTCGAAATTGGAACCAGGATTGATCAGTTCTATATTTTTGGAACCAGAATCAAAACAATTATGTCTAGAACTGAGCCATTCTTAGCCGAAGGTTCTTGGGTTGGTTTGAATAGGTTCTCAATTCCAAAAATGTACAAATTTAAATAATCAAAACAATAAATTTTCCTCAAACACAACCTAACAATATACTCTAAGAAAATGTTATAAATTCAATCCAAATCATAAAAGTCAAAATTAATTTCAAACTTATAAACTAAATAGAAATAAAAAAATTCCTATATATATAAAGCATTGAAAAACATTGTAGGATCAAAATGGTTTTAGTTTGGCCTAGATTTTGGGTTCAGTTTTGAATCGGATTGGTTTATGGTTTAGTTCCATTTGTGTTAGTGCTAGAATCTGAAACCGAACCAAAGAAATTGGTTATGTAATTTTTAAAACCAGAATCGAACTGTCACGAGAAAAAACCAAACCAACTCGACCCAATTCACCCGTTTTGGTTCAGTTTGTGAATTTTTTTGGTTCTATTACACATCCCTAATATGGGTTTTGACATCGGGTAAACCATAAGTTTCCCCAAGGAGGGTTGGATTGATAATCGAAATGACATGAACGATAGAGGTAAATCTAGTCTCAGTCGTCACAATAGTAGTGTAAAACTGTCGAACAATATCGGGATACATTTGCTCATTATCAACTTATTGGTTCGCAATGTTCTTCCAATTTCTTTCCTAACCATGATTTATACAGCGGGAGTTCCAGTCTATATTGCGCTCATGATGAACAACAAGTTAACAAAAATTCTCTAACCGATAGTAGTCATCTTGATTTATGAACAACAGAGAGGAAGGAGGTGAGTGAGTGGATGGATCGACAGAAGAGAGGCGTTTATTTAAAATGCTAGAAAGACCGTGAATTGTAATTGAAATAATTAATCATAAAAAATAGATTTAAGAAATAAACGCAGAAAAGAAGTCCAAAAATGGAATAAGTTTCAACCCTTGGTGCAACAGGCCAAGAATATCACGAACTCATAACCAAATTACCCAAATTTAGAGCAAAAACATATAATAAAAGTTAAATCCATGGAATTCAACTAATATAGAATGAGATACTATAAAAAAAGTTTAATATAGATGAAGAACAACTCTAAAAATATGTAAATACTACGACATTTTTTTTAAAGCCATAAAAATGCTAAAAAGAGTCAAAAGTACCAAATCTAGAAAAGAAAGATTAAAAGAGTTTTACATTAGTGTTTTTAGAAGAGAAAATCACGAGGAAACATCCAAGAACCCTTCGAATGGATCAAAAAATGGAGTAGGGTCGAGTGTTCTCAAAAGTATAGAGAGAAAGAAGGTTTTGAAAGTGACAAAATAAAAGGACTATTCGCATCTTAAAATTCTAGTGTTGTTACGAAGAGAGAAATCGTTGGTCGCGATGGTCGTTGCAGCGAGGAAAAATGTCATTGTGGTGAGGAAAAATGTCGTTGTGGTGATAGGCCTTTGCTAGTCGCAAGATTGATCACAAAATTTTAAAATCCTCAAATAAGTGTTCGAATCAATGAACTCCTCACAAAAGACACAAAGTGATCAGTCTCACATGATCCACTTTCTGAAATGACTTAGAGAAATAAAATTTGATACATTTTCGTCATGAATTGTCACAGTTAAGGTTTAAATTGTTTTTCCAAGTACTATAAATAAATAATAAACTAGCTAGTTAAAGATTCATAGCATGTTTCAAGTAAATCTAAAAGAGCATATAAAAGATAGCTTGTGTGGAAGAAATAAGTGTACAAACATGAGCATTTGTTCAATGAAATCAAAACAAATATTGAAAGAGAGGTTTTACGTAGAATTCTCAAACTTTAAATGATTTTGATTGAAAAAGTCTCATTTTCCTCAAAAACTAAAATCTTCAACAAGCGATTTTTTCTTCCTCACTAAACGATTTTGGTTAAAACCTTTAGTTTCACGTCCTTGATGTTACTCAGTTTTTTATGGATACATATATTTTAAACATTGTTTGAAAAAAATCTTGCATGCGGTGGATTTCATACATTCATTACTAAAGGTGGGGAACTATTTTCAAGAAAAAGGTAGCTCTCACAATTCGATAATTGTAGACCTTATCATATCATCTCTCATGATTATAAAATATAGTATTTTCAACTCCAACCATGAAGATATAAATCTCACAATCACTAAGGTTAAAATGAAAACCCTTTTTAATTCACATATATTTTAAAAATTCCATAAAGCATTACTCGAAAGTGTTTTGTTCTTTAGTTCATAAGATAACACTCAAAATGTAGTGCAGTGTAAGTGAGATGAATCACAACATGTACTCAAGATAAATTAAGCTCGAAAAATCACAAATTTTCAAAGCTTTTGAATTCTAAATGTAGAGTTCATAGTCAGAAACCCAACCACAATATAAATATCATGTGCAAACAAGTCAAATAAATTGTTTAAGCATTTTAGCTAGGTGGCATATAAGCATACAATCACAAAAGTATCGAGAAAAAATATGCAAGAAAAGAATTATAAGATTAGAATGAGTCACGGAACAAGATAAGAGACCTAAGGAGTCCTAGGCAGGGGTGAAACCTTCTAACAAGTAGAAGTCGAGGGATAAAGAAATGATTAAATATAGTTTCCGAGTCTAACTTATGTAAATGATCTTTCCTGATCCATATTTGTCTAACTTGAGGTGAATCAGGAGTAGGTAGAATCGCGGGAATAATAATAATTTTTTGCCCCTTTTCTTATGAACATGCCGAGGATGTTCATGTGATTTTTCCAAAGCGTTATTCTTTCCAAAGCTATAATTCTTCCTAGCATTACGAAAGTGTGAGGTTGATTTAAGAAAATAACAAAATTTTCTCAAATATCCTTTCATTTTACAATAATTACATTTATAAATTCTAGGATGAGACACATGAGAAGAAGTCTTGGGAGAAACCCTATTTAATTGTTGAACCTTTTTCAACTTAAAGCAAAAATCCTTATGATGACCCTTATTATGAAAATAAGAGCAAATACAATCTCTAGTGGGTCTCTTATCATTAGGATTATGATCTTTACAAATAAGAGGTCGCATATTGCATTTCTTTTTCAAATTGTTCATCCTATTATGTTTCCTCTATTTATGAAAGCTATGGAAACCATGATTAGAAGCGGATGAATGATTTGACATTAAATGCTTCTCGTTCAAAGCTTTTCCTCTTGGAAGTTCACAATAGCTTGAATCTAGTTCCTGAGATAAATATTCAACTTTCTTTAAAAGTTTGGCACTAAGATTAAGACTATTTTGAAATTCCACTTTTAAAGTATCCACAAGTATGGTTTAATCATCTCATTCCTTCTTCAACGTGGACACACATTCTTCCTCAACTAAAGGTAACTTCGTATCTTTAACTAATTCAATAAGAAACTCTAAAAAGTCATTAAAGTTGAAATCTAGAACTTTAAACTTGGGATGGGGGGGGGGGGGGGGGGGGGATAAACATGAGCAATAATAGATTGAACATATTTATTCTCTTCTTTAACATAAGTAAGCTCATTAAAAAGTTCAATTTTTTCATTTTAAGGGCTTAAATGTTATGAAGCAAAATATCCCAATCAAAAGTGAATCAAGAAGTTTCATAGTCTTCATCTTATTCGAAGGCTTTTTCTTTGTTCAAATGTTTCACTCTCATAGAAAGTTTAACATTGGTTTTAGATAAATTATTGCTTTGAGAAATAATCGAATCAAGAGAAAAACGGAGTTCATTACCTTCACAATCACTAACACGAGTACTAGAAATGTTTGTGCTAGAATGATTCAAAATGTTGGACGATGTGATAACTCTGCATAATTTGATCTAGCTCTAGTTGATAAAATCAAATAATGAAATATCTAGCTCTGATACTAGTTAAGAATACGTGTGCTCAAAATCGAGATGGATGAAAGGTACCTAATGAAAATCTCGTATCAAATTATGACAAGGTTTTATTCTAAGTTCCAGTCAGTGTAACAAATAAAAATTCTACGGTCTACGTGACAAATTATACACCGAGTAGATTATACCAAATTTTATCTTCAATAATTAGGTGACTTAATCAAAGTGAGAAAAGGTAAACAATATAGCACAACACCAAGGTGTGCGAGAAAAAATCCACAACGAGAAAAAATATTAGGCCACCAATACGACAAATGTACAATGGTAGAGTTTTACAACTAGAAGTTAAAGACTTATAACCTCACAATGCTATGACCAATTAAACACTCTTTCACACTATATCCTTCACAAAGAGCGTCGACAACTGAACAATGCTACATGATCACTATCGATTTTGGTCCACATCCAATGTTGTCAAATCATACACCAATAAATTTCTTTATTTAAAGTTTGAGGAAAACTTTGTTTTAATAGTTATTGGAACAAAGATAAGAAGCCTCCAATAAGTGTAGTACCACTTTACACGTGTGTGAAGATCTTGAAGTGAAAGTGTATTTTAAAATAATGGCTTAACTCGCAAAATATATTTTTGAGATAAGTGAAATCTAAAAATAACATAAGAACAAATAATAAAGAGATTTGTTCAAGGTATAACAATATTTTAAAGGAAATAAAATTTACTTAAAATATTTTTTAGATTTCCCAAGTATTTAAACTTCAAATATCTCAAGAATACATCGAAGAGAAAAACAAGATTAAAAAAACTTGAAAGAATACTAGATTCAACAGAAAAATAAATTTTTATATCTTAATAAGATTTTTCTCTCTTAAAAATAATTCTTGTAGCAAGAAGGATTTAGCAAATATTTGTCCACAAAAAGATCACGAAATCACAATTATTTCACACACTTGTAAAATGAAGTTTACCCCACTTTCATATACTACACAATATTGCAAGAGAATCTTAGGGGGATAAGTAGGTAAGTAGACTAACATCAAGTGACAAGTGAAAAAAGTAGAGAAGATTAAAGGTGCCAATTTGTGTTTTTTGGGTCTACACGTCACAACACGATAAAAAAATTTCGAACACCAACATGACACGACACAAATTCATGTTTTTTTAGTTGACACAAACATGACCCAAATAGAACATGACACAACACGACATGATACGAATAGCATGGTTTCTTAAATTTTACACTAAAGTAAACATAAATAAACACGATAACACAAATAATAACACGATTAATATGACAAGATATGATAACACGACTAAAACGAATCATAGTTTTAACACGAACACGGCACGACTTCATGTAAAAAATATGACGCGAATACGACATATCGTGTCAATTTCAGGCCAATTTTGTGTCGTTTCTAAAATTTCCACCGCTAGAGAACAGATAGTCAAATATTTAGTGTTACACGAATACCAAGTAAGATGTGCACAATCTACCACAAAAAGTTACTTTTTGCTCCAGACTGTCACTTTTCGTCGAAGCATCAAGGATCTTCCTCACTAGGGCGAACCTCAATGATAATATTGAAGAGAAATATCTGGAACATGGCATCGCCAGTGCGAGATTGTATGTCACTGCAACGAAGGAAATCCTCAATGTTGAAAAAGTTATGAGATAGACACACAACAGTCATATAAAATGTAAAACATAAGATTTTTCAAAAGAGTTTTACTTGCATTCCATATAAGGTTTAAATGTCCATATCAAGCACAAAAACACACAAAAAGGATTTTCTAAAAAGATGTACCAGTGCAATAAATTGTGCATGAGTTTAGGTGTCCGTTTACATTCCTAATAATGGTATAAAAGGATACACTTAAAGGATGAGGATGTCTATTTGAGTGATTTGCATGACGCTCTGCTGGAAAGACTTGAAAAACTAGACTAATGTAGACCTATTGGGGAACATGAGTATAATGTATACTCTTACGAGGCTGTCAAACTCTCTAATACCAAATCCCCACCCCCACCCCAAATAAAAAAGTACAAACTGACATTTGACCAATTCTAACTCATGACTACCGTTGCTCTTGTGAAACTTTGTCACATCATTTCTTAAACCTTCTCACTTAATAAACCTTTAAAATACATAGAGAATATGAAATATATAAACCGCATATGAAGAAACAATCACCCCCTTTTGTTAGACATCTCCCCCTTAGAGAATATTTCTCCCCTTTAGGTTAGACTTCACCCTATTTTTGTTTAGGAATAGACAAAGGTAAAGGTGTATAATATGAAACAATTTCTCCCCCTTAATGTGACACAAATGAACATAGAGGAAACACGTATATCATGTAATGTGAACAGAAATGACAACGATAAGTAAGTACGGAAACATAAGAACAAATAATCCAAATAATGAAACTTGTAATAACAATATGATAGAAATTTGAAGCATATGATACCAATGTAAATTTATATGACAAACATAGATTAAATGTAATGCAAAGACTCAAAACAAACATACCACACATATATAAACGCACGTGAATATTTTGGTATAACAAAAGACACACAAACATAAGTTTTTCACACTCGCATGGCATAAATGTGTTTAAATCAAATGTGGTACAAACTGAAGGGTTGTGATTTAGAAAACAAAGGGAATATGTCTCAACCACTCAATATAGTCCAAGGAGTTCTATTTGATTGCATTAAGTCACCAAACTTAGATTTAATATCACGTGGCAAATAAAATGAACTCAAAATGGACAAATGAACTAAATGCACAGAAGCCTAAAAAATATTGACGATTCTCGGCGTCAAACATTAATGATTAAATAAACTCATTATGCAAACCCATTAATATTCAACTTATAAAATCCTAAAAAATATAAATATTTTCATTTTTCTTCTCTCTTTTCATTTTGAAGATTTCACTTTTGATGATCAATATATAAACTAGGCATTGGCAGATTATTGTTTTTTTTCTAAGGCTCTTGCCAATGGTGTCCTTTCATACAAAGGATATTTACTCCTTTAGTAGACCTTACCATTACACACTCATATTTATTCACTCCCAAGAGCAAATTCACCGTTATGGTTCTTACATGCACAAATCCACCAGATATATAGATATGTATATGATAAGATTATTAAAAGAACACCTCACTTAGCTCGTGCAACATAAGATGTTAAAATCCAAAAGATCTAGTGCATGTGCGTGCGGAGGCATATACTTAGATGAATCCATTAAGTAAACCAAATTCGAATAACTCCATGCAAGGCTTGATTAATGAACAATCCAAAATATTATAAACCATACTTTAATGTTATAGACACATGGAATGAATGGGATTCAAAGACACCAATATGTCACATATAATGTGTAAAAGTAACTACGAAAAAAACTAAAAATCTTTTTGAGTTTTTAAAAATATTTTTCAAAACGACTCGAAAGACAAACAAAATCTTTTCGTATATTTTTTTAAATAGACCCAACAAATGAAGAATAAAAATACAAAAGACACAAACATCATACAACTAGTTATAACATATATTATTAAGCACAAAAACTAGTGTATGAAAAAGCATGCAAACACATTCACGTATAAGATATGACATGTGATGAATAATGTGAGAGCATGCAAGAATCAACAAGTCTGATAATCAATGCCTAAAAATTTGATTTTTTAACCTATATAGGCGAAATATTAATGTCCTGGGTGTTGGCACGGTAACATAGGACTTAGACTTCTTAGGGTCTTTTCTAAGATCATAACAAAACTTCCTAAGGTGAAATTTTCTACCATAATGTGTGCAAGTTTAGACACGACAGGGAATGTTACCATTGGATTAGCCTTTGCTAATGTACTTGATAACGAGTGAATTTCTCAAAATCTTGGCCTTGGCTTTGGGAGGGAAAGAGTTCAGATCATCATAGTCAATTCCAAACTTGTCATTTTTTATTTGGATGACACTTAATATCTTATCCAACTTCTTTAACCTAGATTCCAAATCAAATTTGACCTAACTCGAGTCTTCTAATTTGTCTTCTAAGTCAAAAATCCTAGACTCAAGCAATATCTTAAACTCATCAAACTTTAGGGACTCCTAATTAATAATTTCAACTATTCCTATAAGGTTATCTCACTCCCCCTCAATAAAAGTGAACTTGTCTCTAAGAGTCTTCTCGTGTGCCTTCATATCTTCAATTAATTTATCATTATTTTTTATGGCACGCTCTTCTAACTTAGCCTTTACATTCTTAGATCCCTTTAATTCACTCTTTAAAACACGGACTCTAGCCTCACTCTCTTTCTTGGACTCTTCTAATTTATGGAAATTATCTTTAATGTCCTTGATATTTTCATAAAGAATATCTCTTTCACTTTGAATATTTCATAAAAATTTAATTTCACATTTATAGAAAAAAAATTTCTTTAAGGGATTTTACTCTTTTTGCAAATTTCAAATTCAAACGATTAAATTATTCAGCGTGACTTTAAAGCTCATTAAACTCCTCTCATATATCAAACTCATCCTCATCATTAAAACCACCTATAGAGTTATTAATTTTAGTATCCATTAGAGAAATAAATAAATAATCCTAAAATTCACTAAAATAGGGGTCAACAAAATAACTTATTACACCCTCTCTGATACCGATTTGCGAAATGCAAGTGCTAGTTGGGTTATTGCCAAACACCATTTTTTACTTTTTAATTAATTTACTGTACTAACAATCAATCCAATTCTAATTAAGCACAATTTGAACATACGTTGTGAAAAACTATTAACCAATTTTATCTTACCGTAAACATACATCTAGTTGATTTAGAAGAATAAAATTAATCAATCACACAACGCTGCAATGAACGCAAAAAATCCACAATAGAAAAAACCTCAGACGGCCTAGCCTTTAAAAATCCACTATGATATAGGTATCATACGCAGACGAATTAGACTTACTCACAAACTCGACGCCTTTAAGACTTAATGCACTCTTCATTCCTTGAACCTTCTTCACAGCCACTAACGCCTTTCAGTGACCTTCACAATGCATGCACCTCCTACATGTCTCTATCCACCGATATCATTTCTTTTGGCAAGTCAATCGTTATCGCAACGAAATACGAAATCCGTCGCACGAAACAAACTCAATAATAATGAAGAGTAAACTTGATCTTGGTGCTCAAACGTGAGATCTTAAACTAACATATTATACAGAATCTTGGATCTTAAAACATGGGTGTAAAGTAGGGTTAAAGAGGCCCTTAATTTTATATTTAAAACTATTTTCGCAAACCCTCTCTTAAACATTGTTATGCCAAACCTTAAATTTGGAGATTTTTGTCAAAAAGCGACAGAACACATTACAAGGAATACCGTTCGAACGAAACACAAGATCATTTGAAAGAGTTTGGATACCTCATTTAAATTCTAATAAGATCACAAATCTCATTTGATCTGGTACCTTCGTTGGAGCTTTTTATGCCAGATTTAGTACCTTCATTATAGCAAACCTATGGCGAAGCCAGTTCATGAGAAAGACCAGGTATTTTAGACATAAGACACACATCAACAAAAATTTTATTCGCTAAAGCGAAGAAAAGAGAAAATGCGGCGATGAAGGTCGCTCACTCATCAAGGGAGTTGACCAATATTATCTATTCAAGTTTTGAAAATAAGTGAAATAGTTTTTCTATATGAAAAGTATATTTCATAGTGTATTTGACAATTAATCCAAAAACTCGCACACAAGTTTAACACAATTTCAAATTTAAGAAAATTTAAATATTAGTTAAGTTAAACCAATGGTGAAAATCTATATCGTTAATGTCTATGGACTTTAAAATCTATAACCTTTTACATCAAAACTTCATGTTTGATTATGAATACAAAATATTAGATAATCTTCCAAACAAGTGCCAAAAATAGATATCAACACCAACTAATGATAATTTAACTTCTTTTAAAAAAATGGTGGGTTTCAATTCACACTCTCTACAAATTTGCATGAATCCAATTTATAGTAAATAATTGAGATATGAAAGAGTTAAAATTAAATACCATTTAGAATATAATTTAATACTCAAATTAAGTGAAATGTAAGAAGACAAAGTTTTAATAGTTAATCCATTAATTAGATAGTGAAAGGGGACTTCAACCATTAAAAAGGTATTTAAAAAGATATTTTATATAATAAAAAATTGAAAAGTGAAGAATATGAAATGCATTGTTTTAATATCCAAGTTATTTTAAAATGTTATGAAAAATATGGCCTAAAGAGAATTAGGGAGAGAGGAAAATTTTCTTTTAATTATAGATCATATGTTAAGGGTATCACCTTTATTTATAATACAAAGTAATGAATCCAAAAATACCCCTTTTTAATATGAGATACAAGTTGACATCCATTATAATACACATTTTATAACACTCCCCCTTGGATGTACACCATATCTACCATACCATCCAATGATTGTTGCCTCATTAAAACCAACTAAAGAAAAACCATTTAGGAGAAAAACCAAAGCGAATGAAAAAGAGTATAAGTTTTGTGACCATTGAATTGGTATTGAACGTGTTTGATTTTGTCTCTTAAAACATTTACTTAAAAAGTAATGGAAAAAACCTAGTTAAAGGAAAGGAAGTCTAGCGTGCATATGTATAAAAATATCATGTTATTTTATCCTCCCATTGATAAGACTATTCCCTTTGATTAGTTATTCTCCATGATATAAATTTATCTAATGATTTAGTAAGTGCATTACTATTTCAAAAGCAAGTTTTTGAAATGTTTCTTTTGGTAGTGATACGGTGAAAAGATCCTATACATTGTCACTTTAATGCCACTTTTCTTATGACTCCTGACTTTGTTTAAGAGGGGTGAACATATAATTTATATAATCTATATGGCTTTCGTTGTATGACCCTTAAAGAGTTCATTTATGTAGAAAAACTAAAATGTGACGCCATATCTCCCTTAATGTAATTTTTTTAATTTGACCTATATATGTGTGAGTTAAGAAAATATCACAATAAAGAGATCCACGAAAACAATCACAAAGGCATAAAGTAAAGAGCAAAACAAAATGATATTGTGGTTTGGCAAATTGCCTACGTCCACGAAGATGTTACTATTTTTATTAAGTGTCTTTCAAAGTCTCAAGTTACAATCTCCTTGCCCCGGGTTAGGGTGTACAATTTATAAGTGTGTCATCATAGAGTTTGAGTTGTACAAGTAACTCAAAACAATATGCAAATAAGCCAAGAAATACCTGAATATCTGCTCCGAGATTATTGGTATTTGATTTGACTATTTCCATAAGTGTTCTGATGTATCTAAAATACTTCGAGTATAATTTAATTCATGATTTGGGACGGGCAGCATGTGGATCCATCTAGGTTGGTAGGTTACCCTCGCAAATTGTATTAAATGGGCTCCCACAATTGCCCCTAAAATCTTTGGGCTAACAGTTTGGGCCAAAAAATTTTAAAATAAGTTCAAGGCCCAATGACTGAAATAGTGTCTAAGATGGCACGGAACACTTGTAATTTTACAAGAGTTGAAGGGGTACTCTTGTTTTTAATAGAAATTGAAGCGTTGAGATCTTCATGGGGAAGTGTGACTCATTATTTGAGAATTTTAAAGCCGTTTTTGTGCAAACTTAAGAGTCAGTTCATTTCTTCTGGTCGTCCTTATGCATACTTCGTCTCTAAGCTTCCGTTCTCATTTCATGCTTCAAAAATTAGAGGTTTTATTCTTCTCCAGAGCTTCGTTGATTCTTGTAAGTCTAGTTCTTCCCTTTTTTAGCTTTTCTTTAGAACTTACTTCGTAGCTGTAGCTAGGATTTTTCTCCCTTGTTCATACCATCGTGGTGATGCTAGATAGCAAAATAGTAGATTAATTTAGGCACCAGTAAAATATCCCTGACTGGGTTATCATCGACTATGCCCCTCTTTCATGGGATGTTTGTGATATTGAAGGGGGCACTGGGTTCAGACCTTTGTGATATCCTTTGGTTCTTTAGATATTATGAAATCTTCCCCGCTCAGTGTGCCCCTAATGTTTAGAAGATAGTTAATGGGGTTCATACAATAAATACCCTTTATGGAACGAAATTAGGCCTTGCCGAGATATGCTATTGCTACATGTGGTCGTGAACCGAAAAAGGTCTGTTATACTTAAAAACCAGAAACGCTGAGCGAATTCTAGTAGTAAATCTTTTGGATTCCCATAAGGATTATTGGGAACATGATTTCATTGCTAGGAACTGGTAATGTCTTCCTGCTATTGCGGGCGAAAGACAATGGGTATCTATAATTTTTTTTATTATGGAGAGGCCCAAATAGGTTGATTTTTTTTCATTCTTGTCTGTTAATTATTTGCTTTTTTTACCTGTCCCCTTAGCTGATGTTCTTCCTCCCTTGTTCTTGTAACTCGTGCCAAAAATCAGGAACCTAATATTAGCGAGATTGATGTTGATGATCTTGTGAAATCTTGGAGCATTAAGGAAAGGTTAGCAAATGGTGAGCATCCAAGGTCGACGACCTTCCTGTTGGAGTACGAGAACACATACACTAGTTTTATTGCTCATCCGTTTGATAAAGTTCCAATCTTAAAAGCTCATGAGGTCGGTCCTTCAGTCCCCATTATGATCGAGGAGGAGGAAGAAAATTATAAAGAGGAAGAAGAGGAAGAAAAAAATGTGGGAGAAGAGGAAGAATAAGAAGAGGAAGATATGGTCCCTTTGATGAAGAGGAGGAAACTGAAGCTTCTTAATAATGATAACGATCAAGTCGTACTCTTCGATTGACTTAAGTATCTGAAAGCGTCTAATACTGGGTCCTCAAGGCCTAGTGGTTCTAGCCTGCCTGAAAAAGGGAGAGAGAAGAGGAAGGAGGCAGAGAGAAGAAGAAGAAGAAGAAGAAGAAGAAGAAGAAGAAGAAGAAGAAAAGAGAGAGAGAGAGAGAAGGAAGAGGAGAAAAAGATAGAAGAAGAGACAAGGGAAGACAAAAGAAGGTTGGCTCCTATCATTACTGCCGAGGGGGCTAGTATGGGTGATGCCCCCCCCCCCCCCACCCTGACCCTGACTTGCTGAAGAGGGTAGTGCTCGCTATTGACTGCGAGTGCTCTACGAGGTTGGGGTTGCCCCATCTTCCCATAAAGACTACTCAGGAGATGACCCTGGTATGTCATTGTGCTCAAACTATTTCTTTTTCCTATATTTTCTTTTTCTTTATGGTAATTATGTGGTTATGTTTCTCTTTGTGCAGTTATTATCTAATTTTATGATTCTTCTGGATAACCATGCTAACAAGTGCAAGAAGGAGAAGGAACTAAAAGATGATCTGAAGGTTGAGAAGAAAGCCTTTGTCGAAGCTTGCCAGGCTTGGGATAATATGAAGGAAGGATGTACATGGCCTTTGATAAGCTCGACGGGTCCCAGAAGAAGGTGGTTACTGAAAAGGATAAACTTATCAATGAGAATCAGAGCTTGTCAGCCAAGGTCACCAAGTTGGAGCGTGATCTTTCTCAAGAAAAGGAAGCCAGATACCATGAAGGCTTTAATAAGACTATGATGATGTAGAGGGGCATCTCGCCTATGGTTGCAAAGTTACTTTAAAAAAGGGTTGGGACCAAGCCCTGAAGGTAGCTAGAATTTCTACTGGATTCGGACTCTTTGGTCTTCACTCCCCTGGCCCTGATCTATATGAGGAAGGTGACAATCAACCTTCTACCCATATAGGGGCTACTTCTGCTGAGATCGTTGCTAGTAATGATGATGGTAGGGAACATCCTACTACTGATAAGGGTAAGGCTATTATGGAAGCCAATCAGGTGAAATACCAAGGCCCGTAGATAAGGAATTTTTCATTTTTCCCTTATAGGGTTTCATTTTTTTTAAACTTTTGGTTATTTAAAAAGCTTGTTTGCACTGGCCCCTTGCCTCCCCCTTTTAATTAATAAAAAAGGAATCTTTTTTTGTGTATGCATTCGCTTGATCTTCTGTGTGCTGATTTTTTGCTTGTGATCTGATGGGTGTTGTATGTAGTTTGTTATTCCTGCTAACTCCCACCCGGGGATCCTTAGGCCAGTCATTAGTGTGATGGCCCACAAGGCCTTCTTGAAGTTCTAAAAATCCTTGAGGGCAAGAAATCATTAATACAATAATCAATATGAATTAGTCGCTAAGCTGAAAGACAGTCTTCAAGAAATGGAGGAGATTGGGGCCTCAGTCCAAGAAGAGGTAAATGATTTAAAGGTCAGACTTTTGGATGCCAGCAAGGTGAATCAAATTAGCGAGTTGATCCAGAAGGAAAATGATGATCTGAGAAAAAAAATTCTCGGTTGAAGGAGAACACCCCATCAGGGTCTTCTCAAGTGGTGCGAGGATCTTCTTCGTCGTCCAGAAGTGTAGTTCGAGCTGAGACCCAAGCTCTATAAAGAGAGCTGAGCTCAAAGGGGATGTTCGATGGGAGTATATGATTGATACTAGACTTCAAAGAGACGTGATAAGGCTTAGGCACTTATTTCGAGGAGGTCCCAAATAGGTCTGGGCATATGGTTACAACCAAGGTTGGACTGATGTCCCAGGAAGGTTGAATGAGGCAGAGGTCCTTATCTTTTCCCAAGGGTGGCTTAACGCCCTTAGGGAATTGAAAATGCCCAAGGAGTATAACTTGTGGTATTAAAAATGCCTAAGGAGTATAACTTGTGGTATACGACTGCCCGACCTATCTCCACAGTCTATTTTTAAGGGATAACCGGTGGATCCCAATAGATGTTATTCCTGTTCAGCTTTTCGAACATCATTTAGAAGATGCTGAAGAGGAGTTATTCCCCCATCCAGATAATGGTTAAAGAGCGCATGTTTCAGAATACCTTGCTCGCCACCCTGGGCCGTCGTGAATCTTTAATATTTTTCAGTATTGATGTAAATGTAACTCCTCATTAAAATGTGTTATTTACCCATCTCTGATGTTTTGAGCATGTGCTGACTAAACATTCATATTCTACTAACCAGACAATATTGATTCACTGTATAACGCTTAATCGACCACCTTTTTGTTTTAGGTTCTATCATTTTGATCTTTTCAGCTGACTAAATGGTATTAGAAGTTAGTGATAGTCATATATTATTTTGTGTTTAAACATTCTCCCAATCCAACATACCTTATGCGTGTCGTTCTATCTACTTTAACTTTTAGGTTGTGTCGTCACACTTCCTTAGGACTAAGTAAGAAGATGACGAGAATGCACCTGGAAATTGGGCCATCTGCTCGAGCAGGTTTTTTGTGACCAACAAAGTTAGCAACTAACCTAAGTTGGCTTTGTTGCCTAAGGATCCCCTGTAGGGCTTTTATTATTGTCGTGGCAATCCATGAGGTCCCTTGTGTTTTTAATAAGGACCTGGGGAATGTAGTAATTGAAATGCATCTATCGACTTGTTATAATTGCTACAAACCCTTCTCAGTATGTTAATTTCCCTGATTGAAAACAAGTTGAACAACCTACCGTGATCTCAAGAGTTCAGCCATGCACGAAAGAGTTATCATTATGAAAAGGTGCGTATTAATAAGATGTAGCCAGTAAAAGTTAAGCAACCAATGAAAAATATTGAAATGAGGGGGATAATCGAACTTTATTCATTGAATATTGTCTAAAGAGCAACATAATTTTGAAAATAAAAATTTGCTTAAACTAAATATGCTAGTAAAGACAAGGAAGATTTAAAAGTAAAACTTTTTGAGGTTGGATGCGTTCCCTGCCCTATAACGTTTTCGAGTGATATGCTCCTTAAAGGTAATATCTTATTACTTTGAAGGGTCCTTCCCAGTTTGGTCACAGTTTACCATCTGATGGTTTAGGGCACTGCCGAGGACTTTCCTTATGATGTAATTTCCTATCAAAAACTTCCACGGGTTATCATTCTTACTGTATTGCGAAGCCAATTGCTATTGATAAGAAGCCAACTTGATCATGGCCTACTCTCTTCGCTTATCCACTGAGTCAAGTTCAGTGCATAGTGAGTCATCGTCAAGGCCTTAATCAACTAAGGTGCTTCTTATAGTGGGGAGATATGCTTCTAGTGGGTTGATGGCCTTCATCCCGTAGGTGAGGTCATATGGTGTCTCCCCGATTGGTCACTTTGGGGTGCTGTGATAAGCCATTAGGACATGAGGAAGCTTATCCACCCAGGCACCCTTGGCTCTTTCTAACTGCTTTCTTAGTCCATTGAGCATAGTTTTGTTAGAAGCCTCTATATGTCCATTACTTTGGGGGATATACCACAGAACTGAAGTGGTGCTTGATATCGTGTTCATGACAAAAAATTTAAAATCAACCACTTTCGAATTGCATTATATTATCGGTGATGAAAATCCTTAGTACCCCAAAGCGCATTATGATGTTTCTCCAGATAAACCTAGTCATATTTGAGTCATAAATGTTCGCTAGTGGTTCTGCCTCTACCCATTTAGTGAAGTAATCTAAACCTACCAATAGATATTTTCAATTTCCATATGCGGTAGGTAGTGGACCCACTATGTCTAGTCCCTATTGTGCGAACGACCATAGGCTTGTCAGTGGTGTTAGGTCATTGGCGGGCTTGTGGATCATAGGAGAATGCTTCTGATATTTTTTGCACTTACGAACGTAGGTACTTGTGGCCTTAAGTATATGAGTCCACCATTAAACCTCCTTTATTACGCAAAAGGCCATGGATCTTCCTCCTGCGTGACTCCCACAAATGCCATTATGAATTTTGCTAAGGACTTTCTTGGTATCATGTGGGTGGACGCACTGGAGGTAGGGACCTTTAAACGACTTCTTATAAAGATTTACTTTTAAAAAGAGATAAAAGCGAGTAGACTTGATCCTTAATTGATGGGCCGACCTCTTATCATTGAGCAGAGCGTCACTCCTTAAGTAATTTATGATGGGATCCATCTAGTTGGGTTCCTTTCCTGTGATGAGGACCTGCTCGACTATGATTGTCTGGTCAATACTTGGCTGTGTGAGGAACTCTATCTGAATAGTTCTCTTTAGGTTGGATTCGATTGTTGAACTCAAATCCTTTAAGGCATCGACGTGGCTGTTCTTCCCCCTGGGGAACTATTGAATTTCTACCTTCTTGAAATCTGCCGTGAGTTTTCTTTCTACGACATCGTAGGATGCCATTCGATCATCCCGACCGTTGAAGTCTCCGCTTACATGCTTGGAGACCAGTTTGGAATCGCCAAATATGTGGAGGCACTTTGCCCCTAACAGTTTGTCTTTTTGCAAACTGATAATCAATGCCTCGTACTCAACTTCGTTATTGGAGGCCTCAAATCCCAATATGATTCCTTTCTCAATCACAGTGTCTTCGGGGCTGATGAGAACGATCCCTACTCCCGTACCTTGGAATTGGAGGCTCCATCAACGTATAAGGTTCGATCCCTGGACTTTTCTTCCTATGTTGTTGACTTCTCATTATCAAGTTGGTCTATTGGCTGATCTCTTATTAACTCAACAATAAAGACTACTAAGACCTGTCTATTAATCATTGTTCCAGACGAGATTTTCCAGGGATAGGTATCATCATTTTGCATACAGAAGTGTCTTGCTGGTGTAATATATTAGATGTTGACTTCTTTCTTTCTCACTTACCAGGGCAGATCTTACTATATGGTCTAATACTGTGAAGTAAAGGAAAAGTGGGTCCCCATTATTTGGAATTACTAATAGGGGTGGATTGATAAGGTAAGATTTGATCTCTTCCAGAATTCGCGAGTAGTCTTTGTTCCATGCGAGGCCCTTGTCCTTCTTCATTGGTTAGAATAATGGTCTACAGCATTTCGAAGACTTGGAGATAAAGCGATTAAGTGCCCCGCGCATATCGGTAAGATTTTGAACATCTCTTAATGTTTGAGGAGGCTGAATTCTTATGATAACGTTGATTTATAACTCCCATATATTTCTTGAACATCTTGGTGACCAATCTTTGAACGGTTATCGTTGCATTTTTCAAGTCGAACGACATGAAATTGTAACAAAATAACCCGATGGGGGTTATAAAGGAGGTTTTATCTTGGGTAGGTCAGTAAAGAGGGGTCTGGTGGTCATTGGAGTTGGCATCCAGGAAGCTCATCCTTTTATGTGTTGTTACAGCATCAACCAACTGATATATTTTGGAAAGTGGGAAGTTGTCCTTGGGGCAAGACCTGTTGAGGTCTATGAAATTGATACAAACCCTCCAAGTGTCGTTGCTCTTTCACATTACTATTGGGTTATATAACTATTTGGGAAATTGAACTTCCCTAATGGATCCTTCATCCAGTAGCTTCCCTACTTCGTTATCCACCGCTTTATCCTTCTTGAGGGCTGTTCGGCGAGCCTTTTTAGTAATTGACTTAAAGGTCAGATCAATATGAAGGCGATGACATGCTATATTACGATCAGAAGGTTCCTAAGCAAAAATGTACATATTTCTTTTAAGGAACGCATTCAACTCTTTTTTCTCTTGATCGTCGAGCGTGGTTCTGACCAAAAATTTCTTTTTTGTTAAGTTATTATCGGCTATAACTTCTTTCAGGTTTTCAACAACCCTATCGGTGGGGTGGACCCTAGTCTCCTCCACTCCTGGTCGGTCATACCGTAGTTGCTGTCTAGAGGGTACAACCCCTCATGGGCTCCCCCTCGATAATCCTCTATCTCCTTCTTATTTTCTTTCTTTAGGTGAATGGCTACAATAAAGCACTTCCTGGATGTGGCCTGGTTGCCATGAATTTTTACCATGCCCCGATCAGTAACACACTTTAACTTCTGGTGGTACGCGGATGGTATGGCCTTCATGGCATGGAGCCAACCTCTGCCCAAAATGGCATGATAGACTCAATATCCACCACTAAGAATTCGTTGAGTTTTGAAATGTTTCCTGCTTTGACTGCTAAAATTATCTTCTTCAATGGCATTGTGATCCTTCCTGTAAAGTCGAGCAATAAAACTATGGCCTCTTTGAGGTCGGTGATGTTCAACTTTAGTTTATGGAATAATTTCAGGTACATCACTTCTGACGAATTCCCTCAATTCGTAAGCATCTTATTTACGTCCCAATTAGCTATTCTAAGTGTGATCACGAGCACATCATGACCAAGCCTTCTCTATAAACACGATATTCTTGGTGTAGTTGATGTCCTTTGATTGTCGATATTAACCAGCTTAGGTTTTAGCGGGGTCGATCTGAGAAGCTTCCATAACGGCTTCACCTTCTTGAGTTCCATCCAAACGACGTTCTCCTGTATATGGTTTATGTCTGATGCCCTATGGATAATTGCAAATTTATGTCCTGTATCCTTGTTGAGGATGCTATCTGGCTTCTGGTCGCCATTGTCTGTGACCTTGTCAACTTTTTTCTTGATGTACTCATTGAGGTGCCATTCTTGGGCTAACTTTTCTAGGTGTGACTTCAGAGCCTTGTAATTCTCAATTCGGTGACCGCCCTCCTTATGGAATGCGCATCTCAACGCATTGTTCCTTTTAGTTGGGTCACCACCCATCTTTTTGGGCCAATAGATAAATGGCTCATCTTTGATTTTGTACAAAATTTTATAAATAGGTTCCTTGAAGACCGTTTTAATAGTTTAGAATGCCTTAGAGGGATCGAATTTATTTTTATTCTTGGAGCCATTCTTGCCCCTAGTCTTGTTTCCCTTATTTTGATTATCACTCTTCTCTATTCCCTTGTTCTCCTTTACTCGACCATTGTCCCCTGCATTAGAATGAACCACATCTTCCACCTTAGCATACTTCTCAATATGGGCCATTAGATCATCGATGGTGTTGGCCTCTTTCTTAGTAAGGGACTGGTGCAGCAAAAAGGAGGTCGACAGACCAATTTTGAAGGATGCTATGGCAACCTGCTTCGAGCAGTCCTCAATCTCATTGAAAACTTCCTAATACCTTTTGGTGTAATCCCGAAGGTTCTCTTGTGGCTTCTTCTTCATCGTAAGCAGTGCATCCATTTGCTTGGGATGGGAGCTATTGGTTATGTAACGAGTAGTGAAAGCCTTCATCAAAGTACAAAGTTTCTGATCGACCTATGAGGCTGCATCTCAAACCACTTCTGTGCTATATCATGTAGGATAAAAAGGAAAATTTGACACATTAATGCGTCGTTATGGATCCATAAGTTCATTGCTTATTGGTACTGCCTGACATGGTCTATGGGGTCTATTTTTCCATCGTAGATCTTGAACCTAGAGATAACGAACTTTTTTAGGGGATCCTCCTCTTCAATCACCCTTGAAAAAGGGGATTTCATCTGAGTGTTGAGAGATCTTCTGACTAGATCTCTGGTGGATTTGGCTCAGCAGTGGTCTGGATGTTGGTCCATCTCCCTACGGACCTGAATCCTTATGTCTTCATTTTATTGATCCTTAATTCTATGGCATCTTTTTGGTTGGCCACAATTTGATCGTCCATGCTCTGACCTATCATGTTTAGTTCTCTCCTGATCAAGCCTAAATCTCCTCCCTCGACTGCGAGTGTTGCTCGCTTGAGGACTAGGAGTCCTATTATGATGCTTTCCATTAACCCTTTGGAGATATCTCTCCACTCTTTCAAGTTCCTTTTGTAGGCGAGCATTTTCTTGTACCTGGAGGCATGCAGCCTCTTCTTGTTTGTGAAGCCTGGCTTCATAAGTGTCAACCAACCTAGGTATCTGTGTAGACCTAGGTGGCCCCTGGATTTCTTCATAAGGTTACCTATCCTGGCGGAACTTAGGGTTTGTATGTTGGAAAATCTCAAACCTGACCCTAGGAGTAATTAGGTCTTCTTGGACATCGCCGCCAAACCCGGGGAATATTGCTGATATGGTGACACATTATGGTCTTTTTGTTAATAAATGTTTTCGTAGGAATAAAATTTTCTTCCCATAGACGGCGCCAATTGCGAGTTTAGAAAATATCACAATAAAGAGATCAACGAAAATAATCACAAAGACAGAAAGTAAAGAGAAAATCACAACGATATACATGGTTCAGAAAATTGCCTACGTCCACGGAGAGGTTACTATTTTTATTAAGTGTCTCTCAAAGTCTCAAGTTACAATCTCCTAGCCCCGGGTCAGGGTTTACAATTTATAAGTATGTTATCATAGAGTTTGGGTTGTACAAGGAACTCAAAACAATACGCGAATAAGCCAAGGAACACATGAATATCTCCTCCGAGATTTTTGCGGTTAATTATTACTTATGTGATATGGTACTATTATAATGCTCAATTTATATGATAATTAAATTTTGTAGGTGTGATTTTTGTGTCGCGTGTTACAAATAATTAGTTGGTAATATTAATTATATAGTGTTGGACCATGTGTTACGCATAAAATAATACTGTGTGTATATTTTATTTACTTTGTGAGGTGTTACCATTTGGATTGGACTCAGAAGTGTCACGGAGGTCCAAATATGTGTTTTTAGTGCTTTAGATTGGACTTGTGGGGTAGGTATACCTTTGACTAAGTTGAAGACTAGTTTGGTTAGTATTTTGGGCTCATTTAGAGGCTCAAAAATAGGACTTTTAAGGTCCTACTAATTTAAAGTTATTTCATGTGTGTTAACCCTTATTAGTTGAACATTTTACACACTAAACACAAACCCTATCTTCTTTAGAGGGAAAAGTTTTAGGAGGAAGAACAAGGGATCAAGAGGAAAATCACCGGTTCGTATTGTTCAAACAAGAAATCTCTTGTTATATCAAGGTATAATTTGTAACTTGTTTATGCTTTCATTGTCCTGTATTTGATTTGGGATTTAGAATCACGCTTAAAGTTAATCTTCCATCTTAATCACATTCGTATCGAGTTTAATCGTGTTGTTAAATTGAGCCATTACTAGGATAGTAATGTGACTTAAAATTGGGATTTGGTTGGAAACTTTTAATTGAATTGTTTTGGGTTATGGAAACCTTTATTTTGATGTTTTGGAATCTAAAGCCTCGTGTTAATTGAATCAATTGAAATTTGATAATAAAGTTAGGTTTAGATTGGGCTTTGTCACATTCGAACCCTAATTCATATTTAAATGGTGTTATTTATTGTGGAATCATATTAGGATCATTATTATATAGTTTAAATGTATGGACAAATTTCTAATTGAGTCAATTTTTATGTATTAGCTTAATACCGAACAAAACTCTTTGAGTCATATGATATAAGTTGAGTTTGTGATATTTCAAGCCTATGACCTTTTTGTTAAAGACATAGTGTCCAAGTCGAAGAGATCACATTTTATACCGAGTTTCGTGCCTCCTTTTTGTCCTCAACATTCCCAGGATCTCTCAGGTTTGAATGCATATTTTATGTTGAGAATTGGAAATTTATATTGGGTGTAGAATTTTTGCTAAACAATTTTAAAATGACCTTATATTTTTTTTCAAAAAAAATAGTTTTACTTTTCCCAGGTCGTTAGAATGACTTTCCCAGGTCATTCGAACGAGATTTGTGGTCGTTCGAACGAGACATCTAACGAAGTCCTTTTTGGATTTTACTGGTTTCTTGTGAGAAGTTTTGTTCTTATCTCATTTGAACGAGATTGAATGTAATTCAAACGATCGGAGTAGTTATTCGAAAAATGTCAGTTTTTAAAATAGTTTTCTCCCATAATTCCCCTCTCTTTTTCCCAACCATTTATGTAGTGCAGGAGATCAATTTTTGCAGTGACTTTTCCATCTTCCAAAAGAGAGAAACCTTTAGAAAAGTCCAGGAATTTTTTTTCTAAGATACATGGTTTAGTCCTTCAAACAAAACACAAGTTTACACCCAATTGATTTTATGATCCAAGCTTCTCCATGACATATGTTTGAGATCAAGTGTTGGCACCAAGTTTTTTATTATCTACATCTTTGAGATTATTTCTTGAGAAGGATTTTGTATTCGTTGGTGTACATACACTGGACTCCGTATGCATGACGATATCAGTGACCCATTGGTGGACTCTTGCCTTGTCACTAGGCATAGGTAGAAGGAACGAAGAATGTCAAGACTTGTGAGGGCGTCGAGTCATCGAGTAAGTCTTCTATCGCGTCCTTGTATTAAATTCGTACTTAGTGGACTTGTGGCTAGGTTGTTCGAGGTTTTTTTCATTGTGGGTTTTCCTCGTACATCGTGGTATTGTGATTGTGTATTTTATCTTGCAAATTCTCACCTAGATGCATGCTTAAGTTTAACAAGATAAAATTGGTTTAATCACGAAAATGGTGTAATTAGTGCTTAATTAATCCGGGTTGTTTAAGTTTAAGAATTTATGTTTAATTTGGTTTGTGTAAATTTGAACTTGAATTGAAGTTTGTTTAAGTAGGGATAATTTAATTTGAAAGAAATTAAAAAATTTTAAATTTCGAAACCTTCACCCTATATTCATAAAATTAGGCCTTTTAAAAATGGTATCATATCATAATATATAATTGTTGGCCCCTAAAAAATTAGTATCAGAGCATATATATAATTATAGACCCCTAACATTAGACTCGATGGGAGAATAGGAAATCTGATGAGTTGAGGCTTTAGATTGGAGCTTTAGTTTAGCTATAGTTGTTTTCAATTTTGGAAAGAATAAGGCTTTTGCACCTATCTCTTTCAAACGAGAAAGGGAATGTTAGTCGAATGACCTTAAGATCTCATTCGAATGAGAATGGGCATGTCGTTTGAATAACCGTGGAATTTCGTTCAAACGATATTTCACCGCCGTCGACGTTTAGGGAAACAATGGATGGTTTTGAGTTTTAGTCGCATAATTAATTATTGGGTAATATTCATGCACTTATGATAAAGGTTAAAATGTAATTTAAAATAAGAATTATATGTAGGTTTGAGAATTATAAACCTTTATTGAACCATGTACAATCCGATAATGGGAATTGTGACTGTTTCGAGTGCACTCGAGGGAAAGTGTATCCTATTTTTGTTATAAATATATTATATGTTGAAAGGTTAGATGTTATTTAGGTTTGAGTATCAATAAACCCTAAAATTTAATAAATAATATGGCGGTTGGTGTTTAGAGTGTTTTCGGTATGCTTGAGAGTATGCATTATTCGATAGTTATATATATTTTGTGTGTAATGATACATATAAGTTATTTATGTATGTAAACATACCAATTACTCGTGGGTAATCTATTGGCCAGGGTTTGATGATTTTGGTATGAACGGTGTCTCACACTCTTGTCTGTTGACCCAGGACCATTTGGAGGTTAATATGTTTGATCACACAATCAGGATGCTCACTGTCTTGTGATGAGGGACACAAGGGGATATATCCATTGGGCGAGATAACCAATGGTGTTATTCCATGGTGATATGTTAGGATCATATGTTGATGATAGTCAACACTTCATGATGAGAGGCGTGGAAAACTCAATCCATCAAGTGGATTTTGGTCTTGACCAACTGATGGTGTTACTTCATAATGATCCCTCCATTATTTTATCTGCATTTGTTCTGAAAGCCTTTGGGTGAGGGAGTCCTATGAATTTACCAATGGAAGCATGAGAAGGTCTCTGCAGGTAAATGTTTTCATATGGTTGTTATGAAACTTACAGTGATATATGATATCAGTTCAGTGATGGACATTTTGGCTTAAGCCCTTTGTCACCTTTTATGTATTTGATATGAGATTATGTATATCTTATTATTCGGGTGACATGAGTGGGGTTAATACTTGATCGTATTATGTAAATATGTTATAGTCCAGTGATGAAAATAATTAACTAAAAGATGTTAAGACAAGAGAAAATGTTACGTTAAAAGATTGTGAGTAGGTTAATAAATAAAAGATGGGTATTGGGTTGTAATCTGTACTTGAGCAGCTAGTTGCATCTCATGTTAATTTTAGTTATGTGATATTATTTACTTGTCTGGTAATAGAGACTTTTAATATCATTTATGTCCACGGTTGGGGACACTCGTGTTCATTTATGAGGAGGGGCGAGGTATCTCTTGCATATGAATGTCGATGAGATGGCATTTTTGTTATAAATGAGTTGCACGATTGTTATTGATTTGATAATGCAAGTTATTTATTGCAAATTTACGATGCTGACTCACATAAGTAAATATTTTTCCCCTACATGTATTGTTATTGTCATATACATGAATATCATGGTGGATTAGTCAAACTTGCAGTGGTTATAGATTCAGTTTATGATCCTTGGAGTAGGAGTTGTTGTTTCATTTCAGTAGTCACTTGTATCCAGGAGTTCTTGTGATCAAAGATGATTATAGTTGTATTTATCATTCAGTTGAGACCCTTATATAAATATAATTTATATTAATGGATTATGTTTTTATTAGAGCTTTGTTTGGTCTCAGTTCAATTATTATTTTTGTCATTCATATCTCTTATGTGTGCACATGTGCTCCTTATGCTTCAATTGATTCTCTATTTCTTATTACTTTTCTTTGTTTACTTCCTTGAAAAAAAGGTAGAAGTTATGGGGAGAAGTTCTTGTAGAATTGGGGAGTTTTCATATTTAGGGGGAGACTTGAATGTTTTCCCATATGCTAGTTAGTATAGAATTCATATCTATATCGCTTATGACTAACTTTTGCATATTATGGATTTATTTACACATTTGGTATTTGATAAAGCTTGCTAGTGTGTTTCAGAAAATATTGATCTGAGTACTTTGAACAAGTATCTTATAGTTTTTAGGTTATAAGCATTTGTAATTTTTATCTTGGTATGCATTTGGTCGGGATTTGTGTCTTAGTTTATAGGAATTTCATTTTATTGCTCGTAAACTTTGATTGTTGTGTTTTGTCAACGGAATAGACAAAGGGGGAAATCGTAAGAGTATTGATATACTAATTTGTGCCCTCATATGTAGTTGTCTTATTCTAGTTTTCCAAAGCACTTTGGGTTCTTAATTTACCTCTCCAAAAATCTTCATTAACATTTAAGATCTTGAAGCCCATTTTGATCATCTTCAGTTCTTAAATATCACACTATTGAATAAAAGGTATGTTGTAGAATTCCCAAACCCACATCACGTGTTTTTGTAAACCTTTATCAAAACTTCTTAGTAAAAACTTTGTGTGTGTGTAAAAATTTTGGTGCAGCTACCTTGATCTTTCTTGTATACAAAATGTTTGAAAAATAAGAAAAATTCGCAGTAATGACAGTATGCGTCGTTAAAGCGAAAATGGAAAAGTGTATTTGGAAAAATCACTAGAAATTTGTGCAAGCAGCTTCATTTGCTGAAGCATCTCCGCAACGATGTTTTTTGCTGCAACAATACTTTCTTCGCTGGCCACCAAGTTATTTGAAGGGGCTGTAAAAAATATCTAGACAGGCGCTCGACTTGCTTCACAACAAGTTCACTCTAGCGACGCTCGTCCTTGCTGCAGCGACGCTCCGACGACGTTTACAAATCTACAAATCTATCTTAAAAATCTTTGAGGATCTTCTATATTTTTGTACAAAAAGACCCTTTTGGGCCGTTGATTGAACATACTATCCCCCACCACTCTCTCACACATGCTTTTTGTAAGAGATGTGTCCTATTTCCCCTCTTGGTAATGGGTAAACCCATTCATGTGCTTCAACCTTCAATGCTCTTCGTCTCAAAATAATTCTCATATCTTTTAAGAGAAAAGTACCTAAAAAGCCTTTTGGTTTCATTATTTTCTTCTTCCTTTCTAAGGAGATAAGAACACACTTGTGAAAATGAGTGAACCCATTTTTAAAATCTAGTTCATATTTTTATCCTTCTCTTCTTGCATTTAATCACCTCTCTTTTAGAGGCCGATTGATATCAAAGAATACAAAGATTTTGACCAATAACTCATTTTCATAAAACAAACTTTCTATACACTTTGGATCTTTCTCCCAATAAGAAGTATTGTGATATTTGAGGTTTTCTTTCTAGGTTCATATCATTTATGATCTCCTCTGTTTTAAGACAAAATTTTATGAAATTATTGACATGTGTTGTGACATCGAGATATTGAGATCTTGTATCAACATATTGGAATCTCCATCTCGCTAAAATTTAGTGGAAAAAGTGTGAAGGTTTTTGTTAGCATGGAAGGAGTGTTAGCCATTAGATACCTTTCTAAGTATTTACCATGTTTAGTGAGAATTTTCATTGGCCCGAGGTAGGGGTGTGCACGGGTCGGTCAGTTCGATTTTGAAGGTTATTTTTCAACCGAACTCACCAAGTTGGTTTTATATAATTTTAAACCAAAATCGAACTAGGTTGATTTTTCAATCGAACCAAATAGGATCAATTTTATACAGGGTTGATTTGGTTTGCGTATCAGTTTTTAACATGGATAGTTAGGTATTTTGATAGTCTCGATTCGATTTGAGAGGGTCAGTTTTTTTACATTCAGTTTGATATTTTTTTTTCCGCATTTCATAATTGTTTTGATTTTTGGAGTTGTGTGCATGGGTTGGTTTTTGTGTGTGAATCAATACATTAGTTATGGTACACCCTAAGATGGCACCATTTACTTAAATACAAATGATATGAACGAAATATTAAAAAAAACATATGTGGGTCGGTTCGATTCAAGCGGAACCTTATTATCCCTGAACCGAAAATCAAACTGACTTCATCGATTATAGGCTCCTCCAAAAGCCACCGGGTCGATTCGATTTTATCGGTTTATCATATCGAACAGTTTTTCTACACACCCCCAACTCGAGGTTTTCCCCTGTTAGTGTATTTTTTATCTTCATACATCTGTTGTTGTACTTTTAATTATATATTTTGCATCTTTTATCATTCATATTCTTAAACAAGATAAAACTTGAGTTGGTTGACTTAAATTTGGGTAAACGTTTGAACATAGACTTTTTGGTGTGCAAAATAAATTTTTGGTTGGTCTACATTTTGGAATGCAATATTCACTCTCCGGTATCAAAGTCCATGTAGTTCGCATAATGAACACGAGCGTGGCGGGTCTAAATCATATTACAAATTTAAGGTGTCTATTTTTATTTATGAAAATGCGGTGAAATGTAGTGAAAGTGCAAAAAATGTGTGAGAACACTCTAACTTTGGAAAAAATGTCGTTTACTCCTTTTTTTATGAAAATTGATTTGAGAATATATATATGATACTTAAAAGGTATAATTATCAACAATAAGTATAGAATATAGAAACTATAAAGATAAAAATAACACTAAAATATGCAATTTAGAATTATAAGAATATAACTGTACATGAATTTTGGACGTTGGATCACTTTCAAAATTTGTTTTGAACAATTGGATTGTTGATTTTGGTGTATGGATGATGATGGTGGAGTGGAGGTTAAAGGTAGGGTAGGATGATGTAAGAGAATGTGTGGGAAAGTGATTTATTCTAAATTCGGAATGGAAGCTACATTGAAATCGAGGTCATGTGCGAGTGAGATCAGGGGTTCCTTAAATAGGGAAATCTTTAATCGAGGTCATGTGAAAGTGAGGTTAGGGGTATACTGATCGGTAGGGACCTTGGCCTGTCTATCATTAGTCTAGACAAACTTTCTTCCCAAGTAATAATCCATGCCTATAGGCAAGTGAAATGTCCATCATATAGGCATGTCTTGCATAATTGCCTTTTTTTGGGCTATAACTTTTGATTCGAAAGTCTGATTGGCAAATAATCAGAATCACTGGAAAGAGGATTCAAAGATCTACGATCTTATAAGGGAAGGAAGCTTGGGTTCGGGACTTGAACAAATTCAAATTCTCATAGGGAGAACACCGTTGTTCTCCAGTTAGGGTTTGAAGGAGGAGCAAGAGTCTAGGATTGAATAGATTTTGTTTGGAACCTAGGGAAGAATGTAAGGGTGATAAGATATGGTGTCTACACTAAGGGTGGAAAAAAGATATAAAATCAAATCACCTAAAATTGACCAAGATAATTACTTTATATGTATTTTAATTTTATTATGATATTTTGAAACAATTTTGAGACTGTGTCCGAACGGATCAGAGATGGATAGAGGAACCCCAGTTAAAATCACTTGTCAATAAAGAGACAAGATTTTCCTTTAAGTTAAGTTTTAGGGTAACGAAGACAAGTCCTTAAGGTTTATGTGACAAATTATATACCAAGTAGATTGCACCAAATTTTTTCTTCAGTGCTAGGTGACTTAATCTAAGCATGAAAAAGTAAACTATATAACACAACACCAAGGCGTACAAGGAAAAACCACAACGAAAAAAAAACTTGGGCTAACGGAATGACCAATGAACTATAGTAGGAATTACAAAGGGGGAACTACATATTCCAACTCATAGTGCATAACTTTTTCTTAATGCGCTTTCACACCCTATCTTCTACTAATGGTAAGGCTTTAAAAATTAGAGTCTGCTTCACAACTGCCATCGATTTTGGTTGTAACCAATGTCTTCTTTAGGACACTATCAATAATTTTCCTTTTCAATTGGAAGAAGAACTTTGTGTGACGAAACTTGAAACAAAGTTGAGAAACCTCCAATGGTTATAGTACCATTTTCTTGGTGTGTGAAGAACCTAAACTGAAAACGTATTTAAAAATATTGTCTTAATTCATGAATATTTTTTTGAGATATATAAATGCTAAAATTAACTCAAGAGAAAATTATAAAAAGATTTTAAAGGTTTAAAAATATTTTAAAGCAAATATATTTACTTCTTTTTTTTATAATTCACAAGTATTAAAGCTAAAATATCTTAAGAGTATAAAGAGGAGAAAAACAAGATTAAAACTTGGAAGAGTACAAGATTCAACACAAAATAAGTTTTTATCTCAAAAATATTTTTCTATCTGAAAAATAATTCTTGTGGCAAGAAAGATTTATCAAAATATTTTGCCTCATAGAAGTCACAAAATCACACTCATCTTAAACACTTATATTCCTCACTAAAATGAAGCATAAACCCTCATACATATACAATCAAGATTTAAAGAGATGTTTGGGGGGTCAAGTAGGTAAGTTCTAATCTTACATAAAAGTGACAAGGTGAAAAAAAGTAGCAAGATGAGATAAAATCTTTACTGTTGATAGTACATATATTGCACCTTACTGCCGCGGCTACATGATGCGGACTAGATTACACATGCCACAACCCTTAACATACAAACGACGACCACTTATGAGCTACATACTGCAACCCCCAGCCTCATCATTCAACTGTCGTAAACTCTCCAACACAGGATGCGACCCCACGTGTCATAGGGTGCATCCCTAGTTCATTCACCTAGCAGGCCACAACCCCCTTTTTACTCAGCAGCAATACAACATATACACCTATAAATAGAGGACCACACCTCGAGATTGGGGACAGATTCATTATTCTAGATCCGGGTTCATTTCTTACACGGATACATAGCTCAGAGTTGATCTCTCTCTGCCTCGCTAGGGGCTTTCACTCAAGCGTCTCAGCCATAACTCCGTCACCCCGGAACCATTATTACCATGCATTCTCCTTTATTCTCATACTTGTACGCCTCTTTAGGCTTAATTATATTTTACTACGCAACGTATATAAGGAGAATGGAGCAACACAGTGGACGTAGGCCCATTTTTGTGGCTGAACCACTCTATATTGCGTGTCTTCTCTCTCTTTTTACTAGTTCTATCTTTTTATTATACTTTACACTTGATTTGCTGGTACGAGAACGACTAGTGGATGATTTCTCGTATCATCAACTGTCGTACGAATTCCAAGGGGGATGTGTACAATCTAGTTAAAAAAATTCTTCCTGTGCCAGACTGACACCTTCATTGGTTCCATCACTGTAGTGAAAGATTTATTCACTTATGTGATCTCTCGACAAAGAAGATCGAGCAAGACTAAATAAATTCTATGGAAGAATGCACGTCCAACTCTTTGATGTTGCGGTGCTGAAGCGACACACACACACAACATCAAGTCAGAAAAGCGTTTTGAATTGGATTTGGAACACGTTCAAATACAACTAAAAAAGTATATATAATTCAATGAAGTGTTTTCAAAATAAGTTTATTGCATTATATATAACTCAACGAAGCCATATAAAAGCAAACATACACATAAGATTTTATAGAAAAAAATATAACTTGTGTGATAACATGCATAAAGAGCCTCTAAGTTTATTTACCTTCGTAAGAGTGGTATGAAAAGGATACGTGTCTTTAAGGATTTCGATTTGAATAGTTTGAACCCTACTTTGCCAGAATGACCTCAAGAATACGACTCAAAGTATATTTTGGCATCATGATAAGATAATCTATTCCTATGGAGCACATGAGTACACTACATACTCTTAAAATCTCCCCTTTATATATTATGTGATAAAAATATACAAAAATAAGATTACAAGTATTATAAGTAAATCTAACAACGTATGATATGAAGACACAATCCCGGCCAACGATGAAGATCAACCTATACTACTAATCTTCAAAACAAGAACCTGAAGAGATCTTGGACCTATTAAGTTATTATACATTTTAAACAAAAGAAATAATGATACCAATGTATAGAAACCGTTTAAGAGAAAAAGTTTGATGAAAAAGATATGAAAGTTGATTCATTATTTAAATACATATATTCAATGTCTAGCACGCTAATATCCTACCACGATAATAAAATTGAGAGATGTACTTCATTTCTTGAATATATATTCCATATTCTTTTAGTTTTCCCTGAAATATATCAATATATGTTCATTAACATAACTCCCCCTTAATCGAATATTTCTCCCCCTTTTTGTAATGGAATTGAAAAAGGTAAAGAAATATTAAGTTAAGAAAGTGTACTGTCAAAAACTGCATATGAGTTATTTCATATGAAATTAATAGAGATAGTATATTCACTTCAAGGAATGTAGTCCAAATCACATTAAGGCAATGACAAGATAATAAGAACAAGTTAAAATGTGAATATACATCTGTACAAGTCTAAATTATCATAAGATATCATAATGAGTAATCAATGCTAATCAACTAGTACAAATCATGGAATAATAGGCAACATCTATTCGATAATGAATAGAAGAGCCTAAAGAATCGAGGTTTGGTCAAGAAAAAGACATATAGATAGATGAGCTAAATATCACACAATAGATGAACGAGATAAATGATCTAAAGCAACCCATAGTATAAATGACACATAAAGAGTAAAAATGGATGTTCCAAGAAGCTTGTAAAAGCATCACCAAAATTGTAATTCAACCAACCAAATAAACACCATGCATCCAACATAAATATCCATCAAAGATGACAAGACAAAAGCCATAAATCCAAAAATATCAAAAGATACTAAACAAAGTCAACAATAATAAAAAGAACCTCAAAATATATCACTTGAAAATATAATAAAAAATAATAATAACCATCACCAGAAAAGACAAATACCACCATAAGGATAGCACCATTATCACATTGCTCATCATCCTTATTATCGTCATTAAATCTCTCATGGTAGTAACAGAGAAAACGTACGTCACAACCAAGGTCGATGATATTTCTACGCAAAGCTTCCATCTATGTCTAAAATCTGGATAATCTACTCATTAGGTAAGAAAAATCCACTTGAGGATTGAGAAGATTTTGAAACAGAGGAAATAATGTTTTCATTAAATCCTTCTTTCAGATTACAAAACACCTATTTATACACAAACCTTATACCAACTCTAAAAACGTGGTAGTATGTAATTGAAAGATATCTAACTAAATTTTAACAATACCAAAACAGAACTAATATTCTAAACAAAACTAATATTCTATCTGACTTTTCTATCAGCCCCCTTCAAGCGAATGGGGAAATTATCACCATGAGCTTGGGTGTCAGATATTGAAACCGAGTAGGATATAAAGCTTTAGTAAAAATATCATCCAGTTGATCAGTGGAAGAAACATGTTGAATAACAATATTTTTGGCAAGAATTTGTTCACGGACATAGTGATAATCAACTTTAATATGCTTTGTTCTCGCATGAAAAACAGGATTTGAAGCTAAAGCTATAGCTGAGAGGTTGTCATACCATACAATAGGAGAGTGCTGAGTGTGAATATGAAGATCATAAAGCAACATACGAAGCCAAGTGAGTTCAGCTGTAACTTGAGCTAGAGCCCTATATTCAGTATCTGTGGAAGACCTGACAACTGTAGGTTGTTTCTTAGCAGACCATGAAATCAGATTTGAACCAAGAAATACACAATAGCCTGTTGTAGATCTTCTATTCTGAGCATCACCAGCCCAATCTGAATCAGCATAGGCATTGAGAACAAATGAACTAGGAGTAAAAGTAAGACCATGATTAATAATCCCTTTAAGATACCTCAATATTCTCTTGACATTGCAAAAATCACTAATGGTTGGATATTGCAAATGTTGACAGACATGATTAACTGAGAAGGCAAGGTCAGGTCTGGTAATGGTTAAGTATTGCAAAACTCCCACTAAGCTTCTGTAGAGAGAAGGCTAATCAAATGGAATGGAACATTGAGAAGAGTCTGAAGGCTTACTAGGTAATGGAGAAGAGTACGGTTTGCAGTTGGTCATACCAGCCTTAATAAGTATATCAAGAGCATGTTGTTGTTGTGAAAGAGAATAACCATTTGAGGTTTTGATAACAGAAACTCCTAAGAAATAAGATACATTGCCCAACTCTTTCATGGAGAAGTTAGTGTGCATGTGAGAGATAAGATGTTGAATATAAGTGGAATCATTTCCAGTAACAAGAATATCATCAACATATACAAGCAAAATAGTTATAGTTGTGGTTGTTTTCTGAACAAACAAAGAATTATCACAGTGATTGGATTTGAAGCCCACTGAGATCAAATATGAGGAGAAAGTGGAGTACCATGCTCGGGGAGCCTTCTTAAGACCATATAATGATTTTTGAAGCTTGCAAACATAGAGAGGTCTACTAGAGTCAACAAAACTTAGAGGTTAATTGAGATACACTTCTTCATCTAATTTTCCATGTAAAAAAGCATTGGAAGTGTCCATTTGTTTGATTCACCAGTTATAATGCAGAGCCAAGCAAAGAATAATTCTGATAGTAGGTTGTTTAGAAATAGGACTAAAAGTTTCATGAAAGTCCACTCCTTCTTCTTGTAAATAGCCTTTAGGAACCAACCTGGCTATTGTTCCATCAGAATTCCTTTTAATGAGAAATACCTATTTACATCCTATAGAATATTTTCTTGGTGGTAAGGGAACAAGAGTCCAAGTCTTTTGATTATAAAGAGCTTGAAATTCCTCTTTCATGGCTTGTAGCCAGTGAGAGGAGGTGAGATATGTTTTGACAGAAGTCGGTTCAGATTGAGATAAATCATCCTTAGTAGAAACAGTAGTTAAACAAAGAGGATGTTTGGGTTTGAAAATACCAACTTTGGACCTAGTGATCATATGATGACCCATAGATGGTCGTGAGTGAGATTGAGAATTATGAGAAGACAAAGGAGAATGAGAAGATTGAGAGGGAGATCTAGGAGAGAAATATTGGGTAAGTGGTTGAGAATTAGATGAGTAAACAGCTGTGGGAATACGAGAGGAATTGTTTGAAGGAGAGTTGTTAGAGTGAGTTGGGATATTGATAGCTGAAGAAGATGGAGGCTAAAAGAAAGCTTGTAGAGAGGATATAAATGGCACTTATGAAGGAGATAAGTTATGTACATCAGATTGATAAGGAAATAGTGTTTCATCAAAGACAACATGTCTTGAGAGATACACTTTACCAGTGGTAGCATCAAGGCACCTATATCCTTTAATTGTGGGATGATAACTAAGAAAAATGCAAGGAGTGGATCTAGGCTCAAGCTTATGATGTGTATAAGGTTTAAGCAAAGGAAAACATCTACAACCAAATGCTTTCATGAATAAGAAATCAGGAGGTAAAAGAAACAATGTCTCAAATGGAGTTGCATGATGAAGTTTAGAGCTAGGAAGTCTATTTATCAAAAAGACAGAAGTGGCGATTGCATCAAACCAAAATTTTAATAGAAGTTGAGATTGATGAAGAAGAGCAATTGTAGTTTCTATTATGTGCCCGTGTTTTCTCTCAGCAACACCGTTTTGAGAGGGAGTATATGGACATGATAATTGATGAATTACACCATGAGACTTGAGTAAATGGTCAAATTTGATATTAGCAAACTCACCACCACCATCTGTTCTAAGAACTTTTAATGTGACGGAGAATTTATTTTCTGCGTAGCTTTTAAACTCAAGAAATTTATCAAACACTTCACTTTTGTATTGTAATGGATAAATCCAAGTAAATCTACTAAAATCATCCACGAACAATACATAATATTTGATTTTAGCATCATAATAAGTAAATGGTCCCCAAACATCACTATGAATCAAAGATAAAGGTTTATCAATAGATGAATTTGATAATGCCAAAGGAAACTTGTGAATTTTAGCAACTGAACAAGAAGTACATAAGGAATGATTCTTTGTGTTTACAACTGGAAGTTGAAATTTGTTAACAACATGAGAGAACTTTGACAACGATGGATGTCCTAATCTTTTGTGCCATAAATCATCAGTGATATGAGTTGTCATACAGACTTTGTTTGAGGACTTAGGATCAAAAAAGGAGGTGCTTGAAGGAATTGATAAAAGCCTTGTGAATGACTACCTTTGCACATAATTTCTCTAGTTTCTTTGTCCTGAACAACAAAATAATTAGAGTCAAAGGTGACGGTGCAATTATTATCACTAGTGAGTTTATGAACCAACACTAAGTTCGAGTTCAAATTTGGAACATGAAGAACATTATTGAGTTTGAGAGGGCAATGAGGTGTAGGCAGAATACTATTACCAAAATTTTGGATAGGTAACATGTTACCATTTCTAACTATGACTTGATCACTTCCTTAATAAGGCTGATGAATGTGAATATTTTTAAGATCATTTGTCATGTGATCTGATGCAGCTGAATCAATGTACCATGGTGCTAAAGAAGATGAGGAAGAAGTTATGGAAGAATAATAGGCTCTAGTGTTGCTTTTCTGATGGTTTTGAGAAGGATTTTGATAAAAAGTATCAAGTCGATACCAACAATCTACTGCAGAAAGATTCTCTTTGTAGCAAATCTGAAAAACTATAGAATTTGTGACATAGTTTCCAGATTGAAAGTTTCCACCTCTACCTCCTCTTCGATTGCCTCTATATCCAAAATTTCTTCCACCTCCTCTAAAGTTTCCATGAAACTGAGATCGTCCACCTCTATTGTATTGTTGATATTGACTATTTTCACTTTTAGAATTGTATGGAGAGTAAATTTGACTTTTATTCATAGTGAAAGCTACAGCCAATTCAGATGTTGCATTGCTTTTCTTATGAACTTCAACATGAATCGCTTCTGAGCATAACATGGAAGAAAATTCAGCCATTATGATTGGTGAAGATCTAGTTCTTATTGAGGTTTTGAAGGCATGATACTCTGCAGGTAATCCATTCAAGGTTTGTAAAATCAAATCTTCATCTTCTATAGGAGATCCGACTAAGGCTAATTGATCAGATAAGCCTTTTATCTGCGCAAGATAGTCTTCCATTGTTAAACCTTTCTTGTTTACATTTTGCAGCTTATTCTTCAATTGATGAATCTGAGATTTTAAAAAAGAAGTAAATCATTTTTCGAGCAGATCCTAAACCTCTTTACTTATAATACAGGTTATAGTAGAGGTATAGATTTCTGAAGAGAGAGTTGCAGTCATACAACTGAAGATATGAGCATCAATCTTCTCCCATTTTGAACAATTAGGGTTTTGCACCTGTTGATTTTGTGAATTGAGAATTACTTCCGATGGAATTGGTGTTGAGCCTGTGCTATAACCAAGTAGTCCTGCTGCACGCAATAAATTCTGGAATTGATTCTTCCATATGATGTAGTTTGATGAATCAAGTTTTACTGTAACCAACGAATTTAGATGAGAAAGTAGAAGAAGAGAAGGTTCTTGATTTGTAAGTTCAAATGTGTTTGGAATGTGTGTAGAGGAAGAATATGTATTTTCTGCCATTGAAAAAATGGATCAAGCTTGCTCGTTGGAGCTTTCAAGCTCTGATACCATGAGAAGATTTTGAAACAGAGGAAATAATGTTTTCATTCAATTCAGATTACAAAACCCCTATTTATACACAAACCTCTTACCAACTCTATAAACGTGGCAGTATGTAATTGAAAGATATTTAACTAAATTTTAACAATACCAAAACATAACTAATATTCTAATTGGCTTTTCAATCATTTTGGTGGTACCTTTCTTTGTATCAATCGAGATGAAGAACCCCGTTGACATATTAGAACCTCTTAAACTTAATCTACCTAGTAAACATTGGGATTTTATGCCAACTTCTTTCTTCCTAAGAAATATGATGCATAAGTAAACTTCTTTCCAGATAATTCCTTTATCTCGTTTGGAAAATCTGGACATATCTCAAAATGAGTAAATAGTGGATAAAACGTCCACAAAAGATGGATGGGAGAACCTTCTCCTTTCTCGTAATCACATCTGGCGTCAAAATGAACATCAATCGACCAAGTCCAGTCTCAAATGAGTATCAACTGCATACAAAAACTTGCGATTAAACGTCAGAATAGAGTAGCAGTGAGAATTTTAGGATATATTGGTGCAGAAAATCATATGGAGCATGTAATAAAAATCAATGAGGTATTTTTTCTCCAAATATTTTTGTAGGTGTATGGTGATGCGACCACATTTAATCTATTAGAGTGCAATGTTATCAACAGGTAAAGTATCCTCACTATAAGGGTATTCAGAGTTATTGGCAATTGGAAAGCCAAATGTCTCACAAGTAAAACTAGGAGTGATGGTGATGGAGATACCACGTACGAAAGAGGTAAAGCTAGTGTCACCAAGAAAAAGTGAGCGATAGTGTAAAACTCACATACCATGTCAGGATATACTTCTTCCTTAAATAGGCCTTGGTTTCCAATACCCAACCATAAACGTTGCTCAAAAACTTCATTGGAAGCATAATTGCTATCCCATTGGGATTGCTAGTCAATAGAACGCTAAAAAGATGTGACAATTCTTGAATTACTCAAATTGGGTATAACGACCCTGATTGGTGAAATGAGGAGGCAAGGGAGGAGGTGGAATAGACGTAGTTGTTGTTTACCGGATTATGAAAAATGAATATATATATATCACTAAATAAATAAACGATAATTAAAATTACTTACTTACTATAGAACAGTAAAGGGAGATAAGAAGAACATACAATTTGTGATTGAAACAATCACTTGTAGAATTTTGACCGAGTCGAAAGTTGAACTATCTCTTCTTAAGACAGAATACGCCCCCGCTACGGTGCTGACGACAAATTCAATGGGCGTCTTCCTCCCAGGATGAAATGGTCAACGACTGTTGCAAGAAGAACTTCAGTGCAACAGTCCCACGGACCAACAATGGCGAATTTCTCTCGAACTGTAAGAAGGGAACAAGGACAGTAGTAGGGAATTCGGGTATATTTTCTAATCTTTCAAATGGACTGCATATGGTCCCTTTTATAAGTGGTGAAGGTCTGAAACTCATGGCTTTTCCCAAAACAGATGTGACTCTTTGAACAGTTGCATCTCTCTAATAAAGCAACTTAACGTTTTAATTAATTAATTAAAAAACGACAGCATTTTTTAAATAATTAAAAAACGATAGTGTTTTTAAATAATTAATTAGTACGGAAAATAATTAATTCGTAATTATTCAAGATTTTTTGGTTCAGAAAATAAATTTTAAAGCCCAAAGGTCAATTAAAATTTGTCCAAAAAATTTAATAGTTGCTCAAGAAAGACCCACGACCCAGACCTCGACCCGGACCAGGGCACGGGCCGGCCGGACGAAGGCGGCAGGGCGCGCGCGTGTGGGATTTTGGCTCAAACCCAACACATGCATAGTGTAGGCCATCTCCCCTTCAAAGAGTTAGGATAGCCCAAGGCATCCAAGCCTTAGTCCCATAACTTGGGTATATTAACTCTAAGCATTTCTACCACTTTTCCAATGTGGGACAAACCCACTAACTTTGTTACACCAACTAGCTTAAACTCAAATGGGTCACTTTAAGTCCAAATTTTTCATTCATTACTTCACTATTTTGAACAAGTGAGTATACCAAATTAATCTCCTTACTACAAGGAACACATTGGTATTAAGACATGTCACTTTTAACATATGTGTCTTAATTAAAATTGACTCTAAAGTTTGACCAAATAAGCTGGTATTTCATAAAATATACAACAATCCCCCACATGAATGAAATTTGGAAGAATCAAATGAATATAGATGCAAGCAGAGAGTTGTTCTAGGAAAAAACATTGCATCGAAAAAGATAGCTTCTGGCTTTGAATCTTTCCTAGTGAGATACTATCGAGCTTACTAGCCAATCAATGAACGTGATGTCTTGAATTGATCGACCATTTATGTAAACTGAGACAATAGTATTCACACAATGTCTTTCTAACCTTATTGGTTCTCATTGTTGTGTCCATTTTGGCCTTGGACACCTCCTGGTTTCATTAGTGTGCTAGAGAAATATCCTTCATTATTCTCATAGAAGCGACCCCTTCTCACTCACATAGGTGATTTCTATAAAGAGTATCCTGCTAATACCCCACTTGACCTATACATTCAAGATATAGAAATCATTAAAAACATAGTTTATCCTTATACACGCGGTAATTTGTGCACTGACTCATCTTCGAAATGGGAGAATGTAATTAAAGTATTACTTCTCAGTGCAAACTGAGTCATCATAATTAGGTTGTCCCTTTGAACCTATTTCTTGGGATCTCCAGTCATTTAGGTTGGGTTTCCATTAAGACAACTCTTTATAATTTTACAGGCTTTAGGCTCATTCCACGTGATGAACTTGCAACTTTCTCTCCAGGTATACCTTTAGTTAGTGGATCTGCAATACTTTCCTTTGACTTTATATAGTCAACAAAAATAATTCCATTTGAGAGCAATTGTCTAACGGTTTGGTGTCGACGACGTATATGTCGTGATATACTATTATAGTTATTATTTTCAGCCCTAGCAATTGTCGATTGACTATCACAATGTATAATGATAGGTGGCACGGGCTTTGACCATATTGGAATATCCTCTAAGAAGTTTCTAAGCCATTCAGCCTCTTCCCCAACTTTATCTAAAACAATAAATTCAGATTCCATTGTGGATCTTGCAATGCATGTTTGCTTCAAGGATTTCCAAGATACGGCTGGACCTCCAAGGGTAAATACATATCCACTTGTGGATTTCGAATCATTTGAGTCAGATATCCAATTTGCATCGCTATAGCCTTCAAGTACAGTTGGATATCGTTCATAGTGAAACCCATCCCCCAAAGAGTATCAAAGACATCAAAGAACTCTTATCAAGGCTTTCCAATGATCTTTTCTGGGATTACTCGTATATCGACTGAGCTTACTAATCGAGTATGCTATATCAGGTCGAGTACAGTTTGATAAATACATCAAACTTCCAATAATACGAGAATACTCTAATTGAGATATACCTTCACCTTTATTTTTAAGGAGGTGATGACTTGGATCTACAAGTGTTCTCACTGAACTTTGTTCATATTTATTATACTTTTGAAGTATTTTTTCAACATAATTTTATTGAGATAAGCTAATTCCTTGAGGGGTTCTAATAATTTTAATTCCTAGGATGACATTAGCCAATCCCATGTCCTTCATTTCAAATCTACTAGTCAACATTTGTTTAGTAGAATTGATAACATTATTATTATTATTATTACCAATTATTAGCATATCATCTACATATAGACATACAATCACATGTCCTTCTTGAGTGCTTTTGATGTAAACACATTTGTCACACTCATTTATTTTGAAACCATTTGACTTCATGACATTGTCAAATTTTTCATGCCATTGTTTAGGTGCTTGTTTCAACCCATATAATGACTTCACAAGTTTACATACTTTCCTTTGATTTCCAGGAGATCTAAAACCTTCTGGTTGTTCCATATATATTTCTTCATCTAATTCACCATTCAAAAATGCCGTTTTAACATCCATTTGGTGTATTTCCAAATTATGTATTGCTGCAATTGCAATTAACATTCTAATGGATGAAATCCTTGTAACAGGTGAATAGGTGTCGAAATAATCTATTCCCTCTTTTTGCTTGTATCCTTTAGCTACAAGTCTAGCCTTATATTTATCAATGGTACCATAAGCTTTCATTTTTCGTTTGAATATCCATTTACATCCTAACGGTTTTGTCCCTGGTGGTACGTCCACCAGTTCCTATGTATGATTTTGCAAAATGGATTCAATTTCACTATTGATAGCTTCTTTCTAATATGAGGCTTCCGGAATGGAAAAAGCTTCTTTTACCATTTGAGGTTCACTTTCTAACATATATGTTAGAAAATCTGGACCGAAAGATTTTGAACTGTTAGCTCTTTTACTACGTCTCGGTTCTTCCTCAATAATATTTCGAGGTTCACCATTTGTAACTTCAAACATTATTTTGTTAGAAGTTGTTTCTTGTGTATTCTTACAAGGAAATATATTTTCAAAGAATGATGCATTCCTAGATTCTATGATTGTATTTTCATGAATTTTAGGAATGTCAGATTTATGCACAAGAAATCGATATGCACTACTATTATGTGCATAACCAATAAATATGCAGTCAATAGTCTTTGGACCAATTTTCACCTTTTTAGGTTCAGGAATTAGTAATTTTGTAAGACACCCCCACACTTTTAAGTATTTGTAGGAAGGCTTGCGTCCTTTCCACAACTCATAGGGTATCTTATTTGTTTTCTTATGAACTAATTTGTTGAGAATGTAATTAGCTGAAAGCAATGCTTCCCCCCATATATTTTGGGGTAATCCTGAACTTATTAACAATGCATTCATCATTTGTTTTAAAGTTCGGTTTTTACATTCCGTAATCCCATTTGATTGAGGAGAGTAAGGTGCGGTAGTTTGGTGAATAATCCCATTCTCTAAACATATTTCCTTAAAAGGATATTCGTATTCACAACCTTTATCGCTTCTTAATCCTTTAATCTTTTTACCAAGTTGATTCTCAACTTCTATCTTGTATTGATCAAAGGCTTCAATTGCTTCATCTTTGTTTCTTAAAAGATAGACATAGAAATATCTAGTGCAATCATCCACAAAGGTAATAAAGTACGTTTTCCCACCTCTAGTTTGAACAAATTTTAAATCACATATATGTAATACATCGTATTTTCATGGCTTTTAAATTTAAAGATTTATTAAATTTAATTGAGATAAATTAATTTAATTTTAATCCGAAATGTTGTTTTAAATATTTACTAGCGTGACAAGAGTTAGTAATTATTGGGAATATATTATTTGTTGCATATTACTGGATGAGTATAGTAATATATGAGATTTATTTTTATAATATTGTCACGTGTGAATAAAATGACAATTGTGGAAATTTAAGTCGGGACGCGCCTGTGTCGTGTCGGGACTGAATGTGGATTAATAAAAGTGAATATTTTATAGGTTGTTCGTATGGTCGTTTTGAGTGCGCCAACACGTCTGGAAGGGTCGAGATAGTCAGAAAAGTATACCCGGGAGTTTGACTTGGGTCTCGGGGCGTTTTTAGGCCTAATTAGTACCCCGGGAGGGCATTTTAGTCATTTTGTATTTTTGGGTAATTAAACCCACGAAAATTAAAGGGGTTATATCAGATGTTTAGGTTATCTCCTAGGGTTAGATAACTCAAAACACTAGAACGACCATTGGAGAGGAGAGGAGAGAGCTCTCAAGGCATTCCAAGGCTCAAAACTCATCCATTTACACCGCCGCCACCGCCAACGCGTAGATAGCGAGACGGGGAACACAACCACACCAAATTCAACACCAAACCAGATTTCTGAAAATCCCAGGCAAGTGTTTATCTTGCTTATTTCGTTGATGCATCATCCATATTAGTTTAGGAGTTATTAGGATGAGATTTATGGAAGAAAAACCCAATTTGAGATGGGAAATTTTTATGTAGTGATGATTTATATGATATTCTGGAAACCCTTTGTCATGTAAAGGATTAAGAGTTTGATTAAGAAAAGAGTTCTAATCAGATACAAACACTAAAACATTCATTCTGGACCATCGGACCGTTGGAATTGGATGAAATTTTACAGAGAATTAGCTGAAGACGAGAGGAAGCTACAGAAAAAAATTCAGCTCGATCGGAACGTTCAATATTTTTTAATATTTTTTTTGCTAGACAGTTTTATGTTTTGAGGACTCTTAGAGATAATAAAAATTCAATTAAAACTCCATTTTAATTCCGATTTCGAAACCGTTTGAAATTCTCATCTTTGAAAATAAAATTCAAAATCCTTTAATGTAAGGCGAAATCTATATTTTTGGGATATTTTGCATAAGGGATAATGTAAGTTATATTAAAGGGGAGATACACGTAAGAGAGAGTTACGTTGGAACATAAATGGATATCTACTGAATTGTACATTTGGAAGAATAGAGTCCATGAGGGTTACGTAGTAAGTTGGAAAAACCCTTCGAATTAAAGTTAGAAACGAACCATTATACTTGATAAATAATAATGGGAAAATAAGGATAAATGTTGTGAATGTGGGTTATTGGATAAACCTAAATTGATATAATAAAAGTGGTATATTTATATGATTATGTATGCATATATTATATACTTGTGAAAATCATGCCCGCGTTACTTGCTATCCCTGAGGTTACCGCACTGGGACGATCTTATCTCGTGTGCCTTATGGGGGATATTGACTCGTACCCTAGAAGATATGAATCCTAGGTACAGGCTATCGAATCGGTAGTCACGGTCCTAAGAGACGTGAGGGTATGTACTGACCTCTTGGACTTGAAAACTATGCTTCGCCTCAATATTGTTTGTGTATGTATTTATACAGTTCGAGAGTGATTCCGAATTTGTATTCCCTTTAGTACGATTGATACGGGGATTGGATAGCAGAGTAAGCCCGCACCATAGTTTTTATGTGGGGTGCTGTTATGATATATATATTATACGAGTAGTTATTATATATATGAAATTCTGAAATCTGGAACTGCCTACTGTGATTTAATATGTAGGACATGGTTGATGACTCAAATTATAAATAATTGTTTTGAGAAAGTATAATATGACACTGGAAAACTTTATTGATTAATAAAGTTAAAAGGAGAACCTTAGTTACAAATTGAAATCTTACGTTTTAAATACTTGTGTTGTTCAGTTGTAAATCCTGCGAATAACCTAAGATAAGTTAAATCATTGGGGAAAGATAGTGTGGTATATGAAGAGATAAACCATTGGGAAGGTTAGTGCGATAGGAGTGCACATTAGAAGAGTGGCGAGAATTTCTCAAGAGAGTGTCGCACTAATATGTTGTTGCATTGACCTGTATCAATTTAAATACTTGCTAAACGAATTTTTAAATCATATACACTATCGGGCTCTGACCCATTTCTATTTCCTTTTCTCTCTTGTATATTTATGTATGTATTACAGGTGCCCAGCCACAGGGGAGTCTTACTTAGGATCCTTTGGAAGGAACGTGCTGCAGCTTAAGTGGGAGTTGCAGGCCTGTTGTTTAGACGACTTCATCCATTTGATTTTTACTCCTAGTTCAGTTTTATCCAGCAGGGGCATGTGTCGCCCTCTTTCTATTATTTAGTTGGTATTGTCAGAGATTGAAATTTTTACTTTCATTACCTTTATTTCGGGATTTATTACTGTCAGGATGTTTTCCTTTAGTGTTGTAAATGTTGGGATTTATTATTGATGATTAAATTCGTGTATGTTCAATTCTATTTTTATTCTTAATGTGTGACTCTTTAGATGTTAATGGTTTAAGGTTTTATAACCGGATTTAATAAAATGAAAATAAGGTTTTAAATGGTTTTGACACTTAGCTTAATTATTTAGGGTGTTTAAATTGGAAAAGTATTTTACGACAGTGATGCTAAGAATGAACCAACTGTTCACCTTGATTTTAATTTAATAAATGAGTGATCGCCCGGTATTTAATTAGGCGGGGTGTCACAATATATCGGTGTGAATTAAATCTAAAGGTTCACTACTCCTTTCAATTGAATGGAAAGGCGTTTTAGTTAATTTAGCTTCTACACATGTTTCACATTTGTGACTTGTATCAATGCTAAATTTAGGAATTAATTCTAAGTGAATTAATTTACTTAAAGTACTATAATTAACATGTCCAAGTCTACCATGCCACATATCCATAGACTCAAGCATATAAGCAGAAGATATCATATTATTATTATTATCATTGTTACTTTTAGGTACAGCAGTCATGACGTTCAATTTGAACATCCCATCTCACATATATCCTTTCCCTACATACATTCCATCTTTACTTAGTACAAATTTGTCTCCAATAAAGACTAGCTTAAATCCTTTCTTGCTTAGTACGGAACCGGAAACAAGGTTCTTTCTAATGTCAGGCACATGCAATACATCGTTGAGTGCGAGATGCTTCCCCAAAGTCATTTTTAGCACTACTTTGTCTTTACCTTCAACCTTCGAGGTGGAGGAGTTTCCCATGAATAATTGTTCTCCATTTTCAATTGGTTGGTAGGTTATGAACATACTTTTATCGGAACATACATGGCGTGTAGAGCCGGTATTAACCCATCACTCTTTGGTATTACCCACCAAATTTACTTCAGATACAACTGCGGAGAGAGAAACATTGGAAACATCATCGGATAATGCATCACCTTTGTCGTGTTGTCTTGTGGTGCTTTCTTCTTGAAGTTCTCTTGTTTTTGCAGCTTGCGACAATCCTTGGCCCTATGACCTTCTTTGCTTCAATTAAAACATTTTCCTTTGAACTTCTTAGCACCGCCTTGTTGACTTGTGCCTTCATTTTTGTGCTTCCTCTTTTTATTGAATTTTTGTCCATCCTCAACAATATTTTCTTTTGCAGACATAGCATGGTTACCATTTTTCTTTTCAGATTTACGATTTTCTTCTTCTATCCTTAACCGAACAATTAAATCTTCAAGTCCCATTTCTTTTCGTTTATCCTTCAAATAATTTTTGAAATCCTTCCAAGAAGGAGGCAATTTTTCAATTACCGTAGAAACTTGAAATGTTTCACTTATAACCATATTTTCAGCAAGTATATAATGAAAAATTAATTTAAGCTCTTGGACTTGGCTTATGGCAGTCTTTGAATCAACCATTTTATACTCGAGAAATCTACCGACCATGAATTTTTTTCATGCCGGCATCCTCGATTTTATATTTTTCATCCAAAGACTCCCATAATAATTTAGCGATTTTGATTGGACTATATACATTATAAAGTGTATTGTCCAATCCATTAAGGATATAGTTTTTGCAAATAAAATCTGAATGCTTCCATGCTTCTACAGCTAGCAAAGTTGTCTTATCCGCTTCATTTTCATTAACCACAGGAGCTTCTTCGTTAATAAATCTTGCAAGATTAATGGTAGTTAAATAGAACAACATCTTTTGTTGCCAACATTTGAAATCAGTACCATTAAACTTTTCGGGTTTTTCTCCATGAGTTAAATGAGTCGGAACGGTATTAGGAATACTAACCGCCACATCATTTTGAGGAACAAACATCACATTTTCAGAGGATTCAGTAGCCATTATTCTGTTATTGAATAACAAAAAAGCAATTTATGAAATGTATAGAAATTTTTTAAAAAAATTAAAATTGTAAGAAAAGAGATATTCAATGTAAACACGTTTTAGTATGTAAGTAAAACAGGTAAAACTGTACCAATCTAATTTCAATTAAGAAATTTATTTATTTAGTGAAAACACAAAAAAAAATATTATGTCTTAAGATTGTTGTTTACCGGATTACGAAAAATGAATATATATGACTAAATAAATAAACAGTAATTAAAATTACTTACTTACTTACTTACTTACTATAGAACAGTAAAGGGAGATAAGAAGAACATACAGTTTGTGATTGAAACAATAACTTGTAGAATTTTGACCGAGTTGAAAGTTGAACTATCTCTTCTTAAGACAGAATACGCCCCCGCTACGGTGCTGACGAAAAATTCAATGGGCGTCTGCCTCCCAGGATGAAACGATCAACGACTGTTGCAAGAAGCACTTCAATGCAACAGTCCCACGAACCAACAATGGTGAATTTCTCTCGAACAGTAAGAAGGTAACAAGGACAGTAGTAGGGAATTCGGGTATATTTTCTAATATTTCAAATGGACTGCATATGGTCCCTTTTATAAGTGGTGAAGGGCTGTAACTCATGGCTTTTCCCAGAACAGATGTGACTGTTTGAACAGTTGCATCTCTCTAATAAAGCAACTTAACGTTTTAATTAATTAATTAAAAAACGACAACGTTTTTTAAATAATTAAAAACGACAGTGTTTTTAAATAATGAATTAGTACGAAAAATAATTAATTCGTAATTATTCCAGATTTTTTGGTTCAGAAAATAAATTTTAAAGCCCAAAGGTCAATTAAAATTTTTAAACGACCCACAACCCGGGCCGGACGGCGGTGCGCGCGTGGGCTTTTTGTCCAAGCCTAACACATGCATAGTGTAGGCATCTCCCCTTCAAAGAGTTGGGATAGCGCAAGGCATCCAAGCCTTAGTCCCATAACTTGGGTATATTAACTCCAAGCATTTCTATCACTTTTCCAATGTGGGAAAAACCCACTAACTTTGTTACACCAACTAGCTTAAACTCAAATGGATCACTTTAAGTTCAAATTTTTCATTCATTACTTCACTATTTTGAACAAGTGAGTATACCAAATTAATCTCTTTACTCTAAGGAACACATTAGTATTAAGACATGTCAATTTTAACATATGTGTCTTAATTAAAATTGACTCTAAAGTTTAACCAAATAAACTGGCATTTCATAAAATATACGACATGTCTAGCATCATGAACGTCGTTTTTTTATGAGTCCTGATAGTTCTTGCATTGTAACTAACCAAAATTAATCATAAGCACAAAAGAATTAGTTTTAAGAGCATAATAAACCAAAAAGATGAAGTTCTACAATGAGTGTAAGTTTTAATCCTTAGTGCCACACGCTAAGAACATCAGGAACTCAAAAAATCCTCAAAATGGAGTTTTAACACGTGAAATTGCCAAATTTGCAGGATTCATCTAATAAACATAAATCAATACGTAAATAAGCTACAATATCAAGTTTGAGATAAATTTCAACTCAAAAATGAGTATAATAGTAAGAAAACTTTCAAATTCATGAAAATATGTCAAAAGTATCTAAAAGGTAGAATTTTTATAAAGGAAAGATGAAAACAATCTTACCAAAGTGATTCTAGAAGCAAAAATCTTAAGAAAACATCCAATAAAGTTCGAAAATCGTCATAAAATAGAAGTGGATGATGAAGAAGAGAGTGAGAAAATGAATTGGAAAGTGAGACAGTAAAGTGTCTGATGCGATCTAAAACATAGATTTGCTGAAGCAAACTTCTTTGTTGGTCATGAGCATCGCTATAACGACGACTAACTTCACTGAAGTGAAAGTTGTTGTGGCGTCATGAATATGATAATATAATTTCTTTTCACCAAAATGAGCGTTCGAACAAAAGAAATAACTTAAGGACACAAAATCATCCAACTCAGAAGATCCACTATCTAAAATAATATTTATTAATGAAATTATGCATATTTGCGATATGCATTTTCATAATAAAGGTAAACGGTTATTGCAAGTACTCTAAAAAAATAACAGACCACCTATAAAAGGTTTATAGCAAGTTTCAAGTTAATTAAATCAAAACAACACATGGGGGATAACTCCTGTGGAAGAAATACAAGTACAAATATGAACATTTGTCCGATGACATTTTTAGGAAATTTTCAAACTTTAAATGATTTTATTTGAAAAAGTCTTATTTCCCTCACTAACATTTTTTTCTTCCTCACTAAGAGATAATGGTTAAGAATTTAAAAGTCTTATATCATGATGCTACTCAATATTTAGGTAGATAGAAATCTTCAAGACATTACTTTAACGAAAATCTTGCACGTGGCGGCTTTCACATGCTCATTACTAAAGGTGAGAAACTTTTTCAAAATAAAGGTAGTTCTCAGAATACTATAGTTATAGACCTTACCACATCAACTCTCATGACTTTGAAATAAAACATTTTCAACTCCAACCATGATAAAAAAATCAAACACGCACAAATGGTAAAATGACACCATTTATCAATACACATACATTTTGAAAAAGTCCACAAAGCAATACTCTAACGTGTTTTTTTCTTTATTTCATATGATAATGCTAAAAATGTAGTGTGGTGTAAATGAGACGAGTTATGATATATATTTAAGATAAATTAAGCGAAAAAGATCATAAGCTTTCAAAACTTTTAAATTGTAGGCAAATAGTTCATAGTCATATACACAACTAAGATACAAACATCATGTGCAAACAAGTCAATAAATTAATCTAGCATTTTAGCAAGCTAACCTATAAGTACACAACAACAAAAGTATCAAGAAACAAAATATGCAAAAGAACTAGATAAACATTACAAAGAGTTCTAGGCACAATAAGAAGCTTTTCTAACATGTATAAGACAAGGGAATCAACGAGTGATCCGATATAGTTTCTAATTTTATCTTAGGTAAACGATCCTTTCTAATTCGTATTTGTCTAACGTGATAGAAATCTTATTTCCCCTTTTATTTTGAACATGATGGAAATGCTCATGGGTTTTTCCCATGATGTTATTCTTACCAAAGCTATGATTCTTCATAGCATTATGAAAATTCACGTTCTACATAAGCAAATACAACAATTCTCTCAATTGTCCCTTCCTATTACAATGATAACATTTATAAATTTTAGTACGAGTCATGGAAGAAAAAGATTTAGGAACAATCTTATTAACATGTTGACCTTTTTCAACTTAAAGCAAAAAAAATATGATTACTTTTGTTATGAAAATAAGAGAAAATATTATCTCGAATTAGTCCTTTATCATGAAAGTTATGATTTTTGCAAATGGTAGGAAACATATTACGCATATCTTTTAAATTGTTCATCCCATCATGTTTTCTTAATTTATGAATTTATTGGAAATGATGAGAAAATGTAGATGAATGATTTGATGCTGAAGATTTGACATTCAAAGTCTCTCCTCTAGGATATTCTTAATAGTTAGAATCTAGTTCCAAAGATATATTTTCAATTTTTTTTGAAAGTTTGTCATTAAAATCAATACTATTATAAAATTTCTCTTTCAAAGTTGACACATATTCCTTTTTAACTAAAGTGAACTATTTATTTTATATTAATTCATCAAGAAATTCTAAGAATTCATTAAAGTCTAATTTTATTACTTTAACTTTAGCAAAAGAAAATGACAGAACATTTTATAGATTAAAAAAAGTCATTTTCTGCTTTAACGAAAGTAAGCTTATAAACAAGTTCAATTTTATCATTTTTAGGGATTAACTCTATTAAGTAAAATATCCCTATCAAAAGGTAACTGAGTAGATTCATGAACTTCACTTTCTTTGATGCCTTTTTTTCTCCAATCTCTTCACTCTCATAGAAAGTTTAACACCGATTTTTGATAAAATATTTTTTTGAGAAACGAGAGCATCAAAAGAACACAAATCATCACCTTCAAAATTGCTAATTCGATATGTAGAGACAATGTTGTTAGAGTGATTGAAAATGTCGAATGGCGTGATAATTCAGATTAATGTATGACTCTTTTTAATACCCATCGTTTCACGCACTTAGTTATTGACATAGAATTCCATATTCACACACACTCGATCTACCTAATGGAGATTAAACCTAATAAAAATTAAGTCAATCTTGATACCAATTGGGAGTGTTTGTGAACATATCGGAGGTAGATAAGGATAGTTGTAGGGGTTATTGACCCATAATAAACAATAAAATTGTAAATTTGCCCAGATTGATTATGAATGCCAAAATAATAACAACATATTGTGTACGTGGTTCAACCGTGAGGTCAAGTTATGTCAACGGGGAAAAGAGCGGGGGGGGGGGGGGGAGTTTATTAATGTTAAAGGATGGTACCAGCTGAAGTGATAGGGATGCTAGTTGAGAGTCCAAGCTGTCACGCGTGGGTTACAATCTGTATAATGTGAGCTAGATCGCCCTTATTTATAGACTTAGGGGCCATACATTCTTAGGCCTCTTGGTATTTATCTTGATCGATACAAAGAGTCATGCTGGTGTTGGTATCCTGATTTGTTGATATGATCCCCGAGATTTTTTTATATCTCTTTAAGATCCATGTTCTTCCTTAACCAATTTGCCCACCATATGCCTCTCACGTGGGTTTCCATGTGAAGCCAATTCGGTCATACACCCCTCAATTGCCCCAAGGTGGAGGTGATCAATCATTTCTACCGGTCGGCCATACCTTCTTTGTAATTATGCCATGCGTGGCACACGTTTAAGTCGGTGTTATGCTTTATATGCGGGGCATCAAGATTATCAATCATTGCAGGTGTAATAGTTTCGCACGTGTATGCCTCCTAGGGTTATGAGTACATAGTTATTGTCCAGAGCAATGATGGTGCGCTGGCGCGTAGCATAACTATCCCAGCGTTTTTTGACACCAGTTGAGTTGATGGGATCAACAAAAGGTATAAGGATTTTCTACGCCTTATACCTTAGCATTGTACATTTGCTAAGGTATTTTTTATTTTCCTTTCTCTCTCTTAATCTCTGGAACATATATCTCTGTTATTCTTCATCTTCTTCCTTACCATGTCTAAGCGTGAGTAAGTATGAAGTCTCAAATGCCAACGACTTCCAGGAATTTCGTAGTTAATATCTAATTCCTGATAGTGTTCACTTGAGTATTTACCCAGAGGAAGAAGACATCCTTGATTTTCCCTTTGTGAAGGTCGCTCTTATGATGGTAGCCATATTATAAGGGGGAGTTCGTTTTACCCTCACCCATTGTTGGTTAGGGTGCTCCATTATTATAGAATCCTTACCCATGAAATAGATAGTTTCCACTGGATTATAATGGTGACAGTGGCCATCAACCAAATTTTTGGGACCAATCTTGGACTTAAGGAAATTAGTTACTGTTACGACTTGGGGTCTTCCCCAAGCACTGGACTGTACCATTTCTAAACTAGGGATAAGTTTCACCACCTGATTACCTAATTGCCCAGATCTCAAAAGGACATATAGAAAAATGTTCTTATGGTTTTTGGGAATTTATAAGGTGATGGATTTGATGGGATTGGATCCCGTAAAAAAAGGGGCGCCTGGTAGGTCGCCTAAAAAACCTTTACTTAAATGTTAGTTGTTCGTGACTGAACGAACTCACTTTTATTGTGGATTGATGTTTAAACACTAAAGCTTTTGATTACCAAGTTAATCTATCTCATTTATAAAAAGGTTTAGAGAAGGCCGACCCCTCATGGAGTTCACCTCTAATGGAGAGATTCCCACATACTAATAGACTATAACCAATCTTGCCACTCCCTTCCAAATTTTTGACCATCCCGGATGTCCAAGCCGCTGATTACACCATAGTCGATGAAGTTTCCCTTCCTCAGTCAGTTCGATACAAGGGTTTACATTGGGGAATCTACCCCTTATGTAATCTCAATAGATTTTGACTCCAATTAGGGATAGGAAGAGGAGGATAAGGAGACAGAGGAAGAAGAGAAGGAGGTAGCGGACGAGGAAGACCTTAGAGCTTTCTTAGGCGATCTCAATACATTCTTCTCCTTCAAATCCAGTGTATTCGGTCGTCCTAAAGAAGAGGTAAAGGTCGAAGAAGACTTCACCTTCCAGGACTTCCCATTTTTGTCAATTCCATCTGACACAAAAGAGATGAGCATCCGATTAAAAAGACCAGTTGACTTGGCAAATTCCAGGAACAAGTTGAAAAAACAATAGGTCGCTACCACATGATCCGACCAACTTCCCTCCATAGATGATCAACGAAAGAGGAAGTTTATATATATAAAGGAAAAAGAATACATCGAGTTAGAGTGCCAATGGGTAGAGATCGAGCATGCTAAAATGAAAAAGATCGATAAGACACTTGTCAGTGGTTTCAAAATAGCACCTTCTCATTCCAACCAACTAATCATAATCAATGAGGCCGAGAAAAGGCAATGGATCTGATCAAATACCACTTCAAACAAGTTATAATCAGTGGTGGGATATCTCCTTCCATAAGGGGAAGGAGCCAATAACAGAGGCCGATTCGTCCCATAGGGATATGAAGGTGTCCTTCTTCGTTGCCCTGGTCGCCAAACTACCAGCGGATATGAAGGATTTGAGGGGCTTTAATCTGTAAAGACTCCACAAAGAAGGCCTCGATCACTAAGTTCCATGCATTTTTTATTCGTTTAATTTACACAAAAAATTTCTAACCTTTTTCTTTTTTGGTGCAGAGAATGCAAGTTCAACAGGAGCTCGCTGGCCAAGATAATTACTTATGGAAGGCGTTGGAGGAATTTTCTAAGGAGAACGTCGCTCTCAAGGCCCAGGTCTGCAATTAGTTCAGGGACCTTGAGGTTCAGGGAAATAAGATAAAGGAGGAGGTTGTTGTCAAAACGAAGGTGGTGGAAAAGGCCAAGCGAACTCAATTTTTTTTAGTTTAGTCGACTCTGAGTTATCAAACTGAAGAGCTCTCACCAGCACACCATTATGAAGAAACTCATCCTTCAAAGGATTAAGTCTTATATGGAGAAGACTAGGGAGTCCGGTCTGTAAAATTTCTACGACAAAGGCTATGAATCAACCATTCAGAAGGTTACCGCCCTGCTAGACTATTATGAGTCTGTTGCTTTCAATAAAGGTTGGGTGGATAGTTTGTAGTCGGGCAACTTTAGAAAGGACGACCCTACTTACGTTGAACATCCTCCCCTAGCCAATCCTCTGGTGGATCTCCCTAGAGATGCTTCGGCCCAGTCTTCAACTGATTTTCCTTCCCATGTTCTTGAAGGGGTCCCTCCGGGGTCAACAGAAGTAACGACCGACCAGACTTTAGGAGATTTTTTTAGCTTCTTTATGTATTTTTTATTTTCTTTGACCCTTAGTGGACATCTTGTATGCCCTGGAATTTTTTTTATTATTAATGAAAACTTTTTATGCTTTCCTTTCCATTATTTTCCTCATGTGCAAATAATGTAGTCTCGTTTCCAATATCTATGTTCTATGTTGTTCGTTTTCTTGCTTTGCCTTATTTTTTCACCTAAGGTCTTTTCCTGAGATCACACCATCTCTAAAGTCTTAAGAAAATTGGGTATTCAACTATTGGTGCAATCTTTCCTACTGGTTTTTAATTGGCCTTGAGTTCATACCACTATTTGAGTTGGTTTTGATTGATCTACCTTAGATCGTACCACTTATTCAAGTGGGTTTTCTTCATCTTTTAGGCTGATCTACTTTAGGAAGTACCACGCTTTAAGTGGGTTTTGACCAACTTGCCTCAGATCATACCACTTATTCAAGTGGATTTTCTGCCTCTTCTAGGCCAATATACTTTATATAATACCACTCCTTGAGTGGGTTCTAACTGACCTGCCTCAGATCGTACCACTTAAAGTGTATTTTTTTTACCTCTTATAGACCAATCTAATTTATATGATACCACTCCTTGAGTGGATTTTGATCGACCTACCTCAGATCATACCACTTATTCAAGTGGGTTTTCTGCTTTATAATAAATTAAATAGGGATTTTAAGTAAATTACGTAACTAATCGCAGATCGTTTTATTATGCATTAAACAAACAAGGAAAAAGCATATACCTTGCTATCTAATGATAAAACTTCCTAAGGTTCATGGAATTTTATGAACTTAGAACTACTTTCCCATCTATTTCTTTTAAATGTTATGAACCGCCACATCCTTTTGAAGTTATGCGATAAGGTCCCTGCCAGTTTAGCGCCAACTTTCCATTCGATCACTTCTTTGCAATGGTTAGAAACTTTCTGAGGACTACGTTGTAACACCTCGTGTTTTAATGAATTAATTTGAATATTTGAGAATAATAAATTTTTAGATTTAATGATTTTTATTAGTAAAATCTGTTGGTTTTGATTTTAGAAGAATAAAACTTCAAGCTGAATTTAAATCGAATTTAAAATGAATTTTTATTGAGTTTTTAATTATTTTTGCCTTATAGTCATTTTGTGGGGGAACTGTCGGCAGACTAATAGGGTCGATCGATCGACCCTGGGATTCGATCGATCGACTATGTCCAGATTTTGAGTCGGTGAGTTATATTTTGGAGTTTGAGTTGAGTTAGGATTTCTAATTGGTATTTAACCATTCTAATTCGTGGGAGGACTTCTCATAATCACTTTTTTCCAAGTTTTTTACCAGAGAGCTCTTCCAAAAGTTTTTGCTCTCCACCATATTCATCAACCTCCACCATAATCAAGTTTTTGTCACAAGTTTTGGAAGACTTAATTTTAGGGTTTAATCAACTTGGTCCAAGAACAACTCTTTGCTAATTTTTCGAGAGTAATCCAGATTTCTAATCAGATTTTCAAATCGATCTTCACTCAGGCATGAATAATCTATTCATTTCCTTTAGTATTATGCGTTTTAAGTGTCACCTAGACCCTTAATCATGTGTTTTTGATTAAAATCAATTAGTAACTTAATTAGAGAAAGTGAACGCTTAAATTTTTGGATTGTTTTTATGAAAGTTCGGAATATGATTTTAATCCTTAAAACCCTTGGGTGCATAAGTTAGATTATTGAATTTTTATGGTTTTGAGTGTAGGTCCTCATGTAGAATTTTATGGGGTTATTTATGTGGTTATTGGGACACGCTCATAATTATAAAAATTAGATGGCTTATAAAAGAGAAAGTTTATGTCATATTGAATAATATCGCATGTTAATTAATTTAATATTATTGAATATAATGAATTGTGTTAAAAATAACGACGGTGCTATTAATTGAATTAAATTAAATTGGGACTTTATGATTATATTGTCATGTCGTGTTTATAATTTATCATCTTGTGTGGATTATTATTATTCACTTTTTCCATCGCGAGAACGAGGGGCATTTGGGTAGTATATTGCTCACCTCTATTGTAGGATATTTACTAGGTATGGGACTAGTGGGTAGGCATTGGTTAAAATTTATATTTGATAGGTATGGGACTAGTTAGTGTAAATTCGTGAGAATTTTATATTTCGGGGTGGAGCAAATTTTTACGTTATATCGCCTTTTCGTCAAGCCTAGGAATGTGACTAGGACGTGCTTTATATTGGTGATTCATCCTATACGTAGGATAGGACGCATGTGTACTTGGGAACCTTTAGGTATGGGATTAAGGGGTATTTTGAGGATTTCGCATCGATCAAAAGGGTGGGATAATTTATAAATTGTGAAATTGAGAAAACGAGAATTAATGCCTAAGATAAAAATGGGTATTAAAATTTGTGGCGACATAATGTGTCAGGGACCGACAGTTTAAATGGGTCAGCAGATGATTAATGTCGTGTCGTGTGTGGAACCTTGTCATGGGGAGGAGTCGACAGCCTAAACGGATCAGAGGCCATTTGACAAGGGGAAGTGTGACGCTTTGGTAGATTACCACCCGGAGTGGGAGGACCGCTACAATACAAATTTAATTAAATTAACATCCTGGGACTTGGGAATTTAAAATCATATTGGCGTGCTTTTTGAAATGGGAATTTTTGAGGGTAGTTAGTGATTTATATTTATCGCGTTTAATTATTTCATTTAATTAAAATATTATATTGTGATATTTATTGTGTATAATGCTACTGTTTGGATTCAAGGATCCTATTTGAGGGGAGTAGTGTGTATTCATGCTTGGGGCTCTGACCTCATGCGTTGACTAACTTTTCAGGATAAGTATTGGAGAGGCTGCATATGGTTATTGGAGTTTATCGTTTGGAGGTGTAGCTGGAGTTCATTCTTTTTATTGCTTTATTTAGTTAGACTTTCTTTTCTGTCGTATTTCATTATGGGACTTCATTTGGGTTTTATTGGGTCATTCGGTTCCAAAGTTGTTAGAGGATTTTAGTTGGATTGTTTACAGTTGGTTTATTATTCAGATTTTATTTAATCCTTATTGGAGATTGGTTTTACTTGGAGTTTTAGCATGTGATGGATCTATTATCGCTCAGTTGTTATTATCATTTGGGACTGATTCAATTATTCATCTTATGGATTGATTTATTTATGTCTCACATCTATCTCATGCTAAGAATGATATTTATTTACCCACGCCCGGCACGGTTCGACGACAGTGGCTATCCACCCTGTTTGTTGAATTTTACGGGGTGTGACAGATGGTATCAGAGCTAGGTTTTAGGTCTCCTAGGTTGTGAGTCCGTTTAGCTTCTGCATTATCGATCTTTGATCCCCTTTATTGATTCGTACTCCTTAAGGTAGAGGGACTAGTATACATGTTCGATGTGTTTCTTAGAGATATGGAGTTTGGTATTAAGGACGTCGTAGGCATTGAGTTTATAATTTCTAAGCTTGATGTGAGGATCCTTAGAAGGGATTATGGAGACGATGATTATTTAGGAGATTTTAGTGCAAATGTTAGGTATCGTATGTATCGATTTTTGGTGTTGAGATTTAATTTGAGGACGTAAGCATTTTGATGACTTTCCGAGATAGGATCGAGTGGGAATTTGTGAGAGCGTGTGGTACGCCTTTATTTTCATAGTTATGCATATGTATATAGCCAATATATATATTATTTTGTTGTTCGTGGGGGTAGGTACGCGTAGAATTGGGTGTATGGACACCCAATAATGGCATTCTATGGGTAGGCATATGTGAGACTTATTTTCTTTTGCGAGATTTATGCGTTGATGTGTATGCTTCGTCTAATTTCGAGGACGAAATTCTTTTGCTACTGGGAAAGTATGTAACACATCGTGTTTTATTAATTAATTTAATTAATTAATTGGAATATTCGAGAAAAATAAATTTTTAGATTTAATGATTTTTATTAGTAAAATATGTTGGTTTTGATTTTAGAAGAATAAAACTTCAAGCGGAATTTAAATCGGATTTAAAATGGATTTTTAATTATTTTTTCCTTATAGGCATTTTTTGGGGGAACTGTCGCCACACCAATAGGGTTGATCGATCGACCTTGGCAGTCGATCGATCGACTATGCCCAGATTTGAGTCGGTGATTTATATTTTAGAGTTTGAGTTAAGTTAGGATTCCTAATTGGTATTTAGACATTCTAATTCGTGGGGGGACTCCTCATAATCACTTTTTCCTAAGTTTTTCACTAGAGAGCTCTCCAAAAAGTTTTTCCTCTCCACCATATTCATCAACCTCCAATATAATCAAGTTTTTGTGACAAGTTTTGGAAGGCTTAATTTTTGGGTTTAATCAAGTTGGTCCAAGAACAACTCTATGCTAATTTTTCTAGAGGAATCCATATTTCTAATCAGATTTTCAATTGTATCTTCACCCAGGCATGAATACTATATTCCTTTCCTTTAGTATTATGAGTTTTAAGTGTCGCCTGAACCCCTAATCATGTATTTTTGATAAAAATCAATTAGTAACTTAATTAGAGAAAGTGGACACTTAAATTTTGGGACTGTTTTTTATGAAAGTTTGGAATATGATTTAATCCTTGAAATCCTTGGGTACATAAGTTAGATTATTGGGTTTTTATGGTTTTGGCTGTAGGTCCTCATGTAGAATTTTTATGGGGTTATTTATGTGGTTATTGGGACGCGCTCATAATTATAAAAATTATATGGCTTGTAAAAGAGAGCGCTTATGTCATATTGAATAAATATCGCATGTTAATTAATTTAATATTATTGAATAGAATGAATTATGTCGAAAATAACGACGGTGCTATTAATTGAATTAAATTAAATTGGGACTTTATGAGTTTATTGTCATGTTGTGTTTATGATTTATGATATTGTGTGGATTATTATTATTCATTTTTTCCATCGCGGGGATGAGGGGCTTTTGGGTAGTACATTGTTAACCTCTATTGTAGGATGCTTACTAGGTACGAGACTAGTGGGTAGGCCTTTTTTAAAATTTGTACTTGTTATGTATGGGACTAGTTAATGTAAATTCGTGGGGATTTTATATTTTGGGGTGGGGAAGATTTTTACGTTATATCGCCTTTTCATAAGGCCTAGGCATGTGGACGTGTTTTATATTGGCGATTCATCCTATATGTAGGATAGGACACATGTGTACTTGGGGACCCTTAGATATGGGATTAAGGGGTATTTTGAGGATCTCACATCGATTAAAAGGGTGGGGTAATTTATAAATTGTGAAATTGAGAAAATGAGAATTAATGCCTAAGATAAAAATGGGTATGAAAATTTCTGGTGACATAATGTGTTAGGGACCGACAGTTTAAACCGGTCAGCAGACGATTTATGTCGTGTCGTGTGTGGAACCTTGTCAGGGGGCGGGGTCGACAATTTAAACGGATCAAAGGCTATTTGATAAGGGGTAGTATGACACTTTGGTGGATTACTACCCGAAGCAGGAGGACCGCCATAATAAAAAGTGAGAACAATAAAATAATTTGGGTTAATTTAATTAAATTAACATCGTGGGACTTGGGAATTTATAATCATATTGGCGTGCTTTTTGAAATGGGAATTCTTTAGGGTAGTTAGTGATTTATATTTATCGCGTTTAATTATTTCGTTTAATTAAAAAATCTATTGTGATATTTATTGCGTATAATGCTACTGTCTGGATTTAAGGATCGTATTTTTGGGGAGTAGTTTGTATTCAAGCTCAGGGCTCTGACCTCGTGCGTTGACTAACTTTTCAGGATAAGTATTGGAGAAGTTGCATAGGATTATTCGAGTTTATTGTTTTGAGGTGTAGCTAGAGTTCATTCTTTTTATTTCCTTATTTAGTTAGACTTTCTTTTCTGTCGTATTTCATTATGATACTTCATTTGGGTTTTATTGGGTCATTCGGTTCCAAAGTTGTTAGAGGATTTCTGTCGGATTGTTTACAGTTGGTTTATTATTTAGATTTTATTTAATTCTTATTGAAGATTGGTTTTACTTGGAGTTTTAGAATGTGATGGATCTTTTATCGCTCAGTTGTTATTGTCATTTGGGATTGATTCAATTATTTATCTCGTGGATTGATTTATTTATGTCTCATATCTATCTAATGCTAAGAATGGTATTTATTTACTCACGCTAGGCACGATTCGACGGCGATGGCTGGCCACCTTGTTTGTCCTATTTTGCGGGGTGTGACAGATAGTATCAGAGTCAGGTTTTAATTCTCGTAGGTTGAGAGTCCGTTTAGCGTCCGCATTATCGATCTTTCATTTCCTTTATTGATTCGTACGCCGTAAGGTAGAGGGTCTGGCTTACGTGTTCGATGTGTTTCTTGGAGATATGGAGCTTGGTATTAAGGACGTCGTAGGCATTGAGCTTAGAATTAGTAAGCTTGATGTGAGGATCCTTAGAATGGATTGTGGAGATGATAATTATTTTGGAAATTTTAGTGCAGATTTTAGGTATCGTAAGTTTTGATTTTTGGTGTTGAGATTTAATTTGAGGACGTTAGTATTTTGATCACTTTCAGAGATAAGATCGAGTAGGAATTTGTGAGAGCGTGTGGTACGCCGTTATTTTCATAGTTATGCGTATGTATATATATATATATATATATATATATTATTTTGTTGTTCGTGGGGTAGGTTCGAGTAGAATTGGGTGTATGGGTTCTTAATTATGGCATTCTACGGGTAGGCATATGTAAGCCTTATTTTATTTTGCGAGATTTACGCGTTGATGTGTATGCTTCGTCTAATTTTGTGGACGAAATTCTTTTGCTACTGGGGAAGTATGTAACACATCGTGTTTTTATTAATTAATTTAATTAATTAATTAGAATATTCGAGAAAAACAAATTTTTAGATTTAATGATTTTTATTTGTAAAATATTTTGGTTTTGATTTTCGAAGAATAAACTTCAAGCGGAATTTAAATCGGATTTAAAATGGATTTTTAACTAAGTTTTTAATTATTTTTTCCTTATAGGCATTTTGTGGGGGAACTGTCGCCAGACCAATAGGGTCGATCGATCGACCCTGGGAGTCGATCGATCGACTATGCCCAGATTTTGAGTCGATGAGTTGTATTTTAGAGTTTGAGTTGATTTAGGATTCCTAATTGGTATTTAACCCTTCTAATTCGTTGGGGGACTTCTCATAATCACTTTTTCCCAAGTTTTTCACCAGAGAGCTCTTCCAAAAGTTTTTCCCCTCCATCGTATCCATCAACCTCCAACATAATCAAGTTTTTGTCACAAGTTTTGGGAGGCTTAATTTTGGGGTTTAATAAAGTTGGTCCAAGAACAACACTATGCTAATTTTTCGAGAGAAATCCAGATTTCTGATCAGATTTTCAAATCGATCTTCACTCAGGCATGAATAATATACTCCTTTCCTTTAGTATTATGAATTTTAAGTGTCGCCTTAACCCTTAATCATGTATTTTTTATTAAAATCAATTAGTAACTTAATTAGAGAAAGTGGACACTTAAATTTTGGGACTATTTTTTATGAAAGTTTGGAATATGATTTAATCTTTGAAACCCTTAGGTGCATAAGTTAGATTATTGGGTTTTTATGATTTTGGGTGTAGGTCCTCATGTAGAATTTTTATGGGGTTATTTATATGGTTATTGGGATGCGCTCATAATTTTAAAAATTGGATGGCTTATAAAAGAGAACGTTTATGTCATATTGAATAATATCGCTTGTTAATTAATTTAATATTATTGAATATAATGAATTATGTTAAAAATGACGACGGTGCTATTAATTAAATTATATTAAATTGGGACTTTATGCTTCTGTTGTCATGTTGTGTTTATGATTTATGATATTGCGTGGATTATTATTATTCACTTTTGCCATCGCGGGGACGAGGGGATTTTGGATAGTACATTTCTAACCTCTATTGTAGGATGCTTACTAGGTATGGGACTAGTGGATAGGTCTTGGTTAAAATTTATACTTGCCAGGTATGAGACTAGTTAGTATAAATTCGTGGGGATTTTATATTTCGGGGTGGGGAAGATATTACGTTATATTGTCTTTTCGTTAAGCCTAAGCATATGACTAGGACGCGTTTTATATTGTTGATTCATCCTATATGTATGATAGGACGCATGTGTACTTGGGGACCCTTAAGTATGGGATTAAGGGGTATTTTGAGGATCTCACGTCAATTAAAAAGGTGGGGTAATATATAAATTGTAAAATTGAGAAAATGAGAATTAATGTCTAAGATAAAAACTGGTATTAAAATTTGTAGCGGAATAATGTGCCAGGGACCGATAGTTTAAACGGGTCAGCGGATGATTTATATCATGTTGTGTGTGGAACCTTGTTATGGGGAGGGGTCGACAATTTAAACGGATCAGAGGCCATTTAACAAGGGGAAGTGTGACGCTTTGGTGGTGTAATACCCCGTACTTTTGGCTATAATTATTTTTGGGATTAATTAATTAATTGCGTATTAATTGGAAATTAATTCGGGTTATAAATACTAATATGATGCGAATTGGTATTTGATTATGTGCATATATGATTATATATGTATCTGGTACTATAAAATTTGTCGTGAAGTTTATATACGGCATTTTAGAAATTTTGTTGAGACGCGTGGGACCGCCGCGTCACGGTATATTATTTTGATTAATAAAAGTGAATTAAAAATCTATAATCCGTATGGTCGTTTTGAGTGCGTCAACGCGTCCGGAAGGGTCGAGATAGTCAGAAAACACTAGCCGGGGGTATAGTTTGGGTCCCGGGGTATTTTTAGGCCATACCGGTAACTAAAAGGGTATTTTAGTAATTTGGTATTTTTGGGTAATTAAAAGTGACGAAAATTGAGAGTTGTAATCTGATAAGGATTGACCCAACCAACCCTTTATTAACCCCATAAGCTACGTAGGTTATCATTTAGTCTTCCAACTCTCCCAAAGAAAACCCTAGCCACCATAGCCATCTTTTGGAGAAGAAAGCTTGGAAAAGGGGAGAGAGAGAGGAATTCTGCAGAGATTCTTCACCAAATCAACACCAAATCCGAAATCAAACCAAGGCAAGTGATTTATTCCATTTAAATTTCAGAGAATGATTCTTCCATGTTAGATTATTCAAAAACTTTGTATGTTCTTGGAAGATAATGAAAAACCCATAAGATTGGAGTTATTAGTTTGAATTTTGGGATATAGGTTGCATGTAGAATGTTACTGGATGATCATATTATGTGAATTACTGCCTTTTGTAATACCAAAAACGGATCTAAGATGAGGTTCATGACTGTTCTTGAGAAAAAAATCAGAAAAACTAGGTTTTTGATGAAGATTGATCCATATGTAGCCTATAGTTGTTGAAATATTGATTTATGGACGTTAGTAATATTGTAGGATGGTTATATGACATTACTATAACGTTATGTTTGAGAATCATACGCTAGAAATAAGTTTTGGGACGTTTTCAAATCTGCAGAACGAAGCAGTCCGTAGCCATACCTGTTCGATCGATCGATCGACATTCATCAGTCGATCGATCGACTAGATCGATCGATCGATATTCATAGGTCGATCGATCGACCTTCCCAGAATGAGTAAAATTTTCCTTAATTTGATTTTAATGATGGAAACCCTCGGAGAATACGTTTGGAGAACTTATGAATACCCTCACCCTTAAGGAAGACCAGTAGGTGTGATTATTATAGTGGACTTTAATTAGAATGCAATTCGAGGAATTATTCTAAATAAATGAAATTCGTTATGTGAGATAATAATTGGGTTAATAGTACCAATTGGAATAAGTTGATGAAATAAGGTTTGGGGCAGAAACAAAGACCTTAGGTGTGATTATTATAGTGGACTTTAATTAGAATGCAATTCGAGGAATTATTCTAAATAAATGAAATTCGTTATGTGAGATAATAATTGGGTTAATAGTACCAATTGGAATAAGTTGATGAAATAAGGTTTGGGGCAGAAACAAAGACCTTAGGTATAAAGATGTCATATGTGAGAATTATGGGAGACTTAATAGTCTATTTGAGATAGGTTTTAAGTTTAAGGAATTACGACGTGAGACGTGTCGACTATTTAAATTATATATTATCGGATAACTTGAAATATATAGGTTTGGAATAATGGTATAATGATGTAGAAAATACCTTATTAATATGGTAATATCTAAGATGTGTGAATGCTTAGTATATAGTTTATGTGTATAACATACCTACCATACTTGCTATCACGGGGGAGGTTTGCGTTCGCTTAGGACCCTCTAATCCTTGTGTGCCTACGGGGGGGGGGGGGGGGGGGGGGATTTAGACTGGTACCTTGATGAACATAGGTCATAGAAAGACTTATTATGATATTAATAAGTCCGCTGACCATGGGAGCGTAGGTATGTGCGTGACTCATGTGATGGTGACTGTGTTCGCCTCCATTATTTGTGATGTTGTTATCAGTAAACTATTCCTGAGAGATTCGGAATATGTAATCCTTATGTACGTGATGTACCGGGATGGATAGCAGAGTATGTGTGCACTACAGCTTAGATTGCGGGGTGCTTGTATCGTATATTTATGATGTGAATAATATACTTTAAATTAACGAAAATCCTCATGTTAATGCTGTAAAAATATTACGGTATTGTTTCGAGATATATAATGAGTTAGCTGATAGTTATATCTATGGTATATTTAGTAACTGAGCTTACGTTAAACCTCTATTTAATTACGAGCGTTGTTATGATAAATGGAACCGAGTAATATGGGTAGAACCTTTGGCAGTTTAGCTAGTTATGTTGTCAGTTAGCTAGTAATATGGGTCGTTATAGATGGGTACTTACGTTAGGAATGCACAGTTAGTCGAGAGGTGAGAATTTAATGTGAGTGCACGTCCTAACATGTACTTTGCATTTAATGTTTTAAATGGTTTTAAAGCACTTGCAGGTTTTTTTTAAAAAATTATTTTCCACTTTCGGGCTCTGACCCATTTGCTTTCAAATATATTTTCTTGTAAAACCATTTTAGGTGCCCAGCCACAAGGACACCAAGCATAGGATTCTCATTCAGGTGACGAGCTGTAGCTGTTTGTGGAAGCTACAGGGATTTGCATGTAGACGCTTCTCTCATTTGGATTCCAGTCTCAGCATCTATCAGTTGTAGGGCATGTTGCCCAATTCTACTAGACATTTTTACATTTCAGTTTTCAGACTCTAGCATGTATTGCTCAGTATTCAGTTTTAGTTATTTATTTCAGTTTACTTATCAGTTGTGGGATTTGTATTGAGGAGTTTTTCCTCCAGAGTTTATTTATATATTGTGATGGTTATTCATTTTACTTCAGTATGGTGAATGGTGTTATTTAGTTATTCATTACTCTTGTTGCATGTTAATCAGATTTAATTAAAATTTGGCAACTTGCTTTTTTAATACTAGGTGGTTAGTAATAATAAAATGTTTTCGACAGTGATGCTATTAACTGAGCCAACTTGGCATTTTGAATTAATTTTATAAAGGAGTAGCTACCCGGTATTTAATTAGTCGGGGTGTCACAGGTGGATTACGACTCGGGGCGGGAGGAACGCCATAATAAAAAGTGAGAACAATAATAAAATTTGGGTTAATTTAATTGAATTAACATCGTGGGACTTGGGAATTTAAAATCATATTGGCATGATTTTTGAAATGGGAGTTTTTTAGGGTAGTTAGTGATTTATATTTATCGCGTTTAATTATTCCGTTTAATGAAGATATTCTATTGTGGTATTTATTGCGTATAATGCTACTGTCCGGATTCAATGATCCTATTTGAGGGGAGTAGTTTATATTCATGCTCGGAGCTCTGACCTCGTGCGTTGACTAACTTTTCAGGGTAAGTATTGGAGAAGCCGCATAGGAGTATTGGAGTTTATCGTTTGGAGGTGTAGCTGGAGTGTTTTCAGGACAATTTTTGGTGTTGTTCAAACGCGCTTTCTATTTTCATTTGACTGAATATGTATGTAGTTCAAATGAGTTTGAGGGGTTCGTTTGAACATGATTCAAATGATCTTCAAGCGAGATGTTTTTACCTAGGCAGAATGCTATTATTAAAAGGTCGCTTGATCCTCATTCAAATGAGTTCACAGGTCTCGTTTGAATGAGTTTAGGGTCCGTTTAAATGAGGTTACCACTTTCATTTGAACGACCTTGAGGTTTGTTCAAACGAGATGCCTTGAGTTGCGTGCCACCTCTTTTTACAATTTTTTTAATATAAGACACAACAAAGAGTTTTTAAGAAATTAGTTTTTGAAATTTTTTCGTATAAAATCTATAAGCTCTTGTAAGCCTAGTTTACACCCATGTTTTGAGATCCAAGAATTAAGATAAGATGCTAGTTTGAGATCTTAAGATTCAGTACAAAGTTTGTTTACTCTACATCGTTGAGAGAGTTAATTTGGCACGATGGATTCCGTGTGACTGTGGTGACACTTTTCTAGCCATAGATCGATGGACATCGAGACATATGAGGCGAACATGTTATGAAGATCGTGTGGGGAATCTTTCGATGTTGTTGTGAAGAAGGTTCAAGTAGTAAAGACTGCACTAAGGCTCGAAGGCATCGAGTCAAGTGGAGTAAGTATGTTGATCACTATTGTATAAATCCTCCATCATATTAAATTTCGTAGGCTAGGCCGTCCGATGTTTTTCTCATTCTGGATTTTTCTTTTACATCATGGCATTATAATTTGTTGATTACTACATTATTTCTATTCACCTAGCCGCATTATGACACAATATAAAATTGGTTAATTATTTTCATAATGTATTTTAATCGGTGATAAAATTAAAAGCGGTTAATTTAATAAGAATTAAAATCTAGCAACCCTAGCACTAACTTTCTTAAATCGGTATCGGAGCGGGTGCACTAAGCTACCGTGTTGGTCCATATTTTAATGCGTTTTGGGGTTCTTTGGATTGATTTTAACCATGAGGGAAGTTTCATAACTCGGAATCACATGTTTGGCGGTTCAAACTATCCCTATTAGAAGGCCCGAATGAGAATTTTCTTAAAATATATAGATGAGAACATTTGGAACTCCGTGGAGCAAGGGCGGTCTCTTCCCACAAAAGGTGGTTTACTTAAAGTATACTCCCTTTGGACAAAGATTGGAAATAATGCATCCACTCTTAATTCCAAGGGCGTGAACTAGGGGTGTTCGCGGTCCGGTCCGGTCCGGTTTTGGGGTATTTTTAGGACCGGATCGCATTAATCGGTCCTAAAAAATTATGGACCGAAATCGGACCGGAATAATCGGTTTCGGTCCTATTCGGTTTTCAAGCGGTCCGTGTTCGGTCTCGGTCCAATTCGGTCCAACCCATATAAAACAGCACATATTTTTTTTTATTGAAAACAAGACATTTGTTGAAATTAAAAAGCACATTTAAAAAAAAACAGCATTTTTCCTTAAAAATACATCACTTGTAAAAAAAAAAACAGCATTGTTTTTAAGCACTATGGATACCCAACATTTCAATATTTTCAGCATTTCAATATTACCCAATACTTCAATATTTTTAGTCCTATTCGGTCCATTTTTTTTTATTAAAAACAACACATTTTTTTTAAAATTAAAAACAGGTTATCGCTTCCATCCTCATGCTGACCATTAGATACAGATTCAAATGGAACTTCTTTATCCTCCTGTACCAACCAAGATGACCCCTGTTTAAGGTGTGATTCATTAATATCAATGTTATCTCAGGGACTACTTGCCTTTTCTATTAATATCAATTCATTAATATCAATGCTATTAAAAGAATTTATGTCACCAACTGGGTCAGAATCTGATAAACTAGGTTCTCCTAGTGGGGTATTCTCCTAGTGAGTTATTATAACCTCACGGTTTGATTTTTTAGAGAAAATAATAGTATCCAAAAAAATAGCAGTTGAAAAAATGAAATAGCAGATGAAATAGATGAAAAAATCTGTAGTTTGAAATAGATGAAAAAATGAAATAACAGATCTACCTTGAATCAAGCCACGAAGCCACGAAAAAATCAACCCACGAAACCAAGGTCCTTGATCAGATCTTGAATAGATGAAAACAGCAAGTGTGGTGGGTGTGATAGCATGTGTGGTGTAAAAGCGTGTATGGTGGGTGTGAAATATGTGGGGCTGTGGCTGGTGTTCTTAGAGAGAGAGAACAAAATAGGAAATTAGGATTAGGGTTATGTTTTGGGATTGGGTTTATTTGAAAAGCAGCGTGTCTCAAGCGTGTGATATATGCGTGCGTGTGTTAGGAACTTGGGAAATAAAAAATATATATATATATAAAACGAAAGCGGTCCGGTTCGGTCCAAAACCGATTTTTACGATTCAAGACCGAGACCGACCCGAATTATGCGGTCCTATATATTTTAGACCGAATTATAAAAAGATCGCAAAAGCGTGTTCAGTTCGGTTCGGTTTTTTCGGTCCATTCGGTCTATTCGGGTTCGTGCACACCCCCAGCGTGAACTGAATTTTTTATGCTATCATGGTATAAGAATTTAGACGCATTATGACTGGTGAAAACATAAAAGATTCTTGGGAAATTTTAAAGTCCACGCATGAGGGGATCGATACAATTAGGGTTTCTAAGTTGCAAGATCTGACAACTAAATTTTAAATGATTAAAATGGGAGAGCATGAGTCTTTTGATGAGTTTTATGAAAAATTATCGGATATTGTTAACTTCTCGTTTAACTTAGGTTAGCCTCTCCTTAAACCAAGAGTAATAAGAAAAATCTTAAGGTCATTGCCTAAAAGATTTATTACAAAAGTTACGATTCAAGATTCTCTTTACGGTGTTGATACTATACGAGTTTGATAACTTGTAAGTGATCTTCAAACCTATGAGATGAATATGTTTCCTCCACGAAAGAAAGAAGAAAAGAAGGAGAAACACTTATCTTTGAAATTTTGTAAGGAGAATGAGTCAGATTTCGATATTGAGGGAGATTTAGATCCTGAAGAGACTACTAGGTTTAATAGGAAGTTCATTGAGTTTATTAAGTTTAGAGAGGATAATAATTTTGGTAAAAAATATAAGAACTTTAATAATGACTGTGAGCCTAAGAAGTTTGATGACCAAGATAAGTGTTGTAAGTGTCAAGGGTTTGGGAATCATTCACAAGAGTGTCATACCTAAGAAAATAAGGTAAGAAGCCCAAAGCTTACAATGCAACCCTCAGTGATAGTGAGTCAGAAGAGGCACCCAATTCTCACGTGGGATGTAACTTCACCGCTTTCCTAGATAATCACGTGAGTTTAAATGAAAAGTCTTTCGACATTAAAGTAATCATATGCATGACAGTTCTGAGGCCCGAACTTGTGATTCTCAAGCTAGTTGTGAAGAGGAAGAATAAGAGACATGTGATGAGGAGGATAGTGAGATCAAAGTTGAATTTCTTGAGTTGTACACATAGGCATTGAAATTGAAAAAGTCCAACTTAAAGTTAGAGCCTAAGTTGAAAGAATGTGCAATATGAAATAACGACAAATTAACTGAGGATTTAAGGGAACTTGAGAAGATTCTTAAGGAGAACCTCACATATGTTGAGGAGGAGAGAGATAACCTTCATGGATTTTTCAAAAAGGAGTCCCTAAAATTTAATGAATCTAAGGTTTTTATTGAGTCTAGAATTTTGAATTTAAAAGATAAATTAGGAGACTCAAGTCGTATAAAATTTGATTTGGTATCTAGGTTGGAAAATTTGGATAAGAATAAAGTGACAAGATAGTTCTAGGATTGGATTATCCTAATCCTTTCACTCCTAAAGATAAGACCAAGATTTTTAGAGAGTAGACCATTTCCAGGGACATTAGAAAAGGTTAAACCAACAGTAGCTTTTTTCATGTTTACACTTTCACACATTGTGGTAGGAAAGGTCACCTTGGGAGATTTCATTATGATGTTTGAAAAGGTCTGAGGAAGTCTAAGTGTCGTGTCACCATGGTTGCCAAAACTCGAGGAATTAAATTTGAAACTATTTAAGTTAGAAAATCGTATTTGGAGGCACTTAATATGAGACTTGTTGGTTCTCACATTCTTTCACATAATTCATCACATGCTATATCTTATGAATGATTGTGTTTAAAGGTTTTTTATATACTAGTTTTTGTAAATTATGATATATGTTATGACTACTTATATGATGGCTGTTTCTTTTGTATTTTGGTTCTTCATTTTTGAGTCTATATGAGAAAAATACAAAAAGATTTTATTTGTATTTTGAGTTTTTTTTTTATAAAAACTCAAAAAGATTTTTGGTTTTTTTGTGTAGTAGATTTACACATTTTGTGTAACATATTTGTGTGCTTGAATCCCATTCATTCCATGTTTTCCACGTGGATGGAACATTAGAGTATGACTTACAATACTTTGGATTGTTTCTTAATAGTTCCTTGCATGGAGTTGTTCAAACATGGTTTGCTTAATGAATTCATCTAAATATATGCATATGCACACACTTTGACGAGCTATTTTGGATTTTAACTTCTTATATTGTATGAGCTAAGTGAGGTGTTATCCTACCAATCTTGCTAATACATATCTATATATTTATGGGATTAATGCATGTAAGAAACATTACATGGGTTCGTTCATAGATTATAAGAATATGAGTGTGCAGTGAAAAGGGCTATGAAGGGAGTAAATATCATTTGCATGAATGGCCACCATTGGCAAGAGCCTTTGAAAATGAAAAAAAATAAAAAAATAAAATAAAAGAATGAGTTTACCAAGGCCAATGTTTAGATATTGATCATCAAAAGTGATATCTTCAAAATGAGAGAAAAAAATGAATATTTTTATCTTTGACAGTGTTATAAGTTAAAGATCAATGGATTTGTACAGTGAGTCATAGTTCATCATTAATGTTTGGCGCTATTGATTTGAGAATCATTAATAACTTCAAGGCTTGTGTGCATTTAGTTCGTTTGTCCATATTGAGTTCAATTTTTATCACAGGAGGCTAAATTCAAGTTTGGTGAATTCATGATATCAAATAGAACTTCTTGGACTATCTTCTGTGTTTAGGTCAAAGTTATTTTGTTTTCTAGTTCACGGCCATTCACTCTGTACCATGTTTAGTTTGGGCACATTTATGCTATACAGGTGTGAAAAACTTATTTTTGTGAGAGTATCTTTTGTGATGTTAAACCTATATATTCATGCGTATTGTGGTTATATACATACATATATATATATATATATAGATTGTATGCTTATTTTGAGTCTATGCATTGCACTTAATCGATGTTCATCATATATGTTTAAATTGGTATCATATGCTTCAAATTTGTATCATATGTTTCATCATTTGGATTATTTGTACTTGTGTTTTCGTGTGTTTCATTGTTGCCATTTCACTTCACATCGCATGGTATGATTGTTTCCTTTATGGTCATGCGTGTAAAATTTAGGGGGATAAGTTGTTTTATATTATGCATCTTTACCTTTTTCTATTTCCGAACAAAAAAGGGGAGAAATTTGCACTAAAGGAGAGAGTTTTTCTTATGTAATTTATATATTTTACATTGTCTTTCCATTTGAAAGGTGTGTTAAGTGTACTGGTTTAAGTGACAATGTAACAAAGTTTCACAAGACCAAAGCTACTTAAGAGATAGAGTCAGTCAAGTGTCAGTATGTATATTTTTCCTTTGGGGTTGGGGATTGGGTATTAGATCTCAACAACATAGTTTTTATTTTTAGTTTTGTCCAAGAATAACCAGAGGAGGAGATTTTTAGGAATTTTTTTATTTTGTCAAGTTTATAACGTTTATTGTAAAATTTATAATATTACATTTATTCTGTTTAGACAAAAACCATCTGAGTCATAAATTAGGTATGTTTTGTTCTAGCTTCAAGCCTGTGCATTTTTAAGATCGTAGTGATCGAATAAAGCGACATCATCATCATCATGCTGAGTGTTGTGTCGAGTTTCGTCATCATCCGTGGGTACTCAAGAAAGGTATGAATGGTAAGTTGTATTGATCCCTGGATTTCGTTTTGGATGCTTATTTTTTATAATTAACTAAGACTCATTTTTTGAAAATAGTTTATTAAAGAAAATATTTTTAATTTTTTTTGTTCAAACGAACTTTTGATGTCTTCAAACATGTTATGTGCTTTCGTTTAAACAAATTATTATGTCGTCCAAACGAGTTTTAAGGGGTTCATTCAAACAAGTTTCAAATGATTGAGCGATATGTTTCTACCTAAGTTCAATTTTGCTGTTAGAAGGTTGCTCGATCCTTGTTCAAACGAGTTCGTAGGTCTCGTTCGAATGACTTTAGGGTTCATTCGAATGAGGTTTCCATTCCCGTTCGAATGACCATGAGTTGATTTTTAAAGAGATTCCTCAATTTGTATGACAATATTTTTTACTTTTTTATAGGTACGAGGTACAATAAAAAGTGTTTCAGAAAAAGGGTTTCAAAAACAATTTTTAATATAAAATCTATAGCCTTTTGTAACTCCAATGCACACTCAAGTTTTGAGATCAAAGACTGAAGGTAATATTCTAGTTTGAGATCTCCAATTTTAGCACCAATTTTGTTTACTCTACATCTTTGAGAGATTTAGTTTCGAAAAGTGGATTCCATGTGACTGCGGTGACAGTTTGGTATCCAAAGATCAGTGGACACTGAGATGTGTGAGGTGTACGCATTATGAACACTGTGGGTGGATTCCTACAGTGTTGTTGTGAAAAAGGCTCAAGTATTGAAGAAAGTACCAAGGCTTGAAGGCATTGAGTCAAGTGGAGTTTGTATATTTATCACTATTAGATAAATCCTATATCATAGTGAATTTTCATAGGTGTAACACCCCACAAAATACGACAGATGGGGTGTCCAGCCACCGCCGCCGAACTATGCCAGACGTCACTAAATAATTAGCATTCTTAGCATGAGACTGATATAAGACATAAGTAAATCAATCCACGAGATAAATAATAATTAATCCCAAATGATAATGACCAAAAATGCGACAAAAGAAATACATCACATGCTAAAACTCCAAATAAATACAATCTCCAATAATGAATTAATTAAAATCTGAATAATAAACCAACTATGAATACTCCAACTGAAATCCTTAAACAACTTTGGAACCGAATGTCCCAATAAAACCCAAACGAAGTCTCATAATGAATACGACAAAAAGGAAAGTCTAAACTAAATAAAGCAGTAAAGTAAATAAACTCTAACTGCACCTCCAAATGAAAATCTCTAAATAGTCCTATGCAGCTTCTCCAAAACTTATCCTGAAAAAGTTAGTCAACGCATGAGGTCTGAGCCTCGAGCATGAATACACACTACTCCCCTCAAATAGGGTCTATGAACCCAGACAATAGCATTATACTTGATAAATATCATAATATAGTATTTTAATTAAACGAAATATAATTAAATGCAATATCACAAATCACTAACTACCCTTAGTAATTGTTATTCACAAAGAATTAAGCCCCAAGTTGTCAATTTAGCTAGATTAACCCAATTTATCATTCTCCTCAAATTTATTATTAGTATAATTATAGCAATCCTCCTGCCACGGGTGGTCTCCCACCAAAGTTTTACACTTCCCCTCGCCAATGGCCTCTGATCCGTTTAAACTGTCACCCCGCCCTATGACAAGGTTCTACACACGACACAACATAAATCGTCCGCTAACCCGTTTAAACTGTCGATCCCTGACACATTATGTCGCCATCAATTTTAATACCTGTTTTTACCTTAGGCATAAATTCTCATTTTCTCAAATTCTCAATTATCAAATTACAGCACCATTTTTATCGATGTGAGATCCTCAAAAATACCCCTTAGTCCCATACCTAAGGGTTCCCAAAGTACACATACGTCCTATCCTACAAATATGATGAGTTACCAACATTTATTACGCCCTAGTCTCATGCCTAGGCTAATGAAATGACGATAAACTAAAAAAATCTGCCACCCCGAAATTTAAAATCCCCGCGAATTTACACTAACTATTCTCATACCTAGAAAGATCAAATTTTAACCAAGACCTACCCACTAGTCCCATACCTAGTAAGCATTCTAAAAAAAATGGTGAACAATTTACTACCCGAGAGCCCCTCATCCCCGCGAAGGCAAAAGTGACTAATAATAAATCACACAACACATAATTTATATGAGCAATATAGAAATTCAAACATAAAGACCCCGATTAATTTAAATTCCAACAATAATATCGTCGTCGATTTTCAATACAATTATTTCCGTTAAAAAAATATTAAATTAATCAACATGCCAAAAATATTCAACTCGTCATAATTGTCCTATTTTATAAGTCGTATAATTTTTATAGGTGTATATGCGTCCCACATATCATATAAATAATCTAATAAAAATTATACATGAGAACCTATACCCAAGATCATAAAAATCCAATAGTCCCACCTACGCACCCAAGGGTTTCAAAGATTTATTCATATTTAAAAGTTTCATAAAAATAGTCTAAAAATTAAGTGTCCACTTTCTCTAATTAAGTTACAAATTAATTTTAATCAAAAACACATTATTAAGGGTTTAGGCGATACTTAAAACGCATAATACGAAAGGAAAGGAATAAAATATTCATGCCTGGAAATCGTCGATTGAAAATTCTGAATACTCGGTTGCGCTCGTCTTGTGAAAACAAACAAGTTACGTTCTTGGACCTTTTTGAAAATATGTAGTTTAGACCTCCCAAAATATGATTGAAGTTTGGTTTAATGGAGGTTTGGAGTTGAAATATGAGGGTCTAAGCATTTGTGTAGGGAAGAGAAAGCTTGGAAATTAAAAGTAACGTTAGTTATTCTTTTTATAAGGAGGGTTTAAAAGACTCCTAATACTTTCCAACTCTAAAAAAACTATATATAAATGCATATATTAGCATCTAACACTGTCGTGCGTCCTAACAAACAAAGGTAGCCAAAAATTGTACCAACCTTAACAAGGATAAGGCATCAAAAGTGAGGAAACCAAATAAAAAAGAAAAAAGAAAAAAAACTAATAAGCACCCCCCAAATGAGGAGCCATGCATGCCAGAAAAAAAGGGGGGGGGGGGGGGGGGGGTTCTCATTCTCTCTCTCTCACCCCAAGTTGGTTTTATAAAAATAGGTAATTAATATGATACTAAAAGTTTACAAAAAGTCCATCTCTTTAACATGCCAAAAAATTAATGTCTGGATTTACCAATTTATAAAATTAAGGATTTATTAATGTTTATTCAATTACAAAGATTTTCGAATCCCCAAAAAAATACTTTATACATCATCAAATTTCGACTAAAAATCTTTTAATTTAAATAGTCCACCTATTTATTGTCAAAATTTTAATTTCGAAAAAAAATACCTTTTCGACTTTAAAATATAAAACTCGTTATTTAAGTTTAAAAAATACGGGGTGTTACATACTTCCCCTCTAGGACGGGAATTTCGTTCTCGAAATTCGATGAAGCGTAAATGCTCAACTCAATATAAGGCACGCATATGCCTACCCGTAGAGTACTGACCATCTGAAGCTGTCGTTGCAGCTGGCGCTCCCTGAACACCTGCCGCTGCTAGAACTGGAGGCCTCAGTCCTTACTTCCCCTATACCCCTTGACCTTGTTTTCCTTGTGTGACTTGACCCTGTTGGGCTTGTACCACTTAGCCTTGTTGACCCTCTCTCTTGTTACACCTATCCGTTGGATGTCCGACTTTCCCACATATAGAGCATTCACCTTTAAAAGGTTCGAAAAGTCTAGTAGTTGCTCGCTCTTCCCCTTGACTGTGCTATTCCTGATTGGTTCTCTGTTTCTTCCATGATTGGTCATTGTACCCTTATTCTCATCTCCTTGTCCATTTGACTCTTGTTTATTTCCCAACCTCTTTTGATAATTAGTATTCTCTTTCCATAGAAATATAGCCACACCCACCACCTGAGCATAAGTAGTGTATGCCGGATTCCCTAGCACCATCTACCTAATCGACCAGGACAATCCCTTAATGAAGAACTCCATCTTCTTTGCTTCAGCGTCGACTTACTCCGGTATAAACATAGATAAATTAATGAACTCTTGTTCATACTCGACAATCGACTTCGAACCCTATTCAAAGTCCATAAACTCCCTCTTCTTTGTACTCCTAATGGCATACGAAAAGTAATTGTTGTTAAACCTTATCAGAAAGTCTCCATAACTCAATCGTTCCCTATCTTCAGATGTGGTGACACTCTCCCACCACTGTAGCGCATCTTCAGTTAGCTTAAAAGTAGCCAACATCTGTGAAGTCCACCATACTAAAGTGCCTCTCCATATCTCTCCTCCACTGGTGAGCAACCATTAGGTCAGATCCCCCTCCAAAGGTGGGAGGATTGCACTTATGGAAGCTGGTTCTCACCCTATCCCAAGATGAAACCGGAGTACCCCACTCCTGCCCCTGAAAAGTCAACTGCCTCTGTCTCCCCATAACCATACCAGCCGTCGTGACCTCACAAATGATAGACGCTAACTCCTTGGCATCCAAAAAAAACTGCCATTGCCTCTCCTGAGCTACAGGACCATAAATGAAATCCTCTTTCCTATTCCCAGCTCTTCTTGTGTTCGCCATCTGAAAAGATAGGAACAAAACAACATCAGACTCGAAATAACTAAGAGTACAGATCATAAAAGGAATCAAAGAAACAACACGGAAGCTAAAACGAACTCACAACCTACGAGAGCTAAGACCATCTCTGATACTATTTTGTAACACCCTGTAAAATTCGACAGACGGGGTGACCAGTAACCGGTGCCGAACTGTGCAGGACGTCACTAAATAATTACCATTCTTAGCATGAGACAAATTGAGACATAAGTAAATCAATTCACGAGATAAATAATAATCAGTCCCAAATAGTCCAAATAGTCATACGACAGAAAGGAAAGTCTAAACTAAATAAAGCAGTAAAGCAAATAAACTCCAGCTGCACCTCCAAACAAATCTCCAAATAGTCCTATGCAGTTTCTCCAAAACTTATCCTGAAAAAGTTAATCAACGCACGAGGTCAAAGCCTCAAGCATGAATACACACCACTCCCATCAAATAGAGTTTGTGAACCCAGATAATAGCATTATACATGATAAAAATCACAATAGAGTATTTTAATTAAACGAAATATAATTAAACGCGATATCACAAATCACTAACTACCCTCAGTAATTGTTATTCACAAAGCACACCAATATGATTTTAAATAAGTCAGCCCCAAGTTGTCAATTTAGTTAGATTAACCCAATTTATCATTCTCCTCAAATTTATTATTATTATTATAATTATAGTGGTCCTCCCGCTACAGGCGGTCTCCCACAAAAGTTTTACACTTCCCCTTGTCAATGGCCTCTGATCCGTTTAAACTGTCGACCCCGCCCTACGACAAGGTTCTACACACGACACGACATAAATTGTTCTCTGACCCGTTTAAACTATCAGTCCTTGATACATTATGCCGTCATCAATTTTAATACTCGTTTTTATCTTAGGTATGAATTCTCATTTTCTAAAATTCTCAATTATCAAATTACCCCACCATTTTTATCGATGTGAGATCCTAAAAAATACCCCTTAGTCCCATACCTACGGGTCCCCAATGTACACATACGTCCTATCCTAAATATAGGATGATTTACCAATTTTTATTACTGTAATACCCCATATTTTTGTGTATTTATATTTAATTAACTTGAGGAATTAATTAGGAAAAATAAGTTTTAATAAAATTACTCGAGTGAAGTAATTTAATGTGATTAGATAATTATTGTGACTATTCAATAGTAATTGAGAGATATATACTGATTAGTACGCATTATTATTTACTAAGTGCGAATAGTGAATAATTGATGATTATGGTTATACGGCATATCGAGTGATATGTGCATATTTTATTTTATTTCACTGGGAGTCGCGTGTAGACTATTGTGAGGTGAGAAATCATAAATAAATTTGAATTGACTCAGATGATAATTTAGAGGTCACGAATGATTTCGGATGGATCGAAATAGTCTAAATAGGGTACTCGGGGGTATAGTTTGGATCCCGGGTCAATTTGGGACCAAACTGACACCTATTAAGGGCATTTCGGTCATTTTTCATAAAGAGGTGAAGGGATATACGAAATTTAGAGCCATATATCTGATATTTAGAGATTGGGTTTAGGGTTCATAACACAAAAAGGTTAGAGAGGCCATTAGAGAGAAGAGAGAGAACCTATTTTCAAAGCTCAAAGAGGGATTTTGAAGATGGTGAAGAAATCTTGTATCCCAAGGCAATTGGAAAGGAAGATTGGAGAAGGAATAAATAAAGCATAAAAAAAGAACCAGGAAATTAGATTAATCAATCTAAGGCAAGTGTTTATTTCAAATTAAATTGATGTTATAATACCCACGTGTAGGGTTTTCATGAATAAATTGATTTTATTGAAAAATCTTGAATGAAAAGTATGAATTGATTACATGCTTGGGTAGAATTGCATGTAGATTGTATTTACATCGGTAGAGGATGAAAAATAATAAGAATTATGATTGTTGCTACGGATCTAAATCTGGATTCTAGATTGAATGAAAGAGAAGAACACAAAACTAGAATTGTGAAAGAGTTTTGAGAATTGATTCATTCCTGATTTATTCTGATAAAGTATTAACGTGTTTGAAATGTTAGAAACCATCCTAAGATATGTAGAAAAGGATTGGTATTGTTTATTTCGACTTTGTCAAGGGATTGTGGAAGAAATTGGTGAAAAATGCAGCTGATAACAGAGAAAACGAAATTGTAGAAAAACGGATCGATCCGGTACTGGCAAAACGGATCGATCCGGTGCTCTGAATTTCTGAAATTTTTCCTTTTCTATTTTATTCCTAAATGGATGCGGCGGAAAATACTTAAGCACTTGTGAAAACAATATTGGGAGAATTATTACTTTATAGTAGGCTTACGATGGGAGTGCGATTTTGTCTTAGATAGATAACTAAGACGGGAATGGGATTGGTTATAGTAATTCATAATTGATCTGAGAGATGGATAAAAAATCATGAAAATCTATTAAAACTATGTATATCAAGAGGTTAAGTATGGTAACTACTGAATTTATATAACAAAGGGGTAACTAGGACCCTAGAGTTGTGTGAACACTCCTATACATACGATAGTGAGATAAATCGTAAAGTAAATAAGTACGACGAGTATGCAAGACATATATACAACATACTAACATGTATTATCGGGTTATGTTAATACCTATTGGTTCATAGTACTACTTAGGTCGTGTGAATACCTAAAGTATACTATATATAGATATTGGTGATAGAGGTATGATTCCGAGCCAAGAGATATAAATCACTATTGGTGATCAAGGTAGGAGTTCAAGCCAATTACCCCTAAAATGTGATACAGGGAGGTGATTATATAGTATGTGTTCATTGTATATGTTGTGTCCAAAAAAATATATACATAAAGTGTGCTTAATATTTTATTGGGGTCGATGATTATCCAGGCCAATACATGGAAGCTCGATTTAGGGTCGATGATTATCTGGTCCAAATCAAAGATAAATGATATTGGGGTCGAGGAGTATCTTGACCAATATACATATGCATAACATTTACCTTGGGGTAGAGGGATATCCGAACCAATATAAATGATGGGATGATTGGGTCGATGATTATCCGGACCAATATCCTCATAGTATATATTGTGTGTGAAATATATACTTCATGATATTCTACTTATGTGCGAGAGTAGACATGTAGATGATATATATATGGATATACATCTAAATGATAAATTAAGTAGAGAGAAACTTAATTTCAATATTTAAAAGAGATTGGGAATATCTATAATAAATTAAGTAGTGAAACTTAATTTTGAAAGTTGAATGGTAACCTTGAAATGATTTATAAATTAATAGTGAAACTTAATTATGGAAGTTGAATGATGATTAGATGTGAAATGCTATATTAATTAAGTAATGAGACTTAATTTTGATAAGTAAACATAACATATGTGAATGTTATATGAAAACTGAATAACATGCGAGAAATGTTAATAATGAAACGTGTTGTATGGGCGGTACGGGAGAGTAGACTTGATAAGATTGGTTATATACTTTAGTTGAGATAGCGTGGGTATGATAACTAGGTAGGCTAAGTATAAGAACGTTAGGTGTGCACTTTAGATGAGAGGTGAGGAAACTGAAGGGAGTGTGCGTGAACCTAACGTGTGTAATCAATTAAAGATTTTAATTGTGATAAATTACTTGTTAAATGTTTTCAAATGTTTTGAGTACTAACTCTTGATATAAAAATATTTTCAAAACCTTTTAGGTGTCCAACCACATGGATGACATACTTGATGGTTTCATTCTAGGGACTCGGAGTTGTAGCACTGTGGATGTTAACATTATTTTAAGTAGCCAATGTTTTATTCGGATCGAGCATAGGATCTCACTCTTGTATATCATGTTTGGACATATGGTCCGTTGTCGGTATTATAGTTTCAATTTTGTATCAGTTTTACTTTGTAGTTTGGACGTCGATTATTACTTGGTTTGGTTATTTTTGGTCGATAGTTTATTTGGCATGACTTTGATTCATTTACATATCATGATGGTTTGGACTCTAGTATATTGTGAATGTTGTTATAGTTTTCGAACTAGTTATTTATCTTGTTTAATTGAAAGGTAAAATTTGGTACCATGTCTTTTGAATACTAGGTGGTTATTAAGTTTTAAAAAGTTTTCGACAGTGATGCTAAGGATAAACTAGATGAGATTCCTATTTAATTTGATATAGGATTGATCGCACAATATTTTATTAGGCGGGGTGTCACAATTACGTCCTAGTTTCACGCCTAGGCTAACGAAATGACGATAAAGTATAAAAATCTGCCCCACTCTGAAATATAAAATCCCCGCGAATTTACACTAACTAGTCCTATACCTAGCAAGCATAAATTTTAACCAAGGCCTACCCACTAGTCCCATACCTAGTAAGCTTTCTAAAAATATGGGGTGAGCAATATACTACCCAAGATCCCCTCGTCCCCGAGAAGGCAAAAGTGACTAATAATAAATCACACAACACAATTTATATGATCAACATAACAATTCAAACGTAAAGTCCCCGATTAATTTAAATTCCAATAATAATATAATCGTCGATTTTAAACACAATTATTTTCATTAAAAAAGATTAAATTAATCAACATGCCAAAAATATTAAACTCGTCATAATTGTCCTCTTTTATAAGTCACATAATTTTTATAGGTGTATACACGTACCACATATCATATAAATAATCACATAAAGATTATGTATGAGAACCTATACCCAAGACCATACAAACGTAATAATCTCACCTATGCACCCAAGGGTTTGAAAGATTTATTTATATGTAAAAGCTACATAAAAGCATTTCTAAAATTAAGTGTCCACTTTCACTAATTAAGTTAATAATTAATTTTAATCAAAAACACATTATTATGGGTTTAGGCGACACTTAAGACGCATAATACGAAAGGAAAGGAATAAAGTTTTTATGCCTGAAAATCAACGGTTGAAAATTCTGAATACCCGGTCACGTTCATCTCACAAAAATAAGCAAGTTACATTCTTGGACCTTCTTGAAAATATATAGTTTAGACCTCATAAAATATGATTGAAGTTATGTTTAATGGAGGTTTGGAGTTCAAATATAAGGGTCTGAGTATTTGAGTATTTGTGTAGGGAAGAGAAAGCTTGGAAATTAAAAGTAACGTTAGTTGTTCTTTTTATAAGGATACTTTCCAATATATATATATATATATATATATATATATATATATACATATCTTAGCAGCTAATACTGTCGTGCGTCCAGGGCCGGTCCTGAGATTTGGAGTGCCCTGTGCAAAACTAAATTTAAGGCCCTTACAAAAAAATATTATAAAAAAATATTAAATACCTAAAAACTCATTTAAAAATAGTTCTTCTAGCATTTCTACTTACAAAATCACTGATTAAACACGCAATTAACAATGAATCTAATAGATAATTTATTTTATTAATATCTTAATTGATTGAATATAAAAAAAATATGAAAAAATGTCACCTGGTTTGAACCATTTATTATTCCCTCTCCAATTTCATCTACTTGGTTAGTGTAGAAAGTAAGAACCTGATAACAAAAAAAATAATTACATAAAAAAAAGATTAATAAGTAAGACCTTGATGAATTAAAATATAAATTAGTATAAAAAAACATAACCGACAATAATCTACATTTACTTTAAAAACCTATTCATACTTAAAAGAAAATAGATTAAAAAACTATTGTTTATTTTAGTAATCTATTTTTTTTTCATAAAAAGAAATATAAAGAGGTCTTAATCTTACATTTGCCTTCAAGATTGTTGACTATGCCTTTTTTAGACCTCCTGCAAAAATCAATAAAAAAAATTATAGTAATACAAAAAGAATAGAAGCAATCTAGTATCAAGTGCATTTGTACAGAGAGAGAAAGAGGGACGTTGGAGAGAAGAAAGAGAGAAAGAGAGAGAGCGGGGCGGTGGAAATTGCAAATGAAAGAGAGAGTAGACACCAAAAAGATTGTGGGTAGTTTAAAAAATGAGTCCCTAGAAAAATGGGAATCTTAAATGAGTTGGATCAGATTTTTTTGGATAGTTGAACCATTCTTTATACATATTTTTTTATAGTTGATAAAATGGGCCCCTAAAAAATTAAACTCATTTTAAAATGGACACCTAAGAATATACATAAAATATTTTTGAACTCCTAAAATATATATATATTAATGCTTGTTTTAAAATGGGCCCTGTGCCATTGCCCACCTGGCACATGGCCAGGGCCGGCCCTGCGTGCGTCCTAACAAACAAAGGCAACCAAAAAATGCACCAACCTTAACAGGGATAAGGCATCAAAAGTGAGGAAACCAAATTAAAAAAAAACAAAAAAAAAAAACTTATCAGCTCCCCAAACTAAGGAGCGACGCACGCTAGAAAAAGAAAGGGGGGGGGGGGTCCGCATTGTTTCTCTCTCACCCCAAGTGGGTTTTATAAAAATATATTATTAATATGATACTAAAGGTTTACAAAAAGTCCATCTCGTTAGCATGCCAAAAAATTAATGTCTGGATTTACCAATTTATAAAATTAAGGATTTATTAATGTTTATTAAATTACAAAGATTTTCGAATCCCCCCCCCCCCCCCCCCCCCAAAAAAAAATATTTTATACATAATAAAATTTCGACTAAAAATCTTTTAATTCAAATAGTCCACCTATTTATTGTCAAAATTTTAATTCTGCCAAAAAATATGTTTTCTACTTTAAAATATAAAACATGTTATTGAAGTTTAAAAAATACGGGGTGTTACATACTTCCCCCCTAGCACAAGAATTTCGTCCTCGAAATTCGACGAAGCGTAAATGCGCAACTCAAGATAAGGCTTACATATGTCTACCCATAGAGTAATACGATTAGGCTCCCATATACCCTATCCTAACCGTACGTAATCCCTCGATAAAAATTATATATATATATATATATATATATATATATATATATATATATATATATATATATATATGACCTATATATCTAATAAAATAATTATGTACCGAAACTCTACTAGCCATGTCGTGGATCCTGCGACGCCTGCTCCTCCCGAGGCTGAAGTAAATAGCACCTCCCATACCCAGTCGTGGTTGGTGCTGCGGCCGCTCCCTGACCACCGAAAGCTGCCATTGCTGTTAAAAAAAGTACTACTTAAGTTGTTGGGGGCAAAAGCCTATTCCAGTTCTGTCATCAGAATTGGTGTTACTTTCAATAACACAGTCTTAAAAACATTTAGAGTTATTTTCAAATTTAGCAAACTTTTTGAAGACTATTGATGCCTTTTCTTTTGTTTTCTCCTAATTCTAACAGTGTCCCTTTGTATTTCTTTTCCAGAATTTCATTTGATTCAGACAAATCTTGCAGTTTTTGTTCAAAAATATTAGTTTCATTCTCATAAGTTAGACATTAAGTAGTGTACTCTTCAGCTTTTTGTTTGATCATATGACTTAGGGTTTCTATCTTCTGTGTAAGATCCTTGGCTATCTTTTCAAGTGTAGTGCTTTTTTTGAGAGTTTTTGTGTACAGTGTGTGAATGTCAGGAAGGTCCTCATTGTCGAAGTCACTAAGTGTGCAGTGTGCACTGTCCTCTAGGGATTTATTTTTAGGACTCACACACCCATTGGCATCAACAATAGATCTTTCCCTTTGACTCACACACCCATTGGTATCAACAATAGATCAGATTCCTTATAATCAGTGTATATGATTTTAGCAAAGAAGGTCATACAAGGGTCATAAGTATTAGATAACTCAGGTTCATCAGTTTCTGATTCACTTGAGTCATCCCAAGTCTTGCACAAGTTAGCCCTAGTATTCTTGTTCTTATTCAAATTAACTCTACAGTCACTGGATAAGTGTCCTAACTTGACACGTCTATAGCATTCAGTGTCTTAAGGTCTCTGCTAGGTTTGTTCTCAAGTATTTTCTCATGAGGCCTATTATTAGATTTGTTTGAAAAGGTAGATTTATTTGAATAGATATGTTTAGACATTAAGTCAATTTGGTTATCCAAACTCTCTAAATTACTGTCCTCATAAGAATCTAAGTCAATTTTAGGTAAATGACATTCAAGTTTAGTCAACTTAGAGGTAAAGACAAGATTGGAGGGAGACTGTTTCTTATGGGTCTGTATTAATTGATTCTTAAACTCCAATTCCATTTCCACAGTTCTTAGCTTGCCACTGAGGAGTTTAGGGGTAAGGTTTTGATCGTCCATCTCCTCAATTGCGTAGCGCTTATTGTCAATATTTTTTGGAAATGACCTTAGAATTTTAGATACAATTTCTCTTCTCTCATAGATTATCCCATTAGCATGCGGCTTAGTCACTATGTCTGTCAACCTAATGTAGAATTTATCAAATGAATCAGTCTCAGTCATGACTAAAGTGTTGTACTGCTGGATTAACATTTGGGTTTTAGTATCTTTAACACGTGTGTCTCCTTTATGTGCAGTCACTAGGGTGTCGCATGCTTCTTTAGAGGTAGTACAAAATGATATCCTCATGAATTTGTGTTCATTGATAGACATGAATAAAGCATTTTTGCCTTTGTTATTGTTAATAGAAGTCTATTTCTCTTCTTTGGTGAATTCACTTAGCAACTTCCTAATCCTCACAGTACTTCCTTCAGCGGTTGGTTTAGTAGGAAAAGTATAGACATTTTAAATAACATCCTAGACAATATATCCCAATGTCCCTTGGATGAAAGCAACCATACTCAATTTCCAGTAAGGAAAGTTGGTTCCATCAAAGAGAGGGGGCCTGGACAGGTTACCTAATCTCTCAAATTTCTCGTCGATTGTTTGATTTGAGAAAATAATTTTAGAAACTTAAGATCTAAAAGAATTTGTAAAAACAAAGTTCTGATACCAATTAAAAAAAGTACCACTTAAGTTGTTTAATTCAAGATTAAAAAGTCTAAATGGCTTCGAACAGTTTTTTAAAGAAACTCTTTTCTCAAAATAAACAGCTAACACAAGATGTGTATAAAAAGAATTATGAACGAGATATTTCAAGTATTATGTATCCAAGTTTTGAAACCAAAACTAAAACAGTTTTAAATCAGCACGCTAATAGAAAGTGATGAGAGGAAGATTAAGTACGCAAGTGCACAAGATTTTAACATGGTAAAACCCCACCCAATTGGGGAAACATCCACGGAGGTCTCTACACCTCAAGACAAAAATTCACTAAAATAGAGTAACAAATTACAACCTAATCAACAATCTAAACACACAATCAAACCTAATCTAAGTTCAGAAATTATACCAGCTCCTCTGAATCATTTTGACTTCTCCCAAGGCTCTGATGTTGTAGATGTTTTCTCACCTTTGTAACTCCACTCCTTTTAGCTTTACGTCGACTCTTAAAGTCCAAAATCTCTCTACCAGAACGTTTTAGTGTTGTAGTATGAAAGTGTTGTGATGTAATGTGCCTAACACATGCGTACAACTCACACACACTTATTATAGACATAATGATTATCAAATTACAAAGGAGTTCTAATATGCAAAGGAAATTTCGAAAATCAATTTGATCGAAACTCTTAGACTTTTGAATTAATTTTATCCACAGATCAAGAGGGAATTTTGCTATATAAAAGAGCCAAGATCCTAGACACTTTCTTTATTCGAAAAAATACAATTATTTCACAAAATGTGAAATATATAAAAGTGTAAATCCCCAATCAAGATCTTAACTAGATCTAAGTCTGGATATTCTCAGAAGCTGAAATCAGAAATGATTTTGTTGGTTTAGGTTTTGAAAGAAACATAAAAGTTCGCAAACAACCAACAAAATAGAGATTTCTCGAAAGAAGAAATCAAACTCAGTAATATCTACGTGATATGTATCATTGAGTCTCAAATCTCAACTTTGTATGAAAGAAAATGAGATCAGGACTATGTGACTTAGTCAGACAAGAGATTAAGAACTAGAGAGGACGGGTCTTCTCAAATCTCAAACTAACTCAACTCACAAAGGTGTTTTCAGGTGAGAATTTGGTCGCCGTTGGTTTAGGGTTTTATTTTCTCTCTCTAGTTCTTTCTCCCTCTCTCTATCTTTTCTCTTTTTTCTCTCAGAGGTGAAATGATCCAAAGATTGTAAACGTTGAACATATGGGTTCTATTTATACTAGACCATGGAAGGCTCTGGAACATCGAAGCAAATCAACGATCATGATTGAATATAAATGATCGAAGTAAATCAAACGGCTATCAAAGCAAAAATCGTCTGATTGGTTCAAAGGGTTAACACTTGTATTGAATAAGAAAACATGCAGACCATTGATAAGATTGATCCAACGGTTCAACATGGTCTCAGATATGTGAGGTAGAGAAAACACAGATCTAGATGATATAAGATCACCACGTGTAAGGCTATAATGGACTCAAATACGCCTGTTTTGAAGATTGAAAGAATTCAATTTACCCCCTCAATATTATCTAGTGCTTTTGGATTCTACCCAAGAAAAGTTTTAGGAACTTAGGGAAATTATAAAACATCCCCAAAACATTATTAAATCTAATTTTAAATATCTAGAACTTATTTTAAAAATCCCTAAAAATTATTTAAAATATCCCAAACATTGTAAAAAAATATTTTGATGGGATTTAACGCGCACACACCCATATTATGAAGAATGCAACACATAAATGCAATCCTAGGTGAGGTGTTGGTATTCTACCTTTAGGGACTTTTAGAGGAATTCATATGTAGAGTCTGTGGGCTTTTTGGTAGACAAGGATATGACTCAATTTTATCACTATTTCCAAACTAGATGAGCAACTATATAGTATAGAATCAAGTGAGTAAAAGATATAGGGTGCTTCAGCTGCTAGCGCTCCCTGAACACCTACCGCTGCTATAAATAGAGGCCTCAGTTCTTGCTGCCCCTCTACCTATTGCCCTTGTGTGACTTGATCCTGTTGGTCCTGTACCACTTGGCCTCGTTGGCTCGCCCTCTTATAACACCTAGCCGTTGGATGTCCTACTTTTCCATAGACAAAGCATTCAGCTTTAAAAGGTTCAGAACATCTAGTAGTTGCTATCTCTTGCCCTTGACCTTGCTGTTCCTGATTGGTTCTCTATTTCTTCCATACTTAGTCATTGCGACCCTTATTCTCATCTCCTTGTCTATTTGATTCTTGTCTATTTCCCAACTTCTTTTGATAATTATATTTCTCTTTCCCTGAGCATAAGTAGTGTACGCTGGATTCCCTGACACTATATGCCTAATCGACTAAGATAATACCTTAATGAACTACTCCATCTTCTTTGCTTTAGTATCGACCTCCTCCAGTACAAATATAAATAATTTAGTGAACTCTTGTTCATACTCGACAATCGACTTCGAACCCTATTCCAAGTCTATAAATTCCCTCTTCTTTTCACTCATAATGGCATACAGAAAGTACTTATTGTTAAACCTTATCAAAAAGTCTCCATAACTCAATCAATCCCTATCCTCAGATGTGGTGACACTCTCCCGCCACTGTAGCGCATCTCCAGTTAGCTTTAAAGTAGCCAACAGCTGTTTCGGCACATCTGTGTAGTCCACCATCCTCAAGTGCCTCTCCATATCTCTCCTCCACTAGTGAGAAATCGTTGGGTCAGATCCCCCTCCAAAGGTGGGAGGATTGCCTTTATGGAAGCTGGTTCGTACTCTATCCTAAGAATAAAATGGTGTACCATGCTCCTGCCCCTGTAAATTCAACCACCTCTGTCTCCCCATCTCCATACCGGCTGCCATGGCCTCATAAATGATATACGCTAACTCTTTGTCATCCAAAACAAAATTCCTCTACCTCTCTTGAGCCGCGGGACCAGAAATGGAATCCTCTCTCCTATTCCCAACTCTCCTTGTGTTCTTCATCTAAAAATATAGGAACAAAACAATGATAGACTCGGAATAACTAAGAGTACAGATCATCAAAGGAATGAAAGCTAGCAACGCAGAAGCTAAAGCGGACTCACAACCTATGAGACCTAAGACCATGCTCTAATACCATTTTCTAACACCTCGCCGTCGAACTATGTCGGGCGTCACTAAATAATTACCATTCTTAGCACGAGACAAATATAAGACATAAGTGAATCAATCCACGAGATAAATAATAATCAATCCCAAATGATAATGACCAAAAATGCGACAAAAGAAATCCATCACATGCTAAAACTCCAAATAAATACAATCTTCAATAATGAATTAATTAAAATCTGAATAATAAACCAACTATGAATACTCCAACTGAAATCCTCAAACAGCTTTGGAACTGAATGGACCAATAAAACCCAAACCGATTCTGTGGACCTAAGGATGAGGATGACCGATTCAAAGGGTCGAGGCCAATTTTAAGGGCTTAAATTGAGATGAGCAATTCTGTGGGTCGAAGCCAATTTTGAGGACCTAAATTGTGATGACCAATTTTGCGGGTCGAAGCCAATTCTAAGGGCTTAAATTGAGATGACCAATTTTGTGGGTCGAAGTCAATTCCGAGGTCTTAAATTGAGATGACCAATTTTGCGGATCGAAGCCAATTCTGAGGGCTTAGGTTGTGATGACCAATTCTGCGGGTTAAATTGAGATGACCAATTCTGAGGGCTTAGGTTGAGGTGACCAATTCTGCGGGTCGAAGCCAATTCTGAGGGCTTAGGTTGAGGTGACCAATTCTGCAAGTCGAAGCCAAATCTGAGGGCTTAAATTGAGATGACCAATTCTGCCAGTCGAAGCCAATTCTGAGGGCTTAGGTTGAGATGACCAATTCTACGGGTCGAAGACAATTCCGAGGGCTTAAATTGAGGTGACCAATTCTGCGGGTTGAAGCCAATTCTGAGGGCTTAAGTTGAGATAACCAATTATGCGGATCGCAGCCAATTCTGAGGGCTTAAATTGAAATGACCAATTCTGCAGGTCGAAGCCAATTCTGAGGGCTTAGGTAGAGATGACAAATTCTGTAGGTCGAAATTCTGCGTGTCGAAGACAATTATGAGGGCTTAGGTTGAGATGTTCTCAGGGAACTTTGTCGGGGAAATTACCTCGTGATTTTGATTTGAGCCGGGGAGCTGATTACTAGGGAAATCTTCATATCTTCTGGAGACTTTATGGGGCAATAGCCAATTTGATGCGATAAATTCCACTGGGAACGTGATTAGGTGGTCCATGGTTTGGACGCTTTTCTCGGGGAGACTTTTAGGAGACTGGAGATAACCTGAGGTTTGGGATACTTCAGGGGTCCTCTGGGGATGTTTCCAGGGGGAGATTCACCTAGATTTTGAGAGTTCCACTTGCGAAGTAGGTGTTCCTCTTGAGGGAGTGTGAAATTTTCTTAGTGAAAATGTTCAAAACCTTCCTTGGAATTTTTAGGAATTTTCTGAGGAATTTTCAGGGTTTTCTGATATTTTCTCAGAGTTTTTGTACGAAAATTTAAGGAGGGTGCCGATCGGCATGGTGTGGAGGGTGTCATTCAGCAGTGGCACGAACTTTTGAACTGCCTCGAGAAGGTAAAAGGTCAGTGCCGATCGGCATGACCCTTGGCTTCCTATATAAAGGGGCGGGTTCCGCTCATATTTTACGGTTTCTTACCTTCTCTCTCTCTGCGATTTTCTTCTATGAATCGTTCTAACATTTCGCAACTAAAAAAATAGCCACTTTTGTGAGCACTGCGGTACGCTGGAAGTGGTTGGCTGTTAACGATTGGGCGAATATGGAGTGGAGGGCCAGGGCGCCTCTTTCTTTGGGGAGTGAGAATTCTCTCGATGCGTTTGAGCCTATTGTCGATGAGCGAACTTTACTGTAGGAGCCATCGCGTCATCGCTCTTCTAGGGTGGTGAACCCTGGTGGTTGTGTAAGTACAAAATGACTTTTGGCATTATTTTTTTGGTGATTTCCTCTTTTCTTGGATTTTGATAAGGTCTTTTCTTTGATAGTCGGATGTTTCTTTATCGACTATGCGTGCCCACGGGACGACAGGGCTTAAGGATTCTGGGAGAACCTTCCACCTGTGGTGCGTTGGTGGTATCATCAGCAGGCTTTGGGAGGTTGGAGTCTGTTCTGGATGAGATGCCTCGTTCGGTGGCGGTCTTATGTGCTCTGGGGTAGAGATGCTGGGACACAACCCACACCTTCCATTTTGTCTTTGGGGAGATGATTGTGACTCCCATAGATGTGCAGTAGCTACTGGTGTTGGATTGCGAATGAGAGCAAATAGAGGTGGATCGCTCTTTGTGGTGTGGCCGGAGGTGGTGCGGGCTACGTTCGGTGATGTAGGGAGGATAGTATCTGGGGACTCTATTGTTCTGTACCCGTTGAGGGATGTTTTGTTGTGTAGGGTAATTGATGTGGAGGATGGGATGCAGGTGAGGCAGATGGCTCGGTTGTTTATTTTGCTAGTGTTAGGGGGATTTTTGGTGGCGTCGAGCGGCGACGTCATCCACTTATGGTTTTTTTCCATACTTGAGGATGTTTTCGAACATCCCTCTCTATGATTGGGGGAGCCTGACTTTGGCGACCCTTTATTTTTCTCTGGATGCATTTAACCGGTGCTGTCGACAGACTTTTACTAGAGCCACGTATCTTCTTGAGGTATTCTTTAGTTTGCGCGTTTTCCTTTCATGCATTCGCATTTTCCTTGTGCGTATCTTTTTTTATTGCGGATTCTCGTTTTTGACAGAGGTGGTTCTATGAAGTGATTGGGTGTAATACCCAGCTGATTTCTCTATTGCATGAGACTGTTGGGGACTTTTGTCGGTTGTATCGGTGGTGAAAGGCCAATCGGTACTCGAGGAAGTCTCTTTCTCTGGAGGTTGTGCGTCAGGTCTTGAATCGCCTGAACAGTGATAGGGTAAGAGTTTTTCCTTCTTCAGTCTTGGTCTTTGTGTGCTCTAATTCTGTATTGACTTATATCTGTTGAGAATTTTTCAAGTGGCCTTTTACCTTTGGGAGGTAGTTATTCAGGATACGGGGTCGACTGGGATGAATGCGCAGATGAGGAGTTTGCTGGCGCATGAGTTTGGCCATTCTTGGTATCTCGGGGAGAGGGTGGTTCGACAGATTGCTGAGGAGGAGGTGGTGGTGCCACCTGTGAGGCCCCTTATGTCTATGAGGTGGGAGTGGCTACTGCCAGAGGATGCGAGGATTGCAGCGATGATTGGCGAGTCATATTTGTTGTATACCAATACGGATGTGCCATATGATTACATGAACTTTGTGACGAGTTAGCTGATGGTGCCCAGCATATATGATTCACTGCCTTTCCCTCCTGCGGGTTTGAGTCGGCCAGTCGGGTCCTCCCATAGTGGTAGTGGTCTGTCAACATCTGCGGTGGCGATGACTTCGAAAGTTCCCTTTGTGCGATTGCATACCCCTTCCTATAACATTCGACAGGCTGATGGGGGGATGGTGCCTATGTTGCATCGTCCTCATGCGATGGACCCGGAGGAGTTGGGGTTGACAGAGGAGGTTCTTCGTCCCATGGTATACTTTATGTTCTTTTCTTTTTATTCTTTTTGGTTTCTTTTGATATTTTTTGCTTGATAATGATTCCGCCTTTCCTTACAGCAAGTCTGGGTGTCCACAGCTTGGCTTAGGGATATTAGGGACTGGATATCTTTGGCGACCGCCCATATTCGGGATGTGGTTCCTGTTCCTTCTTACTTAGTTCCGTCTGCCTCATCTGGGGAGGAGTCTGGTTCAGGTAGCGGTGGTCTGTCATCTCACCGTAGGGGAAAGAGAGCGCGTCGCAGGGATGGAAGCTCTTAGGAGAGAGATGAGAAAGGGTAAGTGAGAGAGAGAGTGTGTGGGTTCGGGCTGAGTCCTGTTGTTTTTCTGCTTTTCTTTATTTTCGTGCAAAAATGATGTAACACAAAAAAATATCTATGCAATGCAATGGAGTTTTTTATTATCTTCTGTTAATGATGAATGAATGCATATGCGCTTTTTTACTTTACTGCTGAGGCCGTGAAAAGAAATATTTTTTGGAATTGAAGGGAAGTTTTATTTAAATGAGAAATTATATAAAGATGAAAAGGGAATTTGAAATTCTATTTGAGAATATCAATTTATTTTTATTGAGTTTTTCTGATTTTGACAAAAGAGGAAAGAGGAAAATTTTCAAAAATGGGGGGAGGGGAGGGTTGCCGATCGGCAAGCCCCTTGTCCGGTCTATCGGCGGGTCAGTCCAGTCTAATCAACCAAGGCTATGATTGGTGCTCTATTCAGCCTTTGGTACCTTATGGGGCAGGATTCCCTCCGATTTCTGCAAAGGTTGTGTCTTTTACGAGGGTTTTCAAGTATAAAAAGGGGTAAGGGTGGAGTGTTTTCATCACACCTTCACATTCTTCCTTTTCCACATTCTTACTTGTTTACTATTTCTTGCAAGATGTCTCTCCCTGGTAGTATTGAGTTTGCTAACTATCTCGAAGCCTTGGAAGCAATGTGCTCTTATAATGTTGACTACAATGCTTTCAACATGCGTCGAGTCTCTTTATGGCGTAATTGGCCCATAGAATAGAACATGATGATGGCGACGGTACAATTTTGGTACCTCGAAGACCATGTATTCCTCTTTGGCTTGGAATAAGTCTGTTCGACTTATGAGGTGTTTTCTGCCATGCTGGGTGTAAATCCTATTGTAGCGGCTGCTATGCTTGAGTTTTCTTGGTCTCCCCAGGAGTTGTTGGCTGAATTTCTCCGTGTCTCGTCCTTGGCGGGTAGATCTTTGGTTACTGGAGGAATGATCTCCCTTCCGGCGGTGCTGCGGTCTATGCATTTACAGGAGGTTGGTGATGCTGGATATGACGGAGCCGTCGTTCTGGGCTTGGTTTCGAAATTGCTGCTGGTGACTGGGGAACTACTGGTGGACCCACAACTTGCAACTATTACTTCATGGATGTCCTACCATCGCAATCCTGTGGCGGAGACTTTGAATGGCCTGGATGCCTGGCGAGAAGGTCATTCTGACTTTCTGAGGGGTAGCCCTGTGATGTTGTTCATGTGGTTGTCTGAAAGATTCTGCCTGGTGACTCATCCAGAATACCCTTTGTCGATTGTACCCAACTTCTTTTCACGCCATTTCATCAGCGTTGGCCTGGATATTGAGAGCTGGGAGGATTGTCTTGTGGAGCATGGGGCTCTAAATCTGCGCTGGTCAGTGCCTTGGTGGGGACAGTTGCAGGCTATTCTGGAGCTGGGGGAATACCCGTTCGTTCGGCTGGTTGGTCTCAGATAGAACTCTTTCTATTTCCCTTGGTGGCTTCTGCGCCAATTTGGCTGAGAGCAGATCGTGCCACCTCGGACACTAGACTTCTTTTCGGTAGAAGATCTAGCAGAGCGTCTGCGTATGCGGTTTGTCTCTTTGTGGGAGAGCCGGTGTCCATCGACCCGTCCTTCTCAGTCTGTTGGGAGAGTTTGGCACATCCCTAGAGATTATATGAAGTGGTTGTGAAGAAGAGTAGTCAGTAAGATGTTGGTAGTGTAGACCGAAAAAAGATGGCTTTCCTTATCTGATACCATGGAGGGAGGTGTGGTAGTTTTTTCGAGGCTAGTTCGAGCTTATCGGTCCATGGAGCGCCTGCGGCACTCCATCTAGGCAGGGGAAGCTTGGGGACCCCAATATGTAGATGATGACGGAGCGGGATCCTCTGGTAGTTCTTGTTAGGACTCTTGGGGTAGTTTATTTTGTAATGGGGAATAAGTTTGGTAATTTATTTAGCTTTTTAGGAAGGTGGGGGGAAAGGAGTTATCCGTTCCCTTTCTTATGTAATTGCAATGTAACTTCTTATTAGTGAAATAAATAAGTTTTTGATCATCCAGCTGTGCCTTTTGATGAATTTTGTATTTATCTATACCGATCGCTAAGGCATGCATACTCCTTTTTGTTTAAGTATATGTTAGAATGAACTGTCGTTCTCTGAGATAAGAAAAGAATAGTTTTTTTGTGAAAAAGAAAGGGTCGTGCTCATGTAAGATGTATGAGCTACCTACATACCTCTGTTTTTTTTTTTGAAAGGTTTTTATTTTTCTGAAAATGTTTTTTTGCAGAGGATCAGGCCCACGTAGTTCTGGGTAGAGGGAAATGAAGTTTTTTTTTAGAGAATAGAAGGGAGATGAGAAAAGTCGTAGAGCGCAGAGATTTCGAACTAGGGGTAGAACTTCTTGAGACGGTCCAGGTTGACTGGATTAGACATCTCTTCTCCATCTAGGTCGGCGAGCATAGCGGCACCCCCGGATAAGATCTTCTTCATAATGTATGGGCCGCTCTAATTGGGCTTGAATTTCCCTCTTGGGTCCCAGATGGGATCTACTATCTCTTTGAGAGATAAATCTGCTTCTTGGACAACGTGGTCCTTGACTCTCTTATTAAATGAACGCGCTATTCGACAATGGTACCCTTGTGTGTGATACAGCGCTTTCAGTCTTCTTTCGTCCAAGAGTGATAGCTTGTCGAGACGGCTTTGATGCCAGTCCTCCTCATTGACTTGGCTTTCGAGCATGACACAAAGTGAAGGAATTTCTAGCTCCATGAGTATGACCGCTTTTATGTCTTAGACTATAGAGTAAGGGGTAGCCCCAGTAGAGGTTCGGATTGAGGCTCGGTATCCCCAGAGGGCGTAAGGTATTCGGTCGGCCCAATCTCGACAGCTTTCGGTCATCTTACTGATGATGGCATTGAGGTTTTTGTTGGCGTCCTCAATTGCACCATTGGTCTGAGGTCAGTAGGGAGAAGATTTGTATCTTTGAATCCCGTACTCGTTGACCATTTATGTGACTTTTTCCTTAAAATGCAACCCGTTATCTGACACTAGCTCGTGCGGGACCCCAAATCGGCAGATGATTTTATTCTTGATTAATTTTCCCACTTTCTTAGCGTTCAAAACTGCGTATGACTCAGCTTCGACCCATTTGGTGAAGTAATCAATGGCAACTAGGATGAACTCATGCCCGTTGGAGGCCTTGGGTGTAACTTTCCTTATGATGTCGATAACCCAGGTGGAGAACGGCTAGGGAGTAGTCATGTTGTATAATTCTTGCGGAGGCAGGTGTTGAAGGTTGGAAAACTGTTGGCATTTGAGGCATCTCGAGACATAGGCGGTGTAATTCTGGATCATGTTGGTCCAGTAGTAGCCTTGTCGGATGATCTTCTTGGCATGCATATGACCGTTCATATGGGGACTGCATTCCCTGCAGTGGATTTTCTGTATTATCTTTTCAATGTCACCCCCTGCGATGCAGTGTAGATGGGTTCCATCGAAGTTTTTCTTGAACAGTGCTTTGTGACAAATGATGTATTAGGCGGCCAGTCTTCGAAGGGTTGCTCAGTCTTTCTTGTTTGAACCTTCGAGATACCTACCATGCTTGAGGAGGTGCCAGATATCATAGTACTAACAATTATCTAGCTCGGGATCTTCTTTGGTGATGAGCTGGTAGCAATGGGTTGGTTTCTCTTGCTTTTGAACTAGGAAGGGGGCCATTGTTATTCCTTCGGGCATGTCGACCGTGGAGGCTAAGGCAGCAAGGGCATCGGCTAGGTTATTCTTTACTCAAGGTAAGTAGTGGAAGGTTATGTCTTGGAATCGGGAGGTTAGTTCTTCTAAGTGGGCATGGAAGGGTTGGAGCTTCTCGTCCTTGACTTTCCGTTTTCTAAGCACTGGACCAATGATGAGGGCAGAATCCCCGTAGACATCTAGGCATTGAATTCCTTTACTGAGAGCAACTTTGAGGCCTACTGTACACGCCTCATATTCAGTCATGTTGTTAGTGCAGGGGAAACCCAATTTGATAGCGATGGGAGTGTGGGAGTCATTTGGGGTGATCAGAAGTATCCCAATGTCATATCCCTTTTTGTTAGCAGCGCCGTCGAAGAAAATTTTCCATCGAAGGTCGTCTTGAGCGGTGTAGAGGATGTTTCCATTTAGGAATTCGGAGATCCAAACATCAGCTTCTTTTATGGGGTAGTCAACGAGGTAGTCAGAGAGCGCTATTCCTTGCATGGATTTCTGTGTGACGTACACAATATTAAACTCGGTAGGAGCATCAACCATCGAGCCATTCGACTGGATAAGGCGGGTTTCTTAAGCAGGTACTTGATGGGGTCCATTCGGGATACAAGTTTGATGGGGAAGGTGAGCATGTAGTGTCGCAGCTTTTGGGTGACCCACACAAGCACGACACATGCCTTCTCCAAAGCAGTGTAGTTCACTTCGTACCCAGTCAATTTGTGACTGGCATAATAGATGGCTCTTTCTTTGCAGGAATTTTTAAGGTATTGGGCTAGCAAATCCCCAGCTGCAATATCGATTCTGGTTAGGTATAGGAGCAAGGGGAGACCAGGCTGTGGTGGCATGAGTACCGGAGGTTGGGTCAGATATTATTTGATTCGTTCAAAAGCTTCTTGGTAGGCCTCGTTCCAAACCTTGGTTTAATCCTTTCGGAGGAGTTTGAAAATAGGTTCGTAGATGGAGGTTAGCTGGCTGATGAATCGGCTGATGCATTACAATTTTCTAAGGAAACCACGGACTTCTTTCTCTGTTTGGGGAGGTGGCATCTCAAGTATGTCTTTCATCTTGGCAGGATTTGATTATATCCCCTTCTCACTGACCATGAATCCCAAGAATTTTCCCTTTATAATGCCGAAGACACATTTCTGTGGATTGAGTCTCATCTGATACCATTGCAGTCGTTCGAAGAACTTTCGGAGGGCGGGAACATGACCTTATCTAGTTTTGGATTTGATAATCATATCATCCACATAAACCTCAACCTCTTTGTGAATCAGATCGTGTAGGATGGTTGTGGGAGCCCTCTGGTAGGTAGCCCTAGCATTCTGAAGACCAAATGGCATAAGGGTGTAGCAAAAGGTTCCCATTGAAGTGATAAACGCGGTCTTTTCTTGGTGATCTGGGTGCATTTTGATTTGGTTGTATCCGGTAAACCCGTCGACGAATGACTTAAGAGCATGATTGGTTGTGGTGTCCATGATCATGTCGATATTGGGTAACGGGTAATCATCCTTTGGAGAGGATTTGTTCAAGTCCCGATAGTCTACAAACATCCGAACTTTCCCTCCCAATTTTGGTACAGCCACTATGTTGGCTAGCCATATGGGATATTTGATCACACGAATGAAGCCCACGTTCAGTTGTTTGACCACTTATTCTTTGACTTTGAGCGACCATTCGGTGCAGAGCTTTCTCAACTTTTGTTTAACTGGCTTGTAATCTGGAAGAGTGGGGATCTCATTTTGGCTATTTTAGGATCAATGTCGGACATATCATCATAGGAACACGCAAAGACTTCCATGAATTCCTTTAGTAATTCTTCGAGTTGTGCGCGCTCATGCTTGTCAACGGTAGCCCCTATCCTAATCTCGCGCAGTTGGCTACTAAAACCCAAGTTGACATAACAATTTCTTCTTCATTAACTTGAACGCGGTTATGTTGTTTGTTATTAACCTTATTTAGATCAGTTAAGAACTGTTCATTTAAAAAATCATCATCATCAAAAGTTTGATTAGAATCTAAACAATTAATGTAAGTCGCAACAAAATACTTAAAATCTTCATTTATTTCATTAATAGGAAAAATAGCACTGAGAACCTCATCAAAGGAGGTCTCGATTACATTTGAGCAAGGATAGAAGACAGAAGAAGAGATTGGGTAAACATTGGGGTTATGTGGGATTTCAACAGGTATAACTGGTGCAACATGCCAGTTGAGGAGAGGTGCATCAACAACTTTAATCAGGTGGGATGGATCCAGAGCCGTAGTGCCTGAATGAACCATGCAGAGTGTCAGTCCCAGTGTTTGTAAGTCAAATAAATCCTCAGAGTAACTTCCCTCAGAATTTGCGGTATCTTTGATAAGTGGTTGTATACGGTGTTGGGAATTTTCGGCCCATGGGTAGCTGTCTTAGAAAAAGATCTCCATTATAGGCTTCATCTTATTATTTGTATGGTCATACCATGGTTTTGGAAAGCCGCAAAAGGGGAAGTCTGCACCCTCTTTGATGAATCGTCCATTCAAGGAATCACCTAGGATAGTTTGGATGCAATCTAATCGTCTCTTTGGTCGAGACTGGCAGATCATTCCGAGATCTTATTCTGATGGTTGATACCCCAAACCACAAGGAGGGAAATATTTTTTCAGTTCAATGGGTTCAATTATCCCTTTATGTCTTTATCCTAGCCCCAGTCTAGGCATAAAGTGCATGTTTCTGAACATCTGAATCACTTTGACATTGCCATAAGGGTTGTATTCTCGATAAACCCTTTCTTTGAAATCGTCCCATGCCGGGAGTAGAAGTGGCTCAACTAAGAATCCAGATAGGAGCATATCATTTGACCCGTGCTGATCCTAAGGATTGGATTGCTGGTACTTGCACCCTCGGCATTGTCATCGTCGCCCAAAATGGTGATGACTCGTCCGTCGGTGAATAACTTCAATTTCTGATGGAGCGAGGAAGACACACCCTTGATACCGTGGAGCCAAGGTCATCCGAGCAACATATTGAAACAAGATGAGATGTCAATAACTTGGAATTCAACGACATGGTTTATAGGGCCATCCACTATTACAAGTTTTATGGATCCCATCACCTCCCGACGGGTAATATCGTAGGCACATACCGCAGCGGAGGTTGGAGCGAGATCACTTTTCTTCATTCCTAAGCATTTGAAGGTTCTTACTGGGCATACATTCAAGGCGGATCCATTATCGACAAGAGAGAGTGGTATGATCTTCCCCAGAACTTCGATGAAGATGTTGAGTGCATGATTGTGGTTTGGCCCAATTCTGGGGATTTCTTCTTCAGAAAATGATAGCCTTCGGGTAGAGGTCAGGGATCCTACTAAATTTATCACTTCTTCTGGTGTGGTGGAAGGAGGAACTGTGGTTCTAGTGAGAAACTTGATCAAAGCATTTCTATGTAGCTGGGAAGACATAAAAAGCCCCTATAGAGTGATGTTAGCTTGAGTTTTCTTCAGTTGATCGAGGATCTTTCTTTCCTTGAGGGTCATCTTTGGCATAGGAAGGTTTTCAGCGCCCTTCCCTTTGTCATTGGCTGGTGGTAATCTTGGGATCTGGTAAAGCCTTCCCGATTTGGTCATGTGATTTACTGAAGAAGGGAAGAATATGAATCCCGTTTCCTCGTCAATCTAGGGTTGTTCTGCCACCTTGTTTATTTCTCCGAGGAGTTCTTCAAATGATATCATCCCACACGTGTCGGCTATCGGACCAGTTTTCTCTAAAGCTTGCTATTCGTTTGAATCTCCAAATTCTTCCCCCTATCTGGTGGCAAAAATTCTGGCTTTCCATGTAAAGTTAATGCATTCCACAACTTCAATGGCTTCTTCGTAGAGGTTCTCCCATTCTGTGGGGAGGTATAAGGGTGAAGGGACTGGGCGCCCTTGTAACTTCAGAGTATCAAGTAACTCGGTCATGCTGTAAAAATTATTGGTTTATCTGAATAATTCTGCCATGATCTGGACAATGTCATCTAGGCTGACTTCATCGATTGGTACTACCCAACTGTCTGAATCTCGGGCCCATTTTCGTGCTTCCAATAATAGAGTACTGAAACTTTGGCAATCAGTGATCATATGTGAGGGCAATTTTAGCCCGTACTCTAGGATTTGGTTTAATACTTCTGATAATTTAATACTTCCATATTCAGAACGGGTACGGACAGCGATGTATGCTCTCATAAGGAGTGACAGTGCCTGATCAGCGAGGCTAACAGGGTGTAGGAGGAAATCTGGGCAAGTTTGGAGAGGACCGGGAGAGTATATGGGTGTGATTTATGTTGAGGGATCAAATTATGGGTTCTCTTATAGGAATATAGCATTGGCATTATTTGGGAGTGGGTTGTGAGTAGTGTTTGTCTTAGGATTAGCTGGTGGGGCAATGGTAACCCGGTCAATTATACATTGGATTATGTTTCGGAGGTGAAAGAATTGGTCTGTGGCATGGCCAGCAATCTAGTGAAAGGCGTAGTGGGAATCTGCCTTGAAGTTTCTGGGAAGTGGATTTGGCAATGGACGAGGGTCCAAGGGTTTGATGAGGTTTCAGCTTAACAGGGCTTAATAAACTTTGGAGAGGGGAGCACGGAGCTCGATGTATTTTTTCGGACTGGGACAGGGAGGCTTTCTGGTGCCCACGACGTGGTCGATTGAGAGGTGTTATTGATGGTTGGGATTGCAGCACTGACGGGCTTATCATATTTTCTGGGAGTGAACTGTCCGGACACTTTCTTGGGTTCAACCTTTGTTTTAGCAAGACCCTCCTCGATTTATACTCCGGCTTCTCTGAGAGCTCGGAAGTGGGGATAGTATTATCCTCCCATTGTTGCTCGTACATGGGGTAAGAAGTTCTTCTTCACTATGTTGACTTGTTCTTCTTCAAATGGCCGATTGGTCATGGTGGCTGATTTTTCCCTCCACCGGGATATGAAGTTACTGACTGATTCCTCGGAGTTCTGTTTGAGCAGCTCTAAATCACGATAGGTGACCTCAAGCTCTTCGTTGTATTTATACTGCGACATGAATTCTCGGGCTACATCCTCCCAACTACGGATTCTAGACTCCTCGAGAGACAAAAACCATCGGAGGGCGCTATCCTTCAAAGTTTGCTGAAACAATTGGGACATCACTTCTTCATAAGCCCCTAGGAGAGTCATAAAACGGTGATAACTGTGAAGATGAACAATCGGGGGTCCACTTCCTCCGAATTTCTCGATATTTATCATCTTGAACTTCTCGGGTAACCTCGCCTTAGGATAAGGAGATATGTGGGTGTAGTCCATGTAATTTCCAGAGATTGTGAATTGTTCTAACTTCTTAGTTAGCATCTTAAGATCTTCTTTGACCTTGTTCAACTCTTCCTCTTTTGGATCAATGATCATAAGCAAGTTAACCTTAGGCTGGGTAAGGTTTGGCATATGAAGCTGGGAAGACGATGGTCCGTTAGCAGGAGGGGCATGTGGAGCGTGCTGATATTATTCGAGAACCCAAATAGGCTCGGGTGGACCCATAGTACGAGGGAATAGGGCCTCGGGCTCTTGAGGAACAAGAACCTGGTTTCGTTGCATCTATCGGACCTCAGTCTGGAGGTTGTCAAGCTTGGACATGAGCTGAGCTAAGACTGCCGTCATATCTGGCTGCACAATTAGTACTTGTTCTGTGTTCTCCATGGAAATCGGTTGGATTCCAGACTCGGAATAAGTAGCAGGGGAACGGATGGAACTCTGGGGTGATTTGACTGAAGACCGAAGCCAATAAGGAGCCGGCCAAGGGAGTGAAATCGACCTGAGAAGGCGTAAAATGAGATTTATTTTTAGAGAAAAAGAATGAAAATATTTTTGATATTTTTTTCTTTTTTTTGAGATTGAAAGACAAAATATTTTTGGATTTTTGATAAAGAAAGTAAAACTGTTTTTAGATTTTTGATAAAGGAAGGAGAAATGTTTTTGGATTTTTGATAAAGGAAGGAGAAATGTTTTTCGGAGACGGGTCTCTGCATGATCATTATAATTATTATGTTCTCACTTGTATTAAATTCTCTTATATTCAAAAATGAAATGCCGGACGGGACCCGAACCTGGAAAAGTTGGGTTTGTAACATATGTAAAGCTATGGTTGGACTTGTGACCAGGCTCACGGGCGAGGTCCCATTTAAAAATGCGCAAAAATTTGGGCAAATTTCGGCAGAGTTTCGGGTCGAAACTGGCAAACTAACATGTATGTCCTAGTCTTAACACCTATATGAGGGTATGCAGTCGGTTGGGTGAATTGGAAAGGGTTCCCCCCTTTGGCGTGGCTTCCACGATATACGTCTTGCTTTTGAGGGCAATCGGTGCGTGTGGACAAGCCATTTGATATACCTGAGTGTACATGAATTGCCTCACTTTATACCTCGTGGGGACGGTACATGTGAGAGCGAATTCGATATACTCGGCGCACGTGAACGAGTTCACTGCAATATACCTCCCGTCATGACTTCGGTCAAGCGGTACGATGCGAGGGAAACCGTTCGATATACTTTGAAGGTACTTGACCAATGGAAGGTGAGAGTCATATCGCTTAGGCTAACTGCGCCTTATCGGACCAGCGCCCATCACGAAGTGACCCTCAGGTTACTGGACAAAATTTGGTCAATACCAATGCTCTTTGGTGATATCGTGTGAATCACGCATGATTATCTTATTAGTATCTTATGATGAGAGTAACTTTCTCGATCATGCCAAACAGAGAGCAAAGTATAAGTACCAATGGTATACCAAGTACGGATGGGTGATGCGTGCAACATGTGGATACACGTGATCCTAGGTGCACGTGGTGTGAAGTGTACATGGAGAATCTTCTACAAGTGTGTGAATATAAGCATAAGTATGAGGTACACATGAATAATAAGGGGGTACATGCAAATAGGGGGATATATAAGAAAATAAAACACCCATGTAAATAGAGTCTAGCCCTAAAAAAAAGTTCCCAGCGGAGTCGCCACTGTGGCCATCCCCGATCCTCGCGGAGGGAGAGAGATGATGAGAGGGGGTGTCATCTCCGGGGTGAGAGGATCCTAGTTCCGCGCATCCCTCTCGGGAGCGCTTCGGCCATTGTCGGCGATGTGTGAGGTGAAAAATGTAGAGAGATGGAGTTGCCAGTCTATTTTACTCAAAACAGACAAAAGAAGGTGGAGTCGTCCTGAAGGACAACATCCAAAGACATACTGATACATAGGAAACCAAAATTGATTCGAAAAGGGTCCGGAGGTTAAGTTACGAAGTGAGAAGGTGTTAGGCACCCATTTCGCCCTTACAGTCTCTCATGGATTGTTGCTATTTTCCTTTATTTCCCCGTGATATGTATGTATATGTATATGTAGTGGATATAGGAATCATCGACTTGTATTATGGAAGAGATAAAGCGAGTCATCCATAGGAATGTTCCTAAAAGTAATATTAGAAAATATGGTTTACGTGGTTATCCTTGTGTTAATCGTTATAAAGGAACGGTAACGCATGTGGAATAATACGCCATTAAGAACAAATATATGTACATGTAAATATATAGATTTTAGGAGAATTAAGTTAAAGAATATAGAGCAATAATAAAAATGGAAGGAATAGGACTCGAGTCTCGAGTTTTACCCTGAGACGCCTACTTAGCCTATAGAGGCATCAAAGTCCACATAGTTTGTATGCAAAACGAGGGGTGGAATTTATCCCATAAATCCAACCGGGGACTTCTCTTATATTTGTGTGTGTGTAAAAAAGGTGTTTTAGTTGTGAGAAAAGTGTGAGAATTCTCGTTTGGAATTTATGAGCAAACCCTCTTTTTCTTATTTTTTGGGTTTTATTTATATGAAAATAAGGGATGTGCAATAATACTAAATAAAAAGTATATTAGGATATGTGAGATGGAGAGAATAAAAATGCTAATTAATAAAATAAGTTAATGCGAATTTAGGAGAATTTGAAGAGAGAGTTGAGAAAGTTGGACCTACTTGAAGATCTTGAGCTTGATCTTGAATGTTGAAGATCAACCCTTGCACTTGGATGATGATGAAGGGTAGTTAATTCACCAAGTTTGGTGAAAAAGATGATGAAAAGTGAAGGTTAGAAAAGGATTTCGATGTAGAAATCACACTGACTTCGAGAGAGGTTTTCTGAGTTTATTGAGAGTGATGGGTTTCAGATCTTGGGTCTCCTTTGCAATGAGGTCATTCCCTCCTTTTTATAGGCCCATGGCATTGTCGATCGGTATAGTCCTAGTCCTGCCAATCGGCAGGAGTTTTTAGGCACACTATCGATAAACAGGGTTTGGAACCTGTCGTTTGGCAGTCTCTTTCAGGTTCTTTCAGGTTCCTTCGAAAGTCCTTTGGACTTCTCCAGGGTCCGGGAGTTGACTTCGGGTCAAATATGGCTCGAAAGCGCTCGTTGGTCCTTTGGACGGGGAATTGTCAGACATAAACGGATCGTTCGTTCGCATGGTAAGCCAGAATCGTGCACGGGGTAGACCGTTGGAAAGTTTAGGAGATGTACTTCGACATTCCAAAGATCTTGGCTCAGTTTAGGGAGTTGACTTTGGTCAACCGGGGCCTGAAAGTGTTCGGTGACCTTTCGGAGTAAAACGGATCGTTCGTCCGTACCGTAAGTCAGAATTGCGCACGGGATGGACCGTTGGAAAAGGGATTCAGTGACTTTTGAAGATTCATTCAGTCTCGATCAAGATGAATAGTTGACTTTGGTGAAACGGAGCCCGGGAGCGTCCGGTGGCCTCCTGATCATATTTCGAGGGAAAACGGGTCGTTCGTCCGCACCATAAGTCAAATTGCGCACGGGGCGGGCCATTGGAAAGGGGATTCAACGCCCTTTGAAGATTCATTTAGCCTCAATCGACATGAAGAGTTTGAATTTTGGTCAAACGGAGCCTGAGAGTACCCGATGGCCTCTAGGTCAGTACTCGAGGTATGACTTAGGTTTGTAGTGATGAAGGGAGGTGATAGGGACCTAAGGAGAGGTTAGGGGGGGTGCTATAATGGGGTCTCTACAGAGACCATTGTCTTTTTTACAAATTGGTATCAGATCTTTTAAGTCGGGATTTTCACATTTATAAAAGTGTATTTCAAAATATTGGATTAACTCATAAATATATTTTTTAGATAAGTAAAATCTGAAAAGAACTAAAGAATGAATTAGAAAGAGATTTATTCATGGTTTGAAAATATCCTAAAGAAAATAAATTTACTTCAAAATATTTTTAGATTTAACAAGTATTAATATTAAAGTATCTCAAGAACATGAATAGGAGAAAAACAAGATTCAAACTTGGAAGAATACAAGATTAAACAGAAAATAAGTTTTTATCTCACAAATATTTTTCTCTTTTAAAAATGAATCTCATGGTCAGAAATATTTATCGAAATATTTTCCCTTACAAAGAAATCACAAAAACACACTTATCTCACACACTTGTCTCCCTCACTAAAATAAAGCATAAACCCACATACATATACAATCAAGCGTGAAAGAGAAGCTTTCGGGGGATAAGTAGGTAATTTGTAGGATTACATATAAGTGAAAATGTGTAAAAAGTAAAAATATATGTCAGGACCTTTAGTGTTACATGAGTACCAAGGAAGATGTGTACAATCTAGTTCAAAAAGAAAACTTTTGTTCCAGACTGACACCTTCACTTGTGCCATTGCTGCAGTAAAAGAATTATTTGCTTCAACAATCTCTTGGTGAAGTAGATCAAGCAATACTAAAGAATTCCTTGAAAGAAAGCACAGCCAGCAATGAACCATCGTTGCAGTGAAAAAACACTTCGTTGCGGCGATGCTGAAGCGACACACACACATCAACAAGCCACACAAGCCTTTTGAATTGGATTTAACATAAGTTATAATATAACTCAAAAAATATATATGATGCAATTTATAGTTTTCTAAATAATTTTATTCCATTCGATATATTTTCTACATCAAGGAATCTATATCAAAGTGCACAAAAAAATATTTTTATGAAAAATACAACTTGTGTTATGAAACATTCATAGAGAGTCTCAGAGTCCTTTTACCTTCCTAAGAGTGGTATAAAAAGGTTACATGTCTTCAAGGATTTTTGTTTAAATGATTTGAACACTACTCTGCTGGAACAACCTTAAAGACAAGATTCAAAGTATATTTTGGCAACACGATAAGACAATCTAGTCATATGGGTCACATGAGTACAATGCACACTATTACAATTTACCCTTTGTCTATTACCTAACAAAATATAGAAAAAGAAGATTATAAGAATTATAAGTAAATCTAATGACCCATCGCATAAAGACACTGGCCAAAGGCAAATATCAACATGTACTATTAATATCTAAAATAGGAACCTAAAGAGATCTTGACTTGTTAAGTTGTCATATATTCTAAACAAAAGAAATAATGATACCATTGTATATGAAGAGTTTAATGATAAAGTGTGATGAAAAAGATATTAAAGTTGATCCATGATCTAAATACATATATTTAAAGTCAACCGTGCCAATATCCTAGTGTAATAACAAGGTTGAGAAATATACTTCATTTCTTGAATATATATCCCATCTTCTTATAGTTTCTCATGATATATATCAATATATTTTTATTAATAAAATTCCTTTTAATCTAATATTTATCCCATTTTTCATTGAATTAACAATGTTAAAGTAATACTAAGTTAAGCGCGTGATATTGGAGATCACATAATGAGTTATTTCATTTGAAATTAATAAAGATAATATATTCACTTCAAGGAATATAGTTCAAATCACATTAAGGTAATAGAGAGACAGTAAGAACAAGCTAAAACATGTATATACAGGTGTAAAAGTATACAACAACATACGATATCATAATGAGTAATCAATGCTAATCAATGAGTACAAATCATGGAATAATGGGCAACATATCTACGATAATGAATAGTAGAGCCTAAACAATACATGTGCCAAGAAATAGACCCACAGATAAATGATCTAAAGATCATACAATTGATGGACAAGATAAATGAGAAAAAAATAACATAGTATAAATGACATATAAATGTTAAAATGGATGTTCCAAGAAGCTTGTAAAAGCTTCACCAAAATTGTACTTCAACAAACCAAGTACATATCATGCATCTATCATAAATATTTATCAAATGTGACGAGACAAAAGCCACTAAATCTAAAAGTATCAAAAGATACTAAACAAAGTCAACAACAATAAAATGAACCTCAAAATTTATCACAAGAAAATACAACCAAAAATAATAATAACCCCCACTGCAGAAGAAAAATACTACCCAAAGGCTAACACTATCACCACACTACTCGTCATCATCATCGCCATCATAAGACCACTAATGGTAGCTATGGAGAAAATGTACCTCACTACAAAGGTCGATGATATATCTGCACAAATATTTCATCTGTGTGAAAACAGATGTAGGAAATACATCTTAGGTTTGGTGACAAGATGAAAACTACCGAGTTATATAATGATGAAAATCAACAATATCAGGGTGAAGAAGGTCTGCAACCCTGTCTGAAATATGGATAATCTTCTCATCGGGTAAGAAAAATCTACTAAAAGGTTGTGTGGATTTTAGGTATTATGGGTTAATGTAAGACTTGGGATAGGTTTTGGGTCGTTTATAGAGGTATCTGAACTCAATAGGTTAGGTTCCATATGGGCACTAAACTCAATTTCAAAATAATCATATTAAAAAAGTAATTTGGTTAAACCCAATTCATTCTAACACTTTTGGAGAAAAAACCTAAAAATATAGAGATGAGGCAGCTTGTAGAAGACAAAGATTTGGAACAATTGAGCTTATATTTCATCCTAATTAGAATTGCGAAAAGTTTATTTAGTGTTTGATATTTTTGTGTTATAATATGATTATTCATTGGAATCAAAATATAATTATATCAAAATCTGATTTTAAAATTAATTAACTAATTTAATTTAATTAGATAATTTTGGTTACTATTTATGTTCTTGAGATAATTTGAATTTGGTAAAAATCCTTATGAATTTGAGATGGAATTAATGCATAAATTTTAGAAAAATGTTATATATTATAAATCAACCAAAAGCTCTTTGTTAATGTTATGATTTGATGACTATTATGAACCTAATTGATCAATGATAGAAATCTAGGGTTCTTGGATTGAATATGAAATTATCCCTTTGATTCACGTGGAATTCATGTAAAAACCTTAGTTATATATTAAAACCGATTTTGGAACACTTATATATAAATATAGTGGGGTTTCAGGTTTCAATATGATTTGGGAGCTTGAATTTTCATTAATGGAGGGTTTTTGGGTTGAATCCCGTATTGGGGAAGAATGACCTACGATGTGGGCAGGCCAATCGATCGGCCTTGGGAGTTAATTGATCGACCCCCCTGAGTTAGGCCAAGTGTGCGTTAAGGTTTAATGGTTGAGAAATCTCATCTATAGACCTCTAGATTAACCCGAGCCTCAATTGATTCACAAAAACATTAAAGTACTCAACCTGAGCCGAACAAGTGAACCGAACTAATTCACCCCCTGACCGAATTAGTTTCCCCCCTGATTTTGGCCTGGGCGGGTCTATTATGTGATGGACAAGATTTCCTAATTTTCTACATGATATATGGGCACCAATCTTCATCCAATCCCCACCTAACATCATCCTGTCAATTCTAAACATAAAGAAACAAATTTCTACTTCCCAAATCATCTCATAAAATATTAACCCATGGGATTTGACATAAACAACAAGAAATCAATCGTGTTCTTACATAAATTTCAAGATTCTTTAATTTCTACCAAGAACCATTCAAGATTACATCTTCTCTATGAATCAATATCATATTTTATTCAAGATCACATCTTATATATATAATTCAATCTCAGATTATATGTATGGTATTACAATTAAATCATCTACTATAATTTCATTCCCCAGATCCCATTTTTATCATGTGAATCCCACCCGAAAATCCATATTTTACACCGACAATAATATGAATTTAAGACATAGCATAAAATATCAAAGAAAGTTTAAACACTTGCCTTATATTGTTAGATATTTTGAATTCCTTCTTTGTGAGCCTTCTTGCATAAGAATCCTAACTCAGAATTGTCCTAATCTCTCCCTGGAATGACATTCTTGCGTTTCTCTTGAGTTCTCCCTTCTTTTTTCTCCTCTATCTCAAGCCTTTGTATTTTAGAATGGTGGAATGTCTACCCACTCCACCCACCATCCCTAATTATCCCCCTAATCCCGAAATTATGCTCAGGGTTAAGTGTAAAATGATCCGGACGCCCCATTTACGGGTTCCAATTAGTTTAAAAACTCCTAGAACCCGATTACCACCTTGGGTACCTAATTTTGACTATCTCGACCCATCCCAAATCATCTGTGCACTCGAAATCATAATTCGATTCACCTAAATCAATTTTCCATCTCATTACCAACACGACTCCACACGCGCATCCCAAATGAGAATTCGTCGATTTTACTCCCTTACAACGTAATGTAAAATAACACATTTTCATTTACTTATCAGACAACTAAATATAATAACATAGAAATATTAATCCAATATTCACTCTATTTCTAAAATTAATTAAATTATGAGCAGAGGTGGAATTTAAAGTATTCTTAAAAATACGGGGTGTTACACTAAATCGGGTGTTTGATCATCTTGGTAATAACATGAAAAATATTATCACCATGATCATTAAAAATATTATCACATGAAAAATATTATCACCTCTCCTACTGTTACAACGCCATTTGGTCAAGCTTTGGCATCACAAGGTGGTGTAAACTTGACTACACAGCGTGCCAACTTGTATCCCGTCTATTATAGGGCCAACAATGGGGAAAATAACTTTAGTTCAAACCTAAGAATGTGGAATCAAGACTTTAACATCAAATTTGGTATGAAAAACCGAATTGAGAGTATTTAATTCCTGACAGCTACTGATTCGTCACAAATATTGTATATTAGTGACCATTATTCTTATGCATTCTAGGACAATTGTGTCTGTTAACTCCTACATATACACTCATTTACTGGATAACCTTTGTTGTCCCTACATTATATTTTCAAGGTTTAATTGAGCTTTTGTAGGTATTAGAATGCTTAGTGGATCAACGGGTCGCATTTTGAGAAAGTTCAATCATTTGATCCAACTTCGGGGGCATTTTCATTTCATCATTTGGGCTTAGGGCCGGAGATCTTTACAAAAATTGTAGCTTTATGAGTTAGCTTCATGTAATCATCGATGATGTGTTATTTCGGAGCCGTATGATCGAGTTATGGTTGTTCAACCGAAGCATATTTCCTTAGTTTTTGAAGCAAGGAGAGGAGGGAAAAATAGAGCATCAATTGATCGATACCCATCGATGTATCCTTACTCATTTTGTAAAGAGATCGAAGGTAATAGGATGATTTCAGAGTTATCAATCGATCGATCTCAGGGTCATCAATTGAACGATCGCCAATCGATCGATCGATCCTTGAAGAATCAATATATTTATTGCTTTTGAATTTTTTTCCTTTTGGATTTAATCAACTTTTTATATACAGCAAGTTGAGTTTGATTTATTAGATACAATTAGTTTTAGTTATTGTTAAGTTTTTGGTTAATATTTTGAGATCTTTTCTCCATTCTACCTCTCAGGGTTTGTATTATAAGTTACTACTCACCGTCTTCTTCATTAATTCAAGCTTTCTAGTTTAATTCAATGCTTTGTTAATTAGTTTTATTGCTTTAATTACCGCTTTCTTTATTGCTTTCTTCCATTCCATTGTCATTTACCATGTAACCCGCACGATGCGCGGGCATAATATACAATTTATTAAAAAATAAAAATTATTTGTATTAGTTAAGAGAATGTAATTGTACATTGGTCTTTTTTTGTTTCCATTGAATAAAAATTTACCGGTTATATTGAGTTTCCAAACGAATGATGACAAAAAAATTAAACCCAAAGACATTGTTGATATATCCTTTTTCAGTGACCCAACAAGTAACTTTGTCAGCTTACTACAAATGATGACACCGTAATGACGTTAAAAGGACCATATGGCTGCAGATGTTTATACACCATTTACAAAATACATGTCTAACACATTTATGAATATCAATGAACATTGAGAAGTTAAGACAGGCAGATAAAAATATCTTCAATAAAAATTGTATTCAAGTGAACAGTTCTGAGGACCTTTGTAAGTGTATTTGAACCCATTGTCTCATATCTTGAAATGCGCACAACGTTTCTGCATCAAGCCCCCTGAAAACTGTTGATCCCAATCCACAAATTTCATACGTTGTGTATTCTGTTTCTGAATATCTAATGGACTCGAGTTCAAATGTCTTCATGTACGTATTAGCAATCATTTTTGAAGCGTGCTTTATCTTTGTAACAATTGTTCAGTCAAGCATCCAGTCGGTATGAATTTTATACTCCCGTTAAAATCACATAGCCGAGCATCAACCTTTGTATACTCCTCTCAGACTTGTATAATAAACAAATCATTTTGTTCAAGTCAGCGGCACGAGGAATGTCGACATAATCCTAAGAGGAAGAAACTTCCCTTTCTAGATTTTCAAAACTTCGAAATTCGGGTCCTGAGGAAACCATGACATTCACTGCAACATTCCTTTAATTGTCTCTTCCGCCCGTTGTTCGTGCTGTTGTTGGTCCCTCTTTGTTCTGCTAGTCACATTTGATGCCCTCTTTTCATGGTTTACATTTTTAGCAGTTGGTTTCTTATTTGTAGCCTGCAAGATTATTGATGTATGTTTAGGTGAGGAACCAATAAGTATTTTTCACATCCAATTAAATTTATTAAACACAACAGGGGACAAATAATATGATTAAAAAATATGAATGACATACTTCATAATTGACCGAAAATAACAGAAATTAGTTACATGTTGATGAATTTTTAATTATGCAGAAAATATGAACAGCTGATTGGATTTGAGGCATAATAAACTACTGTCCTTAAGGTGTTATTTGCCCCCACTCGTACAGAGTTTGCTAACGGGTCTAAGCAAATTACCTCCAAGATACAACAAATCCACGGGTTTATTCAAGTAGCAAACTTGAAGAATAACCCAGAACATTCTATGAAATTGGTAAGAAGAAATAATAGAGAAAGAGAATTTTCGGAATTAATTATGACAGGATTTTGCCTTCTATATATAGCCTCTTGTGGTGTCTGTTCATGAACAGACACCACATCCAAAGGTCATTTAATCACGGCACTTGGATATATAACTATATTTTGAAAGTTCCAAATTTGAACTAAAAAGGTGCGACTGTACGGATTAACACTTAACGAAGTGGTGCCAAAATCCGACGGTTCAGATCCACTCGCGCCATAATTATGTGTCATTTGTTATGGATTTAATCTGGACCGTTTGATCTTTTGACGTTGTCAAAAATCAAAGGCTCCTAGCAAAGTGCGCCTCTAAAGCGCCCTAAACGTCCAATCGCACTTTCGCACACGCACGTGCGGATGGTGCAAAGCACCATCCTTGAACCTAAGGTGTACACTAGTAGCATACACTTCAATGCACACAAGTAATCTCTTATAACACAAGAGCATTTATTAACCCACTAACTTTTTCACACTTTTCCAATGTGGGACTTTGGTTTTCTCACTTCCCTTTGTCTTTTCTTATTCCAACTAATTAATGGTTTTAACCTTTCATTTTCTCTAACCATTAATACCCATTAATATTAAAATCATCCAACATTACAAACATTCAAGCCGAGCAAATTGTATTATTGTAACGCTCATATGAAAAAAGAAATGTAAAAGTTGGACTCTTGAAACCTGATTTGTCGGTGGGGTTTGGTTCAGAAATAGAGGATTTCTCATTTGAATTTGCAGCAGACTTTGAAAATTTTACTTAATTTCTTGTCAGTACATATTTCCAGTAAAAGTAACACGCACAAACACAATTAAGTAATTTGTATGATGTATTAATTGTATTGGACCCAATATCATAATGTATTAATCAATCAAAATATTAATTACTTAAAAATAGGAACTAAAAGTGTAAATGAAATGTTTTTTGTCATATTTTTATAATTCATATTATTTCGAGCACTAAAAATGTAAAATCTATTTGGTTTCATTGCGAAGAAGAAATAATTACCGAACACCCAAATGAACTGTAATCTATTAAATATTATGCATATAGTTGTAACGAAAGTTGGAGTTGCAAAAAAGAAATGTGAAAATTGATGACATGTTGGATATTTTAAAGTTGCAAGAATTGAGGCAATGTGATTTTATTTCTCAAGAACTGTTTTTTATGGTGATGGACAATTTCTTCACCATTGCACCATTTATCATTTAAGGTTCTTCTCATTCCCAACCCGAGGGTGTTGAGGTGCAAATCAATCAGTTTTACAGATAACCTCTTAATGGTTGCTGGTACCGAGGTCAATTCTATAATATAACAAATGATGAGGGGAATTTTGTAGAATGTCAGGATTGAAACCTATGCTGATAAACCCTGTCTACTTTGATGAAATATCTGATTAGGAGTGAAAACAGGAAAGAACATTGAAATTTGGTACACAAGAAGGTATTTACCCGATAAATACAAGGAGTACCTTTGATCTCCACTAGAATTCAAGTATCTGATTGCAGAAAGGATCTGTTTGGTAGACCCAATTCCATGACTGGGAACTGGAATCCAAATTCCATTCCTTGGAATTGGAAATCAAAAATAAATTTTCTAATTACAGTTCAAAGGCATGGAAATCGGGTTCATTTGAGAACACAATCCGCAAAAATTAGAAGATGGGCTTCAAATTTTTTAAGCTGCAACTAACACTTTTCGTGATATTGGAGCTACATTTTTATATCTTTAGCAGAGAGTCCAGTTGAAATTTAATCATTTTAAGATCTGTTTGTAGGAATGCACCTGACTTCCATAAGAGCTTAGATGGTTTGAAATCATGTTTAGAGAGACACCTCAGTATTTAAGAAAAATAGTTGAATGAAATAAAGGCAACACACCAACACAATTACAAGGTCTAGCAAGGAAAAATCTCTCATGCATACTGTTCTATACATTCTAAATAGAATTTAAAAAGATGTTTTAAGTTCTTCCTATTTGAAACAGGATTTACACATCATCAAGCGTATGAAATATACGTAGCAATGAATAAAGATAGACTTATAAATCTCAAATCATGGTAAGGCTTCAATATCTTAATGCAGATCATATACTATATATCTATTAGCTACCGAACATCCTAACTTATCCCTTTCTCCAAATTATTCAGAATATGAAGTATGAGCTTAAAGTCAATATAAACAAACTGAAAAATTCTAGATTAAAGAAATTTCTCATCTCATTGTGTCAAACTTATATTATATGAATTTCTCATTGTTATAATTACATTGAAATGTTTTCAATAAATTATTAGCTTTTCAATGACATTAACTATCTGCTTACGTATAGTGTATTTTTGGTGATTTACAACATTTTTGCTTTTCAATGACATTAACTATCTGCTTTCGTATAGTGTATTTTTGGTGATTTACAACATTTTCAATATAAACAAAATAAATAGATGCAATAGTTTTAGTTTCTCTTATACATGTGAAATTTATCCCCCATCTTGTTTGTATGTCTCCTGTTCTTGTTTATGCAATCATCGATTATTTTTGTTTGAGATTTCTAAAGCAAATTTCGAAGAGATGGCTCTGAAATATTCTTTTGTGAAAAAGTTATAAACTATTATTTAAAGATTTGTGCCACAATGGGCCTTCTTCGTGGTAACGGGATTTAATATCCTACTTTAGCTGAAAAATGCTTAAAAAGCAATATTTTTATTCATAGCCTGACTTCATTTCATGCTTCCATTTTCTGTGTTTGTAATCACTAAAACAACAATAAGTATTAAGATAGGTTTTCTTAACATCTTCCTGAATATAGGTTTCTTAACATCTTCCTCACTGGTTTTATACATCTTTAGAATTTACAGACTTCAACTGAGTAAATTTGGTGCGTGTTAAATGGATTCGAATTGGCTTTTCCAAATTTGAGGTAATTATCATCATTATGTCAGATTTTGAATAATTTTTATATCTGATTCATACATCTAGTTTTGTGAACTGGAACAGAGATAAACTTTTTCAGATAAATTCACTACATTCCCTGCGTAACGCATAATTCCAGTCGCATCCACTTAGTTTGAAAATTTCTATGAAAGTCCTTTTTGAGGCACGCTTCTTTGTTAATTCCGACTTGACTCTTTTGTATCTTTTTTTCAAGAATTATATAAATTCAACACATTTGTTTCTTACCAAATTCAGATTTTGAGAATCCACTCACCGAGTATCCTAACTTATCCCTTTCTCCAAATTATTCATAATATGAAGTATGAGTTTAAAGTCATCGATAAGACAAGACAAACTGAAAAATTATACATTAAAGAAATTTATCATCTCATTGTGTCAAACTTGTATTGTATGAGTTGCTCATTGTTATAATTACAATGAAATGTTTCCAATCAATTATTAAGTATACAAGTAAATTAAAGGTATATTTAAAACATGGAAGTTGCAAATTTCTAGGAAGCAAACAAAACAGTATGAAAAATATATCAATGGGCGCTATATCAATCAAAGAGGTAAAGAATCAAACACTTAATATGCAAAAGTGAATGATACAATTTACAATGTTGGGAGAAGAATATTAAGAAACTTACTTCAAATGAAGATTGAATGATGACCAACAATATGCTCCAAAGCAATACATTGAGTAAAAATTAATCTTTCAAATTTTCATAAAAAACATAAACAACATCGAATATGAGGAACATGGGGTGGGAAAAAATAAAGTTGAGGAGATTATGATAGAGAGTCGGCATACCTGAAGAAGCTTCCAAATTCGGAGGCTTGGAATCTCCAAATATAATGTGGGGAAATATGTTTGGGCTAAAGAAAGGTGAAGAGTTCATGGAATTTTGAAGGGATAGAAATGAAGGGGGTATTCTGTGATCCAGGAAGGAGACGGTTCTTTGCTATAGAAACAAACTATTTATACTCGATCTCTATCATAAATGAGAGTTTATACCTTTATACAGATATATATTTCTAGTTAATTTAAATTAGGTTGAGATTATTAAACTCACCATATATTATTTGGTATCTTTGCTATGATATGAAGGTTTAGGTTAGTTTTGATTGGTTAATTATTCTTAGTTTTGCATCGAGGAAACAATGGAGTATATCATGCATGCACCATGTTTGCGACCTTTCGTGTGTAATCCTGAGAATATCTGTTAACACCAAACTCAAATTAAGCTTTAATGAGAATTTAGAGGATGACAACTCTAGATTTTGTTAATTATCCAAATGGGTATTGATTGTGAAAATGCTTTCCTTTCCATGAAATCGTTTAGGCTAACTAATCTGTGGTGAGTGATATAATTCTCACCTTATAGTTTCATTTCATGTTAATTACTTTTGTTTCAATACTTGCCTAGACTAATTATAGTATAAAACTTTTAAAATCAAAATATCATCATTTACACTTTTATTTGTGAAGTAATAAATCTATAGAACTCTAAACAACAATCCCTATGGATTTTAAAACCTGAACTCGCCGTTGTACTTATAAAACAAGTGTAGTTAAAGTTTAAATTTTTGCATTGAGGGTTAAAACCATAACAACGACTAGCATCCTTACACGACTGCTCGATTTTGCCTCATCAAAATGGCATCGTTGCTGGGAAAGGGTGTTTCTTAAAATTTCGATATAGTACTTTGTATATATTTTTATATCGTTCTTTTTGTTTTTACTTGTTTTATATGCTCACACATCTGAGCGCGAAGAAACTTTGAATTCTTGGCTAGATACCACATTGTGGACTTTTCAGCGACAAACTACTCAATAAGCATGTCTTGCTCCAATGTTTTCAGTGATTTTAATGGTGTTTTGTGTTCGTAATTTTATCGTCCTAATAATTTACAAAGTACCCCCAGACTTATGAATTTTAATGAATATTTACATTATGAGAAGAATGAAAATCGTAAAATTACATTGGATAAGTATTTACAAAATCAAATAAATGGCTTGGGGACTTCTGAAAATTATCCTCTTGACAAAATTCCATAAAATTCTTACGATAACAACGTTGAATACTCTTGTGATGGTAGTTCTGAGAACTATTAACAATAAAATTAAAACTTGTTATACTAGTAATTTTGAAAGTTATAATAATAGGTCTCATATTAGTCTTTTTGGGGAAGTTGCGAATTCGTCGAATTCATTTGGTGCATTTTTGCATAGTCAAAAAATTAAAGAATTTGACATCTACTATTGGGAGGAATACCATTATTGGGAACATGATTTAGATGTATTATTTGAAACTAATAATGATTTTTATCTCGATACTTTAGAAGACAAATAATGTTTTGAACCAAATGAGGAATTCGATGATTTCGATCAAATGATGCCTACTTTGGAACAAAAAATTCCATTCTTGGACCAACGGGTGATTGAGAACGAAAGTGATGAAGAAACAAATTTAATATCCATTTGAAATGAAATGATTTCTTCTTTGAAAATAAATAGGAGGTTGAAACTTGTTCTTCACCTCAAATACTTTTGGAAGAAAATTTCGTTGAAAATGATCCTATCTACCTCGAATTTTAATCTTTGAGCGATGATGAATCATTTTTTCGGATTAAATTTCTTTCCTCATCTTTTTCGTTCACCGTTATTGAACCATTACAAGTATTGGAAGAATCAAATGAAACTCCTGATGACTTTGACCTGATTCTTGTCAATGAACGATTTTTTAAAATGCTTTTTATGATGGAGTTCTCCCTTACGTGCACCCCCTCTCATTATATTTGCAAAACCTTTGGAAGAAAATTTTGATTTTCTTGGGGCTGATATGGTTTTATCCCCCTTTGAATCCAAACCCCATCATCCGCCAATTTTTTAAAAATTGGTGATCGTTCCTTTTACCCACCCAAACCATGCCTTCCCTTTTGCAAACGGAATTCCTATTTCTTGGGAGGCATGAAATCAAATAAGGGTCGTCCGTTGATCCCTCAAAGTATTGTTTTTTTGGTGTACCCTAAAAAAATTCAACTTCTAGTGTATAGTTAGTTAGAAGTTAAAATATTAGTTGTATATAGTTGCTAATTTTTTCTTATTACTTATTTTCTAGTATAACTAGTTAAAGTTTTTGTCTTATTTTTGTTATGCTTGGTTCTAACATATTTTGTAGAATCAGTGGACTCGTTATATCTATAGATAACTCCATTTTGGGTGGTATGTTTCTCTTCCTCTCTTTAACTTGTGTTCTTAATTCACATTGAGGACAATGCAACATTTAAGTTTGGGGGTGTGGGACATGCTTCTCATTATTTTTTAGTTCCGTTAATTGGTTATATATTCTTGCCAAGCCTGATTTTATTGTAAAAAAAGAAAATTTTCACAACCTTTTTCTTTTTCTCTTTTGTTGGGTCTCTTGCCCTAATTTTCAATAATTAATTAAATAATTTCCTTATCCAATTTCCAAATCAATGATGCATGTTCTATTCATTTCATGTTATTAGACTTTAGTCCTCAAATAAATGCATGAATTGAAATGACCCCATGTGCACATAAGCATATCTTGTTAAATGATTCTATAGGACAATTATAACTTGGTAATCTTTTGTTGCTTTGTGTAAACTAAAACCGATCGAATTTTGTGCTTTTCTTTATTTGTGAGTGTTTATAGATTATATATTCCTCCTTGAAAATGTTAAAGATTTCGGAAATATCATATTCTTTCCTTAATTGTTTAGTAACTGAGTTCATTTTGAAATGTTTTACAGGAGCATGATTTTCAATGTTGTTTTGACCCGAGAATTGCGTAAACTTTAGGAAAGGATCATAGGCCCTCTTTGTTATTTATTCCATATTGACCTTGACCTCACCCTACATGGTTACCCTAGTCAACACCTTTGAGCCTAAGTATTAACCTTTCGTTTCAAAACCCAAATTCCCATAACCAACTCCACATTGGAGTTTTAAACTATATATACACCTCACATACCTTTGTTTGGAATGATACTTGATATTGAATGATGTTTTTTGTTTCATTGTTGTAATTTAGCATATGAGTTGGCTTTTTTCGCAAGAGAAATAAACAAAATAAAAGAAAAAGTGAATGAGAAAAGGAAAATAAAAAGAATAAAAAGAAAGGGATTGAAAAAAAGAAGTAAGAATCCCAGTTTTATGTTTAGAGAATAATAATGAAATTAATACTCCAATGTATGTCCATTTCTTTGTATGTAAATTATATTCCAATTTTGAAATTGTCCACAAATTTTGCATTATCACGAGTGTTGGCCCAAAAATATATCTGGGTGGGGTTAATTGAGCATATGGGTTTAATGAAATATAATATATCAATTATAGATTAAGGAACTAATAAACAATTAATATAAGAAGATAAGAGAGAGATATTAATTGAAACTTTACAAATTGATATTTTAACGTGGTTCGGCCTCTGCCAACATCCATGCTCGAGACAGTACTCGATAACTTCATTATTTATGGTTCACTTATGGTGGAACCAAAACCTTACAAGGAAGACCATCATAAAAACTCCAACCAATAAGACAGTACCTTCTTCCTTGCCTAAGCGGTACCCACGTAATAACCTGAGAATTTTAATGCCTTGAGTATCCAAAACAACATAACTGCCTGCCGAGAAGATACAACAAAGTTTACCCATTAGTAACAACAATGAGATTTGTAACCTAAATGTAAAGCAAAGTAGATTTACTAGTTTGAGAAAAATAGATAATGTCTCCCCTTTCTATATGAGACTTGGTTTTAGAAAATAATATTTTTTCTCCCCTTTAGTTGTAACAGCTTTTTCTCAGATCACATTTCCCCCTCGAACATTATCGAAAAGGGTGGGGGTATTTTTCAGATGACTTTCGACAAAAGAGAGTTAGTGTAAAATACAAAAAGGAAATATCTTTTACTATCACGGGTTTTAGTAATTAAGTTAAGTAATGGATCATCTTTATCATGGTTTGTTTTAATGTAAATACAACATTTAATCATGCGAGAATCACATCAAGATATACACTTAGTGTTGTCGTTAGGGTGTTTATAAATGTGAGATTTTAATAGTGGAGATTTTGAGTTTCTTACTAAAGGGAAAACATATTTTGTACACATTAAGGGTAGTTGGTGTGTGGGCGAAGGTGAGTCTTTTTAAGTATGGAATTATTGGTGTTTATGGAAGTGAACTTTAAAAAGGATGGTTGGTATAACATATATGGGAATAGACGAATCATATGTATGTAGTGGAGTGGTGTTGCATAAAATTCTAAAACAATGTCATTTTAGAGGTGTGATGTTATGGTCACAATGGATGGTGTTTGATGTTATATATGCTAATGTTGCACCGAATTTTAGTTATGGACATCACATTTGTAACTTTTAGTGGGATCATATCTTTTAGCTAAAGTTTCTTCCTCGTGTTGATTCTTGGTTGGATCTTATGCAGAAGGTTTCTATTTATTTTTGTACTTGGTTGTAATCCTTGATTTTGAAGGGAGTATGTTTTGGTATCATCAAATGTGATATGGATGGGTTATCAGATGAGTCTAGTTTTTGTGTAGATAGGTTTGAAAATTCGGGAGTATATTCCTTTTTTGGATTTAAGCTTAAGTTTGCAAAAAATTTCCCGACCATTTTGAGTATAACTTTTCTGCCTAAAAACTTTGAAATACCTAATGTTTGATTTCTTCTCCGAAATTTAAATATCATAAGGGGTATGTTTAATCACTTTTCGAATTGTCATATTGCATGAAGTGTTCATATTTGGTTTCTAAAAGGTATTAAAAAAACATCATTCTCAAGGGTTTTCACTTTTCCAACAACATTATCGCCTTCTTAAATTTTTCATAAGTTGTGTCAATGTTTTGTGTTGTGAAAGTTTTCAATTTTTTTGAGGTTCATAAGTTTCTTCACTTCATAGGATGAGAAAATAGTGTCGGTAAATTTTGAATTATGCAGACTTCATTTTATGGGAGCCATGAGGGGTTTTAGTATTGTGTTTCTAATGTGTATGGCGATAGTGTGATAACTTTTTATAAACTCTTTTGTTGTGATGAGATTAAGTGTGTTACATTTTTCTCTTTTTATATATATGATATCTTTGAGTGCATTTGTAAAATCATATGTTTCTAATGAAAATCATCATAAATTTTGAATGTATTTGGAGTTTTCGTGAAACTAAGGTTGTATAAATTTATATGAGTTGTAATATGAGGGTGTAAGTATAAGAGATCATCTTTCATTTTGAGTGTACATCCCATTTTCAATGTTCAAAGGTTTTCATATTTTGTTTAAAATAGAGACGAATTTAATATTTCCTTTCGATTCATCAAAGGTATACCATAGATAACTTCCTTTGGATATCCACCATTACCCTTTGTGATAAGGGAGGTTTCAATCATTTGTTTAAACTAACTCTTTAAGAATTTCTTTTCTTTCTTTTATAACCTTTTCTATTTCTCCATGTAGTTTTCAAAATCTATTTATTTTTTAGACATTAATCTTTATCGATTTTCACCAACCAATTATCTTATTCGAAATACATACTCATCACAAATATCATCTCTTTCAAATATATGTAATATAACTTTTAGGTTGTTGAATATTCACAGTTTTTTACATTGTGATATTTTTCAATCACATGGCTATAAGTTTGAGATGTGATGAGGTTTTCAATAAACATATTTATATCCTACATGTGTTGTTGTGATTGTTAGATTGTACTTATGGTGTAGTGGTTTGTGTGCATCATGTGTTTCAGCTTTAGATGAAAGGGAAAATAAATTTATTTGAGTATTAAGGATAAATGTTACCCCGTTTGAAGAATTCTTTGCATCCTTAAAACATTGTTAAGCCTGTTTCGCCATCATTCGCCTTCTTTCATCATCTATGTCTATCCTCCATACATTCCACTTTTCTTTGTTCTTAGATATTTCTTGCCTTGCATGAAAATCTTCAAAATAAGGTATTTTTGACATTCTTTGAGTACTTATAAAATACAAAGGACAAACATTCCTTTCCGGTACCCTTTGAGTTTTGGGTCTTTATTTGTTAGTGAATGAGTATGATGATATCCGTCGTCTCTACTCATGTATTTCTCTTTTTCTTATTTTGAAAACATCAAAACGCATGATTATTTTTACCATAATGTGTGCAATGATCATTAGTTGAACGAGATTCCCAATCGACTTATGTATAAACTTTTGTTTTTGCGTATAATACAAAAATGGGTTTTTCTAACTATAGTCATGCATGACATTTTTCAAAGGTGTATTTTTGCAAAAGGTGCAATTGGAATAATGCTTGATGTTTTGGGTTTTTGTGTAGTTTGTTTTGGGTATACTTTCTTTTTAAAAATTAATTCTTCTTTTTCTTTCACAAAATTTGTCGTTGTTTTTAAATTCAGTATTTCTTGTTTTTATCTTCCAAAAAGTAAATTCATATTCTCTTAACAATTCGACTTCTTTTCTTAGTTGATTGTTTTTCATTTGAAGACACGACATGTATTTAAAATTTCTCATAGAAATATTTTGGCGTGTAATAGAAAGATTTTATAATTTCTCATAGCTTAGGCTTTTTGATATTTTGGCGTTTCCCATTAAAAACCATAAAATACTTCCTTTTTGCCTCCACGATTAATCGAAGATATGTTAGTGGATGAGCACCATTTTTGGATTTGTCACCACAATATACGGAGGTATAGAACGTGTGGTTTTCATTTCTCATATAAATAATATTCTGGGATGTTTATTTTTCAAAATCGAGGCTTTTTATAAAACATATTTTAAAAGAAAGTTTTTTTAAAATCTCGTTTGAACGAGATTATGATCTCGTTTGAACAAAAGATGGTTCTCGTTTGGACGACCTTCAAACGAACATCAAATGAGAGTCCACTATTTAACAATACACTCTCATTGGAAAGTCGTTAGAAGGTTGTTCGAACGAAAACTAGTTCTCATTAGAACGAGCTTCGAACGAACATAAAACGAGAGTCACCTATTTAACAGTACACTCTTATTAGAAGATCATTAGAAGGATGTTCAAGCGAAAATGAGATATCGGTTGAACGAGACAAAATTTTATTGGAACGAAAATGTGTTATCATTCGAGCGACATGATGTTTTCGTTTGAATCACCCTGTCACCTTGAAATTTATGTTTTTGCTATAAATACCTGTTTGTTCAAAATTTCATAAGACTTTTAGCAAAAATAATTTTTCAATGCCCTTTCCAAAAGTATTCGTCTTTGGTTTTTCAAAATACCTTTTTGTTCTCCAAATTATATATCCTATTATATGACTTATTGAGTTTACGAAACCTTAGTTTCCATATATACATTAAACTCTTTTAGAGATTTGCTCTACGACTAATTGTTATAGAGTTGCGACTCTATGGATAAACAAGATAGGATTCTGCAATCCCGAGGCTCATCGGGGGATACTAAGTGAAGACCACTTCCCGTGGGTGGTGTTGTACTGCATCACATTCAGTAGAAGATTTGAAAACCTTGCGCATCATGTTTAGTGGAGCTAAGTAGTCTATAAGTCATAGAGTTTACAGTTTTGAATACCAGGTTTTGGCCGAAAGGGATTTTCTTTAGCTTATTTGTTTATGAGGTTTTCTAGTGTGATTGGTGAATTAATTTGGAAATTTATTACACGCACACTTAATAGCTAATTAAGATAAATTTTGGGTAAAATTTGTATTTGTGTGTGAGGAACCTAATATATGGACTATCCATATGAATCTGTAATCTCAAATTGGTATTAAAGCTAGTTACACCAAGTTTTTGTGTGATTATTTAAAAATTTTAGGTTTAAATGGATGATTTATATAATAGGGTACTTGTTTTTTATGGGTTGAATTATGCATACTTGAAATATAGGATGAGGTCGGTTTTATAATCTATTAATGAAAGAGTCTGGCTTGTTTGTAAAACAGGGTGGACCCCCCCCCCCCCCCCCCCAATAGTGACCAATGGTGACGCCATAGGTCCTAAAACCGTCACTTCTTGGAAATAAGATGATTTTTATGGAGTAATTTTAACTCATGTGGTTTAAGTGTCATTTTTAGGGCCGTCACCCCTGGCGAGTTCCGCCATATCATGAGGTGCACCACGTCTAAGGAAATATGGGATATCCTCCAACTCACCCACAAGGGTACCAATGCCGTGAAAGCTTCTAAGCTTTAAAATCTCACCATATAGTTTGAAACTATTACCATGACAGAGTCTGGGTCGTTTGATGAATTTTAGGCATGGTTGTATGATATCATCAACTCTAGTTACAATTTAGGTGAAAAAATTCTTAAGACGCGTGTAGTAGAAAAGATTCTGAGATCCCTTCCATCCTGATTCATTCCAAAGGTTACTGTCCTAAATTCATTAGGTATATCAGTTATGTTTGGATTACAAGAACTCATAGGAGACTTTCAAACTCATGAGATCGACATGTTTTCCAAAACTGTTAAACTTAAGGAAAAGGGAATTGCTTTCAAAGTTCAATCTAAAAAGAAAAAGGAGGTTTCTTCAGACTTTGAGTATGATTTTGATCTGATGATCTTGCCTATTTTGCAAAAAAATTCAAAAATTTTCTCAAACTTATAAAAAAAATACTTCCAAAGAAAATAAAAGTTTTGAGAAAGACAAAAAATATAAATCGGGCAAGAAAAATTTTGAAAATGAAAGAAAAGATTAAGCTAAGAAAGATGAAGAGAAATGTTATGAGTGCGAGGGTAAGGGTCACAAAGCTCACGAATGTGCTAAGAGATTAAAGTGACAAGGCAAAGGCAAAGCTGCCTTTAATGGCACGCTTAGTGATATAAATGTCGAGTCGATGGATTTCGCAGACGAATCATCGCATGGACGTAACGTTACCACTTTTATGGTTAGTGATGTTAGTAAATAGAGTACATCTTAATCCGATGATGAAGTTTCTAAACATGATGACCTCGACACTGAATCTAGTCATTTCAGAGAGAGTGAGGGAGATGACATTTTAAATGATGACCTTCAATGTGCTTACATCGATTCCTTGAAAATGCAAAAGAAAAACAAAGGTTTAGCACTTAGAGTTCTATTTTTAAAGAAGGAATTGAGGGATATAAGAAAAAGAGAGTTCTCAATGAGAGTTTCTTTAGGAGAGAGGGTCATTTTAGTAGAGAGGAAAAATGGTGACTTGACCAATAAAGTGGCTAGTCTTACGAGAGATCTTCAAGCATCCATAGAGACTCATGAGAAACTTGAAGTTCTTGTATCCCAACTAGATAATGTAATACCCCGCATTTTTATCGATATTTATTTATGGGATTAATTAAATTAAATGTGAATTAATTGAGAATTAATCCGGATAAAATACTAACGAGATGTGAGTTGGTATTTGATTATAATGTGTATATATGGCAATATATGAATATTAAAAATATTGAAATTATCGCGAGGCTGAAATACGACAATTTGGAAAATTTAATTGGGACGCGCGTGTCAGTCGCGTCGAGAATGAATTTATGAGATTTAAAAATAAATTATTTTTCTTTTGACCAAATAGTCATTTTGAGTGCGCCAACGTGTCCGGAAGGGTCGAGATAGTCAGAAAACACTAGCCAGGGGTTTAGTTTGGGTCCCGGGGCATTTTTAGGCCAAACCGGCAACCCAAAAGGGTAGTTTGGTAATTTCGAAAATTTGTTAATTAAAATCCACGAAAATTAGACTTTAATTATAACTTATCATTAAACCCACTGACCCATTTTCAACCCTAATCTAAGTAGTGGGCTATGGGAAAAGTTAAGAAAATATTATAACTTGCCAAAAACCAAACCCCACCTCCATTGTCATCTTGTGAGAAGAACTTGTAGAGAGAGAGAGAGAGGAGAATTCTACAGAGAGAGAGAGAGGAATTCAACCATCTCCAACCAACAACAAATCTGAAGAACATAAGGCAAGTGATTTAGTTACAATTGATTCAATGAATGTGTTCTTCCATGTTTAGTGCAATTATCGAATTTTGTCTTGGAAGATTGATATGAACCCATGAATTTGAGGATTAAAACTATAAACCATGTTAGGAATTGCATGTAGACATATTCTGGATGAATTATGAATCCAAAATATAACCCTTGATGATCTAAAAACGGATTTAAGAAGAGAATTATTATTGTTCTTGAAAGAAATAGAAAACTAGGGTTCTTGATGAAGTTTTGATTCAAATAAAGCCCTTGGTTGATGGTTTATTGGTTTTAGAACATTAACAATGTTGTAGGATGGTTGTATGATGATATTATAACGTTAGATTAGAGTTTCATGCATTATAATGGAATTTTGGGACGAAACTTGGACTGCAAAACAAAGCAGTCCGTAGCATAACTGGTGCGCTCGATCGATCGAACATACAAGGTCGATCGATCGATCACCATCGATCGATCGAACATACAAGGTCGATCGATCGACCTTCACAGAATGAGTAAAATCTTCCCATTTAAAATTTTAAGGATGTTAACCCTAGAAAATTATTGATGGAGACTTTGTGAGTATTCGTAGACTTAAGGAAGACCAGTAGGTATGGTTGTGAAATCGGACCTTAATTAGAATTTAATTTGGGATAGTTGTCAAAAATCCAATAAAGCTCGACGAGTGAGATAATATTAGGGTTAAAAGAGTAAATTCGAATGATTTGATGAAATGAGATTTGTGGCAGAAATAATGACCTTAAGAATAATGAAATTAAATGTGGAAATAATGGGAGACTTAGTAACCTCTTTGAGATAGGTTTTAAGTATAAGAAACTAGGATGTGAGATGTGTCGATAGTCTACATTATATATTATCGGAAGACTTAAAATGCATCAAATTGGAATAATGGTATAGGGATGTAGAATATACCTTTATTAATATTAAGATATCTAAGACGTGTGAATGCTTAGTATATGACTTATGTGTATGACATACCTACCATACTTGCTATCACGGAGGTCGTCGTTCGTGTTGGGATAACTAATCTTTGTGTGCCTACGGGGGGATTTAGATTGGTACCTTAAGAACATAATACTAGAATGACTTATTTGTGAGTTAATAAGTCAGCTGACTATGGAGCGTAGGTATGTACGTAACCCATGGATATGTTGAATTATGTTCGCCTCCATTTTTGTGTGTTATGCTTATTCTAACAATTCCTGAGAGATTCGGAATTTGTAATCCTTATGTACGTGATGTACCGGGATGAGATAGCAGAGTTTGTGCACCGTAGCCTAGACTAGGGGTGCCTATAATGTATATTTATGATGTCATTAATATACAAATAATGTTAAATGAAATACTTAGTAAAGTAACGATGTGTATACTTGTACTATTTTAATAGAGATTAAAATGACAACTCCACATAATAAAAGGTTGTTAATAGGGAAGTTAGGCACATACATGGTATACTTTAATGACATGAATAAACCCTTAAACCTACAAAGTGAAGCCAGGTTTTGTATTAGACTAGTTAGTTAGTAGCATAACTAGTACGGGCTATGGATGCGTTAGGAGTGCACATTAGTTGAGAGGTGAGGAGCTCATGTGAGTGCACGTCCTAACATGTATTTTGCATTCATTGTTTTAATGTTATTAAAGCACTTGCTGTTTTTAAAATACTCTCCACTTTCGGGCTCTAACCCGTTTGCTTTCAAATCTATTTTTTGTAAAGACCTTTTAGGTGCCCAGCCACAAGGACACCATGCATAGGATTTCCATTCAGGTGACGAACTGTAGCTGTTGTGGAAGTTACAGGGCCTTGCTAGTAGACGCTTCCTTTGGTTTTGACTCCATATTCAGTTCCATCATTTGTAGGGCATGTCGCCCATTTCTATTAGAGACATTTCATATTTCAGTTATTCAGATTCTTGGCATGTAATTAATTCAGGATACACTATTTTCACTACAACAATTCTTACATTTAACTGCGAAATTTTTCGTAGCCAAAAGTGTATATTTCGTTGCTGATAGTTTTTGGCAACGAAAATTATTTCGTAGAGAGTTCGTGGCCAAAGGCCCGTCGCTGAATGTATATGACCACGAAATTAAATTTCGTTGCCAATTGTTTAGGTCATTTGCCACGAAATTTTTTTCGTGACAAATAGTCATATTTACGCTACAATTTATTTCGTAGCTAATTGTTCAACATTTCGTTGCTAAATATCTTCATTTCGTTGCCAATTCTATTAATGAACTAGTGTGTTAAAAGCTTTTAGCTACGAAATTTACAATTTATTTTGTAGCTATTTGTTCAACATTCCATTGCTAAATGTCTTCATTTCGTTGCCAATTCTATCAATAAACTAGTGTGTTAGATGCTTTTTGCCATGAAATTTGTACCTTCCCTCAAGATCTATTGGGTACGAAATTTAATTGTTGAAAAATGATTTTTAATCATTAATTTTTCAATAATGAACTATAAAATCTTAAACCGTATTTTTATTTATCAATTGCATATTTAACTACGAAAACATTTATTTTGGTAATATAGTGTTTAAATATATATTTTTTTTATTTTGAAAAATGAATTTTATAGAGTATTGTATATCACCAAATTTAAACAAATTACCATATAAAAAACACATTCGTTAAGATGCACAAAATAACTAAATTATCATAAACAAATTTCACATTAACTCACGTACACATACACTGTCAAGTCACCTAAACACTTGTTAAGAAACGTAGAAGTCCCACATTTCATCCCCTTACAAACGACAAATAGTCATGGTGCAAAAAAATAACTTAAACTAGTTAAAGGACTTAGAAGTCTCAGATTTCATTTACAAACGTCAAATGTCAAGAGTTCATGGAGCCCTAAAAATAACTTCTTGTCACGTCAAATCTGCAATTAAGATAATACAATACCATTAGTTAAGATAAAGTAATATTTGATTTGTCTTTATCATGAAAAAGTTATAATGCGTCACGAAAAAAATTCTAAAGTATGTAATTGCGAAACGGTAAAAATTTTCAAAGTATGTAATTGCAAAACGGAAAAAATATTGCTCCACAATAAAAAAATGTGTAATTTTTAAAAAAATCGGCTAAAATCTCCTTTGTTTATAAGACTATACACCCTACTTAACAAATAATAAATTCTCCAGCAACATTCAAATAGTATAAATTCATCAAACAAATTCACATATAACATGAAATACAAAATATCCATCCACTGAATTCACATTTTGTCTCAAATAAATAAAGTGTCCATTTAAAAAAAAATGGACAGAGTCTCCTTTGTTTATTGGACTATCCACCCTATTAAGAGATAACAACCAATCCTACAATATTCAATAATTTCAAAAGTAAAATATTTTTAGAAATGACACAAACATTATAGTGTTGTATTTTAAAGTGGTTATGGTCGTGACAAATTAAAAAAAAAAACTATTCCGTGTTGGAATGGAATCAATTAGTGAAACTATAACATTATGAGAAGAAAAAAAGGAAACTTTAAACATTGTAGTCTACCTTTCGCATACCTTTGGCGACCGCAACTGGAGAGTGGCAGCAACTGAAGAGCCCCAAAGCAGCCCCGTAGCAGCTGCCATCACCCATTTTGTACCCCAGATTAAACTATCCAGGTGCACATAAAGGTTGTGATTCAGCCCCATAGTAACCCCATATCTACACCCTCATATCTGTGAATGATGGAAATAAAATTGAAAATAAAAATTTATTTACATTATCTCATAAAAGGTTTTTCCTTTCAATGCTCTCATTCAAATACTTCATTCTCAAGCAGCCCCGATTCTGCTGATATGCTTCCCGACATATTTTCCCTTATATTTATTCCCCGAAATAAAAATAAAACATTAAAAATCAAGTCTTTATTGAATTCAAACATAATTGATAATCAAATTCGGACAATAACAAAGAGAAAGAAAAGCACATTCACTTCAAAAAACAGTATAATGTCCAAAACCATCCACAATTCATAAAGAAATGTGTGCGCATACACAGGTGTTGAGATTATTACCATTCTTGCGGTTTAAACATATCTTGGTGTGTGGGTGCATGTCTTAGTTTGCAATTGTATAGATATGACTTAATCGTGTTAAATCTTCAAATTTTTATCCTAAAGTATGTGCTTTTTTTCCTAGGTATTATGATTTTCCCATGATGTCATTGTTTATATTCTGCTAATTTTATTTTTCCAAGAAAAAAAGAATTAAGCCTTTATATAACTAAAACACATGCTTTGGATGTTCGGTTGGATTCAATGGATCGATCTCTAAGTTATTGACATCCTAAAAGTTGGGGGAAGCCTTAGGTAGTGGTACCTTCACCACTATGGTGGTGAAAAGCGCAATCTTAAAGTTATGCAAATTTAATCCATCTTAGAGTCTTAGGAAGGTATTAGGCAGCCTTAGGCAGGTATTATGCTCTGACTTGATTCAATGCCTTAGGCAGCCTTACTTTTACCACTATTTGGTTGGATTCGCAGCCTTAGGCAGGTATTATGCTCTGGCTGTTTGGTTGGATTCAATGGATCGATCCCTTGGAGTTATGCAAATTTTATTCATCTTAGAGTTAATTGCATAGGGCGTGCTAAAGGGATAAATTTGGCCCCATAATATACGAAATAGATTATATTTCGATCCCTTGGAGTTATGCTCTGGCTGTTCAGTTCTGATCTGGCAATGCAATAGATTAAATTAGATTTCAAGATCTTTGTGAGAACATCCATGAGAACATGCAGTTGAGTATATCCATGAAGTTTTTTACCTTACCAATGACCTCAGGTTCACCAAAACAATAGCATAATATCAATTGAGACAGTCACATTCTGTAGACTTCAATACTATCAAGCTATATATATGTGTGTGTGTGTGTGTGTGTGTGTGTGTGTGTGTGTGCGCGCGCGCGCGCGGGGTCTGTTGAAAGCTGAGGATACGAGGAAAGAGATGCAAACTTCAAATTTTGAACAATGTGGTGCAATAGTTTTAATTTAAATATTTCAATTTCTACCAAAAAGAACAATAAAGATTTTACTTTGTACAAATTACACTTACCTGCACTTGAAAATAAGTTCCCATCTCAACAAGTATATCCTTCACATTTATGTGATTAATCAGATTTTCGCCTGACATAAGAAGTGCGCAGGCCACCTTGAAACATAGAGTAACCGCTAATTAAATCCAAATCAAATTCTAATAACCATATGCAAATGAAATTTTGAGATATTATTGGAATCTTCAAGGAGTCAAAGTTGTTTATAATTGGAATGGATTGTCCCATAATGTTCAACTATTTGGGGATGAATAAATTGTTTGTGATATCCGATAATGGAATCGAATAGTATTTACTATCTTTCAAGAGAAAAAGGCAAGAAAGAAAATAGAAAGTCATTATGTATCTTGGTGGAGCAAGACACTGTTTACCTTGTGCTTACTCCACTTATGTTGATTCATTAATCACATGCAGTTATGATACTTTGCTTATTAATCCCAATGATTCAATATATTATTTGATATCTGTATATTAATACAGCAGATGTTGAGTGCCGAGGGTTGCACGCTCTCTTACTGAGCTATGATCTCATTCCCTTTATACTATATCCTTTGCATAGATGTGGACTTGATGTAGAAATTGATGCATCTGTAGTAACTTTATGATCTTTATGTGAGGTGATGTAGATGATAATTAAAAATTTTAAAAATGAGCTCTTAATCTATGGAGTTGATTTTGTCTTCCGATGTCTTAGATAAGACTGCAGCTAGGGCCTCAGAATTACCCGTTTAGACCTCAAAGAGTGAGCCGATGTGAGATTCATGCCGCGGCCTGCAGGGCTAGGGTGTGACATTGATGAAGACATGTATTGGTTAATCAAACAACAAACCACAAATAAGTGAGAGAAGACGAGCAAGAAGTTCCAAAATATTATCTACACAGCTTCTAGCAACAAAAGGCTCGACTTCTTGGGCAAATACATATTTCATATAAATAAAATTTTAAAGAATAAGGCAGATATAAACAAATCAACATAATTTCTTGTAAACTACTTTGTTTTAAATATAAAAAGACAAAAATATGACCTTCACCTGTAAAAAACTGCATACAATAAGCAACATGGTGCAGCAAATTAAACATAAGCATACCTGTATAGGGGTACCAATAAGACACCACCGACGATCAGCTATAAGGGCAGATGCAACTATAGAAACTTGGCTTTTTGAAGATTTAAGGGTATGTACCTCATCTAGCACTACTCTGAACCATCTCACTGAGTAAAGTCCTCCATTGTCTTCAGCATTCTACAATATGGAACCATAGAGTGAAAAGTCGATATCTATAAAAGCACATCTTATCTTTAATAATAAAATCACTATGATGAGCACATATAAATTGCCAGAAAAAAGGAACAAGAGCCTTGTAAGGTACCTCTGCTGAAAATTCTAAGGCTAAAACTCCATATGTAGTTAGTACAACATCACTCTGAGCTAGATTTTTTGCATCCTTTGGTCTACTTTGACCGTAGTGAACATAAATAGACAAGGACACGGTTTGTCCATGAGTTTCAATATCTGCCTATCAGTATACACAAACACTCACAACTTCATAGCATGTTTTGGTGTAGAATTTTAAGATTGTACAAATGTTGCGAAATGTACCAAATACTGAATATAAAAGAGATGACCTTGCTGTTGAGAATCAGCTACAACAGTGATCATCTCAAACCTATGCATTTGAATAGCTGGTGAAAAACTATCTTCACTGATCAAACTCATAGAATCACTCGATTTCGAATAACACAACACATTAGTTCTACAAAGTTCACAAACGCAATCAAAATTTGAAATTAAGAAAATGAAATGAAAAAATTGAAGTGAATTTGAAATGTTTTTACTGTGGGGGAGTGGTGGACAAAAGGAGAAGAGCTGAAGCAACTGTTTGTTCGATTGGGCATGGAAATACATCCATTTTGACTTTAGGTGTAACCCATCGAGATGGAGTCCTGCTACCATATTGCTCGATCTTCATTCCTGAAGAATCCACCTTGGATCTTGATAGGTGTGTAAGCTTCCAACCTGATGTAAGCCAAAGTGAAGCTCTTGAATAAAAAAAATGAAAATCTACCATTGAGAAAGTTCGAATTCATTGGAATTTCCCTTACTTGACCGAACAAGAAGAATTTCAGTTATTTCACATAGAAGGAGAAAAAGATGTTAAATAAACTTACCATGTAAGGTAATGAGGAAAGAGGATATCAAGATAACGGGATCTTCAGGTGGATGAAGCAGTTCCACGAAGCAATCGTGAAGTTCACAGTTCAGCTTTGGTATCTTATCAACATCAAAATATGAATATTCAGAAAAATAAAATGATAGAGCATTTAGGAGGAGTACGTTAGCTTTCTTATTGTATTGGACAAGTAGAGAAATATGGATATATTAACAAGTATGAGATGGAAGGTATAAAAATCTCTTCCCTCCTCCTTTATCCGGACTTGGGACCGGCAATGCAAAGGAAATATATGCATTGGCAGAGTTAAAAAAGGCTATACCATATAGCAAAAATTAACTCAAATAATCCAAAAATGCAAAACATAACGAACATAATAAAGTCAATAGGAAATACTAGCATAATAAAGTCTAGCATAATAAAGCCCACAGCATAATAAAGTCGACGACATAATCAAGTTCATTGCAATTACTAGCATAATAAAGTCCATAGCATACTCAACACAAGCATGACTTTAACAAGTCACTAAAAAAATTAAAAGCAAGTCATTGGAATCCAACAATATGCGTGAGTCGGCCACACCACCCAAAACATTCGTATTTTTCTCCTTCGATATCTCAATATGCATCTTTTTCCCATTAGCTTTGATAATCTTTTGAAGCCCCTGGCCACGTGTAAGTAATAAAAAATCATTTTGACTCTATAATATAATAATATTTCACAGTATTTTTTTCTAAAAGGTCAAAATTCATGTCTATATCTAAAAAAATAAAAGTACATAGTTATGCACCAATAAATTTAACATAAACTAGATATTATCAAGATCTTAGTATGAAAGAGGATATAAATGGGGTGAGTGGGGGTTATTCACAAAAAATCAACACACACAACAAGAATAAAAATGATTTTAGCTCGCCTTTATTAACCCAAAAACACAAAATGCACATGATATATTCCATTTCCTACATTCTGCATTCCTAGAGAAGGCAAACCCGATTTATCGACATTCACCAAACATTTAGCAGTATTAGGCAAGTCTTAAAAAAAAATTAATATCATTAATCCTTGAGCATTCACCCCCAAATTAGCTAAAGAATCTGAAATTGTATTGTCTTCTCTATAACAGTACAAAAATTGAGCATCCATATCTTCACATGAAAGAAGAATTTCGTTAATAATCTTCTTTAACTTCCATTGGAATTTATATTTATCACCATTTAACTTTTTTATAATAATCTTTTCATCTAATTCTATATCTACCTTCAAGCAACTTATATTATTTATAAAAAATTAACAAACAATATAAACACAAAAGATGCAAATCTGCATAAATAAAGAAACTACAATATCCTCTACACAAAACACAAAACATCTGTATAACCTTTGCATCGAGGGTTTGTATACAGAGAGAGAGAGAGAGAGAGAGAGAGAGAGAGAGAGAGAGAGAGAGAGAGAGAGAGAGTGGCGACGATGAATACAGAGAGAGCGAGAGAGAGAGAGAGAGAGAATACCTGATTGAGAGACTGAGAGAGTGCGCCATTGAGAGACAGAAAGAGAGACATGAATTTGGAGGGGTTTGTGAAAGCCGAGATTGAAATCGAGAGTTTGTGGGTTGGTAGGTCTCTCAAATGTTGTATCGATTTTGGAGGGGTATGTGAAAGCCGAGATTGAAATCGTGGGGGAGTTTGATGAGCATTAGAAAAAAAATTACCTTTTTACCACAAAACAAATCGTGGTCCAATAACTTACACATTAGGCCACGAAATCTTTTTCATTGCAAACATAATATATTAACTACCACGAATTATTTCGTTGCCAATGAGTTTACTTTCGTTGCTAAATAATTTGCACTTACACTCAAGCGCGGGAAGAGTTTGGCGCCAGCCTTTGGGGGATCTATTGTCAACGAAATTTGAATTTTCGTTGCTAAAGATAATGTTTTTTGCCGCAAAATTAATTTTGTAGTAGATGTTGATATTTAGCCACGAAATTTTTTTTAGGTAAGAAAATCGTAGCTAAATGTAAGTTTTGTTGTAGTGTTTGTTCATTTCAGTTGTGGATTGTTGTGAGGAGTTTTTCCTCTGGACTCATTAATGTTTGTTGGTTACTTCGTTGAGACTTTATGGTGTATGGTTATGTTATTCTTTTATATCTCACTTACTGCTTGTTAATCAGACTTAATTTAAAATTGGACATCTTACTTTTAAATACTAGGTGGTTAGTAATTATTAAAAATGTTTTCGACAGTGATGCTATTAACTGAACCAACTTGGCATTTTGATTTAATTTAATAAAGGAGTAGCTACCCGGTATTTAATTAGTCGGGGTGTCACAGATAAATATCTTGAACATGATCAAGAGGTCAAGGTTACTATAGAGGATACATCGAAGAAGGTCGAAAAGATGCTCCTCGGTCCCGCTTTAAGTTTTGGGTAGATTCAAGGAATAGGTTACGACAGTGTATCCACTTCTCATGCCGTACCAGAATTGGTTCCAAAATTTGTGTTAGATCCCTATGGCCCTCAATCTAAACCACAAAAGTGTAAGGGAACTATTTCTGACATAGCCCCTAGAATCTAGGACTGGTTCATAGCATTCTAGATTAATTTAGATATGGCATATCCCACTACATTGGTCACGTCTTCACGAGCATCCATGACGTAATCAATCCGAATATTTGGCAATGTGCATCATCAAATGTGTACCACTTATCTTCAACGTGCATCATGAACATCTTCAACCGTTCTCCACAACCTCACGTTACTTATGGTATATTCTTTGTTTGGAGTTCTTAGTTTTTCATAAATATTTCTGGGAGAATTTTATTTGATTTTACTTGGTTTTATTTAAAAAAATGAGGTTGGATTTCAGATAAAAATATTTTTCGCCTGCAGTCATTAGAACAACATGCACATGTCATTCGAACGACAAGTCAATGTCGTTAGATGTCTCGTTTGATGGGTTACATAAAATGTGCTTCTGGTGAGAGCTCACTGTGTTAGTTTTTCAAGGTCATTAGATAGGTTGTTAGATGCTCGCTTCTAACGAGATATACATCTCGTTCGAATGACCTATCTAACTCGTTCGAACGACTTGGTGCCACCTTGATTTTTGTGTTCGCCTATAAAAACCTACTTCCCGTAGGTATTTTGCAAAACTTTTAAAAACTTCATTTTTGCAAATCTGCTGCACAAAAGTCTCACATTTTAAAGTCCAAAACACATTTTGATTCACACATACCATTTAATATTTTGTGAATCACTTTGAAACCCTCAAACACATAATTCTATTCTTGGTGTTTCTTTTGTGGGGAAGATGTCTTCACTACTCGACTTGTGGTTTTTGTGGAAACCATTGATGAAGAAGGACAAAGGGTCGCCTGCTAGAATTTCGTCTGAACGTTATTTGTATTTCTCTATTTTCATATAAGTTATGATTTGCATATAATAATAAATAAGAAAAGGTTTTGCCTTGCGTGGAATTTTTCTTGAAATTCATTTTTCTTGCTTGTTTGGTTACATGCATCTTGATTTACTGCTTTTAGTCACTTAGTTACATGAACTAGGGTTTAACAAGATTTAAAATCTAGGTTAAGTTAACATTTAATGAAATAAGTTTGGACCATTGAACCGTGGAGAACTCTCAAAAAGAGAGTTTAACCTAAGAAAATAAACCAAGGTAAACCAAACAAGTTTATGTTTGCACCAATTACAAAAGGAAAGGTCACCTTAGATAGTTATGCTATAAGTTAGGAAGAACTCAATGCACACAATATCACGTGCACCGTTATAGTGACTTTTAACAAGTTAAGTTTCTGGTCTCTACTTCGCAAAGCTTAATAGACGAATTTCAATGGATTTTTATGCCTTTTGAGAATGCTTCTAATTATACGATTAGAGCCAACAACGATAAGGGCAAAAAAAAGGTTACCTCCACTTGGATTCCTAAGGAAGATTATAAAGCCCTTATTGTTAAGGTTGCTCTCGGTGTTCAAAATACTTCCCAATGGTATTTTAATAGTGGGTGCTTTAGGCACATGATCGGTGACATATTATTTTTCACCAAACTTGTGGATATCAAGGAAGGCAAAGTCACCTTTAGAAATAGGAGTAGGTCTAGTATTTTAGGATGTGAACTTGTTAAAATACATAGATTTCCTAAATTAGACAAGGAGTTGTATGTAAAAGGGTTGAAAGTGAACTAAATTAACATAAGCCAATTGTGAGAAACTTTTCAGTAAAGTTTGAACGGTCCGAATGTAATGCATATGATCAATCCGATGAACTTCTACTACAAGGGATGAGGACTGAAGATAATTGCTATGGGATCTTGCCCAAATCCTCCTTTATGTCCAACAGTGCCACACTTTCCTCTATGGACCTGAGAAATCAACCACTAGGTCATGTGAACTATAGAGATCTTGAGATATTAGTGAAAAAGGACCTAGTTCGTGGCTTAACGTCACATGGACAATTAACTTCCTCTATTTGTGGACCTTTCAACAAGGAAAATAAATTCGAAGTCCCCATCGGAAGTTGAATACCATTACCACCACAGGTGTTTTGGAGTTGATTCACATGGATGTTAGTTTAGGTGGTAAGACATACAATCTCGTGATGGTAAATTCTTTTCGAGATACTCTATTGTGGAGTTTCTTAGGGAAACGTCCAATGTAGTTGAGCTCCTATTAACCAAGTGGTGTCCTATAAAACTAAGACAGTGTCACTATTCATCGAATGCATAGTGACAACAATACTGAATTTAAATAAGCAGGAATGGCTAGCTATTATTAGGGATGGAAAATAGTGTTATTGGGTCGTGTTTTCGCCTAACGCGATAATGAATTAATGAACACGAATACGACACGAAGTCGTATTTTTTTTAAGCGCTATGAGCACGAATCATGTAAAAACATGACACAACACGATTAACACGAATGTTTTTGTTCAAATTACCACGATAAACACAAATTTTCAAATTAACACGATTTACACGAATTTTCAAATTAGCACGATTGACACGAAACCAATTTTTTTACAAACTAACACGATTAACCCAATTTTCAAATTTTTGTACAAACTAACATGATTAACTTTATGATCGTCTCCAATCCCCTCCTTCTCCATCTAAAATAAGGATAGCATGATTCAGTAAAAAATAATATACTATCAAATAAACTAAAATGATCATAAAGCACATGTCTACTATTAACCCATCAGTTAAAGTTCAAATTATTTCAGTTTATTAAACAAAAAATTACAGTAGGAAAAATGATGCAAAAATTACGGTAGCAAAAACCAAAAATCACAGTAGCAAAAACCAAAGATGGAAACCCATATATGTTCAACAACAACAAAAATGAAAGATTAACCCATATATCTTCAACAACACCAAAAATTAAGCCTGGTGTGTGTGGTCGTGAGAGAGAGAGAGAGAGAGAGAGAGAGAGAGAGAGAGAGAGAGAGAGATGTTAGATGTGGAGATAGCGATCATTTTTTATGGGAAAAATCGTTCGGGGTTTAGGGGTGGTGATGTTGTATGGCCATGAGAGAGAGAGAGAGAGAGAGAGAGAGAGAGAGAGAGATGTTAGATGGGTGTGGTGTGGCTATGAGTTATAGAGAGAGAGAGAGAGTGGGGAGGGAGAGAGCGAAAGAGAGAGAGAGATTGGGTGTGTGTGGTGTGGTTGGATATTAGGGTTTTAAGACTTAAAATGTGATAGGTTCATCTTTTGACAAGTGTAGGGCTAGGATCCATTTAATTTCAAATGGGTTTAATTGGGTTTAATTAGGTGTAATTGGGTCGTGTCAATTGGGATTAAATTGTGTTAAATGGGTCGTGTCAATTGGGTCAATTTTGTGTCAATTGCATGCTAATTTTTTTACACGAACACGACATGACACGACTTAGTGTTAAAAAACACGAACACGACATGAAACATGACAAGTCATGATTTTCGGGCCAATTTCATGTCATTTCGTGTCGTGTTGTTGTGCCGTGTTAAAATTTTCCACCCCTAGATATTATGATGAAGTGGGCATTAAACACGAGTTTTCAGTCGTTCGTACTTCTCAACAAAATGGGATAGTTGAGAAGAAGAATCGGACGATACAAAAGCTGGCTAGATCCATGCTTCTTGGAGAAATGTGTCTAGATATTTTTGGGTAGAGGTAGTGAGTGCCGCATGCTATATGGTGAATAGGGCATATCTTCATCCACATACGCAAAACACACCATATGATCTATGGATAGGGGAAAAGCCTAACCTATCATATTTTTGTCTCTTTAGGAGTATTTGCTACATCTTGAGAGATAGAGAGAACGTAGGAAAGTTCGACTCCCGGAGCGAAAAGGGGATATTTATAGGTTATTCATCATCGAGTAGGACTGATAGGGTGTTTACCCATACAATATCTAATATTATGGAGTTAATAAACATCACAATTACAGACGATGAGCCACCGATGTTTATTGATCCTAGCCCCCTATGTGAGGATGATACACCCCCTGGTGAAGATATCATCATTTCGCATACTATCTCGATGGACCCCACTCTTGATTTAGAGGATCCACCCTCTTGGGTGACCTCTTGGGTTAAAAAGAGTCATAATCCTATCGCTATACTTGGTGATCCTACACTAGGTGTCAAGACTCGTGCTCAACTTGAGAATATGGTTAGCTACCTTTGCTGCACTTTCTTAATCGATCCCAAGAATGTGAAAGAAGCACTCAAAGATGAGCATTAGATATCCGTTATGAAAGAAGAGTTGCTTCAGTTTCACTAAAATGATGTCTGGGAGTTAGTCCCTCGACCTAGAGAGACTAATGTGATAAGTACCTCGTGGATTTACAAAAATAAAATGGATGAGAATGGTACCATAGTTCGCAATAAGGCTAGGTTAGTCGTTCAAGGCTATGCATAGATTGAGGGTGTAGAGTTTGATGAGACATGCACTCCTATTACTTGGATTTAATATTTTCGATTACTACTCGCCATAGCATGTCTTTTCGCTTCAATATATATCAAATGAATGTAAAGAGTGCCTTCCTTAGTGGCATTCTACTGGAGGAAGTTTACGTATAATAATCAAAAGGGTTTTAAGACCTAAAACAACCGAGACACGTCTTTATCTTAAGAAGGCTCTATATGGTTTGAAGCAAGCACCCTGTGCTTACTAAGAGAGGCTCATTTCCTACCTCTTAGCTCCTGGATTTAAGAGCGGTGGAGTGGATAAGACGTTAATTATGAGGAGATAGAGTGATGCTATCTTGGTTGCCCAGGTCTATGTGGATGGCATAGTATTTGGATCCACGTGCTCCCTACATCCTCACACTTTTAAGGAGGAGATGAAGTAAGAGTTTGAGATGAGCATGGTTGGTGAGATTACGTTCTACTTAGGTCTCTAGGTGTGTCAGATAGAGGATGGGGCATTCATACCTCAATCCAATTATGCTAGAGACCCGGTGAAGAAGTTTGGTTTAGACTCAGCTAAGTGATGAGCAACATAAGGTATGAGTTATGTGTGTACCTACGACTCAAGTTCAAGCCAGTCGCTCAAATAATAACTCGATAAGACGGGGTCGAATTCTCAGGGAATAGGTCACTAAATGATGACGATAGGGTTGGCTTCTTAGATCTAGGTTTCGACTCGAGAAAGAAAGAAAAAGATGATGATTTTATGTTTTGAGAAATTTCTATTTATCTACTCAAATTTAGCTACCCAAGTGAAAATTAAACTACTAAAAGCAAAGACTTGAAACTTTTAGTTTTAAAAATACTTTTGGGAAAATGGGATTAATATCAAATCCCCCAAACCGTAGAGTATCTTTGATAAATGTAAAGTTTTGTAAAATTATTTAATTAATTAAAAGAAAAGAACAAACTAATTTGAAGCACCAAATATATTTGGGCATTAACCCGTGCGATACTTGGTCAACAAATTAATTAGCACGAATGATAAATTTACAAAAAAATATAACCCATCCCCAAACACTTTGGTTGCTTTCAACAAATGGAGTTAAAAGGCCTACAATATTAGTTTCGATTAATGTACCAAACTCCAAGAATTAATTATTAATTATGTTGAATTTTACATTTAACGTTGAAAACTCTTAGGTTGGGTTCATATTCCCTAACCCAAAAATAGCTTAGCTAGACATGGATTCGAATTCTAAGCTAATTATCATCATCATGCAAGTGTTCATAATTAAATAACAAGAGCAAAGAGCTGGGAATTTATACCAGGTATGAAGAAACAAAGTTGCAATGAAAATAAATTACACCAATGAAATATTTCTGGAAAATTACAAAACTTCAATTGATTTGATGTAGAAAGAGAAATCCTTTGCACTACAATTATTAGTAGATAATTAAGTATAGAACAAAGTGTAAAGTATCAATTATTAAACTCCTAAATGGATTATACAAGTGCCAAATAATGGCCAATGAGGTAAACGTTGACCTTAACTATTCTTGCTAAAATATAGGAAAAGATGAAAATCCCGCTGTAAATCGAAACCTCAAACCAAACCAAACCCTCAAGGGTAATCGATTCACTCCAGGAACAGAAACGATTTGGTCACTGTGTTTTAAAAGTCCTCTTTAGCCTTCTTCTTTTCCTCATTTGTAGTTTTACCCCTCGAAGTTCTCTATAACTTCAAATTGACTTAACTTCTTCACCATAAATCGAATTGAGGTGACGTTTCTTCATATTCTCTCGTGAACTAGAGATCTTAAACTTTCATGTTTTCTCCTTATTCGGGCTCTAGATGGAAATTTACCGTTTTACCCTTGACTTCCCTTTCTCGTAAAGTTTTCATTATTTTGGATATTCTCTTCCGTCCAATTTCATGATTAACTTGTAAAACACATGAGAAATACACAAAACATGAAATAATTGCTAAAAAGGTTAGTTGAAATAAATATGAGATAAATTCGAGAGAAATATGATTTTCAGAACTATAAAAATACTGAATTTAGAGGGATAAATATGGAATATTTATGTCGAAGCACTAAGCACTCACGCACCCCTATGAGTGCATCGACTAAGCTTAGCAAAGGGACTTTTGGCAAGGACGTAGAGTAAACCCTCTCTGGGAGCATGATAGGTAGTCTTTTCTACTTGACAGCTAGTCATCCTGACATTGCCTTTAGCGTTGGAGTCTGTGTACGATACCAAGCGTCCACGATTGAGTATCACTTGCTCGCACTTAAATGTATAATAAAATATGTGAGTTTCTCCCTTTCCTACGGTATTTGTTATTTTTTGATAACGATGACCATTTGTCTGCCTATTTGAATGCCGATTGGGCCGGGGATGTTGATGGTTGTAGGAGAAGCTCATGTGGGTGTTTTTACTTTGGGAGTGCTTTCTTTTCTTGGTTGAGCAAGAAGCAAAACTCCATATGTTTATCCAAGACGGAGGCCGAGTATATAGCCATCAGGAGTTATTGCACGCAACTCTTATGGATGAAGCAAATGTTAGAATATTATGGGATTTGATCAGGCACAATGATTATTTCTTATGATAATACGAGTGCGATCCACATATCCCGTAATCCAGTCCAACATTCTCGCACAATGCACATTAGAATACTTGAGCATTTTATTCGTGATCTCGTGAGGAGAAGGTCGTGTCCTTGAGCTTTTTGAGCACGTAACGTCAATTAATCGATATTTTTACGACACCTTTAGATGCACTTAGATTAAAGGATCTTAGGAAGTCTTTGCATATTTGCTCCTTTTATTGAGTTCGAGTACTTTATGTAGTATAGGATATTTATCATATTGAAATATTATATCCATATTGCTAGATTGTATATCTATTGTATTCATATGTTTTTACTTTTGATATATTTTGAAAAATTATAAAAAGATTTTCAATTTTTAAGAAAAATTTGAAAAATTGAAAAACATTTTATTTTGATAAAATTTTGAAAAAAGACAAAAAGATTTTTGCATTTTCATTTTTCACCATATATGTATGAACATTTAAGATATTTGGATCAATCTTAAATTCCATCCATTCACATGACTTTTCATAGTGTTTTGAGACATGAATTTGTTTCTTTAGTGTGCTTAATAATGTGTTAATAACATTTTGTTGATCATTAATGATTACTTTTTAAATGTTAGACTCTTTATCGCCTTTATTGCACACGTACACGGATGTTTTGATCATTGTACTTACTTATCGTGTGTCGAATATGATGTTCTCATCTCAGTCTCTTTATCACCTTTATTGCACACGTACACGGATGTTTTGATCATTGTACTTACTTATCGTGTGTTGAATATGATGTTCTCATCTCAGTCTTGCTTAATAATGAACAAATGTAAAAAGAGATAAGTTGTGCTTGTAAGAACCATTCCCCGGATTTCTTTTCCTAAAAAATATTGATATATGTTAAACAATGGAAATGGGCTATGAAAGAGCAAAATACTCTTTGCATTAAAATTCACCATTTATAAAAAGAGCCTAAAAAGGTTAATGACAGACAAAAATAGAAGTGACAAGGCTATTTAGTTTATATCACTGATGCTCGCTACCTATGAGCATTATGATATCTTTAAAATATTTGAGAGTGAATTCGTATATCTATGAGATTTTGAGGGTGTTATAAGTAGAAGATCAATGGATTTTCACAACGAACTCTCTTGGGGTTATGAGCACTATTAATATAATTGTGTTTTTATGATATTTTTCTTTCATATTATTTGGGTCTGTTGTCGCTATATACATGGATTTATGAAGAAATTTATCCTATTTTTATTTGCACATTAGTATTGGTACCTAAAGTTCTTCCTTTAATTATAGGTATGCCAGTAATAATGTTTGGAAGAAATTTACAGATCTATATATATTTATTATTTGTAATTTTTATATATATATTTGAGAGAAAAATATATAAAAATATTCATCAAATATAAAAAATATATATATAAAATAGGGTCAGGATCAATTTTTTCACGGACCAAATAGAAAAAATTTAGGACCAAATAAATAAGTTAACCGAATTAATCGGTCTAGTCTCGGTACAAAAAATTTGAGGATCGAACTTTCGGTTCGGTCCAAAAAATAGGCAAAATCGGGCCGAATAAGACCGTGCCCACCCCTAACTATAGGCTAATGCATAAGGATGCATAGAGGTCGATTGTTAAATCTTGTTTTTAGTTGGTCGCTGTCTCATGATGAGGAGACGTGGATGATTGAATCCATCACGGGGTTTGGTATGTGACCACTGTGACACCCCGCCTAATTAAATATCGGACGATCACTCCTTTATTAAATTAAAATCAAGGTGAACAGTTGGTTCATTCTTAGCATCACTGTCATAAAAGTAACTTTTCCAATTTAAACACCCTAAATAATTAAGCTAAGTGTCAAAACCATTTTTAGACATTACTTTCCAAATTTTATTTTATAAACCATCATTTAAAACTTTTCATAATTCACAATTAAAGAATCACACAACAACTATCCAGAAACATAAAATCGAAATGATCAAACATTCAACTAATTGAATCCAACATTTAATACTCAAAGGAAGACATCCTGACAATAATAAATCCCAAAGTGCAAATACTGGAAATAAATGAATTACTATATCCAATAAAACAACTGAATAATGGAAAAGGGAGACACATGCCCAACTGATAAAATAAATGCTAGAAGTGGAATCAAGAAATGAGGTCGTCTAAGCAAGAGGCCTGCAGCTCCCACCTAAGCTGCAGCGCGTTCCTTCCAAAGGATCCTATGCAAGACGCCCCTGTGGCTGGGCACCTATAATATATACATATATATACAAGAGAGAAAAGAAAATAGAAACGGGTCAAAGCCCGATTGTAAAAACGATTTAAAATTTATTTTAGCAAGTATTTAAAATATTTACTGGCCAGTGCAACAACATATTAGTGCGACACTCCCTTGAGAAATTCTCACCTATCTTCTAATGTGCACGCCTATTGACTAACCTTCCCAACGGTTTAACTTATCTTATCTTATGTCGCTCGTAAGATTTAAATAGACAAATTCAACTGTTTAAGAGGCTCATTTCATTTAACAACATAGTTCTCATTTAACCTTATTTACTAATAAAGTCTCTCCGCAATATATTATACTTTTCAAACACTTATTCCCAAATTGAAATAATTATTCATATCTTACTTACCATAAACACAGTAGGTAGTTCCCAAATTCTAGAATTTAATATATTTATTAAATACTCATATAATAAATATATTCTAACGGCACCCCATATAATAATTATGGTGTGGGCATACTCTGCTATCCAGTCCCCGTATCACTCGTACTAAGGGAAATACAAGTTCGGAATCACTCTCGAACTGTACTAACACAAACACAAACAATATTGAGGCGAATCATAGATTCCAGGTCTCTAAGAGGTCAACACATGCCCTCACGTCTCTTAGGACCGTCTGAACTATCGATTCGATAGCCTATAACGAAGGATTTCTATCTTCTAGGGTACGAGTCAATATCCCCCATAAAGGTCCCATCGAGATAAGATTGTCCCGGCGCGGTAACCTCAGGGATAGCAAGTAGCGCGGGCATGATTTTCACACGTATATAGTATATGCATAAACACAGTCATATAAATATACTACTATTACCATATCAAATTTAGGTACATCTCATAACCCATAATTATGACATTTGTCCTTATTACTCATTATTTAGTTATCACGTATAACGTTTGCCTCTCATCTTAATTTGTGGGATTATTCCAACTTATCAAATGACACTCGTGAATTTCTATACTCCCAAGTGTAATTTCAGTAGGTACTCATTTATTTTTCAACGTAACTATCTTACACGTCTCCTTCTTTAATACATAGTTCCATCGTCCCTTACATGTAAACATCCCCGAAAATGTGAATCTCGTCTTACATTAAAGGTTTCATATTTTTAATAAGTCCTACTGGCCTTCTTTATCTCCCAAAATATTTTAATAAGGATGTCCAAAGGTTATTACTAATTTAAATTGAATTCAACTATTTAGATGGTAAATATGAGTCTGCCAGGAGGGGTGGATCGATCGATGGTAGGATCTCGATCGATCGATGCGTCGATCGACCGATACTCTTGGTTTGATCGATCGATCAAACAGGTATGACGAATTCTGCAGAAAACCAGTTACGGGTTCTATCATCTAACATCATTCAAATCCAAAGTTTTAACTCCCAAACTCCCAGAAATTTATGCCAAAAACGTCCTAAACCCAAATGGACAATAATTAACGTAAAGCGTGCAAGTTTTCATCAAGATTCATGGATTAAAAGTGCCCAAATTCATGCAATACTCATGAACCCTAAAAATTTCTTTAACTTAATTCAAATCTTTCTTTATCCAGAAATTCTACTTCTAATTCATCATAAATCCGTGGTTAAACCTCTACATATGAAGGGGATTTCCAGATTATCGTTTATATCATTAAAACATGAAATTTTCTAATCTCCAACAAGGGTTTTCTTTCATAAAACTCATCCTAATCAACCCTAAACTAACATGAATGAAGCATTAACGAAATTAAGCAAGATAAATACTTGCCTGGGGATTTTTGGTCTCTGATTTGTGCTGAAATCAGTGTGGTTATGATCCTTGCGACGTGATTTATCGTTTGGCGACGACGGTGGCACAAACGGAGGAGTTTTCGGCCTAGAACTCCTTGGCAAGCTCTCTCTTTCCCTCTCATATGGCCGTCACTTGTCTTTGGTTGTGTTAACCCTAGAAGAAAACCCTAGGCATCTGATATAACCCTTGCAAATTCGTGGGTTTAATTACCCAAAATTACAAAATGTCCAAAATGCCCTCCCGGGGTACTAATTAAGCCTAAAAATGCCCCGAGACCCAAACTAAACCTCCGGGTACACTTTTCTGACTATCTTGACCCTTCCGAACACTTTGGCGCACTCAAAAAGACCATACGAGCAACTTATAATTTATTCACTTTTATTAATCGATATTTAGTCCCGACACGACACAGGTGCGTCCCGACTTAAATTTCCAAAATTTGTCATTTTATTCACTCGTGACATTTAATAGAACCACTATCGTATATTACTTTGCTAATTAGTAATATTCAACAAGTTTCGCATACTTACTAACTCACATCGCGTTAGTAATTATTAAAAAATAATTAATTTCCGGATTTATATTAAATTAATATCTCACATTAAATTTAATAAATCCCCAAATTTAGAAAGCTTAAAAATATGGGGTATTACATACTTCCCCCCTAATAACGGAATTTCGTCCCGAAATTCAGAAAATAAGGCATACCTAGTAAGAATAAATCTGGGTATCTCTCGCACATATCTGCCTCGCGCTCCCAGGTGGATTCCTCCACATTATGATGCTCCCACTGGACTCGTACAAGTGGAACTACCTTCGACCTTAATCTTCTCTCGCTGTGGTCTAGGATAGCCGCTGGTCTCTCCTCGTAAGAGCTGTCAGGCTGTAAGTCTATCTCTTCTATCGCAATGTGGGTGTGGCCCATATCATCCCGAAGGTATCGTCTCAATGACGAGGTGTGGAATACATCATGGATGCGATGTAAATGCTCTGGCAGTCCCAATCTGTATGCTACCGGCCCAACCCTCTCTATAATGGGAAATGGTCCCACGTACTTCGAAGCCAATTTCCCTTTCTTCCTGAACCTCATCACTCCTTTCATAGGAGATACCCGTAGTAATACTTAGTCCCCCACATTAAACTCTCGGAAGAACCGTTTCGCATCAGCGTAGCTTTTCTGCATGTCCTGGGCTACCCGAATGCGACTCCTGATAATCTCAATCCTCGCGGAGGTTTCCTAAATCACCTCTGGTCTGAGCAACTTGTTATCCCCCACCTCTAGCCAACACGTTGGGGAACGACAAGGCCTTCCATACAAAGCCTCGAATGGAGCCATGCCAATCGTGAACTGATAAGAGTTATTATAAGCGAACTCTATCAGTGGAAGATGTGGCTCCCAACCTCCTCCAAAGTCAAGGACACACATGCGTAGCATATCCTCCAACATCTGATTAGTACGCTCTGTTTGTCCATCTGCCTGTGGGTGATAAGTTGAGCTCAACCTCAACTTTGTACCCATAGCCTCCTGAAAGCTCTCCCAGAAACGCGATACAAAAATTTTGTCTCTATCTAACACAATATTCAGGGGCACCCCATGCAATCTGACAATCTCAGCAATGAATAGCTGAGCATACTGACCCGTGGTATAGTCTGTTCGCACCGACAGAAAATGAGACACCTTGGTCAAACAGTCCACAATCACCCAGATGGAGTCATGGCCCCGTTGTGATGTAGGCAACCCAGTAATAAAATCCATAGAAATACTCTCCCACTTCCACGCAGGTATTTCCAATGGCTGAAGTAGCCCTGACGATTTCTGATGGTCCACCTTTACCAGTTGGCAGGTAGAACACTTGGACACGAACTCAGTAATGTCCTTTTTCATTCCACTCCACCAGTATTGCCGCCTCATATCCTGGTACATCTTATCTCCTCCAGGATGCACCGTAAATCGGGACCCGTGAGACTGGATCATCACTGCATGACGTAAGTCTTCTCCTTCTGGTACCACCAATCTCCCATTAAACCTGAAACCCCCATCAGAACTAACAGAATAGGACTCGACACCCTCAGCTAAAAGTCGTACAATCTGCTCCTGGCAAAATGGGTCTGTGATCTGTGCCTGTATCACCCTCGTAATGATCTCGGGTGTCACTGTCATGACAGATATGAAGGAACGAGCTACTGCATCCTGGTGACCTAACTCTATCCACTTTGCTTTCCAGACGTCCGCTACATCGTCTACCAGTCTACGACTCAATGCATCAGCAACTATGTTGGCCTTCCCCGGATGGTACTGTATGTCAAACTGATAGTCCTTCACAAACTCTAACTACCTGCACTGACGCATATTCAGCTCTCGCTGAGTGAACAGGTACTGCAGTGACTTGTGGTCTGTGAACAAGCGAAATTTCTCTCCCAATAAATAGTGCCTCCAAATCCTCAATGCAAAAACGACCGCTACCAACTCTAGGTCGTGTGTGGGGTAATTCTTCTCGTGCGGCTTAAGCTTACGGGAGGCAAAAGCTATAGCCTTCTCCTCCTACTAGAGTACTCCCCCAAGTCCCCGTAAAGAAACATCAGTGTAAACCAGGTACTCCACGCCTGGCTTAGGTAAAGTAAGGACCGGTGCTGAAGTAAGCTTATCTTTCAGCTCGTCGAAAGCCAATTGACAAGCATCTTCCCAAACATATGGCACCCCCTTATGAGTCAGGTTCATCAATGGACCCGTTATTTTGGAGAAACCCCGAATGAATCTCCTGTAGTATTCGGCTAATCCCAAGAAACTACGTACTTCTGTCGGTGTCGTGGGATGTCCCCACTCCCTCATCGCTGACACTTTACTCGGGTCAACTGCTATCCCCTATTCAGAAACAACATGCCCCAAGAATTATACTTTTCGCAACCAGAACCCGCACTTCTCGTACTTAGCATACAACTGATGCTCTCGTAGAGTCTGAAGAACCTGCCTCAAGTGCTCGGCATGCTCCTCCTCGAAGTGTGAATATATCAGAATGTCATCTATGAAAATAATGACAAACTGATCCAAGAACTCTCTGAACACTCGGTTCATCAAGTCCATGAATATGGCTGGAGCGTTTATGAGTCCAAATGACAACACTCTGAACTCATAGGACCCATATCTCGTCAAGAAAGCAGTCTTTGAAACATCCTGCTCCCTAATACGTAGCTGATGGTACCCTGACCTCAGATTTGTCTTCGAAAAGAAAGTTGCTCCCCTCAACTGGTCGAACAGAGCATCGATTCGAGGCAACGGATACTTGTTCCATATCGTGACCTTGTTCAGCTCCCGGTAGTCCACACATAGCCTCAGTGAACCATCTCTCTTTTTCACAAACAAAACTGGAGCGCCCCAAGGTGAGGTACTCCTGCGAATGAAGCCCTGTCCTAATAGCTGCTCTATCTGATCTCGTAACTCTCGCATCTCTGTCGGAGCCATACGGTATGGAGTGCGTGTTATAGGATGAGTATCCGGTAATAAATCTATGACAAAGTCTATCTCTCGACTGGGGGGTAGGCCTGGTATCTCCTGAAATACATCAAATACTCACGAACAACTGGGATCGAGTCTAAGGGAATCACAACCTCCTTAGAGGTATCCTCCTCTATGTAATACAAATGAGCGGTCGAGCCTCCCTCTGGGCGAGGCATCGCCACTACAAACATCTCTTGCCCCGGAATGGCAAAGACAATACTCCCACCAAAACAATCTATCATTGATCTGTAAGCTGCGAGCCAATCCATACCGATAATAACGTCGTGCTCATGCATATCTAAGACTAACATGTCTGCTGGTAATACCAAGCAACCAATCTTTACCCCCACTCCCCGACATATAAAGAAAATTAGCGATCCATCTCCCAATGGTGAGTCTACACATGTCACCGTGCTCTCTGCTATGGCTAATAACCCTAAGGCCTTCGCAAAATGGGTAGCTATAAAACAGTGCGTTGCCCCAGTATCAAATAAAACCCGACCCATAGTACCATGGATAGGAAACATACCCTCAATCGCAGGCGGTGCCTGTGGAGCTGCTGCCTGGTGGATGTTATAGACACGTCCGTACTGTAACTGCCCCTGCTGCACTGGAGCGGTTGGAATGGCTGGTAGGGCTGGTACCTGAGCTGGTGCTGGGAGGGAGGCTGGAAAAAGTGGCCTCTGTGGCTCATTACGGGCACCCTGCTGTTGTGGGGCCCTATCACCCTCTGGACAATCCTGGCGCTTATGGCCATGCTTGCCGCACATAAAACATCGGCCTCTAAAATTACCTCCCCTCTGACCCTACTGACCACGGCCCTGTTGGCCGTTACCGCCCCGCCACTGACCCTATTGGCCCTGATGAAAACGCTGTTGGCCCTGTTGGCCTTGCTGCTGGCGATGTTGGCCTTGCTGGCCCTGATGATTAGGCTGGCCCTGCTGACCCTGCCTAAATCCCCCAAATCCCTGCCTGGACTCACCTGATCGGAATCGCTTGGTAGGGTCCCCTGATGGGAACTTTGTTCATGCTGACGAGTCTTCCCCTGAGATGTCGGTGCTCCATTAGTGCCACTACCCCCTGTCCTGCCCTGCTGGCCGGACTCTCCTGCCCATTTACTTCCCTGCAGATGGAAGCGGTGATCCTGGCAGTGTAGTAAAGCAGCATTAAGTACATCTGTGAAGGTACTCAGAGACAGATTCCCTATAAGGTGCTGATGGATCCTCCAAGCTAACCCGTCCACAAATAATAGTATCTTCTTACCCTCAGTGGGTGCCTCATCTGGCACTATAGTGAGAAGTCTTGTGAACTCCTCTTCATACTCAGCAACAGTGGAATTTTTCTGCTTCAAGTTCAGTAACTTTCGCCTCATCTCAGTTTGCATGGCGGATGGAAAATACTTGCTGTCAAACCGCTCCCAGAATGATTGAATCGGGATAGTATCCCTCTCCTCTAAGGTGGTGGTGGACTCCCACCACTGCAAAGCGGCCCCCACTAGCTTAAATGAGGCCAACAACTATTTCTGCACGTCCGTGCACTCATACATACGTAGATGCCTCTGGATATCTTTCTTCCATTGGCTGACGATGATGATATTTGAACTACCCGAGAACTCAGGGGGATGCGCCTTCTGAAAGGCATCCCTAACCCACTCCCATGCTGATGGAAGCTGTGCAGGTACTGGCGCCACTGCCTGAATCTGGGGTGGAGCCTGCTGTACTACCGCCAAGGCGGCATTCACCGCCTAAGCAATAATAGCGGCTACCTCATTAGCATTCATCATTCCCTGAGCCGGAGCTACTGGTTGCTCGGCTTGGGCACGCCTATCCTTTGGTGCACGTCTCGAAGGCATCTAGAACGTGAAGAAATTTATTAGTCTTACAGTTATTATCAAATCTCAAATAGCTGAAGACGTAATCGTAAAAGCAAGAATACAACAATCTTAAAATAGGGCTCTATAACAAAAATGTTAAGCAGAAAGCGAAAGAAGCCATACAGATCCTAAGGACACTAGAACCTGATGCTCTGATACCACCTGTGACACCCCGCCTAATTAAATACCGGGCGACACTCCTTTATTAAATTAAAATCAAGGTGAACAGTTGGTTCATTCTTAGCATCACTGTCGTAAAAGTAACTTTTCCAATTTAAACACCCTAAATAATTAAGCTAAGTGTCAAAACCATTTTTAGACATTACTTTCCAAATTTTATTTTATAAACCATCATTTAAAACTTTTCATAATTCACAATTAAAGAATCACACAACAACTATCCTGAAACATAAAATCGAAATGATCAAACATTCAACTAATTGAATCCAACATTTAATACTCAAAGGAAGACATCCTGACAATAATAAATCCCAAAGTGCAAATACTGGAAATAAATGAATTACAATATCCAATAAAACAACTGAATAATGGAAAAGGGCGACACATGCCCAACTGAAAAAATAAATGCTAGAAGTGGAATCAAGAAATGAGGTCGTCTAAGCAAGAGGCCTGCAACTCCCACCTAAGCTGCAGCGCGTTCCTTCCAAAGGATCCTATGCAAGACGCCCCTGTGGCTGGGCACCTATAATATATACATATATATACAAGAGAGAAAAGAAAATGGAAACGGGTCAGAGCCCGATTGTAAAAACGATTTAAAATTTGTTTAGCAAATATTTAAAATGTTTACCGGCCAATGCAACAACATATTAGTGCGACACTCCCTTCAGAAATTCTCACCTCTCTTCTAATGTGCACGCCTATTGTACTAACCTTCCCAACGGTTTAACTTATCTTATCTTATGTCGCTCGTGAGATTTAAACTGACAAATTCAACTGTTTAAGAGGTTCATTTCATTTAACAACAGAGTTCTCATTTAACCTTATTTACTAATAAGGTCTCTCCACAATATATTATACTTTTCAAACACTTATTCCCAAATTGAAATAATTATTCATATCTTACTTACCATAAACACAGTAGATAGTTCCCAAATTCCAGAATTTAATATATATATTAAATACTCATATAATATATATATTCTAACGGCACCCCATATAATAATTTTGGTGTGGGCATACTCTTCTATCCAGTCCCCGTATCACTCGTACTAAGGGAAATACAAGTTCGGAATCACTCTCGAACTGTACTAACACAAACACAAACAATATTGAGGCGAAGAATAGATTCCAGGTCTCTAAGAGGTCAGCACATGCCCTCACGTCTCTTAGAACCGTCTGAACTATCGATTCGATAGCCTGTACCGAAGGATTTCTATCTTCTAGGGTACGAGTCAATATCCCCCATAAAGGTCCCATCGAGATAAGACTGTCCCGACACGGTAACCTCAGGGATAGCAGGTAGCGTGGGCATGATTTTCACACGTATATAGTATATGTATAAACACAGTCATGTAAATATACTACTATTACCATATCAAATTTAGGTACATCTCATAACCCATAATTATGACATTTGTCCTTATTACTCATTATTTAGTTATCACGTATAACGCTTGCCTCTTATCTTAATTTGTGGGATTATTCCAACTTATCAAATGACACTCGTGAATTTTTATACTCCCAAGTGTAATTTCAGTAGGTACTCATTTATTTTCCAACGTAACTATCTTACGCGTCTCCTTCTTTAAGACATAGTTCCATCGTCCCTTATATGTAAACATCCCCGAAAATGTGAATCTCGTCTTACATTAAAGGTTTCATATTTTTAATAAGTCCTACTGGTCTTCTTTATCTCCCAAAATATTTTAATAAGGATGTCCAAAGGTTATTACTCATTTAAATTGAATTCAACTATTTAGAAGGGAAATATGAGTCTGCCAGGAGGGGTCGATCGATCGATACTCTTGGTTCGATCGATCGATCAAACAGGTATGACGAATTCTGCAGAAACCCAGTTACGGGTTCTATCATCCAACATCATTCAAATCCAAAGTTTTAACTCCCAAACTCCCAGAAATTTATGCCACAAACGTCCTAAACCCAAATGGACAATATTTAACGTAAAGCATGCAAGTTTTCATCAAGATTCATGGATTAAAAGTGCCCAAATTCATACAATACTCATGAACCCTAAAAATTTCTTTAACTTAATTAAAATCTTTCTTTCTCCAGAAATTCTACTTCAAATTCATCATAAATCCATGGCTAAACCTCTACATATGAAGGGGATTTCCAGATTATCGTTTATATCATTAAAACATGAAATTTTCTAATCTCCAACATGGGTTTTCTTTCATAGAACTCATCCTAATCAACCCTAAACTAACATGAATGAAGCATTAATGAAATTAAGCAAGATAAATACTTGCCTGGGGATTTTTGGTCTCTGATTTGTGCTGAAATCAATGTGGTTATGATCCTTGCGACGTGATCTATCGTTTGGCGGCGACGACGGCGCAAACGGAGGAGTTTTCGGCCTAGAACTCCTTGGCAAGCTCTCTCTTTCCCTCTCCTATGGATGTCACATGTCTTTGGTTGTGTTAACCCTAGAAGACAACCCTAGGCATCTGATATAACACTTGCAAATTCGTGGGTTTAATTACCCAAAATTACAAAATGTCCAAAATGCCCTCCCGGGGTACTAATTAAGCCTAAAAATGCCCCGAGACCCAAACTAAACCCCCGGGTACACTTTTCCGACTATCTCGACCCTTCCGGACACTTTGGCGCACTCAAAATGATCATACGAGCAATTTATAATTTATTCACTTTTATTAATCAATATTTATTCCCGACACGACACAAGCGCGCCCCGACTTAAATTTCCAAAATTTGTCATTTTATTCACTCGTGACATTTAATAGAACCAATATCATATATTACTTTGCTTATTAGTAATATTCAATAAGTTTCCCATACTTACTAATTCACATCGCATTAGTAATTATTAAAAAATAATTAATTTCCGGATATATATTAAATTAATATCTCACATTAAATTTAATAAATCCCCAAATTTAGAAAGCATAAAAATACGGGGTATTACAACCACCCGATGGCATGACTACATGGCGATCGCCCCATTTCTTTGTGTCTGTGCAGATTCTAAATAAATCCATTAGATTTGGAATCCTTATAGATTTATCATTAGAGGGATGAGAATATCCCCGAAGGTTGATGACTTCGTGTGGTTTATATATGTGTAATATATATCTAGTCCCATGAGGGACATGTCTCTATACTGGATTTTGTCACATGTTATATTGTATTGGTATAGCGTATATCTATTTATCCAGGTGACACTAGGTAGGTAGGTGGGACTATATCCTTAGAACTCAATTATGAATATAATGATATTGTATATGTGAGGTAGTTTTCTTTCAAATCTTAGGGTGAGACGTACGACCTATGGATTTTGGGTTAGCATTAGGCACTTGTAATTATTTCACTCTTGCTGAAAGGTGATATATACTATGCTGTAAGTGCCAGATCGATCGACTTGATTACATAAATAAGTTGCATATTATTCCTGTTAGATATTGTAATCTATGTCTTGCACATTTCAGGCTCTAACCCTTGTATTCTATAAACATTTTTCAGGTATTCCTAAGTAGGAGCAAGAGGGATGAGCAGTCAAACTCACTTTCATTCCAGATCAAAAATTTTGTTTCTTAGTTTAAGTTTTAAATTTTATTCAATTTATTCGAGTATTCATACTTATATGATTCAAAAATTTATTTATTGACCATGTTGGTCCCAACATTATTTATATTACAGTTTGAGACTATCCATGAGATTTAGACAATGTCTATTTATTTTATTACGATTGTGGGGACAATATTGGTTTATCTTAGTTTTTATATTTATATCATCACATGTTATGTATGTTTTAAATTATTTATAGTCTTTTACTATTACTATTATTATCATGATGCTGAGAAAGATATAAATTAATTAACATGCCCTGTCTTTGGCATATCGGAATGGCCAACTGCCACGTGGAAAATAGGGAGTGTATAGCTATCTCATGTGTGATGTATTTCCGGTTCTAAAACATTGAGACAAAGTTTAATGCATAACACACCCATGTCTTATTAGCACTTTGAGATATTCAATAATTGAAGGTTTAAATCCAAAGATATCTTTTTGTATGAATGAACATATCACAAGAAGGGATTACATTAGTATTACAATATAGTGGAGGATTATTGGGAGATTATAATATTAATTAGATTAAAAATGCATGAAAAAATGGAATGTGAAAAGCCAAGTCGTGTGGAATGTGAAAGGCCAAGTAAAAATGTAAAAGAAAATTCCCACATATGAAAAATTTGAAAAGTCAAGTGCGTTAATAAAGGAGGGGGTTGCATTAGGTAGCTGATAGCCAGAGTAAAACTTTATCAGATCCTTATGAAAATAAATCCTATGAATTTATGCTCTAATACTTGGGCATTCCTCTTAAGCAATGCGTTGCGCTTGCCACCGGGTGTCTCGAAAAATAGACAAGGTGTCCCACAAAAATCCGAACATGTGCGGGTAAAAAATATAGTCTAGGATAGTAAAATTAGGTTAGCAAATTGGAACATAGGGACTATGATAGGGAACGGAATGGAGTTAGTGGATACCATAATAAGAAGAAAAGTTAACATAGCTTGTTTACAAGAAACAAAATGGGTCGGTAAGAAAGCTAGGAAAATAAAAAATACTGGGTTTAAATTATATTATACGGGAAAACATAGAAATAGAAACGAATTGGAACAATAGTAGATAAGAAACTTAAGGATGATATTGTGACCGTTATTAGGAAAGGTGATAGACTTATACTTGTAAAACTGGTATTAGGTGAAAATATACTTAATACTGTTAGTGCTTACGCACCCCAAGTATGATTAGATGAGCACATTAAAGTAAAATTTTGGGAACAAATGGATGAACTAATTTTAAAAATACCCGTAGGTGAGAAAATTTATATAGGAGGAGTTTTTAATGGCTATGTAGGAGAAGATCATGTAGGATATGAGATAATGAATGGAAGATATGATTTTGGAGATAGGAACGACGGTGGAGAGTCTATCTTAGATTTTGTGATGGCTTATGATTTTGTACTAGTAAATACATGCTTTAAAAAGATGCTTTAATACTTAATAACTTATAAAAGTGGAGCGGATAAGAGCTAAATACACTTTTTTATTACTAGGAAATGAGATCGATTAACATGTAAATATTATAAAGTTATCTCGAAAGGGAGCTTAACCTCACAACATAGGATAATGGTGTTAGATCTAAATATTAAAAATCAATCGCGAGTGCGAAAAGAGAAGATTAACCCACTAACTAAGTGGTGGAACTTAAAAGGAGGGAAATTAGAACCATTTAAAGATAGAGTATTAAATGAAGCATCATGGAATTCTTGGAGAATCAAAAGGTAGGGGGACACAATCTAAAAAAACTTAGTGGTGAAATGAAAAAGTAAAAAAATGTAGTAAAAATAAAAAGGGAGTGATTTAAAACATGGCAAACAACTAGAAATGAAGAAATTTTTTGGGAAATATAAACGGGCTAAAAAGAAAGTTTAGAAAATGGTAAGAGATGCAAAGTTAAAGTCGTATGAGGATCTTTATACAAAATTAGGAACATAGGAAGGGGCAAAAAGTATTTATAATCTTGCAAAAACTTTGGGACAGAAAAACAAAAGATTTTATTAACGTTAAGTGTATTAAAAGTGATGATTCTAGAGTTCTAGTCAAGGATGATGAGATTATGGAAAGATGGAAAAACTACTTAGAGAGGTTATTGAATGGAGATAATGGGATTAAATTAGATATAGAGGAACTTAGGTAGACTCGAGAAAATATATTTTTTCCCAGAATTAGGGTAATAAAGGTTTGGATTGTCCTAAAAAAGATGAAAACATGGAGGGCTTTAGGAACAGATGGTATCCTTATTGAGGCTTAGAAGAGTAAGGAGTATTTTGACTTACAAAGTTATTTAATAGAATTTTAATGACCAATAGAATGCTTGATGAATGGAGAAAGAGTGTTTAAGTACCTATTTATAAAAATAAAGGGGACATACAAAGTTGTTCAAATTATCGTGGTATTAAGTTAATGATTCATACCATGAAACTTTGGAAGAGAGTGATTGAATCTATATTGAGATTGAAAACAACAGTTTCTGGGAATAAATTTGAATTTATGCCTAGGAGGTCAACAATTGAAGTAATTTATTATTGAGGATTTAATGGAGAGGTATAGGGAGAAAAAAGGACCCTCATATGATTTTTATAAATTTGGAGAAGGTGTATGATATGATACCGAGAGATATAATATGGTGAGTTCTACATAAAAAATGAGTGACTCATAGATATATTTATGTGATCAAGGATATGTATGATGGGGACATGACTATAGTAAGAACATCATCTGGATAAAGTAGTGAATTTCCAATTACTGTAGATCTACACCAAGATTTAGTGCTAAGTCCTTATCTCTTTGCTCTTATTATGGATGAGTTGACTGGAAAAATATAAGAGGAGGTGCCGTGGTGTATGCTATTTGCAGGTGATATTGTTTTAGTGAATGATACTAAGACGGAGATTAATTCTAGATTGGAATTGTGGAGAGAAACTCTAGAAATAAGAGGATTTAAAATAAGTAGTACTAAAACAAAATACGTGGAGTGAAAATTTAGTAGTAATAGCAGGAAAAATGGGGATGTGGTGAAATTTGAGGGTCAATAGATACATAGAAATGATCATTTTTGTTATTTACGCTCGATTTCTAAAAAGATAGAGATATTAGTAATGATGTTACTTATAGGATTAAAGCAGGGTGGGTTATGTGGAGAAGTGGTATTGGCATATTGTGTGATGGGAGTATACCTTTGAAGTTAAAAGGAAAAATTTATAAGATGATCATTAGATCCGTCATGTTTGATGGGACAGAGTGTTGGGCAATCAAAAAATAAAATGTGCAGAAAATGAGTGTGGCGGAGATGTGAATGCTAAGATGGATTTATGGAAACTCGAAAAGATAAAATTAGAAATGAACAAATCTGTGAAACGGTAAAAGTAGATCATATAGAAGATAAACTTAGAGAAAATTGATTTGGATGGTTTGGACACATCAAGCGTAGACCAATGGATGCCCCCATAAAGAAGAGTGATTTAGTTAGTATTGATGGTAACACAAGGGGTAGAGGTAGGCCTAAATTGACTTGGTGGGATATTGTAAAAGGACATGGTATCCCATGGTTTAACTAAATACATTGCACTGAACATAATGTAATTGAAAAATAGGATTCATGTAGCTGACCCCAAATAATTGGGAAAGGGCTTTATTGAGTTGAGTGTCATAAAATTTTAGTTGTGTGTACCAAGGACTATGCTACCAGTATTCATCCTAGCATCAAGGATGGTGGAAAACATTATACACATACGCACATGCTCGCACGTGCATGTGCGATTGAGAATTTAAGGCACATTGGATGATTTATATGCGCACTTTGCACTTCGATTGTTATGAGGTTTAGTAGGAGCGTTTGATTTTGATACAATCCAGAATTGACCACATGTGATTAGGTATAGAACATACATGTGGATTGATCTAAATGGTCGAGATAGTTTGCGCCATTTGGGTTAATGACCGTTGTACAAACATGATTTTGGATTGATTTGGGAGTGTTAAATCCAAACAACTTTGATCCATGGGCGATGATTAAATGACTATTAGATTGATGTCTGTTGGTGAACATACACCATTGTGCCCATAACTTTCCCTTAATTTCCCTTTTTCCCACTACCTTTCATTTATCTTTTGTTACATCAAATGATTATTTTCCTTCCATTGCTTTTTATTTAGGTTGAATTTTTTAAAATTATTTTTGTATTCATATTTTTTCATTGCATTCACTTAAATTGTCCGTGCATAATACCAGTTTACTCATAAGTTTTGCACCCAACATAATGAATTATTATATCATTTAAAATGGAGTAGGGACTAACTTCCTAAGAGCACATCCAATGCAAATGTTTGCGCCCAATACAATGGATTATTATATCGTTTAAAATGGAGTAGGAACTAACTTCCTAAAAGCATCTCCAAAACAAATGTGAGTTGGTTCCCATGTAACTATGAGAATTAGGTAACGTGTACCTTATGTGGCATAAAAAATTATATGTAGACATTGTAAATAAAAAACAATCTCCAAGGCAAATATCTAAGAGTAAACTTGAGTGACATATGTACATAATGTAACACCCCGGTATCTTTTGAGTATTTATTACTTAATTAATTCGGGTAATTTTAAATTATAAGTGTGTCGTAATTTAATTGAATTAATTATTATGTGTTGATTAAAATATTAATCGGGAGAGTTAGTGGTTAATATTTATGAAATAGAATTACTAAGTGAATCATAAGTTATTAATTTTACGTCCTAGCGAGCGATAGTAACGTCGCGGTATTTTATCTCAACCGGGAGTCGGTGTAGACTATTTGGAGATGAGATAGGACTTTATTCTAGAGTGACTCACATGTCAATTTTGAGGGCACGATTGATTCCGGATGGATCGAGATAGTCAAAATAGTGTACCCAGGGGTAGTAATTGGGTCCCGGGGCCTTTTTAGACATAATCCAACCCACACAGGGCTGTTCGGGTCATTTGGACTGGCCCCATAAGCCTAATTTCTGGATTAACAATATTAAACATAAATTATAGAGTTAGTGGCAGCCATAAGTCAAATAGAAAACCCTATATCTCTAGATAAGAAAGGAGGAATGAAGTGGGGAGCTTTAGGGAGTCAATCTGAAGAGGGATTGAGGTGCTTGTGTCAAATTCATCCTCTTCATCAAAGGAATCAGACTCTATGAATCTAATCAGGCAAGCAGTAAACTTGCTTTCAATATAAATTGTAGTATTTTGATTCATATCATAGTAGACTAAAGGTTTTATGAAAAGTGGGTTTTATGAATTGGGCTATCATATGAAAAGTGGGTTTTATGAAAAGTGGGCTATCATATGAAAAGTGGGTTTTATGAATTGGGCAACTTATGTAGACTAAAGGTTCAATTAGAATTAGAATATGATTCAATGATATTAGAATTAGAATTATGTTAGAAACCCAGTAGCCCATGTGGATTAATTCAGATTTATAGAGTCAAAATTTAGTAAACGATCATTTGAAACCGTTGAAAACCCAATTTGAGATTTAATAGTTTTTTATGAGAATCCATGATGTTTATGGGTTGAATCCATGATTTGAACATGTTTAGGAGAGGGGGTTAAATGTCAGAAATATTTGGGTAATGTTCTGAGTTGAGAATAAGGACCTTGGATGAACAACAACGACAGAACAGGGGCCACGGAGAAGACCTGCTTGCGGCGAATCGATTTGGTTCCTAAGCCGAATCGATTAGGCAAGGCGGATTGCTTCAAAATAAGGCCGAATCAATTCGGCTGCCCAAAAATGGGGAATTTTTTTTTTGTGCCTTAGATTCACGTTTAATTCACGGGTGGACTTTTGTGTTGTTTTTATAATATAGGGAGGGACCTATTTAATTCCAGTAGGCTATAGTAAAGAAGTTTTTTTGCCCATTTGATAGAAATCGAAGACTAGGACCTTTTGGACATATTATTAAAATTTTGAGAATTTCGAATATGGGGATGGGACTTAGGGTAGAGTGAGTAAACCCAAATTGTGAACCAGTATAATAAAGATAAATTAGAGTCGGTTAAATAGACTCGGATATTTTTTGAGCTAATGCTATTGGAGTTAAGCATGGGTTAGTCCGATTTAATTAAATAATGTATGTATATGTATATATATATATATATATATATATATATATATATATATATATATATTATGTGCTTATTATAGATATCGGTGTGAATGATATTTATAGGAATACATACCCCTCTAGTTCTATTATAAGAGATCGCGTGATCTGGTTGAATCCCCTGGCTAGTGAATGCAAGGAGAGTATAATCCCCAGGTCATATCGCTTGATATTTTATTGTGTGATTTATTTTTCCCAAGTGAGAAGTTTTGGGTATGATTCGATCTCACTCTCGGGGAGAAAATGACCACCTCCAATACGTTTGTGATATTTTTACCCAAGCTCATGAGTGAGTCCGACTTGAGGTAACCGGGTTAGAGTGAGCATACCTAGGATAAGATAGCATTTTAGAGAAAGAATGATGGTTATTATATGCAACATGTGTGTGAATGTTGTAGTATACTATATGAGTAGATAATTATATACAAGATTAATACATAAGTGTGAGTGTATTTCTTATATAACTAGTGAGAAAGTTACATAATTACAAAAATTGATTTCCTATATAACTAGTGTGAAAGTTATACAATTAAACAAGGGTTTCCTATATAACTAGTGTGAACGTTGTATGACTTAATATAATTGAACTGATTAATAAGTTAATCAGTAGATAACTTAATAATCAAAGTAAGAATACTCGGGTTAGAGTAGTGCGACAGAAAGAGGTGTAATAGGGCTAGTTAGGTGGGGTAGTGTAATTAGTGAGGTTAGAAGGCAAGAGTTAGGTGTGCACATTAGATGAGGGGAGAGTTATACCTCAAGAGAGTGGGACACTAGCTTAAATATGAAAAGTGTGCAAGAAGATTTAATTAATTGCAATTTAACTACTTGCTAAATATTTTAAAAATATTTTACTTGGGCTCTGACCCATGTAAAAAATATTTTCGAAAACATTTTAGGTGTCCATCCATAGAGACACCCAGCTTGTGGATTCTATCTAGGGATGCGTAGCTGCAGCTGGCGTGGAAGTTGCAGGACTTTACTACAGACGCTTCGTTCATTTATTCCTAGTACAAGAACTTTATTCAGTATTCATTTGAGCTTGTCACCCTCAGATTTAGTATTCCAGTTTATCAATTAGACCTTATGTATCTAGTTTATTATTTCAGTTTATTATTTGGTTTTATTGTTGAACTGATAGTTGATTCAGTCTTCTTTATTTATATTATTATCTCAGTTGGATTCTGTTATCTGTTGGTGTTGATAGTTTAATTATTATTTATTTTTGTATGTTGTTAATGAATGGTAGATAAAATTTGGCATTGGTTTATTAAATTACTAGGTGGTTAGTAACTTTGAAAATGCTTCTGACAATGATGCTCAGAATGAGCCATATGAGACCAAAGTTTTATTTTAGTAGAGGGCTGGCCACCCGGTATTTTAATAGGCGGGGTGTCATAGATGGTATCAGAGCATCAGGTTTTCGTGTCTACAGGATCTGTGTGACTTTTTACATTTCGGCGTAGAGTTCTTTGATATAGAGCCTTATTATAGGATTATTGTATTCCTCTACATATGTGACTTATGTTCTCCTTCTATTAAGTATATTTGATGAGATTAATATACGAATTCGATTGGGCTTCGTACGCCGAACAATTTTCGACGACTAGCGAGGGTCGTTAGAAGGATTACAGGAGGAGAGGCTCAACAGAAGCCATAGAATATTCTGGGAACGGTGACCGCAATAAAAAGTCACCATGGTTATTGTTCAGGCAAATGGTGTTGGGATAATCACTAGGGCATAGTAGTTTCCCTAAGCACTGTCATAGAAAGCGGTGGTGCGAATTCAGACTCACCTAGCGTAGTCAGTAAAGGTGGGGGACTCAGAGTAACACTTCTGTAGAGATATCCGTAAGGATTTGGGGAAGAGGGGGATTATGAAGGGTCAATGGAAGGAGATAATCCAAAGGCAATTGTGTATAGGGTCCAAAGGCAGTTGTGTAGGGTGGAGTGCAGTGGCACCCATAATTAAATTTTTGCTAAAATTTTGGCTCATAGGAGCGGCGTTATAGTGATAGGATTCAGCACCATAACCATGGAGAGATGCCATGAATAACGAGGAATTTGGGGTGCGTTTTGATTGCAAATCCTCTCATGAGATGTTTAAACAAAGAGGCAAAGGTTATTTCAATACTTGTTTCACATGGGCCGTAATATGGTCGGTCATGAAAGGAAGTTCATGTATTTAGCAAACTTCATACCCGATGAGGTGGATACGGAGAATAAAAAAGGTCTTTAAGATTAATAATGGACTCATGGGTAGAATATACAAGCATGGATGGAAAATATGGCTACAACGACTAGTACCATTGTCGTCAATGTCGTACGTTTACAAATTGATATCAACACTTTCATAAAAAGCGAGTCAAGAGAGCTGAAGAATCTAATCGAAGGGCAAGACTTGATTTAATGGTGCTAGTAAGTCACCACGGGAGGGGATAACCAGTAGATGACCCATTTTAATGATCAATACAATAGAATTCCTACCAGGTGATGATGGATTTAGTCAGGGTCGTCAAGGCTAGCAACGAGTCCCATAAGGCCAGCAGAGCCAAAGGGACAATGGTGGTAGCAAACGGGATCAAGACTCCCAGGTTTACAAAAAGGACAACCCCGACATGGCCAATAAGGCCAGAGAAAGGGGAATGACACAGATAGGTGTCTTATATGTAAAGTGTATGAATATATGTGTGGATCTTATCTATAAAAAGTTAGGGGATATGAGTGGGATGCACAATAGGGGCGATAGTTATAAGAAACTTTTGGTTCGGTTAGGGCGAGACTGTTATGTCCAGAAAATATTTGAACCACCAGCACTATTTATGATTGAATGTATGAGTTTTATCCGAAGGTGAATGGGGGATTATTTTATGTGATATGAGCGAGTCACAGTAGTTCGTTAGCACTAGATTCGCGCATGAAACGAATTTAGTAGAACTATCGTTAATAGTATTATAGTTGTATATTTACCGTTGTGGGGCTCCCTTTAGTACCATCTGTAGGAGAACGGGTGTAGACACTGAGAGGATACATTTTACAAGATTAGTTAGTTTTGAGAAGTGATATGTGATGCATGATTATATTCTGGGTACGAATTGGTAAGCGATGGTGGGCAATTAGAGTAAGACTATCGTGTTCGTTGTTCTGGGGTAATATGTATATTTTTGTGATGTTTTACTTCAAAGAGGGTCTAGCTCACGATGATATTTTTATGAAGTAGACTTCAGAGAGTACAGTTGTTTAGTTGTATTGGATTTCGGTGCGTAGGGGTTTTTACTGATGTGATTCGGGGTATGTTTCATCTACCCTGGAGCGGTGAGATTTAACTCATTATTAACTTAGTGCTGAGGACTTAGTGATATGGCGAGCGCAGTATTATATGACTCCCTTAGAGAGGCGGGAGTTGATGGTTAGACTTATGAGTAAAGGGATAGGGTTTTGGGTTTATCGGTTATATGCTTTGGACCTACGAAATCGATGACCCACAATGCTAAGGGATAGTGCATTGGGAAATCTTAATAAACGTCGGGAGTGGAGAGATGTTGTTGGATGCTAGGGCATCGTTTTTTTAAATGTCAATTGCTAAACGTGTAGAGAAAACACTTTAAGCTGAGAGCTATTACGATATATGTCTAGTGGAGCCGCAAAAACTTTTCCACCACAAGTTAATGGGTGGGGCAATATTGAGAAGAATTAAATTAAAATTTATGGGGTAATCGAGAATACCCGTATGATATAGCCACGCCTCGAGTGCGGGGCTGAATTTGAGATAAGTATGTTACGTACGAGATATTAGTGATAACTATGCTGGGATGCTTAGGCTATAGGGTGTATGGGCACCCTGGTTAGTTTGATTTTCAGAATCATCCAGGATAAAGGAATGTGAAAATAAACATGTTAATATATGCCTGTGGGCATTTAGGAACATACGTGAAAAGGTATGATGGACTGAAATCCATTTGAGAAAGGAGGTAGTCCGACTATATGCATATCAAGGAGAGCTATCACAACCATGGTGAGCTAAAAGGCAGTGGAGGGACATGTAAAAAGATATCCCTGGACAAGGGAGAACCCCATAATTTTGGGAAAGTGGAGCAGAGTCTCACTTAGTAAAATATTCAGAGTGGGTTACGCACAAATAAGATGTTGATCACAACCAGGCAAAAAAGTGCCTAAGGAATGCACAAATTTGGGAGCAAATACAAATGCAATGGTTTTTGGTATATTTCAGAAAAGGGGAGTAAGATGTTCCACGAGATGTGAATCGTTGAACATGGGGATTGGTGTTAGACGAGGCATAGTGAAGTTGTCTCTGGTTACACCATTTAGGGATGGAAAGAGGTTAACCAAAAATTTTCTAATATTGATTTTCCCAGTGACGATATTGATGCGTAGATTTGTAAAATTCATATTTGGGTTATTATAAATCATGAAGAGGTCGGGGTTTCCTTCGGAATATGGAATGGACTAACCAGAATGGAATAATTGTTCTTTGGGGGTAGATTATACTATTGAGAAGTATGTCCAACATTTCATTTGAAAGAAGAAGTGATCTGGTTCAAGGTGTCGTCCAATATTATTGTGAATTAGGACGAGAACTTTCAGTCCCACCTCTTATAGGGAGTGTCAGGAGGTGATAGGGATAAAGTTACATTTTGTGTTAGACGTGTCACCCATAATTCGATGGGTAGACGAGAAGCGACTAGGTTGTAGGAGAAATCGAGAAATACATGTTCTATATTCGTGGGTAATTGGGAGTATTAATTACCATTGGTAAAGCTACGCGTGATAACTTGTAGCCGTTTGTTATCTGTACGATGATTTTAAGGCTATATGGAAATTTTGGCATCTATATTTCGTTTGGTTAAGAGTGGGGAATAACAAACTTCTCGGACTCAATATGATTTATGGTCCTTCGGCAAGGATTGAGTTAATCTACATCAGTTTCGTGCAGTTCGGGAATGTAGTGAGAGTTACATCACCATGAATCGAATTTTTGGAGGCTGATATAAGTGGTCAAGGATTGTTGCAAGTCCTTACCTTTGAAAGGGAAAGTCATGAGGTTCGGCAAGAAAAGGAAGCTCGCACCGAGGAATGTGGGACACTTTCTAATCATTGAGAGGGTAGAACCATTTGCGTATAGGCCGGGCCTACACGAGCATCCGAAACGAATTCACGACGTGTTTCACGTGCCATCGCTAAAAAAGTACCGGAGGAGCAAGAGGGCCTTTTGGCACGTTCCATTAGAGGAGATCAATTTACAACCAGATTTCTCTTATGAGGATAAAACAGTGTCAATACTTGATCGTAGTGAGAGTAAGCTGCAGTCTAAGATGGTACCTTTGGTTCGAGTTCAGTGGGGGGCACCATAATGTTGATGTGTCAACATGGGAGCGGGAGGAGGATATGAGAGAGCAGTATCCAGAATTATTCATCGCAGGTACATCATAATTTCGGGGACGAAATTCCTTTGTGTGTGTGTGGGGTGGGGGGGGGGGGGGGGGGGAGTATGTAACACCCCATATATTTTGAGTATTTTTTATTTAATTAATTCGGGTAATTTTAAATTATAAGTGTGTCGTAATTTAATTGAATTAGTTATTACGTATTGATTAAAATATTAATCGAGAGAGTTAATTGTTAATATTTATGAAATAAAATTACTAAATGAATGGTAAGTTATTAATTTTACGTCCTAGCGAGTGATAGTGACGTGGCGGTATTTTATCTTAACCGGGAGTCGGTATAGACTATTTGGGTATGAGACATGAATTTGTTGTAGAGTGACTCATATGATGATTTTAAGGTCACGATTGATTTTGGATGGGTCAAGATAGTTGGAATAGTGTACCCAAAGGTAGTAATTGGGTCTCGAGGCCTTTTTTAGACATAATCGGGCCCATACGGGGGTGTTCGGGTCATTTGGGCTTGGCCCATAAGCCTAATTTCGGGATTAAAAATTTTAAACCTAAATTATAGAGTTAATGGTAGCCATAAATCAAATAGAAAACCCTAAATCTGTAGATAAGAAAGGTGGAAGGAAGCGAGGAGCTTCTGGGAGTTAATTTGAAGAGGGATATGTGCTTGTGTCAAATTCATCCTCTTCATCACAGGAATCAGACTCTACGAATCTAATCAGGCAAGTGGTTAACTTGCTTTCAATCTAAATTGCAGTATCTCGATTCATATCATAGAGGATGTAAACCAAAATCCATTTTTGGGTGGGTTATCACATGAAAAGTGGGTTTTCTGAATTGGGCAGCTTATGTACAATAAAGGTTCAATTGGTATTGGAATATGATTCAATGATGTTGGAATTAGAATTATGTTATAAACCCCGTAGCCCATGTGGATTAATTCAGATTTATAGAGTCAAAATTTAGTAAACGATCATTTGAAACCGTTGAAAACCCAATTCAAGATTTAATAGTTTTTTATGAGAATCCATGATATTTATAGGTTGAATCCATGATTTGAACTTGTTCAGGAGAGGGGTTAAATGTTAGGAATGCTCGGGTAATCTTTTGTGTTGAGAATAAGGACCTTGGATGAAAAATAATGACAGAACAGGGGCCACAGAGAAGACTTGCTCGCAGCGAATCGATTCATAATAAGGCCGAATCAATTCGGTTGCCCAAAAATGGGGAAAGTTTTTGTGTTGTGCATCAGATTCACGATTGATTGATGGGGGTACTTTTGTGTTATTTTTAAAATATAGGGAGGGACCTATTTAATTCCAATAGGCTACAGTAAATAAGTTGTTTAGCCTAATTGTGAGAAATCAAAGGCTAGGACCTTTTGGACATATTATGAAATTGTGAGAATTTCGGATACCGAGATGGAACTTCGGATAGAGTGAGTAAACCCAAATTGTGAACCAGTATGATAAAGATAAATTAGAGTCGGTTAAATAGACTCAAATATTTTTTTAGCTAGTGCTACGTGAGTTAGGCACGGGTTAGTCGGGTTCAATTTAATAATATATATATATATATATATGTTTGTGTGATTATTATATATATCCATGTGAATGATATTTATAGGAATACATAACCCTCTAGTGATATCATAGGAGGTTGCGCTATGTGGGTGAATCCCTTGGCTAATGAATGCAGGGAGAGTATAGTCCCCAGGTCATATCGCCTGATATTTTATCATGTCATTTAATTTTTCGAGCTGAGACATTTTTGTGTATGATTCAGTCTCACTCTTAGGGGAATATAACCGCCTCCACTATGTTTGTGATAGTTTTACCCAAGCTCATGAGTGAGTTCGACTTGAGGTAACCATGTTAGAGTGACAATGCCTGGGATCAGTGTTCTAAAAAACGCGCCTAGGCGCGAGGCTTTTTAGATACGCCAAGTTTTGGCCCTAGGCGTGGATCAAGACGTGGTCAACGATGGTCAACGTTTTTTGGGGTAAGGCGTGAAAAAACGTGCATTTTTTGGGGGTAAAGCGTGAAAAAACGCGAGTTTTTTAGAAGTAAGGCGTGAAAAAACGCAATTTTTTTTTATTTTAAAAAAATGTATTTTAATTTACAAATATTTAGACATATTTTTAAGGTATGTACCATTTTAGTATTTTTAATAGCCTTGTCATAGTCAAAAAAAATTAAAATATATTAAAAAAGGCCTAAACGCCTTTTCACGCCTTATTACGCCTAAGGCCCGCCTAGGCTTCTAAGGCTTAAGGCTTGGCCTCCACGCCTCGGTCACGCCCCTCGTTTTTTAGAACCTTGCCTGGGATATGATAATATTTTAGAGAAAGCATCCGGTGAGTTATTACTCGGGAATGGATAGTTATTATACGCGACATATGTGTGAATGTTGTAGTATACTAGTACGTATATAATATGAGTAGATAATTATATATGGGATTAATACATAAACGTGATTGTATTTCTTATATAACTAGTGTGAAAGTTATACAATTAAAAAAGGGTTTCCTATATAACTAGTGTGAATGTTATATGACTTAATATAGTTGAACTGAGTAATAAGTTAATGAGCAGATAACTTAATAATCAAATTAAGAATACTCGGGTTAGAGTAATGTGACATAAAGAGGTATAATAAGGCTAGTTAGGTGGGGTAGCATAACTAGTGAGGTTATAAGGCAAGCGTTAATTGTGCACATTAGATGATGGATGAGTTATACCTCAAGAGAGTGAGACACTAGCTTAAATATGAAAAGTGTGTATGCATATTTAATTAATTAAAATTTAACTGTTTGCTAAATATTTTCAAAATGTTTTACTGGGTCTTTGACTCGTGTAAAAAATCTTTTCCAAAACATTCTAGGTGCCTATCCATAGGGATGCCCACCTTGAGGATTATATCCAAGGATGCGTAGCTGCAACTCGTGTGGAAGTTGCAGGACTTTACCATAGACGCTTCGTTCATTTATTCCTAGTGTAGGAACTTTATTCAGTATTCATTTGGGCATGTCGCCATCAGATTTAGTATGTTAGTTTATTCATTAGACCTTGTGTATCCAGTTTATTATTTCAGTTTATTGTTGGATTTTATTGTTGAACCGTCAGTTGATTCAGTCTTCTTTATTCATATTATTTGTCTATGTTGGATTCAGTTATATGTTGGCGTGGATGGTTTAATTATTATTTATTTCTACATGTTGTTAATTAATGTAAGATAAAATTTGGCAGTGGTCTATTAAATTACTAGGTGGTTAGTAACTTTAAAAATGCTTTCGACGGTGATGCTAAGAATGAGCCATATGGGACAACGTTTTATTTTAGCAGAGGGCTGGTCACCCGATAGTTTAATAAGCAGGGTGTCACACATAATTGATTTGTTTTATAAAATGTGGAGAGATACCAAAAATGACAAGATGGAAAGAGAAATATTTTGATTGGTTAGTTTTACTTTTTATAGTGTAAAAGAGAGACTCCACATTTAGAAGGCCTACTTCACGTTGTGAATATTAAATAATGATGTATCAATTCCACATTCATTCTAGAAAGTTGTATTAGAGAACTCTTTTATAGTTTGTAGTATATTAATAATACGTGACACCTCATATTCTCTCACTCCACGTTAGAATTGGAGATATCTAATGCCCATGAATCTTAAGGTTTATATAAAACTAGCATGTAACCCGCGCGATGCGAGGCCGCATTTTAACTGTATTCTAAAATCAACTTTTATAAAAATTCGGGAATCACGAAAACTGATATGAACTAAACAAATTTTAAAAAAATCCAAAAATAATATTTTTCATTGAATTTCGAAATAATGGAAAATTATGAAGGATATTCTTAAAAAATTTAAAAATCTTGAAAAATAGAAAACAAATATTGATCTTTTAAAAAAATCTGGAAAGAATAGGAAATTATTTGGAAATTACAAAAAAAATAATTTGAAAATCTGGAAATTATTGAAAAAAAACTCTTAAGAAATTCTGGAAATAATAGAAAAACATTTAATGAGTTTGAACATTATTGAAAAAAGTGTTACAAATTATTGAACATTGTAGAATTTTTTTTAGAAGTCTTACTAATATTCACTGTTCTAAAAACCCGCCTAGGCTTAAGGCTTGAGAGAAACGCCTCGCCATAAGTTTTTTACGCCTTATTCTTGGTAAAACCCTTAAGGCGCACTTTTTTCTAAAAACAACAATGCTTTAGTGAAACGATATCACATTTTAAAGAATTTTTTTACTAACCTGACCATTATTTCATCCAAAAGAATCCAATAGTATTTTAATTTGCATATATTCGGACATATTTTTATAATATGTACAATTTTAGTATTTTAATAGCTTTGTTATGGTTTAAAAATATTAAAATATATTAAGAAGGCCTAAACGCCTTTTTACGCCAAGGCCCGCCTAGGCGTCTAAGGCTTAAGGCTTGGCCTCCACGCCTCGACCACGCCCCGCGTTTTTTAGAACCTTGCTAATATTGAATAAATTTTTTTAAAAAAGTGTAAATTGACAAAAATAATTCCAAACTTGATTAAAAAACAACAAAAAAATTCCTCGGTATACACAAAAATCCAATAAAAAAAGATTTCCACATAAAAATTCCATCCATGATAAAAAAACATGAAAAAAATTTCCAGCAAAAAAATGAAATTTCTACAAAATAAAATGGTTTCCATTAAAAAAAACTCCAACATTGATAAAAAAAAATAATAGCAAAAATAAATTCCAAAAATAAAGGTTCAAGTGGTAGCTTCTATATCTCAGAAGTGTAATGTCATTCTAACACAACAAATAACAATCCAGAATGCGTAATAGTTTACTCTTTTCAATATATGTTTATTGAAAAACACATTAAATTTCCCTCATTGTTAGAAATATTATTATAAATTCCATTGAGATGTAAAACCAATTAACTCGATTCAGCGCAACATGAATCTTTTTGTCATCTCTTACTGTGGTACCATTCAATTCCAAAACCCATATTAAAACACAAAATCAGACCTAACAATCTATATTATATTATTAGAGAGAAATAAATGAAAATAAATGAAATTAACAAACATCTAAATTGATCAAATTCCACGTCTTCTTTTTTTGTGACAAAATGATGAAAGGTTGTTATTATCAAGAGGAAAACCAGATCCGCTATACAAACTCTCTGCTCGTTATCGTCATGTGAGTCCTCAGAAGAAGCTTTGATTTTCGTATGCCACCGATGGACTCCATTTCTCTTACACATTGCTCTTTGATTGTATGAAGCCACCATTTGTTGATTACCAGGAGTAAAAATGTACCAATCTTCTTTGATTTGTTCCTATGAAGTTTTGGGTGATGATTCCACTCGGATGCATCGTTGTTCGCAGAGAAAAATCCAAGGCCTCCACCATCCATTGGTGAGTATAACCTTGTTGAAACCTGAAGTAATGAGGAAGCATCAAAAGAATCGTGGAATCCTCTCTCATCTCCAACAACAAACCCATTTAATTTTTTCCCCAAAGCACGAAGACCATCGTGATAACTTGGGACAGCATGGCAGTGGCCGAAAACTAAAAATCCCCTATGTGGCATATGTTTCAAACACTTGTTGAGGGCTTCCAAACCTCTCGGCTTCAAACAGAGAGCAAACATGGCTGGTTTCTCGGTGGATTTGGTCAGTGATTGCCATTCTATTTGGAGATGGATACAGACAGAGGGTAATAAGAAGAACAAGATAAGAAAACGGAATGAGGAGATTGAGCCATTTTTTAATTTATAAGATCTCACAACACTTCAAGGGTTTCAAAATTTTAACCGATTTAATTATTATAACTTTATAGTTGGAAAATCAATCACATTCGGCTCTCTTGGATGTTACATCTCCAAACTCGAGATAAGCTAAATGGATAAATTAAAGTCTCTGTCATAAATGCTAATACTACTCAAATAGAATTATAATATAGATTTAATTACTATAACTTTATAGTTGGAAAATGAATCACATTCAACTCTATTGGACGTTACATCTCCAAACTCGAGATAAGCTAAATGGATAAATTAAAGTCTCTGTCATAAATGCTAACACTACTCAAATAGATTATAACTAGCATGTAACCCGCCCGATGCGCGAGCGTACTACAATATTTGTTAAAAATAAAACAAAAAATTAAAATACTTAAATAAAGAACTAACTATAAAAGTAACATGACATATTAAGATATTTGTTGGGGTTAGTAAATTACAAACTTTAAACCCATAGTAAACAATCCTAACCATTACGATAGTTAAAAATCTAAATGTTATAATTAAATATACAAAAACGACCCATAAAATTAAGAGCGATTATGAAATAAAAATATGAAAACAATGACTTTTTAGATCATGCTAGCAAATAGAAAACTCGCTATGAACCATCCAATCCCATATGATAAAACTTAAAATGTTTATATAATTATTACATAGTGAGGAAAATCAAAGTAAAATAAATAATATGCATATACATTACAAGGTTCTAGTAAATATCAAGGTTTACATCAATATTTCCTTACCAAACTTATCAAATACTATTAGAAAATATAATTCAATAATTAAAAAGCACAAACACTAAGGAACATACATAAATATAACACAATAGTTAAAAAAAACATTAATTTTCAAATCCATCCTCTTTGCATTAAATAATATTAGGGAATTTATAATGCAACTGTTTTCATTATAAAGTTCACAAACATTGTATCGAGCAGGTTGAGTGCACCCCAACTTAAAATCGAAATTATATAGAACGATAGAGAACTCACCAAATTTATTAGAAAGTAATGTGATTGGTGAGTCTCAAATACATTCTACACATATTAGAATACAAAATCTTTATTGGAACATGCCTCATCTTTCAAAAGTAGAAAACTCAATAACATCATCTAAATCTCCATGGTAAAAATCAATAGCATCATATAAAGAAAACTAAATTCCAATGCAGGGAAATCCAATGTTGTATCACTTCCCTGTAGAACCAAAAATGCTCACCACATTCTTATCATAAACATTAAAGAGATGAGAATTCAAAAAAAAAATGAAAACAGAACATTGAACAAATAAAAAAATCGGTTGACTTAATTATCTAAGAATCATATGATAATAAACTCTATATCCCTTAAATCTATAGGATTATTCTTTAAAATTACCCTTAACCGATGGTAATCAACTTTCGATTGCGGAGAATATGAAGATGTGGAAAAATAAAAATATACAATATGACACTAATATATATTCAAGAATGTAATTACCCTAATGCTGGAGGTCCCGTCTCAATAGCTGACTCACCGAATAAGAATATGTTTTGTTATTGGGTCGTCAATCTGGCCAATAAGTATGAATCGATTTTCACTGATCTTCTTCACCGAATAAGAATCGATTGTTGGATGGAGATATGTGTGCACATGTGGAGAGAATATGGAGGGTCTGTGACAGTAATGACCCATGTGGAGAGAGAGAAAATGTCATAAGGGAGAATGACGTTTAAGAAGTTTTATAAGTAAGGGGAAGGAAACAACTGCTTAGATTCCCACTCTCTTCAGCTTCTTCTCGTTAGAAACAATTAAAGAAGAAAAGACCATTTACACCCAACCCAAATGAAACTGCTCCTGTGTGATAACTTGACATCATTAATGTCTATTTATACCTCTAATCTATAATATTAGAGGTATATAATAGATATAGATATAGATTTGATGGCTATTAGTTGTGTAATTTGAGGTTGCTTACAAACTATTTCGTTATGTAGTTAGGTTCCAAATGTATCATAAATATTTACAACACTTTTAGGTCTCAACGTCAATATAATTCAGACCCTAATTTATATTTCACACCACAAATGAGCTTTTTTGTAAATATAACCCAATATTTAATTGTTCCCGTCCATAATTTAACTAATTACTACATATAGAAATTTAGTAATCGATAAAATTTTCCATAATTCCATATTGCGTCAAACTTGAACTGAGATAAATATTCATAAACTATTGGCTTGAAAATTAAAAAAGAAGAAGGAAGTTAGAAAAGGAAAGGCAGCTCGTAAGTATACTCCTTCACTAATTAACCCAAGCTTTCATCACGGATCTCTAGCCTCAGTCTTCACCTTATCATCTACTTGCCGGCTTCTTTTATTTCCTTTTTTGTTGAAGTAAACTCCGAATTAGTTTGTGGTGGATCACCAGTGTTGACAGGTGGCCTGTCCGCTGTACAATTTCTTCACCACAAATAATGAAAATAAATAAATTTAGGAATATCTTTTATGCGATTATAAATTCTCTTAGTAGAGTAATTTTGTAGCAAGCATAAAAAAACGAAGATCAACTAGGCCTACATACCTTTTTCTTAAGGGGTTTGTAAATTTATGATATATTGAAAATATGATAACAAACATTTCATTTATAATTTTGATCTCTATTTTTTAATAAAGCTACTGGCACGGATCCATATCCGTAAAAAGGCAACCAATCACAGCATGCCACGTCAATCGATAATTTAAAAATAGGAACTAAAAATGAAAACAAAATATTTATTGTCCTATATCCATAACTAATATTATTATAAATCCTAAAAGTGCATAATCTATTTTATTAAATTCTAGGAAAATCTAAAGCTATATTTTTTTTAAAAGCACACGTGTACACTTGGGAAGAATCCTTTTTATTTTTACCTTTAATCCAATGGTGTTTTTGTAGTCATATAACCTCCCAAATTTTGAGAAGTTCTTGACAAACACTTGGTTAAGTAGTTTGGTTAACATGACAAGTATAGGTAAATAAAGCATCTACTTTAAAAGTGTTCTTCAAAGTTATATAAAAATATTAAGAAACTATCTAATTATGGGATAACTTCACAATCTCTATTAGCAAACTATTACTTTGAGAGAACATTTTTTTATAACTACGAACATTCATACGAACGAGTCATTTAAATTCGTGCGAGCTAAATAAGGAGGACGCTGTGTCAGAACCACCCTAACACATGTCCCGCTTCAAATTTGGCAACTATCTACTTGGAGGATTTCGAACTTGAGACCTTTGACCTAAATGAGCCGCTCCTTATCATTGAATCAATCAGGGTGAATACTTTGAGAAAGCATTCAAAGTTTACTCATAATCATTCTATTATGAAATAATCTACATATTTAGGAAAATTTCTATATATTTCGGGAAAAGCTTTCAAATTTTACATTTAATCGTACTATTTATCAACTGTATTGATTACTAAAATGAGAAACACGTGGAAACATTTACATGGTACATATATACCACTTATTATCACATTAGTATTGAATAAAACGCTTTAAAAGTTCGTTTGTTAATTAGATTAGACATCTTGTGTCTATTTTTTACTTTATGTGAAAAGATTCATGACCGTCGGATATTTGTATCCTTAATGTCGTATTTGAGACATTTGGACTTTACACACTATTTAGTAATTATTATTTGAATTTGATCTCCGTTTTATTTTTCTTTATACTTTTGCTACAATGATGATTCTTAGTGAATAAAAACGGATTGCACGATGAGAAAAAAAAAGTTCCACTAAAAGTTAAAAAACGATGACCCCATAATTTTTATGTATAAATTGGCAAATTGTATAATTAAAAAACTAGGGTTATAAACATATCCCTCCTTTTGATCCTTGATGTTCGAATTGTCTCAATGTCGTCCTTCACGTTACCAATTACGTCAATTTAGTCCAAAATTAGACAGGCCGTTTAAATCATTAACAGAGAGGTCCCATGTGCGCCTCACATGAGGGACGACATTGAGACAGAATCGAACATCAATGACCAAAGTGTACTACCCTCAAACTTGAGGGGAGGGATATATTTTTAATAAGATTTAAATAATATATGAGAGGTAAAAAAATAGAAAATATTTTGAATATTTGTACGCATGAAATATTAACACACATTGTCATATCATTGTTAGGTAGTGGGTCAACAATGTATATCATCTATACTACTAATAAGATTGTGTAATCCATTTTTTTCATTTGGACAATGTTGCTCATTAGTTTATCAGAGAGCCCTAAGCTACCATTGGAATCTCATAAACTTTCAGTTAAGAATTCATATTTATCTAGGATTCCTGATAAAAGTAAAAATTAGATCTATAACCATTATTACTGATTTTACACATGATAAATTAATTGTAACTTATTACATAATTATGGTCATATAGATTATCTACAATTATAATTGATGAAAAAACATTATGTATTCTAACTTTTATATAAATGTTGAAGTTAAAAAATATTTAGTAAGATTTATCACAATATTTTGTAAGATTTATTGATAATATTGTTAAACACTTATATAATAATAAATGATTTTATATATAGTTATAATTAAAGTATTTATTATCTATAAACTTTAATAAATTACACATAGATAAATTTTTGGCAATCCTTTCGCTTTAATATTTATTTTGTGAATTTTTTTAATTATTTGAATGTTCCATGTACGATTTTAATTTTTTTGAGAAATGAATAAAAGTGCCTAAATTAATTTAGGGTTAAAAACATATCCCTCTCCTCAAGTTTGAAAGTAGTATTACTTTCGTCTTTGATGTAATTTTGGGTCAAATTGATGCAATTGATAACTTGAGGGATGACATTGAGAAAATTCAAAATCAAGGATCGAAATAATATCACTTTCAAATTTGAGGGGAGGGATATGTTTTTAACCTTAAGGGTTCGTTTGGTTCGTGGTGAAATATTTTTCGCCGTGTTAAAAAATAATTCACCTAGGTAAAATTTGTGTTTGGTTGGACATTTAACATGATGAAATAAAATGAATATGATGAAAAGTGGGGTGAAATTTGCACCATTTTAAACCACGATAAAGTGAATAATTCAATAGATGAAAATAATGAAATTTATCTTATTGCCAAACTAACCTTTCTTATTTTCGCTCCAACTATCAGATCATACGATCATTACAAATTACTTACATAAAAACTATTACAAAACATTTTTTGCTAAAAATAACGTTTTCATAACTCTTTTAAAAATAATTATTTACAACTACTTAAAAAATGTTTTTTTATTGAAAATAACTATTAAAAAATTATTTCTAACAATTTTTTTTTAAAACAGTTGTAAAAATGTTATTTGTTTAAAAATTATTTTTCAAACAACTATCAAAACTTTATTTTTTTTTTTAAAGTCACAAAAATATTTTTGCATTAAAAATAACGCTTTTATAACAGTTTTAAAAATATTTTTTTTATAATTGTTTTAAAAATATTTTTTTATTGAAAATAACTGTTACAAAGTTATTTCTAAAAAAAATACTTTTTTAAAAACACTTATAAAAAATTTATTTGTTTAAAAATTATTTTTAAACCTGTTATTAAAATGTTATTTTTCAAAAAAGTTATAAAAATGTTTTTGTATTAAAAATAACGTTTTTATAACCGTTTTAACATATTTTTATAACTGTTTTTAAATTGTTTTTGAAAAAAAACTGTTGAAAAATTATTTCTAAAAAAATATTACTTAAAAAAACAGTTATAAAAATGTTATTCGTTTAAAAATTATTCTTAAAACAGTTATTAAAATGTTGTTTTTTTAAAAAAAATTAAATAGTTATAAAACCATTTTTGTATAAAACATAACGTTTACATAACCGTTTAAAAAACATTTTTTTGTAACTGTTTTAAAATTGTTTTTTTAGTGAAAATAACTGTTGAAAAATTATTTCTTAAAAAACAATATTTTTGAAAAAACAGTTATAAAGTTATTTGTTTAAAAATTATTTTTAATATAGTTATTAAAATGTTTTTTTAAATTAAAAAGGTATAAAAACGTTTTTGTATTAAAAATAACGTTCATATAACTGCTTCAATATTATTTTTTATAACGATTTTAAAAATGTTTTTATTTGAAAAAACTATTGAAAAATTGCTTCTATAAAACCGTTATTTTTTAAAAAAATTTATAAAAGTTATAAAAACGTTTTTGTATAAAAAATTACGTTTTTAACTTTTTTATTTTTCTTATAACCATTTTAAAAATGTTCTTTTTATTGAAAATAACTATTCAGAAATTATTTCTAAAAAAACCTTTTTTTCTAAAAGTAGTTATAAAATTGTTATTTTCTAAAAATTATTTTTGAAACTGTTATTAACACATTATTTTTTAAAGCAAGTTTTAAAAAATTAATAAAAATGTTTTTGTCTAAAAAATAACATTTTATAACTGTTTTAAAAATAATTTTTATAACTGTTTTTAAACAATTTTTTAATAGTTGTTTTAAAAATTTAAAAAGTTATAAGAACATTATTTAGAAAAATGTTTTTAAAACGGTTGTAAAAAAATTATTTTTAAAACTGATATAGAAACATTATTTTTTATACGAAAGTGTTTTTATAATTGTTTTTGAAATTATTTTTAAAACGGTTATAAAACATTATTTTTAATACATAAACGTTTTTATAATTGTTTAAAAAATAATTTTTAAGGCAATTATAAAAACGTTATAATTTTTTAAAAAATGGTTATAAAAATGTAGAGGAAATAATTGTTAAAAATAATGTGAAAAAGTTAAATATTACTTTACTCCTTTTTCATTATATTTGGACAATATTATGTTTGATTAGTGACTAATAAATGTGTTTAATTTGATTTTATCATGTTACAAATTTATAGAAATGTAATGTTCAAACATGATAATTGTGTGCGAGTCGGGTGGGGGGTATTTGTCAAATTTGAGTTTATGAGGTAAATATATATTAATTTATTTTTTATGGTCGTGACGCTTGTGTGATGAAAATCAAATAGTTAAATATAACTATTTTTGTGTGCACTTGAAGTATGGGAGTAATATGGCCGTTTTATTTTTTTACCATATTACTCTTGACCATCCAAACAATAAATGGTGAAAAAGTTAACATTTTCACTTTCACCTAGTGAAAACGCGACAATCCAAGCGGAGATGATGAAAATAAAATCACCAAACTAATAATTCATATTTTACTTCCAACACGACGAGAAACGTTTCACCACGAATCAAACGAACCCTAAAAAGTATCTGCATGATCTTATTCTGCATCTATATAACTAAAAATTAATCTTTATTGCGTGTATATACAAAGTAACCAAGTGAAAAATACACTTACCCGATCATAATCTTGATCTGATAGGGCTTGAAAGTGAGCATGAGAGGGAGACTCTTATTGAGGGTGAATCTTCCTATTAGAGCCATTGAGCAAATGAAGAACTAATCTCCCTCTTACTAATTTGCTCAACGGCCTAAGGAGTTTAAGGAATCTTGGGTGCTTTACTTGAGAGCCAAAGGTATATATTTATATATGGTCCACGTAAAACATGTATATATTTATATATGGTCCACCTAAAACATCATGCATGATTGTTACGTTTACCTTACAAACACGAAGGATTGTAAAGAAAGACTTATTGTTAGTTGTAAACTTTGAACAACGAATCCCTTCACATTTACTTATAGATAGCTGTAGTATTCTTTACCAAACGCGAACGCGGATATGATAATGGATTTTGACTTGGGACTCAACCGAACCGGTGGACTTGAGAAGAAGAAAGCATGTTTTACCCTCTATTGCACAAACATAGGTTAAACGATTTTTCTCGCTTTACCCAGATTTTTTTCAGTAACATATAAATGAATCTTTTTTTGGTACATACAACTAGCTTTTTATAATATATACTTGAATGTACGTTATATATACATGATTTTTTTTTTTCCACATATGATTTAGGGAGTTGTTATTTCCGGTCAAAAAATTCTTTCAAACATCACACCAAAAGTCAAATCAAATATTTTAGTTTAAAATAGCAAAAGTAGCTTACTTTTTTATTTTGGTAACATTACTATAATACCCATAATGAAAATAACAAATGACACAAAAAATATTTTTCACTTATATAAAAAAATAAAAAAACCTCTCACTTTTAAAACACCAAACCCACCACCACCAACATCATCACTTTATCCCTCACCTCACCTCACCTCACCTCTCCACCACCACCACCATCAAAAACCACCCTTTCATTACCCCCCCCCCCTCTCTCTCTCTATTTCTCTCTCCATTTTCTTTCTTCTCTTTCTCCCTTTCTCTATCTATCCACCACCACCGCCACTTTAACCTTATTTTTTTAAAAAAAACAAACATTTTAAATTTTATTAAATGAGTGTTTAGACTTAAATCAACGAAAATGAAAACTTAATGCCCTAATATACCCAAAAAAACTCAAAAATCGTAAACACGTCATTAATGGCCTCCTCTGCAACCACGGTGGGAAGTCACCATGAAAACTCCTTAATCATGGAGGCCGTCAACGTAGAAATGGGCTTTCCACGGTAGGAAGTAACCGTGGGCTTCCACAGTGGAAAGTCACAGTGTCAAGCCCATTTTCATGGTGACCAACCATCATGGTTAGGGGGTTTTCAAGGCGAGTTCCCACCATGGAAACTCATAGTGACTTCTTACTGTGAAAAGCTCATTCCTATGGTGATAGGCCACCGTGGTGGCATAGGAAACAATTTTTGGCGGATTTGCATGTTTTGGTATTTCTTCGGGTATGTTTAGATTTTTACTTTTCTATTTTTATTTTTTTTAAGTCTAAACACTTATTTAATATTATTTATGATGTTTTCTCTCTTAAAAGGAAGAAAAGTTGGGGGTTAACATGGTGGTGGTGAGGTTGGTTGTGTTAACTTTTGGATTAAAAAGTCAAGGAGAAGTAGTAGGGGTGGAGATATGGTATTGGAAGTAGGTCATGGCGGTTGTGGGAGGAGGTGATAAGGTCAAAGTCCGGGTTAGAGTTTGGTTTGGAGAGAGAATAAGAAGTTAGAGAAAAAGATAAGGAGAAATGAAGATAGATCAAAATCAACTTATATATGGTTTGACTACTTGTGGTGTAACTTACTTTCGTGTTTTGAATAAGATTTCAGTTACTTTGGGATGGTGAATAGATATTCGTGATTGGGAGAATTTTTTTGGTGAAATAACATCTCCTTATAGTTTAAACTTAGTTTCTTTTTTTGTAATGTGTAATATATATATATATATGCATTTTTGTAATTTAAACATGAATTTTTGTAATGTATTTTAAATTTTGGTAACTTATAAGTTTTTTTATAATATATACATGGATTTTTGTACATACACATAGTAGATTTGTGTATACCCTATGTGCGCACGATTTTCGGTACTTGATATATTGGCTTTTCTATTTAGTTTCTCATTTCACATCTCAAACCCTCAAAAGCACAAACCCTAGCCGATTTTCACACAAGATAAATGTTTCTCTATCCTTGATCATTTTTAAAGAGATTTGGAGATTGTATGATGATTTCTCACTTTCAAGCCCTAGTTTCTACTTGTTTTCATCTAGGTTTTACTCGTGTAAGTCATCATTCTCTTATTTTTTTTGTTGATTTACTTCTTTTACAGTATATCTAGGTTGAGTTCATCATTCTAGGTGTTTGATTTGAATTTGTGTTTGTCATTTTGGGGATTTTAAGTTCTTACACCTTAGTTCTTACCATATACTCTTTGGATGTGTTCTGATTCTTGTTGTGTGTTATTTTTTGGCCTACTCCCGACATTATGGGTAGAGGTAAAGTATATGCACACAAGAGAGTGTTGTCTCAACCCTCGAGTGGTCATAGAGAGACATCTCATTCAAGAAAGTCACCACCATTACCTCCCAACACATCTCGTTCTTATATGCAAGTCCTGAGATACTTTATTCCCATCATAGACTTTACCACCGATACATCTAGAATCAATTTTATGAGAGATGGTTCCTATCTCCATCCTAGCTTTATGTCTTAACCTGTGAGTACTAAGACAAAGGTTGATTTAAATTATTGTGAGGAGGGTTTGTATGTGGTTACTTTGATTGAGCATCTACATGGAACTAGGTTGCTTAGGCCACACTCGTCAGACAATGCCACACTTATTCGCGAGTTATATGGGAACATGCATTTGAAAACTACATACCCTATTATTATGAATTCTTTTGATATAGGGATATAGATTGTGTTGACCGGTGAGGTTCTATCTTCTCATCTCTTTATTGAGGGTCATATTGAAAATCTTGATTATGTACCTTTTACTGAAAGGGAGATTACCCATGATTAGGTTGCGTTGTTTCTAAATGATTATCGAACGAGATAGGTTAGGAATATTTTCCTTCAGGCTTCTATGAGGAAGAAATATTCCATACTTCATTTTCTAGTTATTTATAACTTAATGCATAATCATCGCTCACAAAATTTTCCCTTCACTATTGATAGGTTTATGTATGCTATTACTCACAATGAGTCGATTGATTACCACCATCTCATCATAGAGGTTGTGTGTAGAGCTTGTATCGATATTACATATAAGATTCTACCTTATAATCACTTGATTACCAAATACTTATATCCGTTTATGTGTTCTAAGACTCTAGACTGACTTTGGTGCCGCAATTTTAGTTCCTATCTCTAGCGTCAGTATATCCTGTTCCATCAAACAAACCTCACGTTGACTACCACCTCAGCTTATATATCCTGATGGATCTCTAGCACCAACAACATAACCTTCACCGTGTGCACATCAGGGTACGCGTGAGTACGTGGAGGCTCGGTTTGCTTTCATGATAGGAGAGCTTGATCGGATGTCTTCTCAAATGATGTGGTTATATGATCATTTCGATTATCGACTTAACCAGGTGGATCAAGAGTAGGCTATAAAAGATCACCAATAAAGCTTCACATCAGGTGATAGATAGAATCGAGTAGTTCTCACCTTAGTTTGATGGGATTGATTCTTTTTGGTAGGTAGGATATCCTCTTATAGGTATGCTATAATTGGGTCTATCCAACTAAGAGATTTTTTTATGAAGAAGACTTATTCGATAATCTTTGGTTTCACGATGCTTGGTTCGATAAGGTATTCCACCTCAATCGTTCTCTTCAAATCAGAGTTAACGGTTGGACCCAAAGTGGGCAAAACATCAGCATGGCTCTTATTTCCTTGAGGAAACCGTTGGGTATGAACTTTCTTAAACATGGCGACCATGTCCTAGGCGACCTGTAAGTATGCGACATGCATTCGTCTTTGATGTTACAATCTATTGATATTTTATTAGATCATCCTTTAGTTATATAAGATGTCAAAGTGACTTTCTTTAAGAGATAGGGCCTTCTTCAATTCGGTAATAAAGGCTACATATTCGCCTCATTTTTTGAGGCCTTAAAGCTAAATCTTATTCCTTTCTTGAGCATTATTTGTCCTGGAGTTATAAGGACAATTACCAATTCTGATAATTTTAATTTGGAAGCCCCGTCAAAATAGATCATCCATTTATTAGGTTGGTCAAGCCCTTCATCATTGACTTGATCGACATGTTCCTCTCCATCAGGCTCCTTCCCTCTCATGAACTCAATGATGAAATCTATTAAAACATTTCTTTAATTGAAGTTATTGGTTGATAGTGTATATCTAACATCCCGAGTTCCATTAGCCATTTAGACACCCGTTCAAAGAAGTCAACCTTTTTTAGGATATCCTTGAGCAGAAAGGAGGTGATAATTATGACTAAGTGCGCTTCAACTTTCATGAAGATATTATCAGAGAGTAAGTTATCTTATCCAAAGGGAGGTTGCATTTCTCAGCATCTAGTAGTGTTTTCTAACATAATAGATCTGGCTTGGTGCCCTTCCATTTCGTACATTAAGGTTGAGTTAACTTTTTGGTCAGACACCGCGAGATATAGATAAACTGGATCTCCCAAATTTGGGACTACGAGGAGGGGTGGACGACTTAAATAAAGATTGTTCTTCAAGTGCCTTTGAGCATTCTTCATTTTAGGTTAGGCCCCTCTCTTTCTTCAAGAGCTGAAAGAATGGTTGACTACTTCTCAGGGAATTTAAAGATGAAGCGGTTGAGCATTGCTAACATTCTGGTCAACTTTTGAACATCTCTATCTATATTTGGTGGCTAAACATTATTGATCTCCTCAATATGATCGGTGTTTGCCTTGATCCACCTTTGTCTAACTAGGTAGCCTAGGAACTTCCCAGACAACACTCCAAAAAAACACTTGCTTACGTTAAGCTTCATCCAATAGTCTCTTAGGGCCTCAAACTACTTCTCCAACACCTGCATATGATCGTCTTTATGCTTTATTTTCATGAGCATATAGTCTATATAGACCTTGATGGTGTCACCAAGCTAATGTTTGAACATCTTGGCGACCAATCGTTGGTAAGTTGATCATGCATTCTTGAACTTAAATGGCATGATTGTGTAGCAGTAAAAGCCAAGGGTGGTAATGAATGAAGTCTTCTCCTAGTCTGGACTTAACATAGGGATCTAATGATACCCATATTATGCATCCTAGAAGCTCACACGTTCATGAGTGTTGTAGCATCAACCAACTGGTCAATCTTTGGCAGAGGGAAGTTATCCTTGGGACACGCTTTGTTCAGGTCGATGAAGTCTATGCAAACTCTCCACTTTTCGTTACTCTTTTTTTATGATGACTGGGTTAGAGATCCACTTAGGTAATTAAACTTCTTTAATGGACCTTTCCTCTATAAGTTTTCCCACTTCTTCTTCCACTGTGTTTGTTTTTTAGGGGTTGTTTGGTGCACCTTTTTGTGTGATCAGTCAAAATATTGGGTCCACATGAAGTTTGTGGCAGATGACTTCAGGATCAATCCCAAGTATCTCATAAGGATGCCAAGTAAATACATATTGATTTCCTTTGAATAGACAAATCAAATCCTTCTTTTCTTGATCGTTAAGTGAGTTGTCAATAAAAAAATTCTTCTTCAAGTGTGAGTCGTCGAGCATGAATTCTTCCAATGGTTCCATGACTCTATCTATGGGTGTCACCCTTGTTTCTCCCACCTCATTATTTCATAATTTAGTTATTACTTGGACGGAGTAGCCCCATCCTTGATCTCCTCATCTTCCACCATATTTTCCTTCTTCTTTTCTTACTTAGGCCTGATGACATCGATAAAGCATTGTTGAGAAATGCCTTGGTTTCCCCTCCCATTATTTCCATTATCCCCCGATCGATAATGATTTCAACTTTTCATGATAAGTGAAGGGGTCAACCTTCATAGCGTGAATCCATCCTCGTCCCAGAATAGCATTATAGGGGAACTCAATGTCCACAACTGGAAACACGATTAACTTTAATATGTTTCCAATTCATACTAGTAATATCACTTTCCTAGAGGCATAATCTTCTTTCCAGCTGTAAGAGGGTAGTTTAGATAAGACGGAGTCGTAACCCCTTTTGGAGTACAATAATGATAAGTTAATCAAGAAACACCTTTAACTAAGTGGAACACACAATCGCAAATCTATAGAGATGAAATCAGGTTTAACTTGTAAGAACTCCTGTGTATAACTCAAGAAAATAATAAAGAAACCCACAAGTAACTTGTTTAGAGAGAGAGAAAAGTGAGCACCCTAGACACAACTTGGCAGGCAGCCAAACACACCAACCACCTTAAAGATATCTGTCAAGTATTAAAAGCTTCGTAATAAATGGCAATGGTGGGTAAGTGAACTCTGGTTTATAATAAATCTCTCTCTCTGATGTATATTTTTCTCTAGCAATAACTTCTGAACTCACAAAAAGAACATTCCTTCCTCAAAGGTGGTTGGGGCCCTTAAATAGACCCCACACCACTTCCGAGATGACTCAGTCATTCATAAATATGAAAGACACCCCTCATACTTTATATCACAAACATTAAATGTCTGATGTACTAGTTTGCTCCACGTCATAAACATTAAATGCCAAGACATGCCTTTTACCTAACCAATGTGTGTCAGGGGGTTGTTGTCACATAGGTGGCTCACCAACTGTCTGGAAGTCCCAAATACCATGGTGCTTTACTCGAGTGCAGATTTGACATTGTCTATCTGGCTAGTGACATCACATAAAATAGATGTGACATTAAGTAGAGGTTTGTTTAGTTCATAACTCAACGCCCGATGGAACTCAAGGCTTCCCAGTCCAAGGATCCACGGTCAAGGTCCTTTGGTGTTTTACCAGGTGTATCTAAGATGGTCAGATCAAGCCCCAATGGTGCCTCACTTCTCAATCCTCCAAACCAAGTCCCTCTAAAGTTCCCACGACGAGGTCGTTCGATAGAACATGAAATCTTTTCTAGGCCCTGCCAAGCCTGGTCTCTCGCGAGTACCGTTCGACCTCACAGTGAATGTCATTATAATTGTTACATCATTACAATCGTTATAGCTCGTGGTTCATATAAACAAAAGATACAACATTTCTAAGTAACGCAACAAAGCTAAAGTATGAGCTGCCATGCTGAGCCATCACGCTAAGTTGCCTCGCTTGAGCTGCCTCGCACTGTTGTTAATGGGGGGATTATCTCTAATCAAAAGATTACCTTCAAGCCCTCTCTACACCAGTAAAGCTGAATAGAGTGATGTTTGCTTCCTTCAAATATTTCATCTTAAGGTTGAACTTGTTCAATAATTTCAAGTACATGACCTCTGAAGAGCTCTCCTGGTCGAGTAGTAGCTTTTCCACCTCCCAGTTGGCAATTTTGAGAATGATTACTAGCGCATCGTAATACGGAGTTCTAACTCCGACCAAATCTTCCTCGGTAAAGATTATATGCTTGTCATTGAGGCACCTCATATATTTTTAAAAATTAGGTTGATCATGTATATTTATTAAATTTACACTGGTGGTTAAAACAATCATATATCATCCTGAGCTTGAAACAAGAATCAATGAATGATGATAAATCCAAATAAAGACTGATATGAGAAATTTTCAACTGTTGATATAGAAAAGGGTGACTAGGAAGGAAGATTAAGTGCTCATGTAGAGATGATAAGTCGGGTACACTTGAGCACCTGAAATAATGTGACGGTCCAAGCCCATCGCAATAAGATAATAGCTACGCTCTCAAGTAGAGAACTATCAATCATGAAAATAAATAACAATTCTACATTTATTAGATTATGGATATTTTCGACCCTTACCGGTGTAATTTTCTTTAAATTGTGTATTCAACAATCGTATTTCAAACTCCACCAGTTCCTATATAAGAAGAGACAACTAGTAAATATAATGTCTACAATATTATAACCAGGATGTATCCCAAATAACCATGCCATAAAGCGCGCGCGCGCGCACACACATATATAAACAGGGACTAGCCCCTATTTCTTTAGAGGTCACTAGTACATCAAATAACCCGTAATGCCATTTTTTAGTTCGCACAGACATAATAAACTCACACCGCTCTACCCTCACTCTGAACTAGCACACCCCCTCTTCCCTTACTCCATAATCGGCACACCCATTTCCCCACCTCCAATATATATATATATATATATATATATATATATAGTCTCCTGTAAGGACTCCTTCTCGTGTAGACCCCGGTACATATAATTTTTTTTTAAAGTAAAAAAATGAATTTTCGATGAAACTTCATGGATATGATGTCAACATCTAGAAGATCATCTCCAAATTTTTTTTTATCAAAAAATTCAATAAAAAAATCGTTGAGATGAGGTGATATGTAAAAAAAATGGTATAAATATTCATTTGCAACCGTTGAAATGTTGGATCGGAGCCAGCCACTTTATTGATTGAATTTTTTTATGAAACTTCATGAAAATGATCTTCTCGTTGTCGAGATCATATCCATGAAGTTTTATCAGGAAATTCAATCAAAAAGTTGGTAAGATGATCACCAACATTTCAACGGTTGAAAATACATATTTATACCATTTTTTACATATCACCTCATCTCAACGGATTTTTTATTGAATTTTTTGATGAAAAAAATTGGAGAGGATATTTTCACCATGGAGATCGTATCCATGAAGTTTCATCAAAAAATTCATTCTTTTACTATTTTTAAAAAAAATTATGTATTGGGGTATGCACCATAAAGACTCCTTATAGGAGGGGGCCTCTCTCTCTCTCTCTCTCTATATATATATATATATATATACACACACACACACACACACACACACCACAACTCGAGCCATGCAATACAATAAGACAATTATATCCAGACAATAGTGTTTATACTAATGACGTTCCGGAATTTTATTTCATCTTTTAATCATTTTTACCCACCCCTTATAAGTAAGGGCAATAACATATATGTTATACATGGAGACTAACATCAACATAAAAATTATTTTTTATTATTTAGAATAATATAATTCATGGGGCGTATGTTCTTTATCATGAGTTGGTTACCCATGCCAAAAATTCAATCCCAACAATCAATACTAACCAAACCCTTACCCTTATACCATTTCAAGGGATTATAATTCGTAATCATATATGGTAATATTCGATTCTTTAACATTAGGTATAATATGGAGAAGAGAGGAATGTAGAATTTCAATTAATACTTGAGTTTTATCCACATATATTTTCAACATATAAACCTTTATTTGGATCCCAATTTTCCATACTTAATTAGTGAGAATTCAACATATAATCCATCCCATATTTTCTACATTAGAATTACAAGGAATATCCTAATTTCATATCAAAAGAGTAATCTACAACATGTATTTCCAATTATGGGGAATTCCTAATTTGTTATGGGAAATTCTATACGAATAAACAATTCTCCAAATATCCAATTCTTACAAATTCATCTCACTAAACTAATCTAGTATCAAAATCCATGAATTGGGTTTATTTGTTTATTCATAAAAATCACAATTTTAGAGATGTGATCAATACAAGAATAACAACTAATTATTTATATCAAATTTTTTAATTTATAAATATATATTGAGGTAGAAATTATTATTTACATCATGAAAGGATAGAGTGGAAGTATTTTACCTTAAATGATGAATATAAATCCTAAGATTATAGAAGAAGGATGATAATAGAAGTCCATTTGAAAACTCTTGAAGTTGCTCCTTAATTAATGGAAAATATCTCCAAGTAGTGCAGAGTAAAACCCCTTTGAAAAATTGTTGAATTTACCGTCTAAAATCTCCTTAGAATTATATAAGTGTTGTCCTAAAATAATTTCCAAAATTTATAATTTGTTGGTTTGAAATGAGAGATGTATTTTTAGGGCAGAAACCATATAATTTGGTGGAATTTGGTTGTGGTTTGAGGGTTAGATTATGGGTTTAGGGGATAAAGAAGTAGGGTTGGTTTATAGTCACTGGAGGAGAAAATAGAAAGGAAAAGGAACAAATGACTATAGATAGTGCAGAGCCAGGAATTTATTCTTGGTGGGGAACAAGCCGATGAGGGGGGTTCAGGGGCAGTAACCACCGAAAAAAATTAGGGTTATTTTACGATTTTACAAATATTTAATTAATAATTTTTATTTTTAGACAATTATAACTCAAATAAAATAACATTGAATAAAATAACAACTCATTATTAAAAAAGAGATAAACATATCACAAATCCCTAAAAACAATAACTCAAATCCATTAAAGGAGATAAATATATTGCCAATACCTCAGTAGCTCCAATCTAATTAAAGAACAAATGTCCAATGTCAAAATCCTCCACCACAAATTGCAAATTTTTAAAATAAAAAAAATCATAACAAATAAACATTAATAGCAAAATTGGTAGAGGATATACCTTCAAAGAAAAATATACCCCTTAATCACTGATGGAGCTTGAGCAGAGGAGCATATCAGACTCGGAAAAAAAAGGCATGAAGTTACATAATTTCAATAGACAAACTGAACAGCCAACAACGATTAAACTTTGAGAATGAACAAACAAAGCCATTAATTTATAAAAAAAATAAAAGTGGAAAATGGAACTTAGTCTCATGTCCTGTGATAATAATCATCATCTCCGTCTCTTCCCCTTTCTCGTTAGTAAAAAACAGGGGTTAGGTTGGGGCTTTTTCTGAGTTGAGAGAAAAGTTTAGAGAGATGGAGGTGGGTTGGCAAAGGTAACGATGGATTGGGGATAACCGGATATCACATTTAGTATAATTTTTTTTTTGAAAGTCCCCCACCCAGTAACATACTCCTTCTGCCACTGACTATAGGTGAAAACATAAGGAAAAAGGGTCGCTTGCTTTATAATAAAAAAATAATTAAACTTGAGGCTAAACCCCACCTATCCACCATATATAGCCGCTATAGAGGTTTGCTGACCCCACTACAGCGATTGGGTCTGACCGAGTGGCCTCCCACCTTTTCTGCTAGTTTTAGTTGTTAAATCCAAGTTTCTAAAAAAACGCGGGGCGTGATCGAGGCGTGGAGGTCAAGCCTTAAGCCTTAGAAGTTTAGACGGATTTAAGCGTAAAAAGGCGTGAAAAGGCGTTTAGGCCTTCTTAATATATTTTAATATTTTTACACCATAACAAGGTTATTAAAATACTAAAATTATACATATCATAAAAATATGTCTGAATATATTAAAATTAAAATACTATTTGATTATTTTGGATGAGATAAGGGTCCGGTTAGTTAAAAAATTCTTTAAAAGGCGACATCGTTTCACTAAAGCATTGTTGTTTTTAGAAAAAAATGTCTCTTAAGAGTTTTACTAAGCATAAGGCATAAAAAACTTAAGGCGAGGCGTTTCTCCCAAGTCTTAAGCTTAGGCGTGCCTAGGGGGAGCCTAGGCGAATTTTTTAGAACAGTGGTTAAACCTAATACATTTCATTTTCTCTTTTTATTCTTTTCCCTCAATAACCTTTAACCGAGACCTTCTTCCAAGTAATACCTTAATTACTTTATTAGCCTTATCTTTCCACACTAATCCCTTTTATGTTTGAACATTACCTACCATAATCACTCAATAAAATCCTTAAATTAATTAAATTACAATTAAGCATAATACTTTATTATTTTATCAAATAAGGTCCATAGTTCCAATAAATTCCATTTTAACTTTAATGTTTCTTATAAAAATTTAGTTTTCACTTAAAATAATTATTCAAAATTCTCTAAATTCAAGTTTAATTCTTTTTATTTTTCCCAAAATTCTTAATTAATGATTTGTTTAATTAGTTAAATTCCTTTAAAATTACCGATTATTACAATCTTCCCCCTAACAAAAATAATTTTTTCCTCGAAATTCATAAATAACACCTCATATACCTGAGTTAAAATAATAACACCTCATATAACAGAGTCAAAATAATAACAAATCATATCCGTGAGTCAAAATAGATGTATAAACTGAAAGTATCCTTAAAATTTTGTTCTAAAGTTTAATTTCAATAATTTTGTTCTCCTAAATATCCTTGAAAGTAATAAGAGATGACGCTTCTTCCACCAAAGAAATACGTAAAGAATAATAATCCCCCATCTGAATACCTATCTTTAACAATATTTTGCAAGAGGGGTCTCCTTGATCCAAACCTTAAAACTAAAAATGCTTACACACTAGAAAATAATTTGAACACGTTGTGGTCAGATCCTCATCCACCCAATTATAAGTCTTGTTAAAGTCAAGATATAGGGTTAAGAACATTTTATTATCATATCTTTTTCAATCTAAAGTGGTAAAAATATTTATTTATTTTGTTATAAATGAGACATTTAAGACATATGTTGCTTGGTCTGAGGCAGGTTGTGTTTCGGCCAGATCGGATCGAAAAATGCCTCTTTGAAAAAAATTCTAATTTTTTCAAAAATAAAATAATTATTTCGATTTTCAATTCGATTTCTTCAAAAAAAAATTAAAAAAATCTAAATTCGAAAAAATCGACAAATCGGCAAAAATGAAAAAATTCACAAAACATACTAAAAATCCACAAATTTCAAAAAATTTAAAATTTTGAAAAAATAAATTTAGGATTTTTGATTACTCGAAATTCTCATTTTAAATAAACAAATAAAGGGGTTTAACCCAACATGTAGATACATAAGGATTTGACCCATTTTTTTTATTTATGTGGAGGTTAGGAGGAGAATCACCTTTTGTAGACCATTATTTTGGAATCCTCATTCTCTCCTAACCGATGTGGGATATGAAAAAGTTTTAAAAAATCGAAAAAATAAAAATTTGAAAAAAACATTAAAAAATCATATCGAAAAAATTGGAAAATCATAAATTCATAATTACTTCCGATTTTCGATCCGATTGTTTTGGGAAAAATTGACAAACTAAAATTTCATTCCAAATTCGGAATGAATCATATAAAAAAAATCAAAAGTTAAAAAAAAAAAACTAGTTTGAGGAGATCAAATCATGAAGTCAGGGTTTAAGTCTATTGGATAGGGCTTTAGAGATGAATGTATAAGTGATATCACAAAGGTTAATGAAATTAAATTTATTGAGAGATTCTAGGGTCGATACTTTGGAATAAACAATATATTTGCTCGGTTTAACTATTTGACAATGTACTTTCTATCATAGAAACCTCTTACATCCCTGCACACAGTGTTTCTAAAAGTTTTCCAGTATTTTTAAAAGAATGACTTTTATTACTTAACCCACTTTAATAATATCGTATTTTGATATAACCCCTCGAAAGATGAAAAATTATCCATAACCCTCCAAAACGTGATGGCAGTACTATCCGTTAAAGAACTCCATTAATCCGTATATTTTGGACAAAAATACCTTACTTTCATAGGTTATGTAAAAATACGATATTATTACAGGGGATTGAGTAAAAAATCTCATTTTAAAAATAAAAGGTGAACTTATTTTAAATGGGCGGTGTAAATTAGACTTGGTTGTTGGGTTTCTCTCTGCTCCAAAAAAGCCTTTAAGTAATATTATGGTTTTTCAAAGTTGATGTGGAACCTCCACCTCCACGTTGATAATGTTGTAGACATGGATAATTCACTATAGATACCTATATTGGCATAGGCAAATGTAGCTTATTTTAAATACATATGAACGCCCATCATGTTATAATTATAAACAATTTAAATCAAATATCTTTATTAGTGGTAAAACACATTATTTGTCGATTAATTATAGGATTATCAAAGGGCTTAGAATTACTTAAAGTCAGCATGTTCAGTAGCACAAATTTATGGTCCAATCATAATTGAATTTGAGCCATACCGAATCTCAGCACATATTAAAGCCCAAATGATTCGATGTGTCTAACTCGATTTATGTATGGATAAAATATGAGTTTTTTTTCTATTGATGACTAATATCTTTTTTTAGTTAACACTTTCAGTAGGCAACCTATACTTTAGTTACCACACTTGCATTTCTTATGTAAGTTATATTTTATACATGATTCCCAAAATCTTTTAACAATATGATAATCACGTCAATAGACATGTGAAAAGAGTAATTGTATTTACCTCCTTTCGACGCCATGGATTCAGTCTCACTGTTGAACGTCGTCGTCAAGTGTCGCCGGTGTGATCGCCTTCGCAATCCTTTAAGGGAGAATTTGGCTTCTCTCTCCTTGCATATAAACCTTTAGGTATATGTTTTAATTGGGATTTCTTGGATGCCCTTTTGATGGAGAAAAGGCATATATTTATAGGTGGAGAGAGGGCCAGAATTCCAAAGGTCAATTAATCTCAAACGTCCATCAAGGAAGAGATTTAATTGGAATTTTAACTCCTTTTATTCTTTAGTTCGTGTGGAATACGAACCACTTATACAGGATCTAACATGTATTCTTTATTAAAAACGGATTAATAAAGACCACATTTCGGGGAAGGAAATAAACCAAAGGTTAATTTAATAATTTCCTTACAGTCTCCCACTTGGTCGTTAGGTTAATCCATAAATATTTTTAATTTAGAATCATAAAGCGCGCATAAGATGTTAAATCCTTCAATCATTGCTTTTCATAAGTGTCTTGGTTATTCCAATAGTCAATGGGAGTCATGGAGGTCGCATATCATTATGTAACATGATTTCTTCCATGTGCTACATCATTGACAACCTTCTTAACTAGGCCATAATTAGGAGTTTGCTTAATGGTCCCATAATGTCTTGAAGCAGATAATTTTCTGTTATAATTCATCCAATAATAATGTGTACACAATGGAAAACAGAATATAATAGATGTAGAAATTTTATTAAGAGCTCAACAAATGTCAAATACAAGAATAATAATTTGCAGAAATAAATAACTAGGAACTATCTTCAAGACCCATTCTTTCAGTATGTCTCTGAAATGTCTTTGGAGGTAGTCCTTCTGTAAAAATATCTGCAACCATGAGATGAGTGCCTGTGTGTTCAATGACAACATTTTCTCTTCTAACATCTTGCTTCAGTGAGAGATATTTAAGACCCATGTGTTTGGATCCCTTAAATATCCTATCATGCTTGGAGAAAAATATTAATATGTCATCAACATACAGTACCAAAAAATTTGAACTTACTCCCACTGATCTTGAGATATATACATGGATCGATAATGTTTTGTTTCAAATCGAAGTTCGTAATGATTTTATTAAACTTTAAATACCATTGCCTCAAATCTTGTTTCAGTCCATATAGTGGCCTTCGATTATGAAGTCTCCAGGTTGACGCATATATATAGACTTTTTCTTGTAAGTCTCCATTGAGAAACGCTTTAAAACTTTAATTAATACATAATAAGATTTGAATATTTTACGACATTAAAATAAGATGCTCCTGTGGGTAGTCATCACATATTTCAACTTAATACCATTAATGGTTGTAATATTCAACATACATAATTGAGTGATGTTATTGAATTAGGTATTTGTGGATATCCTTGGTTCAAACATGTACAAACACTCCTTAATTGTGTATTCAACATATGATTATAGTATACCTATGGAAAACTAATTGATATATGTTAAATAAACAAAGTTAAACATTATAATGGTAATAAATGGCTAATTTGGAACTTATAAGCATTCCTTAATTATTTATTCAACATATGATTATAGTATACATGTGGGCAACTAACTGATATATGTTAAATAAACAAATTTAAACATCATAATGGCAATAAATGACTAATAATAAGTATCACCCTGTTGATACCTAACTTTAATAATGTAATTGCATTCATTTAATAAATTAATATGAATACTTATGCATATTTTATCATAAAATTCCAAAAGTCGTAAAATTACATAATTGTAAAATTCATGAATAGCAAAAGGTGTATATTCTAGAATTTTATAAGTCTAGAATCCTAAAAGCTTAGAATTTAAAAAAATCATTTGTTGATTTAACACATGATTATAGTATACATGTGGGAAGCTAATTGATATGTGTTAAATAAGCAGATTCAAATTTCGAGAATTTGAAAAGATATAATTTCTAGAATTCCAAAAGTTTATAAAATTTTGAAAATTGCAAAAAATGCATAATTTAAAAAATTCTAAAATTTATGGTAGCATGAATTTCAAAAGTCATGGTAGCATGAATTCTAATAGTTGGTAGCATGAATTCCAAAAGTCATAATATATGGAATTCTAATAGACATAATAGCATGAATTCTAATAGTCATAATAGTAAGAATTATAATAGACATAATTCTAAAAGACATAATAACAGGAATTCTAATAGACATAATTCTATTAGACATGAATTCTAATAGTTATAATAGCTGTAATTCGAATAGACATAACTCTTTTAGACATGAATTTATAGACATAATAGCTGGAATTCAAATAGACATAATTCTTTTAGACATAATTCTAAAAGACATGAATTATAATAGACATAATAGCTGGAATTCTAATAGAAATTATTCTATTAGACATGAATTCTAATCATCATAATAATTTTAAGAGTCATGAATACTAAAATCATAAGAATTCTAAGAGTCATGAATACTAAAGTCATAAGAATTCTAAGAGACATGAATAAGAATTCTAAAAGTCATGAATACTAAAAGTCATAAGAATTCTAAGAGACATAAATAAGAAGTCTAAGAGTCATGAATACTAAAAGTCATAAGAATGCTAAGAGACATGAATAAGAATTCTAAGAGTTATGAATACTAATAGTCATGAGAATTCTAAGAGACATAAATAAGAATTCTAAGAGTCATAAGAATTCTAAGAGGCATGAATAAGAATTCTAAGAGTCATGAATACTAATAGTCATAATTTTCAGCAAGTGGCCAAGCCATAATTTTCAATATATATATATATATATATGTAGTGATTTATACCATAAAATATGGAAAAATAGGTTATTTTTCCCCAAATGGAATTTTTTTTAGTTATCATTACAATAACATAAATCATATTTTGAGGATCACTCTCCAATTTTCGGAATTGTAAAATCAAAATTTAAACGAGAGTTATAAGTGTTGACATTATTACCAAAAATAGCAAAAACGCATTTTTGAAGGTATAAACGGCGTCAAAACGCAAAACTGGGATGGGGCCGTTGTATTCAATGGGTTTTGTTTATTTCGACGTTTACAGTTGACCGTGTCAGTTTCGCAAATTTTTGAACAAGTTTTGACCTTTCACATTTCAACAACAACAACATAATTATCTATTTTAATGGGAAATCATATGTTCTTAACATCAGCTCTGATACCACATGTAAGTTATATTTGATACATGATTCCCAAAATCTTTGAACAATATGATAATCACGTCAATAGACATGTGAAAAGAGTAATTTTATTCACCTCCTTTCTACGCCATGGATTCAGTCCCGCACCGTCAAGTGTCGCCGGTGTGATCGCCTTAGCAATCCTTTAAGGGAGAATTTGGCTTCTCTTTCCTTGCCTATAAACCTTTAGGTATGTGTTTTAATTGGGATTTCTTTGATACCCTTTTGATGGAGAAAATGCATATATTTATAGGTGGAGAGAGGGCCAGAATTCCAAAGGTCAATTAATCTCAACCGTCCATCAAGGAAGAGATTTAATTAGAATTTTAACTCCTTTTATTCTTTATTTCGTGTGGAATACGAAGCATTTATACAGGATATAACATGTATTCTTTATTAAAAACAGATTAATAAAGACCACATTTCGGGGAAGGAAATAAATCAAAGGTTAATTTAATAATTTCCTTACATCTTATTCTTAATGATAAATTCATTTATCTTTGATTGGAATAGCATAACTCTCATTGGATGACCTTAGACACTTATTTATTATAATGTATATATATTTTGGCCAAATGTAACTATTTTATATAGGAAAAAATAATGTTTAATCTTTAGGATCCAAGTATATTTTACAATTAATTTACCTTATTTTGTTGTGTCAAAAAATTATTTTCCATTTTTTGATAATTTTTTCTTCGAATTTAAGATAAGAGAAGAAAGAGTGCTTGTTAGAGTTGTATATGCTCAGTGACTTTTTAAAATAAAATAAAAAGGCAATTAATCGTATTTAAAAACTAATAAGCGACTTTTCTTAAAATAACCCTTTTATTTATGCCTTGTAGATATTTATTGGCCAAAATGAGAATTTTATTTATTCTCCAATTATATTACACAGGGAAGATAATTAGCATTTTTAATTTGACCCTTTGATTTTATATCAACCCCCAACATTGTTACTAACTGGAAAGTAAAAAATGTGGATGCCAATGATTAGATTTGGGCTCATCTTCTGTCCGTTAGTTTTGGAATGCGGCCTAGAACATGGTTGAACAATTATTTGCAGGCGTTTTTGAAAAGAAAATATCTATTTGCACCTAGACATTTTGATCGAAATTTGTACATAGGTCTAAAAGACAAAAATAAACGAAGAGTTCATGGATATTTTTATTAAGATTTGTCTAACTGATTTTTTTTAATAAAAATAAAAATTTTATATTTTTAATAAAAATGTTTTTATTAAAACTATTTTTAAAAAGAATGTTTTTAACTTTTTATAACTGCTGTAAAAAATAAATAAAAAATATTTAAATGATATGGATCCATGCCAACGGCACTAACCAATCGCGATGATAATGTGGGTCTGTTCCAGCGACAATAATCAAACCCCCGTGACAACGACAGTAATCAAATGCGATGATGATGTGGGTCCGCACCAACCGCACTAACTAATCGCGATGATGGTGTAGGCAACTTTTAAAAAATAATTTTTCATATTTTTAATTAAGAAAAATGCATTTTTTTTAAAAAGCAATTTTTCAGATTTAAAAAAAAAATTTAGATGGTTAAAAAAACATTACACTATTTTTTTTAAAATGATTTTTATTGAAAATTTTTATTTTCAATAAAAATACAAATTTTTAATAAAAGTCATATATAAAAAAATAGTGTAATTTTATCTGAAAATAAATTATTATTTTTTAAAAATAATTTTTATTGAAAATTTGTATTTTTAATAAAAGTCATTTTATTAAATGACGTGAGTCCGCGCCAGCGATACTAAACAATCGCGATGATGATGTGGGTCCGCGCCAACGACACTAACCAAGCGCGATAATGATATAGGTTTGCATCATCGCCACTAACCAATCACGATGATGGTGTGAGTTTGTGTCAGAGGCAGTAACCATGGTTCGCGTAAGTTTTTTATAAAAAAAATCATATTTTTAATAAAAAAAATTACTATTTTTTTAAAAATGCAATTTTTCATATGTTTTTAAAACTGTATTTAAAAATAGTGTTTAAATCGATTTGTTTGAATACAGAACCAAACAGACTTCTTATTTATAAAAACAGTGTTTTAACCTTTTTATTTACAATAACATTTTAAAAAACATTTCCTACATAATTTTTTTTCTTGAAAAAACTCATTTTTCAAGAAACTTTTTTTTATATAAAAAACTATATTTTTTTCTTGAAAAACGTACATTTTTTAAATAAATAAACTTTTTTTTTTATATATAAATCTTTTTTTCATTTTTTTATATAAACATTGATTTTTTGATAAAAAAAAATATAATGTTATAAAACTATTTTTTTATATAATAATGTATTTAAAAATGAAGTATAAATGGATATGAAAAATATATAATAATATATTTAAATGGCACTTAGCCAACACATGCTTAAAAAAAGAAACTGTTTACTTTCAATTAAAAAAAACTTTTTTATATTAATAGAAAACTGTTTTTTTATATAAAAAATTGTTTTTATATCCATTATTGAAAACAAAAGAACAAGAACCTTAAAAAAAGAAAAAAAAAGGAAGCTATGTGTCCACGTCACTATGTACATCCTATGTACAAAAATTCTATGTGCAAATAGAAAAGGTCTTTTGAAAATGTGTGTTTAATTTTTTTTTTGTTAATTTTGTATTTAAATCACATTTTTTACAAAACAACTTTAATTTGTTTTCCTTATATTTTTCTCGTTGCTTTCAACCTCTCAGAATACCGAGTACTTCACTCCCATCTTATCTTCTTCCATTCTTAGAGCTCGTTTGGGAGTTTTGGAGAGAAGAGAAAGGAATGAAAAATTTTATTAGGAGAGAAAAGAAAATAAGGGAAAGTTAATAAGAGAGAAAAGAAGGGAAAGTTAATAAGAGAGAAAAGAAAAGAAGAGAAGAGAAAGGAGTTTGAGAGAGAAAATAAAACAATTTTCTTTCTTGCGTTTGGGAGTTTGGGAGAAAAATAATTTTTTTAAAAGGAAGAAGGAACAATTCATTAAAAAGCTTTCCTTTCTCTCAATTTCTTTCCAATTTGGAAAGAAAGTTTTGGAGAGAAAGGAAGAGAAAGTTTTTTAAAAATTTTCTTTTCTTTTCTCTCCTTTTAAACTTCTAAAAGAGAGAAAGTCACTTTCTTTCCTACTTAAACTCTCAAACGAAGGAAAGGAAACACACTTTCCCTTCATTTCCTTTCTTTTCTCTCCAAAATAGAACTTCCAAACGAGGTCTTAGTGAGATTACATAACTTCTCAACCACCACCTTTAGTTTTTATAGAAAACCTTAGATACAAACCCCCCCTCTCATCTTACCCTCCTCACCCACTGCACTAAGATCGGTACATGGGCTGTACAGCAAGAGCTTAACATCTCCTAAAATCGATGCTCCCTCAACACCTTTCCAAGAGGTTTGAAACGTGCGCCTACTATTTCTCCCATCGAATTGTGAAAGGTATTTTTAAATCCGTTGTTATTTTTAAGATTCATCATGACTTCTTCATTCTTTTGGATATCTTTACCATGTTCGTATTATTCACTTCTTCAAAACATGAAACTAGTTTTAAATTCAAATGGTATTCTTTTGAAAACTAATTACTTTATATGTTTGATTTACTTATAAAATTCTATTTAAGTAGTGTCGTATGCACATACTATGCATCATAGACATGAAATCTCATAACATTGAAGGCACATATATTAATCTTTGTTATGCTTTGATCCTTTTATATTTGTGTAAATGAAGTACTCGCAACAAGTGGATGTAACCTAGTAATTAAATTTTAAATTTTCTTTTTTGGGATCATGATTTCAAGTCCCACTAAAAAAATTTATAGAGATAGTAGATATAAATATAATATTATATATCTTGAGCCTTCAAAATAATTAAGTTTTACAATTTTAAATAACTTTTAAAAACATGATTTTGATTAATTAATTTAATTAGTTATTTCACAAATAATTAATTCATTAAGTCTTTGTAGTCATTTGGGTGAGAGTTAGTAGGGAGATAGTCACCCATGTTTTTAAGATATGGGTAGTTTACTCTATCATTATATTTAGCCATTGTGTAGGGATCTAAGTAATCAAAATTTTTATCTCATTTTGAAAAATTCTCTCTCTTAATTATCTTCTAAATGACTTTTAGTGGAATAATTTTTTTCACCTAATTATTAAAAATTCGCCACCAAATCTTTTAGTGCCCCAAAAAATTATGTCATGCTAGTGCCACTAAAACTGTGCCACTGATTATTTTTGTGGCAATTTATTCAAATCACCACTAAAAGTTGATTTTTGTAGTGACAAAATCACTTCACCATCAAAACATCTTTTTATATGGCAAATAAATTTACATCTAATAAAGATTAAATTACCACCAATACTTGATAGTTTTCCATAAAAGGCTATATTTTGTAGTAAAACAAAGATTCACCATCAAAATGGACTTTTTGTGGCAAAACAAATCTCCATGATTGAACTTAAATTTGTATGGAACGACTTTTTAAATATTGAATTGTCGTCCATAGTTGATAGTTTGTTACCAAAGGCTATTTTTTGTAGCAAAACAAAATTCGCCACCAAAAGGGACTTTTTTTCATGGGGAAAAAATCACCACATTTATTCTTAAATTTTTATGGAACGACTTTGTTGGAAATTTAAATTCTCTAGTAAATGACATTTTTTATCTCAAAAACAACTCCATAAATTGATGCAGTATTTTTCACAATACATATACACATTGCTTTGCTAACAACTTAATTTCGTCGCATGTTTTTATTAATTGTCATTCTATTTTATATAATACTCAAAATAACTCATGTACACAATTTTAATAAAGTCATTGACATTTATATAGCTCGTAAAGATAGCAATCTTTGGAAAATGAATCTTTGTCTCAAAAGTTCCTACGCTAAATTATATTTCAAACAAATTATTTATAAGAAATGTGCCACCATTCAATATAAATGAATAAAACAAGTCTAATCCATCATTCTTCTTTATTGTTACTCTCCTTCCCTACAAAAGCTTCCACTAAATCTGCAAAAAAAATATAAAGAACTTGTTTAGAATGATCACTTTGAAAAACAACGACAATAGATTTTGGAAGATTAATCAAAGTACATTTATAAATTTGACTTACAAGTATAATAAAAATATCATAAATCACATTCATTAACATTAAATTCATTTCCCAATTATATCCCTCCCCCCCCCCCCCCCCCCCCCCCCAAAAAAAAAAAAAACCCAATAATTTTTCATCTATGTGTATTAGATTTATTATTAGGGGATAACAAGAGAAAGAAAAAGTAGTGCATATCAAATATAAAACAAGTTTGGGGCTATGTACTTACCACGAACAGTTATATTGTTGTGTTATGAGTTTACTTAATGCCTCAGGTTTTCCATTAAGCTCATCTATTCGCCTTTTCATTATCGCATTTTCCCTTCTTGCTTCATTATCTTCTCTCCTTGCATCATCCGCTTCCCTCCTTGCCTCGTCACCGTCCTTCCTCGCCTCAGCAACTTGTCTATCTCTATCAGTGTCTTTCTCCTTTTGCATAGCAATACGTGCGGATGATGTGGGTTTAATACCATCCCTGCGACCACATACATATCCCGAGCGATGTCCTGGAATTTCTTAAACTGCATCAGCATCATTCATCACTACACCGTCTTCAAATTCATATTGTGATTTGAGTATTGATTGCACATCATCCTATTAATATCAGTGACGATATTATAATTATATCATACGATATAGGTAAAAGAATATTTAACAAATTACTATTGAAATGCATCTTACATAGACATTTTCAGCAGTTGTAGTCACCCAATTTCCCTTTTTTTGCTCTAATGAGTCGTATGACATACCTTACTCATAGACGCGGGAGTTCCAGTCTTCTTATCACGTTTTATAGATTTTGATACGAAATAAAGTTCTAAAACAAATTAAAACAATTGGTTTAAACATAAGGTTTTTAGAGATATTTACCATCTCAAACTCCACTTGATAAAATCATTTGCTTCCATTACAGTGGAGAATCGTCTGCTTCGATCGATTGTTCGAGTTTATTTCACTTCTTTTCTGCAGATATTCATGTTTAAAATAAATTTAAAAATAGATAACTATATGTAAACCCCTAATTAAAGGTCTTAGTATAACAAAACTCAATACAAAAAAATAAAAAACTTACATTAGCTAGGAGATATGTATGTAATATCTATTAGTGCACACCCAATGTGTATGCGATGCATATTAATATCAAAAGGATGAAAATAAAATAAATCATAAACAAAAATAAAAAAAATCAAAATTACAAGAAAAGAGATAATTAGGCTAGGTCACTTATAGTAGACAATTTGGTGACTAACAAGATACCAATTATGTGGTCACTAATATTATGTTTACATTCATGTTCATGTCCCTATACTGATATATGATGTAATGTTTAGTGACTTAACTCTGTGCTCATATCTTCATATATATGGCCTCCATTAATTTCATTGTGAGGCTGACTAATTAAGTAATGCTTCACTAATGGACACTACACCTAACTGGGCAATTGGTCACGAATTTTGTCCATGACCACATGCCGTGGGTCGTGGATTTGGTCTGTGACCATATTCAATGGTTACGGCCTATATTCCTGACCATAGCATTGGTAACGGACCTCAGGGGTCATGGTATATAGTCACGAACACTAACCGTGACCCAATATCACACCTAGTCACGGCCTTGGGCCATGACCCACCCTTCAATGTACACGAATGTTTACGAAGCGGGTCACGTCTCAAAGTCGTGACTAACCCTTCAACGTATGAAAATGGTCACAAACATTGTCACGGTCTTAGACCATGACCCATACTTTCATGTTATCAGATTGATCACGGCCCTAGACCGTGACCCATAACCTAATGAACTCAAAATGGTCACGGCGCTGGGTCGTGACCCCATTTATGCGTGATAAAAAAAATAGTTTTGGTTATGGACTATGTCCGTTACCATTTTTATATATATTTAAAAAAAAACGTTGGGCATAATTTTATCTATTTTCTGGACATTCTAAAACTTGTGTAATATAAACCCCCCACGGACATAATGCTAAATAATAAATTATAAAAGCCTGCGTGGTCACGGGACCCTCGGTATGAGAGCACGGAGATATTCTAAAATTTAGGTTGTGCTCTTAAACCGTGGATCTCGTGGCCACGCTGTCAGTTCCAACGAGATATGTTAGTCCTGTGGGAGGTGTTGGCACCGCTCACGGGACCATTTGGGGATTAGTTCATGGTTTCACTCTCTAATGGCATGTTTTCAGGTCTAATTGTAGATACTATAACATTTGGGTCGTGCTCTCAAACCGTGGGTTCTGTGGCCATGCGATTGGTTCTTACGAGATACGTTAGTCCCGTGAGAGGTGTTGGCACTGCTCATGGGACCATTTGGGGGGTGGTTTGTGGTTCCGCCCTCTAACGTCATGCTTTGAGGTATAAGTGTAGATATTCTGAAATTTTGATCGTGCTCTCACACTGTGGGTCCTGCGTCCATGCAGTCAGTTCCTACGAGATACATTGGTCCCGTGGGAGGTGTTGACGCCGCTCACTAGACTGTTTGGGTAGTGGTTCATGGTTCCTCTCTCTAACGACATGTTTTTTAGGCCTAAGTGTAGATATTCTAAAATTTGGGTCATGCTCTCAAATCATGGGTTCTGTGACCACGCAATCGGTTCCTACGAGATACGTTGGTCCCGTGAGAGGGGTTGACGCTGCTCACGGGACCGTTTGGGTGGTGGTTCGTGGTTCTGCCCTCAAACGACATGTTTTTAGGACTGAGTGCAGATATTCTGAAATTTTGGTCGTGCTCTCAAACCATGGATCTCGTGGCCACGCGGTCAGTTCCTATGAGATATATTGGTCTAGTCGGAGGTATTGCTACCACTCATGGGACCGTTTGGGGGTGGTTTGTGGTTCCGTCCTCTAACAACATGTTTTCAAGCCTAAGTGTAGATATTCTAAAATTTGGGTCGTGCTCTTAAACCGTGGGTCCCGGGGCCACGCGGTTAATTTCTACGAGATATGTTGGTCCCATGGGAGGTGTTGTCACAACTCATTGGGCCATTTGAGGGGTGGTTTGTCGTTTTGCCCTCTAACGGCATGTTTTCAGGCCTAAGTGTAAATATTCTTAAATTTAGGACGTGCTCTCAAACCATGGGTCCCGTTGCCATGCAATCGGTTTCCACGAGATACGTTGGTCCCATGAGAGGTGTTGGCACCTTTCACGAGACCGTTTGGGGGGTGGTTCGTGGTTCCTACCTCTAACGGTATGTTTTTAGGCCTAAGTGTAAATTTTTTGATATTTGGGTCGTTCACTCAAACCATGGGTCCCGTGCCCATGCGGTCGGTTTCTACGAGATAAATTGGTCCCGTGGGAGGTGTTAGCACCGTTCATGGGACCATTTGGGGGGTGGTTTATGGTTCCTCCCTCTTACGGAATGTTTTCAGGCCTAAGTGTAGATATTTTGAAATTTGGGTTATGCTCTCAAACCCCAGGTCATGTGGCCACGCAGTCAGTTCCCATGACATATGTTGGTCCCATGGGAGGAGTTGGCGCCACTTCTAACGGAATGTTTTTAGGCCTAAGTATGGATATTCTAAAATTTGGGTCGTGCTCTAAAAAAGTGGGTCTCATGGCCACACGATCGGTTCCTATGAGATACATTGGTCCTATGGAAGGTGTTAACACCACTCATGGGGCCATTTGGTGGTGGTTCGTAGTTCCGCCCTCCAATGTTTCAGGCTTAAGTGTAGATATTATGAAATTTGGGTCGCGCTCTCAAATCGTGGGTCCCGTGGCCACACGGTCGGTTCCTAAGAAATACATTGGTCTTGTGGGAGGTGTTGGGGCCACTCTGGGACCGTTTGAGGTGTGGTTCCTCGTTCCACTCTCTAACAGTACGTTTTCAAGCCTAAGTGTAGATATTCTGAAATTTGGGTCGTGCTCTCAAACCGTGGATTCCGTGGCCACGCGATCAGGACCTAGAATATACGTTGGCCTCGTGGGGGGTATTAGAGCCACCCACGGGGTCATTTGGGGGGTGGTTTGTGGTTTCCCCGTCTAACGCATGTTTTATGACCTAAGTGTAGATATTCCAAAATTTGGGCCGTGCTCTCAAATCGTCGGTCCCGTGGCCACGTTGTCGGTTCCTACAAGATACATTGGTTCCGTGGGAGGTGTTGACACCATTCAAGGGGCCATTTGGTGGGTGGTTTGTGGTTTCTCCCTCAATGACATGTTTTCAGGCCTAAGCGTAGATATTCTAAAATTTGGGTCGTGCTCTCAAACCGTGGGTCTTGTGACCATGCGGTCGGTTCCTATGAGATACATTGGTCCAGTGGGAGGTGTTGGCGACACTCACGGGATCGTTTGGGAGGTGGTTAGTAGTTCCTCCGTCTAACGGTATGTTTTCAGGCCTAAGTGTAAATATTATGATATTTAAGTCGTGCTCTCAAAACATGGGTCAAGTGGCCACACGATCAGTTCCCACGAGATACTTTGGTCCCGTGGGACATATTAGCGCAGTTCACGGGACCGTTTGGGGGGTGGCTCGTGGTTCCTCCCTCTAATGACATGTTTTCAGGCCTAAGTATAGATATTCTAAAATTTGGATTGTGCTCTCAAACCATGGGTCTTGTGACCACGCGATCGGTTTCTATAAGATACGTTGGTCCCATGGGAGGTGTTGGCGACACTCACGGGACCGTTTGGGGGGTGGTTCGTGGTTCCTCCCTCTAACGACATGTTTTCAGGCCTAAGTGTAAATACTTTAAAATTTGGGCTATGCTCTCATATCGTGGATCCCGTGGCCACGCGATCAGGTCCCATGAGATACGCTGGTCCCGTCGAAGGTGTTGACGTAACTCATGGGGCCAATTTGGGGTAGTTCGTGGTTCTGCCCTCTAATGGCATCTTTTCTGGATTAAGTGTAGATATTTTGAAATTTGGGTCATTCTCTCAAACCGTGGGTCCCGTGGCAATACGGTAGGTTCCTACGAGATACATTTATCTCAAGGGAGGCGTTGGCACTGATTACGGACTGTTTGGGGGGTGGTTCCTAGTTTCGCGCTTTAACGGCATGTTTTCAGGCCTTAATGTAAATATTCTGAAATTTGGGTCGTGCTCTCAAATCGTGAATCCTGTGTCCACAGGGTTGGTTCCTTAAAAATACGTTGGTCACCTGGGAGGTGTTGGCACTGCTCACGGGGTCGTTTAGGGGGTGGTTAATGGTTTTGCCCTCTAACGGTATGTTTTCAGGCCTAAGTGTACATATTCTGAAATTTGGGTCGTGCTCTCAAACCATGGATCCCGTGGCCATGTAGTCAGATCCTATGAGAAACGTTGATCCTGTGGGAAGTGTTGGTGCCATTCACCGGGCTGTTTGGTGGGTGGTTCATGGTTTCTCACTCTACGACATATTTTCAGGCCTAAGTGTAGATATTCTGAAACTTGGGTCATTCTCTTAAATCGGGGGTCCCATGGCCATGCGATCGGTTCCTATGAGATATGTTGGTACCGTGGGAGGTGTTAGCACCGCTCATGGAGCCTTTCTGGGGGTGTTTCATGGTTCTGCCCTCTAACGGAAGGTTTTCAGGTCTAAGTGTTGATATTCTAAAATTTGGGTCGTGCTCTCAAACCATGGGTCCTGTGACCACACGGTTGGTTCCTACAAGATACATTGGTCCTGTGGAAGATATTGGCACCACTCATGGGACCGTTTGGGGGGTGGTTCGTGGTTCTACCCTCTAACAGTATGTTTTCAAGCATAAATGTAAATATTTTGAAATTTGGTTCGTGCTCTCAAACCGTGGCTCCGGTGGCCACGCGATCAGTTTCTACTAGATAAGTTTGTCCCGTGTGAGGTGTTGGCACCACTCACGGGGACGTTTGAGGGGTGGTTTGTGGTTCAGCCCTATAACGACATGTTTTTCAGGCCTAAGTGTAAATATTCTAAAATTTCGGATGTGCTCCCAAACCATGGGTCCCGTGGCCACGCAGTCGGTCCCTATAAGATAAGATGGTCTCGTGGGAGGTGTTGGCAGCGTTCACAAGATCGTTTGGGGGGGGGGGGGGTGGTTTGTGGCTCCTCCCTCTAATGGCCTGTTTTCAGGCTTAAGTGTAAATATTCTAATATTTGGGTCGTGCTCTCAAACCATGGGTCACGTGGCCATGAGGCCGGTTCCTAAGAGAGACGTTGGTCCAGTGGGAGGTGTTAGCGCTGTTCATGGGACCATTTTGGGGATGGTTCATGGTTCCTCCCTCTAACGACATGTTTTCAGCCCTAAGTGATGATATTCTAAAATTTGGGCCGTGCACTTAAACCGTGGGTCCAGTGGCTACGTGGTCGGTTCCTATGAGATACGTTTGTCCCATGGGGTGTTGGTGCCACTCACAGGACCCTTTGGGTGCGTGGTTCATGGTTCCTCCGCCATGTTTTTGAGCCTAAGTGTAGATATTCTGAAACTTCGATCGTGCTCTCAAATCGTGGGTCCCGTGGCCACGCGATCGGTTCCTATTAGATACGTTAGTCCCTTGGGAGGTGTTGAGGTCACTCATGGGGCCATTTGGGGGTGGTTCGTTGTTCCGCCCTCTAACGGCATCTTTTCAAGCTTAAGTGTAGATATTATGAAATTTGGGTCGTGCTCTCAAATTATGAGTCCCGTGGCCATGCGGATGGTTCTTATGAGATACGTTGGTCTCGTGGTAGGTTTTGGCGCCTCTATCAAGACCATTTGGAGGGTGGTTCCTGATTCCACGCTCTAACGGCATGTTTTCAGGCCTAAGTGTAGAGATTCTGAAATTTGGATCGTGCTCACAAACCGTGGATCCCGTGGCCACGCGGTTGGTTCCTAGAAGATACGTTGGTCCCGTGGGAGGTGTTGATGCAGCTCATGGGGTCATCTGGGGGGTGGTTCATGGTTTCTCCCTCTAACGACATGTTTTAGGCCTAAGTTTAGATATTCTAAAATTTGGGTCGTGCTCTCAAACCATGGGTACCGTGGCCATGTGATCGGTTCCTCTGAGATATGTTGGTGCCGTGGGAGGTGTTGGTGCTGCTCACGGAGTCGTTTGGGGGGTGTTTCATTATTCCTCCCTCTAATGGAATATTTTCAGGTCTAAGTGTAGATATATCGAAATTTGGGTCGTGCTCGCAAATCGGGGTTCCGTGGCCATGCGGTCGAGCCGTTTGTGGCGTATATATGGAATTATTTGCTTATCAAAATAAAAAAACGAAACACTTCTAAATTTAATGTATTTTTAAGAAATTATGATCATACTCCTTAATAAACAACCTTGTGTGTTATAATAATCGAGGGGAACCCCAAAGCGCAAGGAGTAAAACGCATATGTACTCCCAAAACATAACCCATAGAAAAATAAAAGATATATAAATGTTGAGCATGCGCAATAACCGGAAAGAATTCTTCTTTTCTTGTAGTTATACTTGGAGCAAGCTTACCTAAGCTTTTTAGTTCTTTCGGTGAGATCTAATTCTGGCACCAACTACATCATTTTCTTGTTCTCTTCCAGCATTGGATATATGGATCTCACTAAAAGAACTAAGAAACCAATGGATTTGGTGCCAGAATTGGATCTCACGAAAGGAAATAAGAAGCTTAGGTAAGGTTGCTTCAAGGCTAACTACAAGAAAAGAAGAATTCTTACCAGTTATTTTTCATGCTAAACATTTGATGTATCTTTTGTTTTTCTACGGGTTATGTTTTGGGAGTACATATGGGTTTTACTCCTTGCGCTTTGGGGTTCCTATCGATTATTATAACACAAGTGGTAGTTTATTAAGGAGTATGATCACAATTTCTTCTAACTACATTATATTTATAAGTGTTTTTTTCTTTTAATAAGCAAATAATTCAATAAATTAATAATGCAAATACGTCAATGTTCTTGATTTTTCCTGAAAAAATATTAGCCAACAACCAATAATTATCCCATACTCCTTCTAACATACTATCCAACAATAAGACAATAACTAATAATTATCTCGTACTCATTCTAACATACTATCCAACAACAAGCCAACAACCAATAATTATCCAACATATGTATATGTACAAGAACATGTGGAAATTGAGTTGGGTCAATTTAATTAAACATTTATACATCAAAGTAAATCATATTAAACATTCATACATCAAATCAAAGCGATAATACAATGTACATATCATTATAGGGTATAAATAAGAATGACAAGGATAAAATAATATTTTGATACTCAATCTTCCTCTAAGTCAACTAAAAGATCCTTCAAATTAGGGTTGTCATTTAGAGATGTCTGGAACTCTTTTGGAGCCTTTAAAGCATCCACTTGAGTAGTCATACCTTTTGGTGCATGCACAATAATATACCAATTTCCATCTTTTATTCACTTCGAGTAGAATACCTTCTTTACATTCTAAAAGTCACAAATAAAATTCTCGTCGACCATGCACTCTTTAGTCTTCAGCTTTGATAAATCTACCATAATAACTTTGGAATCAGGATCAACTTTGCAAGAATTTTTAGTATCCTCCACCTTTACCCAATCACAATAGAATACGGTTTTTGTGAAATCTAAGTTCTAGGATTTATTGGATTATCCCATAATAGGTTAGCAGCGTATTCTTTGGATTTTTATCACTTTTGCTCATGATACAGGTGGTCGAGGCTGAAATTTATTTTCCATTATTTTGCGTCAAAAACTTTTCCTCATATGGATATGAAATGAAATCAAATCCTTTGGTGTGGAATTTCTTAAACTCTTTCGCACGAAAACTAGGGCCTTTTGCTAGGCATGCATGCCTGGAAGAGACATCATCTCTTTTTAGAAGTTGCACCTATTAATGAATTTGTGTTAGAGCACGCTTTAGTCACACACGAATAAATAACTGCACACTTAAGATGTGAAATTTACCTTTTTTGATACTCATACCCTAAAATCAGTTGTCATGCAATTTCTCTTTTGATTTTGGGAAATTTTTTCTCGTACTTCCTACCAGTAAATTATAGGCTTTAGATCATAAAATATACTACATATAATCAAAGAAGAAGAATTCAGTGGATACTAACTCTCTCCAATTTTTGACTTTATCTTGCGATTCGAAGACATAACGAGTTACTTGCTCATTGTATATTTATGAGTTTCACCTCTTTAAGGTTACCAAACGGTAATTCGTCGTCAAACTCTCCAGGTTCCTCGATCACTCCTCCTTCACTTGGATTGAACCTCCTCACCTTTTGTTCTGGCATATATTCCTTAGCGTATAACGATAATTCCACAGTTACATATTCTTCAACAATTGACCCTCCAATATATAGTGTATTCTTTATGTAATCTTTGAAAGTTTTCATCAAGCGCTCAAAAGGATACATCCAATGATACCTAATGAGACCACATAATAAAGCTTCATCGCATAAATGCACAAGCAAGTGGATGCTGATATTGAAGAATGACGTTGAAAAATATTTCTCTAATACACAAACTGCCTCGGCTAAAGTTAATTTTGTAGATTTAATGTGCTTTATGTTTACCACTTTTGCACAAACTAGGGTAAAACACAAACTGATTTGCATAATTTTTTGACAGAGATCTTTGTGTTTAGAGAAGCAATGCCGAAATAACAGAGGGATTAATTGGATGATTACATGCCAGTCGTGAGACTTGCACTGTTTTTAGTCATTTGATTGGTAGCTTACTACCCTACGTAAATTACCAGAATAATCCGTTAGAGTCTTCAAGTTGAACAATGTGTATAAGATGATCTTCTTCTCACTACTAGTTAAAGTGAAAGCAGCTGGAGGGGTAGAAATTCTTCCTATTATAGGGTCATTTTTTAACCAGAGTTTCTTTTTTAGCTTCATATCCTGTAGAGAGCGGGCCCGATGAGATCCACCTAGACATGTTCCTATTAAATGATCTACAACATTCTTCTCTGTGTGAATCACATCAATTACATGCCTTACACGATCATCTTTCCAATATAGCAAATAAAAAATATTGACCGTCTGGATCATGGTTTCTCTTTCCTAGGGTCATTAGGATCTCCCCTTGCTTTACGCTTTAGGTTTACAAACTTAGGGTGTTTGCCCACATACCTATTCCGCGTAGTCTCATGCATTGCCTTCTCCTCAATCTTCTAACCAGAAATTTAAGCATGTGGCATTCGACGCTCTTTACCAATATGATAAAAGTTAGACTTGTCATTCCTGAAAGGGTGACTGATCGACAGAAATCTACAATGACCCGTGTAACTCATCTTACTACTATTTTTTAGCCAAGTAGCTTCAGTTTCCTCCCCACATTTAGGATATCTATAATAACCGCGAAGATTACAACCGAACAAGGTCCCATAAGCAGGAAGGTCATGGATCACCCACATCACCATTGCTTTAAGTGTGAACTCTTTACCCTTGTAAGAGTTGAACGCCGTCACACCTTTATCCCAAAACTTTTTAATTTCTTCGATTAATGGGGCTACGAATATATCAATATCATCGCTTGGAGCCTTCGTCTCGGGTATTAATAAAGATAACAATGTGAACTCCTTTCTCATGCACAGTATTGGAGGGAGATTTAAAGGCGTCATGAGAATTGGCCAATAACTCTGACTAGTATTTAAAGTAATGAAATGGTTAAACCCATCGGGTAGATTACAAGACGGACGTTGCACGATTCTTTTGCAAATTCATGGTGTCGTGTGTTTGAAATTTTCCAGACGAGTGAATCAACCAGATGACACATGATATTCCCACCCACCTCGCATCGAGCATGACATGTCATGGCCTCTGTTATCCAAGGTATAGTAAATATTGTTTTAACCTTGGCCTAAGTGGGAAATACTCCAAAACCTTTTGTGGACTTGCGAGATCTTTTGATATTTGTAGGTTTGTCATTTACCTTCTCACAAACGACATATCTAGGCTCACCGCATACTGGACATTCATCCTTCTCTTCGTTCTCATTACGGTACAATATGCAATCATACTTGCATGCATGAATATATTTGTATTTCAATCCCAAACCCTTCTAGATCTTCTTCATGGTAGGATAATTTTCTGGTAACATGTTCTCTTTAGGGTGAATTTCTTTAACCCACTTAAGAATTTCGATTACGTTGTTCCCAGAAAAACCAAAATGACTCTTCAAAATATGCAAACCAATCATTGCATATAATACCGAGTGATATTCATCGCAATCTTTATACAACGGTCTAACCGCATCGGTTTTCAACCATATATATTCTTGATCTCCTGATAGTTCAATATCAAATTGTTCATTGTCCGCATTATTTGTCTCCATAGGTTGGTATATTGGTCTTGGTGGACTCCATAAGCACCGTCAATTAGGTCGGTCAATGGACGATGTGTTAGCGAATCATTTAGCACTTCCATTTGTTGGTGGTCTGTCACGCGATCGGTAACCGATAATTCTTCGGGAACATAAGGATGTTTTTCACCATAGTATGTCCATTTTTTATAATCTTTACAAATGCCCCACTTTATTAAATGTAACTCAACATCTTCTAAAGATTTGTATTTTTCGTTAATACAATGGGTGCACGGACACGAAATCTTCTCACTTTTAAGGTTCTTAAAAGCATAGCTAATAAATTCTTGAACGCCTTTAACATAAGCATTAGCTATTCGGTCAGTCTCCCTTATACGCTCTTTGTATTGTGGAAAATTCATTTAATAATCTTCAAATTGCAATCATGTGTTAACATGATAAAATAAATATCATTTTGCATAGTAAAGCATAAATATCAATAACGCACAAATCAATCAAACTATGCAATAACTTAAATACAAGAACACACCCATTTAAACTCAAATTAAATAAAATTTTCCAGTGATATTATTACATTATAAGAAAAATATTACTACATCTTCATCATACGATAAACTAGGCAAGTGGTAAAAGAGTTTAAATAATTTTTCAACAAATTCCCTTCTCCTCTAGCGATGTACACTGGAGCATCTTCGCAACCAACATATACTTTATCAACCAGGATCTGACGCTCACCCTCCTACAAAGGTCGATTATGTACTAAAGTGCCTACTTGAGTGGAGATGAGCCTGCACACCCCAACGATAACTTTACCGCTGAGGTCCTTAATATAGTATTTCTTACCATAGCCAGCGTGGGTTATTAACGATGATCCATGACATATGGAATGTTGAGGCGCTGAGAAGGGGAATGTTGAAGGAGGAACTGCCATTTACGAGGGGAATTGAGAAGTAGGAAAATTTTAGAGGTAAGGGGAAACCGGGATGCATTGGGGGTTGCAGGGGCATACGACCGGTTAAAAGGGACATAATTTGTGAAAGTTTATCATTCATGCCTCCCATATCATTTCGAAGCACCATTACATCTCCTTCAGTATTATAATGACGTTCATCGTTGGACGAGAAATGCTTATTAACAGAAGAAAGATCGTCCACGAGAGGTGCGGCATGTTTGAATCTTATTTTTGACATATGCGACCTCAAACCTCTCATCCTCGCTCTATGGTCCTTTCCCAAGGTTTGTGCGAGGGCATCATTATCAATGTCGTCGAACGGTCTTGAAGCTGACTGACTACTCAGAGACTCTATTGATTCTAGAGTCTTGGCTGAGTGAGGAGGGAATTTATTATCTTTGTCTCGTCTTAGATTCACGTACAACTTGACATTATTCAATGGCTTTCCTTCATTTAGTTTCCCTTTTATCTTACTCGGCCACTCGTTCTTAAAATCTTCATAATATTTCGATCCACATCAGTTTTTTGGCCCTATTCTGCTTGTTTTTCTCCCTTTGTAACATTTTCGACTCCTTCGCCTCATTTTCCAGAAAATCATTCCATTGACCGACTAGCATCTCAACGTTCGTAAGGACTTTGTCTTTGAGCGCCAAAATGTTGGAGTTCGATGCTCCCTTAGGGAAATGCTTCTGCCTAAGGTTTCTCCGATATGTTAAGAGTTATTCAGCAACTCGAAAAAGAACCTTATTTTTTGAGTTTGCAAAAAATTCAAACCATTTGTTGAGTTGCTCATAGATGTCATCTTTAATTTCTTTATCTACGAGGTTCCAATTATCAGTTCCTCCCACTCCCACATTCATTTTTGCCAAGAATAAACACTGGGATTCAAATTGTTGAACGTGATTCTTATCCCCTATGGGGTTATTTCCCAATAGAGAGAAACCAATGAGCTCATTCTAAACTGACCCGATAGTTTCAGGATTGGTGGGCGTGTCTATTGGATTAATGGGAGTAGTTCAATATGAAATTATAACTAACAAAATAACTTTTTTGACCATATATTATAATATACCTTTTCATGTATATGGTATTCCGCCCTCTTAGGCACGCTTGGTTTAGTATATCATTTACTTATAAAAAAAGATATATTCTATTAACAGAAGGTAAAAGTCTATAAGCCTCGCAATTACATCATTAATAGTTTTTTTGTTCTTTTATAAATTCTTGAATTTGGATTTATAACCTGGATTTGGATGGAAATTTGAATTTGATTTTGAATTTTGAGAACTTAGGACATCAGTTAAAAACACTTTCACCTGAACATGATATATTGAATGATCCTAATCAAGTTCTCTATAACCTTAAAATTATATCATTAAGAGGTTTGGCTTTTTGTTCTTTTAGAGTCTCTTGAGAATTTGCGGGTTTTTTTATTTTAGTCCCTAACATGTAACACCCCGCACTTTTGGGGATAATTAAAATTAGTAAGTAAGTGAAATTTGGGAAATTAAGAAGTTATCGTGAATAGTAAATTTTGGAGTTTTCAATAATTAGATGATTTTCGATGGGTGTAATATTGACTTTTGGGATTAAGTAAATGAGGTGGAGTATTTTAATTATATGTCGCAGCTGGGTAAAGCGACAGATGATAATATTTTAATGGGAAAACCCGAATTGAGATGTATTGGGCTAAATTAGTGAGTTGCGGTCAAGTACCTCAAATGGAGATTTCGATTGCACGGGGAGTCTCGGAATGGACGAGATAGTCAAAATAGAGTATCCACGGGTAGAAATTTAGTTTAGGGAATTTTTCGACCAGTAGGGACTCGTAATTAAGTAAACGAGTCATTTTTGGATTTAATAGTGATAAACCCTCTTTTCTTGCCCTATAAGACACGAGAGAGTGAGAGAAAGAAAGAAAACGAGAGAAAATAATAAGAGAAGAAATGAAAAGGAGAAAAGAGGAGAGAAAAAGGATTTCCGTGCCAAATTCCGCGGGATTCGACTCGGGATCGTTGGATTTTATCCTCCAGGCAAGTGTTTACTTGATTTAATTAATTTTGAGCATAAATCTCATATCATAATTGGTAATAACAAATCCTAAGGATTTTGGGTTGGATTTTTCGTGGATCAAATAGGTTTTTCAACAATTTAACGGGTAAACCCCAAAAATTATTAAATTGGAGAAACTTAGAAAATTATGGAGAGTAAGGTTGATTCTTGGTTCTTGGATGATTAGAACCTATTTCCTATGTGTATATATAGTTGGGTGTAGTTCGATGTTGGTGGGAGAAGAGGTATAAAGCTTTGAGAGTTGTTAATGGCCTAAATAGACCCGTGGAGAAGAAGCATTTTTGGCTGCCCTCTTTGATCGATCGATCGAGGCCCTGGGATTGATCGATCGATCCTACAAAAATTTTGACAATTTAAGTTGGTTCGATTTATATGGGATAAATTCCCAAATTAAGGATTTCTTGCCTATTTAATTAAGGAAATAAATAGACATAAGTAAGGAAGATATATTTATCCAATTGGGGAAATTTATGGGGGCTAATAGAGTGTTTTAAGTGTGTGACACTAGAAATTATATTTTCAAGGAAATAGAGAAATTGAGGAATTAGAGAGTTGGGGTTTCCCAAGAATAGAGTGGGGACCTCTAAATTATTAATTGGACAAAATGTAGTCCTTGGGTTCGTGGAAATGGAATCCACGACCTATTTAAACTAAGGGTGTTTGGCGACGAATAATTCTTGGGATAATTTCAGTGGACTTTTAGGCATACATATTTGTGCGTGTAGAAGACGTAATTATATAATTTATGGTTGAGTACACCCTACGAGACTACTAGGATGAATCGGTATAGTTGGAGAAATCATATAAATCCTTAAACGCGAATAGTGTACATGTTATTTATCAAGTGAGGGAATACTTTTGGGTTTAGTATCGTGAGTGTTCGAATGCTTGAATATTAATAATTTTGAGAATCTTTGGGATTATTGGTCATCATTATGTGTGATTTGCAATTATGGTCATTTATATGTATCTTTGAGAAACAATGTGGAATATATATATATATATATATATACTATGTGATTAAAGTGCATATATATTATATAATACGGAAATGTATATATATTTATGTGTGGATGGTATATATATTTATGTGAAGCATATCCCTTCTATGATATCATGGGAAGTTGTGCGATGTGGGTGAGGCCCCTGGCTTGAGGAGCAGGGAGCGTATAGTCCCCAGGTCATAGCGTCCATTTTATATTGTGTCATTTTTATTAGGGGTGAGACGTGGTGGGTATGTTTCGTCTCACTTTCAGGGAGGAACTATGACCGCTTCCCATATGTTGTGATTTGGCTTTTACAAAGGCGATGTGAATTCCGACCGTTGGTACCCAGGATGATACATGAGTGATTCCCTGGTAGATGATAGCATAGAGACCGCATCCTCGAGTTATAACTCGTTGGTATGGTTATTCTACTGGTGTGTATAGTATATTACTTGTGCATGAGAACAAGATATTATATATCTCTATTAGAGTAAAGTGATAAAATGAAAAAGGAATAAAGACTTAATTATCATTCCGGGAGATTGTATTCGGACTTATATTGTGATTCGTATTATAAATGAGTAGGGTAGGTATATGTATATATATAAGTTTAGTACTGAGGGTCTAATGGATCTCGACGATCGACCTTGCCGAGTAGTAGTGTATCCGGGAGGTTCCTTGTTTGGATTTCGCTTCGCGAGACACCCCACGCACGAACATGGCCTAGTGTTGAGACGGGGGAGAAGTTTAACCCTTAGTGCTCTAGTTTTGGGTTTTTCTTATATGAGTATATATATATATATATATATATATATATATATATATATGTTGTGTACTGAGGGTCTAATGAATCTCGACGATCGACCTTGCCAAGTAGTAGTGTATCGGGGGGGTTCCTTGTTTGGATTTCGCTTCGCGAGACATCCCACGCATGAACATGGCATAGTGTTGAGACTGGGGAGAAGTTTAGTCCTTAGTACTTGGTTTGCTTAGGATTTCTAGAGTTTGGGATGACGGATTAGTTAGGCAGCGTAGCTTGACTAGGATGTTTAGAGGGATGCACTAGGTGTCACTATTAGAAAAGAGGTGAGGGGTATCTCATGGGAGTGCGATACCAATTTAAATATGAGATAAAATATATTTTTCACAAACAACGCATTTATGCACTTGCAAAATATTTTTACAACTCGGGCTCTGACCTGTTTCTTTATTTTTTTCCTCTCTTGCTATATATTATATATATATAGGTGTCCAGACACAAGGACGCCTGAATGATGATCATTTCGAGTCAGACGTCTGCTGCAGCAGCTATAGATGCATGCAGATTTTAGGTAGACGCTTCTATCCTTGAAATCTAGATAAGAGTTACTGTATAAATACTCGGGTCGAAAGCCCAACTACATTTATTTATTCTTTTACCGCTTTTATTACGGAATTCATTTGGGTTGTATTATTGTTTAACCGAGTGTTCGGTTAGTTTATCTCTTTCCGGTTTCATATATATAAACTGTGTGAATGTTTTAATTGTATAGTTTGTCTAAAAAGATTAGCTAAATAAAATTTTGACGCCAGCCTAATAGGTTATTAGTAATTAATTTTGTTTTCGACAGTGATGCTAAGAATGGATCATATGCGACTCCAATTTTAATTTGGTACAGGAGTGATCGCTCGATATTTTATTAGGCGGGGTATCACAGATGGTATCAGAACATCAGGTTCAAGTGTCCTTAGGAATCTGTGCTAACGTACTACGCTTTCAGCATTGCTCTCGATTTGTTATAGAGCCTTATGATTAGGATTGTTGATTCCTCTTGTGAGATTTCGCTCTCCTGCCATATTATGAGATTATAGTAATCTTTAGCGCACTCGTTTGAGATTCGTGTGCTGATCAAGGAAGGCGGCAGGAGGTGGGGCTTAGTTGGAGCTATGAGTTGAAGTTGGGGATGAGGACCGCAGAAGAGGTCACTCGTTTTGTGGCATTTGATAACAGTTGTTGCCACGATTTCTAAAAGTATAGTAGTTGTAAGTATCCAAGTACAGCTATAGTAGAGAGTGGTACTGAAGTTGAATTACCTGGTGAAGCTAAGGGTTCAAAGGGGGTCTTTGAAAAGGGACATACTTTGAAGTTGATTCAAGCGAAGGCAGTGTAGCATTACTCAGTGGAAGTAGAAGACTCAGAAGTTTTGACTTAAAGAAGGGTATGGAAATACCCAGATGTGAAAATTTAAGAAAAAAAATTCCCTCGTAGGAGAAATATTGAAATGGTGGGAGCGGTGGTATCTATGTTCAAGAGAGCATGATGATTTGCTCAATAAGGGATCTTACAGATGGATTTAACCGCGAGTTCCCATGAATTAGTACGGAATGAAAAGAATGCAGTTTTAAATTATTCACGTAAGGATTGGTCAGAGGCCGACAGTGAACAAAAAAAGTTATGGATAAGTGAACTTTGTACTGAATCAAGGTAAGTACAATGAAGAGAGAGTTCTTCCGAAGAATGATAGGCTCACTAGAGAAGTGTTGCTAACACTTATGGAGAATGTGTATGTTCGTGGACCCCATTGGTGGACATCCACCCGGGGAATTCGTTGAAACAGGGCTGTTGAGGCTGGGGGTGGAGTTTCCTTTTTATGAAGAAGTTAAGGGGAACTAGTAAAGTGATTGTCAGGATCGCGGCTATGGAGTCCAAGATACTGATAACGTTAAAAGGGTCAGGGTGACCCGAGATGGGGAATGATGTAATGTGGAGTGTAGAACCATATGGTTAGTCATTACCCAGTGGGAGTTAAGGGGCAAGATTAGGGTGCCCAGATGGGGCATCGATTAAAGTAATTTTTGGTTTAGTTAGGGCAAGTGTACCATGTCCAGGAACCATTTGGAGTATCCAGGGACTTCGGCAAGAATGTTTTTATGAATTTTCACCTCAGTTGAAGGAGGCTTATTATGTGTGACAAGATTGAGTCACAGTGTTTTATTTGCCCTAGATTCATGTGTGTGATTCGAGTTTATAAATCGTATCAATAACATTATGTAGTATATGTTTATGTGTTTTTTTGTGATATCGAAATCTATTTTCTTTCATTCGCTATGAAGAGCGGGTGTTAGTATTTTAAGTTATATCAGATTGGTATTAATAGTTTTATATGTGTTATACAAGTATGGTGTTAATTTGAGTATTATATGATATTCGTTATTTGGAGCGATAGCATGCTAATGATTGCAAGACTATCGTGTTCGCGGTTCCAGGGTGGAACATGTTGTTGTTTGCTATGTATCGATGAAACTTAGGTGAGTAGATGTTTCATTATCGTGATACGATTGCGTGACGACCTTATAGATATGATTTAAGGTATGCATGGTTAATTATTAAGCTATGAGTTTAAGCTCATTTATTGGTTGCGCAAGGACTTATTGTTAGTGCGGGCGCTTAGTGGTGTGGCTCCTGGACAGAAATAGGAGTTCAGACCATATTTTGTTAAAGGAGGGGATAGGGTTATCCCGGTTTCATATTTGAAGCTAATGGACCTCCACGACTGACCAAGTTAAGGAGTAGTGTATTGGAGGGGTTCCTTGTTTGGATTACGCTTTACGAGACGCTCCATGCATGAACCTTAACGACATCGGGAGTGGAGAGATATAATAGGATGAAAGGATATTGGTTTTGTCGATAAGTCATATAGTGTGGAGGAAACACTATAGACCGAGGGCCCCATTATACTGGTATTCTTATGGAAATATAAGTGCTACGGAGAAGCACTAAAGTGGTCCTCTCCCTACAAGTAGGTGGGTGAAGCATGAGTTATAGAAATTGATTTGAGGCTTATAGACAGGCCTTAATGACAAGGCAAATTTTGGAGGAAGTATGTTTTGGATATGATGTTCGTAAAACTTTTACAAAGAGTAGGCTCCCCAATTTGATAGACTTTCCATATCGTTAAGAAGAAAGATAGAAGGTTAGAGGCATGTGAGTAGGTTAGCGAGGTAGGATTTTGGATGTCCCGCTGGCGTGCCTTAGGCCTCTATATCTCGATGACTGATGGTGCGAGGGAGTAGTGTAACGGGAGGGTTCCTTATCTAGATTTCGCTTTGCGAGACGTCCCACGCATGAAACCGAGCACATGTCGGAAGTTGATAAAGGTCTTAGGCACTAGGGACATAGTTTGAATAGTATTATTTTACGGGTTTAGAATACGCATCGATCTTAGAATTATTGGGAAGAAGGGCCAAGAGGACTAGTGGCATCGATATCAGGAGATTGTGGTGAGTTAACCTTGAGAAGGAATGGATTTCTAAGTATAGGAAGAATTGAATTTTGGATGGTGAAGAGAACCCATGTATAAGTATTACACTAAGGAAATAAGGTCCATCTTTATAGAGAGTGTTACATGAGAAATACACCGGTGAGATTTAGACGTTAGAGCGGTGGTAATAGACTCGTTTTATCTTTATGTGGCACTAGAAATGATGGGTGAAGTATGATGTTATTAGAGTCACCTTAGGACGAGGTAGTATTGTAGCACATAGGGATTTTGTGCGTTATCATATAAACTTTGACATAGGTGGGTACCGAACGAGTGTATGGTTGAGTGCCATCAGATTAGTACCATTACACTTTGAGGCAATAGGATGTGGAGTGATTCACGATCCTAGGTTAGTGTTGGTAATATCGGTTGTATCTGAATTTCGAGGGCGAAATTCCATTATAAGGGGGGAAGTATGTAACACCCCTCACGTTTGGGGATAATTAAAATTCATAAGCAAGTGTAATTTGGGAAATTAAGAAGTGGTCGTGAATAGTAAATTTTGGAGTTTTCAAGGATTAGATGTTTTTTAATGGGTGTTATATTTACTTTTGGGATTAAGTAAATGAGCTAGAGTATTTTATTTATATGTTGCAGCTGGGTAAAACGACAGATGATAATATTTTAATGGGAAAACCCGCATTGAATTGATATGCATTGGGTTAAATTAGTGAGTTGTGGTCAAGTACCTCAGATGGATATTTCGATTGCGCGGGGAGTCTCGGAATGGCCCAGATAGTCAGAATAGAGTATCCGGGGGTAGAAATTTAGTTTAGGGAATTTTTGGACCAGTAGGGACTCGTAATTGACTAAACGAGTCATTTTTGGATTTAATAGGGATAAACCCTCTTTTCTTGTCCTATAAGACACGAGAGAGTGGGAGAAAGAAATAAAAAGAGAGAAAAGAAGAAGAGAAGAAAGGAAGAGGAGAAAAGAGGAGAGAAAAAGGATTCCCGGGCCAAACTCCGCGGGATTCGACTCGGGATCGTCGGATTTTATCCTCCAGGCAAGTGTTTACTTGCTTTATATAATTTTGAGCATAAATCTCATATCATAATTGGTAATAACCAACCCTAAAGATTTTGAATTGGATTTTTCGTGGATTAAATGGGTTTTTCGAAAGTTTAACGGGTAAACCCTGAAAATTATTCAATTGGAGAAACTTAGAAAATTATTAAAATTAATGGTTGATTCTTGGTTATAGGATGATTAGAACCTATTTACTTTGTGTATATATAGTTGGGTGTAGTTAGATGTTGGTGGGATAAGATGTATAAAGCTTTGAGGGTTGTTAATGGCCGAAATAGACCCATGGAGAAGAAGCAGTTTCGGCTGCCTTATTTGATCGATCGATTGAGGCCCTGGGATCGATCGATCGATGTCATAGAAATTTTGACAATTTGTGTTGGTTCAATTTATATGGGATGAATTCCCAAATTAAGGATTTCTAGCCTATTTAATTGAGGAAATAAATAGACATATCTAAGGAAGATATATTTATCCAATTGGGGAAATTTATGGGGGCTAAGAGAGTGTTTTAAGTGTGTGACACTAGAAATTATATTTTCAAGAAAATAGAGAAATTGAGGAATTAGAGAGTTGGGGTTTCCCAAGAATAGAGTGGGGACCTCTAAATTATTAATTGGACAAAATGTAGTCCTTGGGTTTGTGGAAATGGAATCCACGAACTATTTAAACTAAGGGTGTTTGGTGACGAATAATTCTTAGGATAATTTCAGTGGGCTTTTAGGCATACATATTTGTGCATGTTGAAAACATAATTATATTTTTTATGGTTGAGTACATCCTACGAGTCTACTAGGATGAATTGGTATAGTTGGAGAAATCATATAAATCCTTAAACGCGAATAAGGTACATGTTATTTATCAAGTGAGGGAATACTTTTGGGTTTAGTATTGAGAGTGCCCGAATGCTTGAATATTAATAATTGTGAGAATCTTTGGGATTATTGGTCATCGTTATGTGTGATTGGAAATTACGGTCATTTATATGTATCTTTGAGAAACAATGTGGAATATATATATATATATATATATATATATATATATATATATATATATATATATATATATATATACTATGTGATTAAAGTATATATATATATTATATAGTACGAAAATGTATATATATATATGTGTGGATGGTATATATATTTATGTGAAGCATATTGCTTCTATGCTATCATGGGAAGTTGCGCGATGTGGGTGAGCCCCCTGTCTTGAGGAGCATGGAGCGTATAGTCCCCAGGTCATAGCGTCCATTTTATATTGTGTCATTTTTATTAGGGGTGAGACGTGGTGGGTATGTTTCGTCTCACTTTCAGGGAGGAACTATGATCGCTTCCCATATGTTGTGATTTGGCTTTTACCAAGGCGATGTGAGATTCCGACCTTTGGTACCCAGGATGATACGTGAGTGATTCCCTGGTAGATGATAGCATAGAGACCGCATCCTCGAGTTATAGCTCGTTGGTATGGTTATTATACTGGTGTGTATAGTATATTACTTGTGCATGAGAAAAAGATATAATGTATCTCTATTAGAGTAAAGAGATAAAATGAAAAAGGAATAAAGACTTAATTCTCATTTCGGGAGATTGTATCCGGAATTATATTGTGATTCGTATTATAAATGAGTAGGGTAGGTATATGTATATATATAACTTTAGTACTGAGGGTCTAATGGATCTCGACGATTGACCTTTCCAAGTAGTAGTGTATCGGGGGGATTCCTTGTTTGGATTTCGCTTCGCGAGACACCCCACGCACGAACATGGCCTAGTGTTGAGACAGGGGAGAAGTTTAACCCTTAGTGTTCTAGTTTTGGGTTTTTCTTATATGAGCGTATATATATATATATATATATATATATATATATATATATATATATATATATATATATATATATATATATATATGTTGTGTACTGAGGGTCTAATGGATCTCGACGATCGACCTTGCCAAGTAGTAGTGTATCGGCGGGATTCCTTGTTTGGATTTCGCTTCGCGAGACACCCCAGGCATGAACATGGCATAGTGTTGAGACTGGAGAGAAGTTTATTCCTTAGTACTTGGTTTTCTTAGGATTTTTAGTGTTTGGGGTGACGAATTAGTTAGGCAGCGTAGCTTGACTAGGATGTTTAGAGGGATGCGCTAAGTGTGCACTATTAGAAAAGAGGTGAGGGGTATCTCATGGGAGTGCGATACCAATTTAAATATGAGATAAAACGTATTTTTCACCAATAACGCATTTATGCACTTGCAAAATATTTTTACAACTCGGGATCTGACCCGTTTCTATATTTTTTTACTCTCTTGCTATATATTATATATATATAGGTGTTCAGACACAGGGACGCCTGAATGATGATCCTTCCGAGTCAGACATCTGCTGCAGCAGCTTTGGATGCATGAAGGTTTTAGGTCGACGCTTCTATCCTTGAAATCTAGATAGGAGTTACTGTATAAATACTCGGGTCAAAAGCCCAATTGCATTTATTTATTCTTTTACCGCTTTTATTGCGGAATTCGTTTGGGTTGTATTATTGTTTAACCGAGTGTTCGTTTAGTTTATCTCTTTCCGGTTTCATTTATATAAACTATGTGAATGTTTTAATTGTATAGATTGTTTAAAAATATTAGTTAAATAAAATTTTGACGCCAGCCTAATAGGTTATTAGTAATTAATTTGGTTTTCGACAGTGATGCTAAGAATGGACCATATGCGACTCCTGTTTTAATTTTGTACATGAGTGATCGCCTGGTATTTTATTAGGCGGGGTGTCACATAACACTTGAAACATATGTTTTATAGGATGTGATCACTATGTTTTGGATGAGAATTTGAACTTGATATTGAATTTAGAGGATTTAGGATGTTAGTTGGAACACTTGCTCGTAAGCATTATATATTGTATAATTCTAAGCAAGTGCTTTATAAACCTTGCAATTACATCATTAAGAGGATTGCCTTTTTGTTCTTTTAGTATCTTTTGAATATGAATATATTATGTAAATTTAAATGAGAATTTGAATTTGATCTTGAATTTTTAGGACTTAGGATGTTAGTTGAACATTTCCACTTAACATGATATTATGAATGATCCTTAACATGTGCTTTATAAACCTTGCAATTGCATCATTAAAAGGTTTGGCTTTTTTCACTTTTAGCATCTCTGGAATTTGTTTTTATAATGTGAATTTGGATGAAAATTTGAATTTGATATTTAAGTTTGAAATTGATCTTTAAGTGATAAAGACTTAAAAATAGTGAGTTCATGTAACAAACTATAGGACAAAGTGTTGGGGACTAAAATTAAGTAGTAAGTTTGAAATTGATCTTTAAGTGTAGTAACTAACATCTAGAGCCTCTTTTATCTTATTTAATTTGAAATAGTAATAATGGAAATAACATATATGTTAAAAGTACTGAGGTGATTTGTTTGAATTTCAATACAGTTTATAATAGAGAATTTAAGGCTCGACTTCTATTCTTTCTCGATTCTTGAATTGAGTTTTTGTGACACTAAATGAGAAATTCAACATGATAGCTGAAATTGATCTTGAAATTCTTATATGATCTTTAATTTGTTTTAAATTGATCTTTAAGTGCTAGGGACTAACAAACATTTACAGTCTCTTTTATCTTGTTTTCTCTAAAAAAAATCCTAATGGTTATCATTTATTATTAAAAATGTCGCCATAATTTCTTGCAATATCAATTGAGTTGATATTTGAGACTTTGAGTATTGGTTGTATATTTTGAATTTTGAGAATTTGAATATATGTTAATATATATGATAATTTGAAATTGATCTTGAATTCTGAGGAATTTGGATGTTAGTTAAAACACTTACACTTAAAAATGATATGATGTTTTATGATGCAGTTCACTACTTAACATTGTGACAGAGAATGCCATATTATGAAAATTTGGTTATAGCAGTTCTATTATCACACGAGTTTAAAATTGATCTTGAATTTTGAGGAATTTGGATGTTAGTCCCTAGTACTTAAGCATTATGTTTTGTAGAATGGGGTTCACTATTTGAGATTATCTTATTACGATAATTATGTTATAACGGTTACATTATAGCTTAATTTATCATCGAATCTAACAATAAAACAAAGCACTATTACAATATGAAGGAGCCATATTTCGAAGATAATTATTATAAACAGTTGTATCATCACAGTTTTATAGTTATATTACATGTTCAATCCCAACAGAAGACTGAAAAGTGTATAAGCGAAGTGTATCTCATTGTAAGGAAGGCAGTACCTATTACAAGTTGGGTAGAGAGAGAAAAGAGAGGCAGAGTATGATTCAACTGCCACCGTTCCCATTTGATAAACAAAATATCCCTTTTCTAGCATAGCTTCCAACCAGAGTTCAAGGGGAGTTAGAAACCTATAACAATTTACTTAGGAGAACCCTTATTGGACCCATAAAAGTAGAGTAGACAATATGTCTAATAGTCTACAGGAGTGAAGAAAATATTCTAATAAAAAATAATAAATAGATCAACAAATTTAAAAATACCACATCAGATCAGATCAGATCAACATCACATCAGATAAAATTCCATCACATCACATCACATACCACATCTTAAATACCACGTCACATCAGATCAACAAACTTAAAAATAATAAATAGATCAATAAATTAAAAAGATCAAATGCCAAACAGTTTACACAAATCTACTAGTAGATATACTCATAAAAATAGAAATAGTTATGCACAAATAGATTGGGTATAACTTTCATTTTTTACCACAAACTGAAATTTATTAATATTAATAGGAAATGAACATACAGAAAGTTGAATCTAATAATTACCAACAATACTATCCGAAATACATGAATTGCTACAGACATTGAGCGGGAGATAACATAACAAGATATAAAATTTGTAGATAAATAAATTAAGGTCCCTCTCTACTATCTCAATTCGAAGTCGCTCCTCCCAATATTGCAGACAACTTTGGCATAATATAATGTTTAGCTCTTCCAAGTGCAACACACCTTCATAAACTCCTACCTCTCGATAGAGAGAACATTTTTCCTCGGGGTTTGATGTCTTTAATCCATACACAATGGTCACTGATCCGGCCTTACAAGTACAAATGTAAAAAACGTTATGACCACGGGTGAGGGGTACTGGATCAAATACTATATCCAGGCATATAGAACAAGTCAAAATGAAGCTTGACGGAATCAAATAGCTCGCAGGTGAGTGATGACTTATCATAGTTGAATACGAGAGAGCACCCTTCTAATAATGCAGGGGGGCCTTCCTTGTATTAGCCTTTGTTTTCCTACAATTTATGTGACCATAGGCACACTATAATGACTATAGTAAGAAGACAATAAACCTTAAAATCTAGTGTTGTTGGTCTACACATCTAATTGTTTTTTTCTCATTATAATGACCACAAGCAGGCTGTAGTTGGTCATCTACCAAAGATTGTTTGTTACTATAAAATTTATTATTAGTTATGAGAAAATTGAATGCATGTAAATATGTTGCAAGAGCTTGGGATTTATTATTTATGACTATTATTTCACTTGAGTTAAATAATGATTAGAATGCCTATATTGTGTGAATTACCTAATGTAAGTAATAACATATCAAAAGTTTCTCGTTGCTTGGTATATGATAGAATTTGCAAATCTTATTCAACAATTTATTATATTCAAACTCTCAATGAGCATCTAGGTGAAATAATATAGGTGAAGACTTTAACTTTTATTTCCTTCTATGTTGTATTAAACCTTGGTCCAAGCCTACCTACACTATATTATTTGAGTTTTTTATTTATAAAAACTTGTGCATTTAAAAAACAAGTATGATGGAGGTAAGGAACTCCCAACTACATATACGTTTGCATTAGTTGAGCATCATCAACTGGACAAAATTAGACTCATAATGCATTTGAGTGGAGAAGTCAAACGAGTCAATACTTGCATTAAACCTCACCACTCTGTCAAGGAAGTATGTTGCGCCTCTTAAACACTTACATACGGGATAAAAATGACCATGCATACAATCCTAAAATTGTACGAATTGGCCTTAAACCTCCCCACTCTGTCCAGGCAGTATCTATGGATTACCTGATGGAACAAAAATTCGCAGGTGTGGATTTTCAGACGGTTGATTAACACCATTTTAAATCAAGAAAAAAATAAGGCATTAGACACTAATTAGATAATATCCACTGTTGTGGATGTTTTTGCAACTTCCACGATGAGCAAACAAGAAATACAAAAATCATTAAATATTTTATTTTCAATTAGAAGTAAATCATACCCTTATTGTTATTGAAACCCGATGAAATAATGTACGGAGATTTAGCTACATTTGGATGACTACATCCTGAAGAATGATGATTCAGCTCTACCACAAACCGTTGCACGATAGCTGCTTTATGACCTATAACAGGTATGGAATTTATTAACACGGTAATATTGTAACTAGACTTAACTATACATTAGAATATTTCCTACTTAATTAAAAATTTATATATTGTCAAGTAATTTAATTTAGAATATAGAGATCATACCCTAGTTGTTGTTATCATCAGATGCAATAGTGTTGGTGGAGTAGTCAACATTTTAGTCCTTTATTTGAGAAGAAGGGGGCATGTGGATTCTCTCATGAATCTTTGATGCGTAGATAATTTTGGGACACGAGAATGACCAAAATTAGGCATAACTAAACAAGAATCCAACAACATGAGCTAAGGAGACATGCATGCAAAAATTATGTAAAACATCAATACACTTTTAATATTTTAGCATAATTCCAATGAAAATATGGAGGAAAATCACATCAGTTATGAAAATTATTGTTGATGTAAAAAACTAGATTTGATCTAATTAATTAACTACAGATAAATATGAATAAAGAAATAAGACAAAGGATTTTTAAAGTGGTTCAGCCTTAATAAAATGGCCTATGTCCACTGTCTTGTATTGCTAGGTGTTGTGCCTTAGTCTTGATTATGTTCGCTTATGAGGGTGTTACAAGGTATTTATAGCCCTTGGGCTGCCAATATGCCGTTATTAAATAGACATATACATCTATACATGGTAAGAATGTTCATTGAATCTGTCTTCGTCTTTTGATCTTCCTGACTAGATGCTCGGTGCGTTAAGTAGCTCGGTATGTTGAGTAGCTCAGTGCTTTTAAGTTGATTGGTACATATATTGAAGCCACATTGGATGACATGTGTCTTAGTATAATTAGTCCATGTTAGCTGGCTAATTTTTGTATAAACATAAGCCCCCAATGTTTCACAGTTGAAGTTGGACATGAGAGTGTGGAATATTATATCCAAAAGTTGTCCGGGCATGTTTATCCTGTTTTGTTTGATTAAGGACCTCCATCACTTGTAAAATTTTGCACGTATCATAACAGTTTTGAGCGCGAAATGGCAAACTTGTAAATATTTTGAATTTTTAGCGAACGCTTGGGTTCTTGTGTCTTTTCCTTAATTAGCCACTGGAAGCGCAATCGTCGTCATTTGTGATCATTACTTTTCCTATTTTCCAAGGCAGCGTATTTAAAGGCAATAGCATCAGATTGTCTTCTACCTTTTTCCATTTAGATTCCCAATCTTTTTGTATTCCCACTTTCCTTCTTACAATCGTTTGTTTTGTCATCTGCCTTAGCTGATTTCTTAATTTTCTATAAGATCTTCTTCCTTCTTTCTTCATTTTAACCACCGTGGTTTATCTTATCGAATCATTGGATAATTTTAGGGCTGATTTTGGTATTGCATCTTGGGTTACTTTGGAAGAACCTCATTGCCCTTATAATTTATTTTCTCTAGCTAAGGGACATTGGTTTCCTTCCATTTTTGTAGCAGAATGTGGTTTTTCTTTCCCGCCTAATTCCTTGTGTTTAGAATTTTGCCAATATTTTGATATTGTTCCTCTAAAATAAAGTGACATTAATATAAAAGATTTGAAGCTCATCTGGGGTTCGCATCAATCAATTTTTGGGGAGCACGGAGGCCTGCTTCCTATTTGTTGAGATATAAGAACACTACTTATTCCTGTATTACTCGACCTCTTGCTCCTCCCTTGGTGATTGACCTTGAGCAGCTTCCAGCATCTTCTTCAACTGTTGAAGAATCTTCCTCTGATTTGAATTCTTCTATTACTGACCTGATGATGAAGAAGACGAGAATGCCTGATCTTTTTGCCAAGGTTGCTCCTGGTACTGATGGGGAAAATAAAATAAAAAATGATGTCCCAACTGAAGGGACTAAGAAAAAGGATGTTTTTTCATCTGGGGGAGCAACCATAGCTGTTAAGGAAATCAGCAAGAACCCCCCACTTGCTCAAAAAGAGGCAGCACCTTTGATTGAAGGGGTTACTGTTATTCGAGAAGAGACAACACCTTTGATTGAAACTGCTCCTCTGAGAAGGGGTCTTACTGAGAAGATAATAGATGCTGCTGCTCAACCTTCTGGGGTTGAGGTAACTTCTTTAAAATCTAGTTCTCTAGCAGTCATTACTCATGGCTTAGCTAAGAAATTGATTTGGTCTGGAACTCTTCCTGATTGTCGAGCTGCTGAGACTTTTACTCCTTGGGAAAAGGTTACTGACTTGGCATCCCAACACTTGTATCATTAAGTGTCATTATACTTGTCATTTTGATTCTTCGTACCATGTTCATACTCTGATTTGTGCTTTTCTTCCTCTTGTAGTTTTTGGTGTACTTTAATAATATCCTAGAGAAGAATGAGGCTATCAAAGCTTCAAATTCATCCAGTGGAGTAGAAGAAGCCCTTACTGGGTTGTCAAAATCTTTGATGGAGTCTCGGTAGAAGTACAAAGAGGATAAAGCTGCTTGGGAAAATAAAATCAAGTCTGTTGAGACAGCTCAATAAAAAGTTGAGGAAGCTACCAAGGAGGCTGATACAGCTCGGTAGGAGGCTAATACAGCTCGGCAACAAGCTGTTAATGCTTCTAAGGAGGTAGAGGAGAAATTAAAGGTTGCCATTTCCAACAATGTGGAAGTTAAGGGCAAGCTTGAAGAGGCTGAATGACGTAAGAAAGACCTTAAGGAGAAGGTGAAGTGTGTTGAAGAGCTTCTTAGGGATAAGACTTCCTCGGAGAGGGTGAAGAGAAAAGTTGATGTGAAGAAGTCCTTTATCTCTGGCTGGGACAAAGGGTGGAACAAAGCTGTAACTGCTGCCTCTACTCGAATGGATTATACAAGTTTGAAGTTCTTCAGGGATAGATGGGTTACAACTTTGAAATAATTGAATGTTGCTGAGGTTCTGAACTATTTTAGAGACATGTTCATGGCCCTCCTCCTGCTATTGAAGAAGAAGAATAAGAAGATGAAGTTGGATGTGATTAATCTTCTTTGTTGATAGTAGAACAAACACCTGCTGCCACTATCCCTCAGTCCTTCGAGCAAGTTCAGTAGACAATCACTTCTACCGAGCAACGCCAGATGCCCACCAAGCAACCAATTCCTTCCTCAAAATCAACTAAGGATGTTGTTGGGAATAAGGAGAAGGTGTAAAGTTGTTCGATAATTTGTTATTTTTCTCTGTTTTTCCCTTTTTATTTTGTACCTTTGGTTGTATCCTCTTCTCTTATGATCAATAAAATGGACTTTACTATTTATTCTGAGTTTCTCCTTTACTTGTCTAATATAGCTGTACCGTTGTTGATCTGTTTTTACTTTTCCTTGCTAGTTTATTACCAGGATGGAACTATTGTCAGCTCATGATACAGAGTTGATGAAGAAGTATACTAATTACTTCAAAGATGGTCATTAAGATTTTACTCAAGCACAAATAATTGATATTCTTGGATCTGATGCCTCATATCAAGCAATTGATGCTAACCAATATTTAAAATGTCTACTCGATTAGGCTGTGGAAAATAATATGGCTTACTATGAAATGATTGAATATCTTCAAGGAATGATCGAAGAACTTTAACTTCAACACAAAGAAGCCACTACTGTTCTGCATGAAGGTTATGAGAAGAAGTACTAACGGTTGAATGCTAATCGGGGTTATGACAAATTTATTTCAGCCCATAACAAGAGATAGAGTGTGCTAAAACTTGAAGTTGAGGAGCATAGAAACATTGCTAAGCTACTGGAGGAGGAAAATATTGCTTTAAGAGAATAACTGAGACAGCTAAAATCTGATGCTTCTTGTGGAGCTCTGGTCCCAGTTAATGATGAAGTTTTTTCCTTTTTTGGAGACTGAGAATGCTTCTTTGAGGGAAGAATTAGAAACTTTGAGAAAAACTAAACATGCATCCTCTTCTCGAGGCAGGTCTAGAGTTGGTCGGAGTAGCGTTGAAGAGACTAAGACTCAACAAGCTATAGAAAATCAAGCTGCTCAACTGAAGGCAAAAAATCAAGCTTTAGCTAAGATGTACCAAAAAGTTCAAACTCTTACCGAGCAACTTTCTAATTAGAGTTCTGCGTTGGAGAGTACAGAAAACTTAGTGAAGAGGCTTCATTAGTATTTTGAACGATTGGCTTATCAATTCCACAAGTATCCCAGAGAGTTTTGGATGGGGGGATATAACGAATCTTTATGTCATCTTGGTACAGGTTGAAGCAAACTAACAATGAGGGATACAAACAGGGGTGGTTGAATGCCCTAATTGTGATGAAGGTTGAGGATGGAACCGAGCTATGGGTTGTTATGAGCCTGGATTACTTGATCTGCCAGTACCTCCTTTTAATCTAGATGTTAGTTGGATTCCAGTCCGCTCCATTACTCAGTGTTTGATTTCCAAATACCTTGGTGACTATAATCTTCATGAAGATTTTGAGATATCCCGACCACCACATCTTCTTGATCGACCAAGTTTAAGCAACACCGGAATATTGCAAGATTTGAATTTTATCAACTGTTCTTTGGCTTTAGATGATCCTCCAGCTGGAAATGAACCTGTACCTAAATATGAAGGAAAGACACTAATAGAATAGGCTATTTTCATTTCGTTAGTGATTGTTTAACGAAGAAAAATCATCTTTTTGTAATTTTGTTTCCTTGGAAATAAATTGATTATATGATGTTTATGTTGTCCATATTTATGAGATCAACTATAATAATGTCGTTCTTTGCTAAATATATATATATATATATATATATATATATATATATATATATATATACTAGGGTATGCCCGTGCCTGAAGGCACACTGATAATCGCAAAATGGCAAAAAATTTCAAAGTACTTAATTGCAAGAATGCAAAAAATTTGTTTGCAAAGAAAACAAAATGTAATTTTAAAAAAATGGCCATAATCTCCTTCATTTATATGACTAACCACCCTGCTTAACAAGTAACAAATAGTCTAATAACATTCAAATAGTTTGAATTCATCACTCGAATTCACATTGTGTCTCAAATTAACAAAGTGTCAATTCTAAAAAAATGGACATAATCTCCTTTGTATAGTGAACTATCCACCTTGGTTAAGGGATAACAACCAATCGTACAATATTCGAAATGTCCAAATTCATCAAATAAATACTTGAACAAAACAAACTTCTTTAAAACAATCACAATGATATTTGGGGAAAACTAACATAATAATAAAATAACAGTCAACCTGATTTAATTCAATATAAATAAGTTAAATTTAAAAAAAAAGGAAAAAAATTCCTTTGTTTATATGACTATACACTTGTTTAAGGTATAAAAACACTTCAATAAAAAAAAAATGGTCTTAGAAGACGATACAAAAAAGGCCTTAGCAGACTATACAAAAACAACCTTGAAAGTCATCCAACAGCATCCAGTAACTCTACGCCTAAGCTTTACAAAAAGTCAAAAAGGTCGACATCCCAACAAATTATCCTTTTGATAGTCATAGATTCACAGTAAACATCCTCGTAACAACTCTACGAAATGCCTGCGTATCTAGCTTGACGTACTTCATATGAAGATTGGCACAATTTACAACCACCTATAAGAAATATTAATAGTTAAGACTAAGTTTTAAAAATGAATGAAAAGAAGAAACATTTTAAAGATGAAGTACCTTGTTATGAGAACCCCATGTAAGCAGCCAGAAAGTATTTATCCTCTCTTGATGCCTTACCATTGGGTCCTAATCCTAAGAATAATTAAAAAAAATTATCAAAAGATGATATAAAGGGGTCAAAGGTGTAGTTTATAGGAAAAATAACACTACTTACTTTATAGGACTTTCCGGATACACAATGTTTATTGTTGAAAGCGAACAATCATTAAAAAGAAGAGTAGCAGCACTGGAAATCATTAGCCATAGATCAGTGCAATGTTTTCCTATTGGGACAGTGATGGAAGATCCTTTCGTTTCTCCCTTGGGATTCAAAACGTGTTCCTTCTAGAACTTTAGTGACCTCGCTTCGACATGGTGGATCACCTCTGGTCTCTTTCAGTAATGAAATTAAACTACCTTAAGGAATGTGTCATAGGCGTGTAGTGCCTATTTTTCTTACTGCACTAAATGTTGTAGTTATAAAGAAATATAAGGAGCCAAAAAAATAATTAAAAAGCATAGATTTTTCGAGCCAAATTACCTGCAAACACACAACACATTCAAGTAAGATATCTGTAATTTGTAGTGGAATAAATTTAATTATGGATAAACTTTAGCAAATAATGATTTAAATAATGTTTTAAATATATGTACCAATAACAGTTCTATTAAGAATTATATAAATCTAAGCATCGCTAAAATATAAGCTCTCTAACAAAATGTAAGAATCCCCAAAACATTTTATACTTTTTCAAACCTCGCAGGAAGTTAAGTTGATATGAACACACATATAACATTAAAATGTTTGTTCCCTATCCTTTTCAACTACAACTTGCATAACAGTTGTAGTTGAAAGAGACCTTATAGAAGTTGAAAGAGACCTAAATGCTTCCATTTGAAATAAATATTCCGATTGGATCGTGCTATATAAAATCAAAATCCAGCATGAATGGACTTTAAGTAATGGGCATAGTATAACAAACAGTATATGAACTCTGCTTTATGTGTTTGTACTCATATGCAATGCTAATCCAAACTGTCCCCTTTAAATTTTCTTCTCACGAAATTAATGAACCAAATTCAATGTAAAAACACGTTTCAATTAAAATCCAAGTCAAATCCTACCTAACATTGAAAGAAAGTTAGCAAGGCAAAAAAAAAATACTACTCTATCAAAAAATCACTAAATACATGTCACATATCATCTCAGGTCTGCTCTATAGTTCACTAAATAACAATAGAAATACTATATATGAGCTAAAAGGTAAATGAGTCAAACTTTCGACTCCCAATACAACCATATACTCCAGCATTTTTTAGAATTGAGTCATAGCTACTGCCACAAAAAGATCACCAGGAGCTAAGCTCTCAAAACTAACCAGCATATGTGTAACTAATCTCGAAAAGAGAGAGAGAATACACATAGGTAAATAAGACTAAGGTTTTAACATAATGATTATTGAGGATTTGTTCTTCCATATCAACGTGGAGGATTATTTTTACCTCCAGAATATTATTAAGAATTAACCAATACTCATTGAAACACTAATATGAAGTAATTGAACCATAAAAGTACCTGCTAAAATCACTCCCTAAAAGAAATTATGAATCCCAAGAAACATTTTATTAACGTGTTAAATATCTGTAAAACAGATTCTATGTCTGTCTCATTTCAGAGTTATGAAATAATTCCGGAGTCTGCAAAACAAAATTGTTTTATCCCCGAATATCTGCAAAACACAATGAATCCAAAGAAACATTTAGTGCTGAATATCTGCAAAACACTTAGGAGTTCATAACTCTGAACCCATGACGTAAACAAAATTACGTAATTGAGATGTAAAGAGAAGTACCTAATTTTACAAATATCTGCAAAGCAGAATAAAAGCAATAATTAGAGAGATGCAACATAAAATATTAACACGCTGAATAGATTTAGATGTGGCCAATCCATAAAAAAATAAATATACACTCTTGATGATCCATAAATCCGGAACGAAGAACCATATTTTATCCCCACTATTGAAGCTCCATAAGTCCATAAGTACGGAACAAAGAAGAGCCTTGTTTAAACCACATAAACCAAAACTGAAAATTGGTAAAATGAACTTTATGTGGTCAAGAAAGACCACATGATTATCCACCAAATATAAAGATATTCATGATTAGATCTGTAAAAATACAACATATCTTTTCTAGAAAATGATTTTCATTAGAAGAGGGTGTGATTTGGTTAAATGAATTTCCAACTCATGTAACTTTTGACAGAAATGTCTCGACTACAATAATCAAGTGAGGATTCAATCTAATCCTAGGTAAACAAAAAAATAGTTAAGAAAAAGGAGAAATTGATTCAAAATTAGTCAACTTACTATATTAATGCATAGATTGTTCAGAAGTTCTTGAGTCCACAACCTCAGAAGCAGCTTCCGATTCTAGCTCATTGTCTTGCTCAAATATGATGAATAAACCAAAGGTTCAAGTTATGTAAAGCTACACTTATCCTCAGGAAGAACACATTCCTATAATTTATAAAATTGTACTGTGCATATTTCAAATTTCAAGTTTCAACTGTACTGTGAAGATATCAAGTTTCAACTGTACTGTGCAGATTTCTGAAACTAAGAAATAAGTTGTACGGTGCAAATTTCAAATCAATTCTCACATTTAACTGCAAAAAGAAACATAATTGAAAATTATAAACAAAGTACATATAATGTTAACTGAAAAGAAACTATAAAACAGATAAAATACCATCAATGAGAAGGTGAGAATTTAATACACCATTTCTTAGATACATTAGACCCCATTTATTATTTAAACATCGTCAATGAGAAAATAATTTGGTCACACCATTAGACATCAAAGATTCTGTTTTCAATTAGGAAAATTATTTGGACTAATAATGATTTTCTTTCATCCTTTCATTATATAATTTCTTTGATTTCTGAATTGTGTTATGTAGTGTAAGAAGATGGTTTTCGAATATGGGCCTCTGATTCAGGGGAATGCAGAACAGTTTCTGGAAACAAATGACATATGCACCATACGACACACGTGTGATTAGCCTACAACTAATACAAAGCAAGCATTCCGTGGAGAAATATCCATGATTTCTAAATATTAATACCATTTTACTGCCAATAATTTGCTTATATTCTTTTCATCTCAACTTTGTGTATAATGATACAATTATAACTGGTTTTTCTTTCGTTGTAAATTATTTATTGTATAATCAGAATTCATGTGAAGAAATTTAATTCATCTTTACTATCTTTGGTCAGTACTTATCTTAATATGTATAGTTTCTTATGCAGACATGGTGCTTATCATGCCACATTTTGAGCACATAAAGTACCACTGGACTAAAACAGAATCACGTTAAATTGTTACAGGAGAAGTTTGTCAATTGTTGGGAGGACTTAATAATCCACTTCAGATCAATTTTGTACTTCTCTTAATAAGTATATTTTATTGACTCTATATAAAATTGAACTAATTTTCAACTTTGTAATTAATCACACATTTAGTTATTTGCCAACATTTGATGATGATGATGATGACAGAGAACTAAGGAAATGAGAGAATTCCATCAGGTGAATAGGGCCAAATTCTTCCTTCTTTAGTGGGAATAGAGGGTAAATATATAGAACAAATAAAGTTAGATATGTCAGGGAAATGATGAGTAAATAAGCAGGGATAGACCACTGATTGTTTTGAATGAATGAACTAACAGTCCAGGGATTATTGGGCATGTCTACCCCAGTTAAAAATTGGAGAGAGGATCCCAACAAATTATAGTGCCTGAGAGACCATTTCCCACATCCATCTACCATGGGGACTAATAATGCTAAAGAATTATCCGAGACTGGTCCAAACATAAGATATTTTTATAGGCGTGCTCAGTGTTTGGACTAAATCAGTGGTGGTGAATAGTAAAACACCTATGATCAATATTATATAGGCATAGATAATCAACACATAAAACCAAAAAAATACATTAAAAATTGAATATCATAAATATGATCCAAACTTTGAACTCAATATGTGAGAATAATTTCATAACAGTACCTATAGGGAGTTGTCAATCATTATGACGTGTCAAATCACGGCCAAGAACATATAGATCTTTAAGATAATTACCCTTGAAAAACGATAAAGATGATGGAGAAATACTTTTCTCTTCGGATCAATCATATTCAAGAGATGCTCAGCATAAATGCTCTGGCTGGCAGTAAATATAATAATCTCGAAAAGGTCAACTAATCTTTCCATGAAATCTTTGAGATGAGGACGACACCAAACAAAGTCTATATGATCCATGAGGTTAAAATTTACTTATAAAACATCATTGTAGTTAGATCAGAATCCTATATTGAAATTTGAAATTAAAACCCAAGAATATCTATACAGTACATTGTAGGAAGTTTACCCATCAATCATCCAAATACCTCCATAAAAAAAATGGGTGTCGTCGCACACAGATGGAAATTGACTAGGGGTGTAAGCGGTACGGTTTGGTCGGTAAATAGTAGATACCAATACCAAAACCAAACTCTGGATGGTAAAACCAAACCGTACCAGTTTACCACCTGGTACACCAAAATCAATACCAAAACCATACTGACCTGTATTTCGGTAATTTCGGTAATTTCAGTTTTTTCTAGTTTCAGTAAATTTTAGTTTTTTCTGGTTTCTTCTGGTTTTTTCTGGTTTCAATAAATTCTGATTTTTTCTGGTTTCGGTAAACAACACTAAAATCCCCAAAAAATCAAAAACAAAACCAACCAACTTTTTTAAATATTAAAATAAAAACTTAAACCAACTTTTTTCTGGTTTCGATAAATTCGGTACGGTAATTTTGGTAAATTCGGTACGGTACGGTACGGTAATTTCAGTACAATTTTTTCTGGTTTCGATAAGTTCGGTACGGTGATTTCGATAAATCGGTTTTTTAAATATTAAAACCAAAACCAACCAACTTTTTTGCAGTAATTTTGATTTCGGTAAGACCGGTTTCTGGTATTTTAATATATGAAACCAAAACTATTTTTTTTTGGACCATAACGGTACGGTACGATAAAAACCCGTACTGCTTCCACCCCTAAAATTGACATATTACAATAAAAATATGTTATTAATTAAAGATTACTTTATATGATGGGGACATTATTTAGTTTCTAAGCCACACCCAATACATAAAAAAGGGAAACAGGCCAAAGAATCAAACTCATCAACCAAACCTCCTAATACCATTTGTACTAATTTTTTAACAGTGTAAACCCTATTTTAATAGTACAAACCCAATTAGTTAAAAGAATATATAAAAAGAAAAAATATATCAATTTAAAAATCAAAATGCGTATAAAAACATAACCATACATAAAAAGAAAAAAATATATCAATTGAATGTTCATACTTGAGAACTTAAGGGTTATAAAAATGCGTTTCGGAACATAAAATTTGTGAATGGGCCTTTTCTCTAATTTTCATAACAAAGTACTCAATGTAGATTATTGACCAATTTCTCAACTAAGGAGTCTATTATGAAAAGCAATGAACCTGATGTGAACTAACAACACAATAGACTAATTTCAATATCTTTTATTTGTATTCTCGTATTATATTGGTTTTTTCTTTTTTATTATTTCTTTTGGTGAACATAAACAGACATGGGCAGAAGTTTAAAAAGATAAAAAAGCTAATACATACTCGAATTTGTATCAAGTTATACTCGAATCAATTACTAACTGTGTTTTGATTTTTTAGCAAATTTTTAGCAAATTCATACTCAAATTTGTAGGAAATACATACCTGTAAATCAACCTAAGTCCTTCCAAGTGAGATGTTTTCAGAACTGGTGAAAAGAACACACTTCAGTAGAAATACTTGATGAAAATATTAACACAAAGTCGGTTAATCAAAAACAAAAGGTGTGATAATCCCATAAATGTAATAGTATTGTTTGTAATTAATGAATAATAGATATTGGTTAAAATTAAGAAAATACTCACTTTGGTAGAGCTCCTTTGAATGTGATGATCCCAAGTATGACCATGAAGCTCCTTTGAGTGTGAATCATGCAAAATAAAAGTAAGAAATAAGTATTTTTTACAAATATGTTTTATGAGATAATAATTCAAGCATTTATGGTAGGAAATTAAAACTCAGGAACCTTTACTTTAAAAAAAATATTATACTTTGTTGCATTCGATTAAGGAATTTACTAAAGTCAAACTTTCTTAGAACTGATATAAAGAACAACTAATAGGTCATGTCGTAAGCCTTATCCACACCTAACTACAATATCACATTTGAGCCATGAGCTTCTTTCCCATAAACCAATCAAGATTTACAAGAAAACAAAAATTACAAATCGTAGAAAAAGAAGGTGGCCGATGGTGTTGATGAATATACCTGATGGTGTTAATGAATAAAAAAATGTTGTAAAAACGTAATGAAACCCCAAAATTCTAACATCTGCGATACATAAATCAAGAAACGATGTCAAACTAACACAAATTTAAAACCCTAACCCCTAAATTTAAAATCAATGACTAAAAGTCTAAAAATGAGGATTAAAGAGTTCATCTAAGAGATATTAAAGCCATTGCGGTTGGAGGAATAGAGAGGGGAAACCTCATTTGCGTGGGTGAGAAATGAGGGAGAAATGTATGTGGATAAAGTGGGTTTTAAATGACAGAGGCATTAAAACAGGTCAATTGCCATTTTACCCTTCATTTTGAATTTTGAAAAAAAGGGGGAAATGAATTAGAGTGTGAGAAAAAGGGAAAAACCAAAATTTGCAAGGATAAAATGGATAGTTAAAGAAAACATGCATATTGATGACATCATCAAGTAAACTTACGACATACATAAGGTTTTTACTTTATTATATATATATATATATATATATATATATATATATATATATATATATGTGTGTGTGTGTGTGTGTGTGTGTGTGTGTATGTATGTGTGTGTGTGTGGACAGTTTGTCCTTGGTTAATTTGATTGCCTAGACAATGGAACTTTGCCCCATATGTTTGCCTAATTGTAGTGACTTATCACCAATAAGTACCTAAGCAACGGAATTATTTTTACCCCATGGTCCTGCTTAGTTGTAACAATCTTATCTAGAGTGCCTTGGTGCCTAGGCAGTGGATATTTTACCCATCTTCTTGCCTAGTTTAGATGCCAATTGGGTCACCCATAATCAAACAGGCCTTGCCTTTCTCGATTGTTGTACCAACATTGTTGGTTATGTTGATGTCTACCAACTTTGTTGGTGTTTGTGCCGATGCCGACCAACTTTGTTGGTGTTTGTGCTGATGCCGACCAAATTTGTTGTTGAGAGAAAAAGTGTTTTTTTTTATTGCTGCAAGTGAGTTAAAGTGTAGTGTGTAGTACTAGTACTCCAAAAAACAAATAACACAAATGAATATTTGGAAATCATCATTTTCTTTCATACTGAAACAATGGGGTACATATGCAGTTACATTACTGGTAGTACTTTCGCAGGTGCTCTGCATTTCAAGCGTTTTTGAATTCTTTCCCTTCTAGAGCTTCTATTATGTAAGTGCCAGGTCGAACAACAGTTGTGACACGATAGGTCCCATGCCAGCTGGCTTCCAACGTATTGTGCTTTTAAATTTCCTTCTTGAACGCAAAATCTCCCTCCTTGAGATCACATTTATTGACTCTTTTATTATAGAACATTGCGGTCCTTTGTTGATAAGCTGTATTTCAGATTGCTGCGTCTTGTCTGACTTCTTCGAGCATGTCCAAGTCCAAACGTCTCATCAAATCGCTTACCGGAGTATTTAACTTGAGAACTCTATGAGTAGGTAGTCCTAATTCAGCAGGTATTACTGTTTCACTCCCAAAAGCTAACATGTAAGGAGATTCCCCAGTGGTTGTTCGGGGAGTTATTCGGTAAGCCCATATCACTGAGTGCAACTCGTTTATCCAGTTTCCTTTAGCATCATCAAACCTTTTCTTCAACCTATTCAATAGAGTTTTATTCGTCACCTTTGTTTGCCCATTACTTTGGGGATGACCCGGCGCAAAATGAATCTTTTGAATGTTAGACTATAGACAGTACACAACGAACTCCTTATTATCAAATTGGGTACCATGATCAGTGATAAAAGCATGTGGCAGACCATATCTGTAAATAATATTCTTCCAGATGAATTGATAGACCCTTTCATAGGCCATATCGATGAGAGGTTCAGCTTCCATCCATTTTGTGAAATAATCAATAGCAACCACCAAATATTTGAATTATCCTCTTGTAGTTGGCAAAGACCCGACTAAATTAATTCCCCACATGGAAAATGGCCAAGGTGAATTAATTAGTGTTAACAGTGCCTAAGGAGTTCTTCGTATTATTGAAAATTGTTGACACTTGTCGCATTTCTTCGCATAAGTTGTACAATCAGCATGCATTGTTGGCCAATAGTACCCCTGCGTATTTATTCTCTATAAAAGAGTTCTATCTACTACGTGAGCTTCGCAAGATCCTTCATAAATGTCTTCTATCAGATCTTTAACTTTTGTTGGGTGAATACATCTTTGCAGACCAGCTATCACACCTCTTCTGTACAGATTTCCATTATTTAAGACGTATCTGGCAGCTTTAAACTTTAACCTCTTGATTGCAAGTTGGTCGGATGGTACGTGACTTCTTTGATATAAGCCCTGATGGGATCCATCTAAGAAGGTCCTATATCCAAAGCGATAAAATTCACTATCGAATTTTCATCAATACTTCTTCTTGCCAGTATCTCAATTGAAATTATTCTTCGTAACTGGATGGGCGTAGCTGAAGCTAACCGAGCAAGTGCATATGCTCTCGCATTCTCCAGTCTTGGTATTCTGATCACTTAGACAGCTACTAGATTGGATATAATCTCCATGGCTTTAGCTAAATACCTCGACATGAACTCTCCTTTCGCTACGTAAAGATTGAGCATATGATTTACCACTAATTGTGAATCACTGAACACCATAACTTGCTCTGCATTCAATGATTTAGCTAAGCTGAGGCCCACAATTATGGCTTCATACTCAGCTTCATTATTGGAAGCTTTGAATTGGAAAAGCAGAGAATATTCTATGTCTAATCCATCTGGACTATTGAGAATAATTCTAGCTCCACATCCTGTCACACACGAGGAACCATCAACATATAAATTCCATATAAGGATATTATTATTAAACCATTGGTCTGACAAAATCCCTTGATGGAATATTTGGCGCTTCCTTTCTCCATCCTTCAACTCTGGCCTCTTACTAGAAGATTCTGATTGATCGACTACCATCTCTTCTAGCAGGTCTGCTGTTGGGAGTTGATCGGGAACAGTCCCTGTTGATCCTCTATCATCCTTGAGTTGCTCTACATTAGCCCTTATTTATCGGAGGTATCTGGGTAGGTAAATTCAACGATGAAATCCGCTACTGCCCGTCCTTTGATTGAAGATCTTGGCTCGTAGATAATGTCATACTACCCTAATTCCATTGCCCAATACATCAATATTCCAGACTTTTTTGGCTAATGTAAAGCCTGTCTGAGGGGCATGTCAGTATATACCACTATTGTATGGGATTGAAAATATGGTTTCATCCTCCTGCTCGCCTCAATCAATGCCAATGCTAACTTCTCCAGTTTGGGATACCTAATCTCTGCTCCCCTGAATGCCTTGCTCGTATAATAAATTGGTTTTTGCACTCCGCTTTCTATTTTTATCAAAGTTGAACTGACTGCACTTTTTGAGACAGCTAAATACAGGTATAATTTTTCTCCCAACATCGGCCAGTACTAAAGGAGGTGTTCCCAAGTATCTCTTTAACTCTAAAAACTCCTTCTCATATTCGTCATTCCACTCAAAGGTCTTTCTGAGCACCTTGAAGAATGGAAGACATCTATCAGTTGCTCAGGAGATGAATCTGTTGACAGCTGCTACACGCCCCATAAGGATTTGTACCCGAGGAACATGCCTTCTTGTACACCAAAAATGCACTTGGTCGATGATGATGCCGTAAATAGCACCACCCTTCAAGGTGTTCGTAAGCTCAATTCAATGTTAACAATGGTAGTACATGGGTAAGGATATATAGAAGATGGAGGTGAGGAGAAGAGGATGAACACAGTCATGTAAGTGGTTCAGCCAATCAGGCCTACATCCACTGTGCAAGTGTATGATTAATATCACTATATGGGGGTTTTAATGGCTATAGATATAATCTCTCAAGCTTTTTCTCTCTACTGTATATTTGGATAGAGTTTCAGCTAGGGTTTCTAATTTCGAATCCTTATCCAAGTAGGAGAAGGCATGTATATATATATATAGTGTGTGTGTGTGTGGGGGGGGGGTGTAATGCACCCCCTATGCATGCAATGAGCATGTGTGTGTTGATCTAGCCAATCTAATGAAGACACCTGTCACTGTCACATGAAGATAATGATGAAATATTCCCCCACGTGAGGGGATTGATTTGTTATAACTGATTGTGCACATGTGTTTCCAGTCACACATATGGGAGTAAAGGCTCGGCTGTCTTCCCTCGATATCAACCTTGGCCTGAAAGAGTACGTGGTTGGTGCAGTCTGGTTATTGTCCAATTTTGAAACCATTCTTGATGGCCTCGGCTCATATGAAGTCGAGGTAAGGTGAGTGAAGTCATAAGGTCGGCCTGGGCCGAGGTTAAGCAGGTGCAGATTAGGACCATCGCTTGATTTTCTACTGAGGTTGGTTATGATGATGGTGAAGCTCTTCTAACCTCGACTTGAACCTAGACGAGGTTGTAAACCTTGGATGGCCTGATGAATAACTGCCACCATGGATCATGAGGGCCTCAACTCTTGCATGGCTATGAGGCAACTAGCAACGTCGGCCATGGACGACCCTGTTGGGGGAGAGGCCGTTGGTTATCATTCTAAGGCCCTTTTAACCTCGGCCATCTCCCTGGCCGAGGTTGTAATATCTGAGCTGTTAGGTACATATATGGCATATCAATCACCCCTAGCCCTTAGTTACATGTGGGAACAGGTGACTATGGGGTGTACAACTCTGAGGTCTTTCTTCTTTGTGTTAATGTTCCTTTGACACTTGTCAATGACTGAAGTGGATGGCATGCCTGACATGTTTAATGATGTCAATTATTCTTTAGGCTCCCAAGGCAATGATGGGCCTTGGGATACGTGCAATAGGTTTTGAGGGTTTTAACCCTTTCTTTTCTCTTTCTTTCTCATTTCTTCATTCTTTCGCCAGAATTTTCTCTGCTTTCTCTCTCTCTCTACAAGAGCTTGGTTAAGGTGCATTTGGTGGATTTTTCTTGCAAACCTTTCCTTTCTTCTCATCGCCTTCCATCAGGTATCGTCTACCATTTCTTCTTCTCCTTTTTTTCTTGCCTTGTTCCTATTTTTTACATTTTTCGACGAGTTTTAAGAGTTTTTTGGTTAGCTCATTAGTTTTCTGGAGAGTTTATGCATTTTTTGGTGAACTGTTCTCCATCGTTCTTCTTTAAAACCCAGTTTGATCCTTAGCCAATTCTAGTTAAGTTGTTTGCCTTTATCCTGAATCCTCAAGTGTAAGGTCCTCCCTATATGCTCAGACCTCTTTATCAACTTTTAGAAGAATTCCCCTATCTTTGGGAGAAGACTTTGGAAAAAATTAGGCAAATAGAGAGAACCCAAGAGGAAGCTCGTAGGGTTGAGGCCTTCCCCCTCAGACCTATCTTTCCACCCCCTCTGAAGGTCATATACCCTGAGCCATCCGAACCAGTTACCCAAGTAGAGGTCCCAGTTGAACTTACTCCCATGTATGAGTCTGATTCATCCACCTCAGACCCTATGTCTGTGGACTCTTTTCAAGAGGCCATTGACTTTTCCATTCGGCAGGATCAGGTCCCTGATCAAGCTGAGGTATCGATCCGCATCTCGTCCCATAACGAGTCTAGCACCTCTCAAACTTCTTCAGATGTTGAAATTGTCAAACCAAATATAGACTTACCTCTTCTTATTAATGCAGTCCCCCTGTCAACTTCCACAGGGGCTTAATTTGATCAGAGGTTTCTTGAAGGTAATCCCTCGTTCGTTCCAGTCGACGTTGACCGAGATGAGGATGATGAGGATGAGAGCGATGTTGACACCTCAGAGGCAGCCGAGATAGAAAGCACTGTCAGCGACACTACAGGAATATTGATTTTTCCCAGCATAAATTAAATGCCGAAAAAAGCACTAAAAATGTCGGTAACGCTTTTTTGCGGCATTTCTACAAGTGCGGTAATAGCCAATGTGGTAAAAGAACAACGACATTTTGAAAAATGCTGCAAAAAGTTAGCGGCACTTATAGCAGCATTTCCACAAGTGCGGTAGCCAATGTGGTAAAAGAACAACGACACTTTAAAAAATGCGGCAAAAAGTTAGCAACACTTTTAAGAATTTATATTAATGCTGGTAATAACCTTTTAACGACATTAAAAAATGTTGATAATAATCTTTTGCAACACCTATTCAATGTTCAACACACTTTTGGCGGCACTAAAAAATGCTGAGAATAAATATAGCGGCATCAAACAAAATGTTGACATTATTTTGTAATATATGACTGGGAACAGGTGTTAAAAAATCAATTATAAGAAGTATTGTATTTATGTGCAAATACATTACCATAACATTAAATTAAGAGGGCAGTAATCAAATTAAAACGTCATTAAATTAAAACCAATAGTATTCATCGTAAATAAATATAATTGTGCTTGGAACAATTATCCATTCACAAAATAAAATGTATCACTTGTCCAATAAGAAAAAGGGGGGAAACAGGGAAACTAAATTTTATGTAATGTACGATCATTCTTCATCAAAGCCAAGCATCCTCTTCGACCTACAAATAAAAAAGTCAATCGTTAGTCATTGATACTTATTCTTTAGTATTTTAATTAATAAATTAAAATTAAAAAATATTACATTAGCAATATGGCACGCTACAGTTGAATGATGTGCATCTCCAATTGTGGACTTGTTTCCATAAGGTCTAGGCAATGGTTCATTTGTTACAAATGTTTTCTCAATATATACTTCCCAAAAGTTTTCACCCAGTTGTGTACCCCCTACTTTTGTTGAAGGGTCCTTGCTCACAATGAATCCACGTGCCACAACCACTTTTGGAAGTCCGGAAGTAAGAAGGTCTACAATTTTAGGAAGTGCATTATTTGAGACCCTTTGTCGTGGTTAATGGTGCTTCTTCTTCTTCTTTGATGGTTCTTTCTACAAACAAGATGAATATGTCATCAACCATATATTTCTGGAAAAAAATCGGCAGAGTTTTATTTGTTTTTAAGACATCCCAATAATTTTAAGACTATATACAACCAAATAAACCAACAATCCAATGTCAAGTATGCATAAACTCTCCAAGAAAGCGCAGATATATTGTTCCCTTTAAAATCCTTTAAATTAGTAACATACCTGAATTGAAGTAGCATTCGTTTGCTCACTAACACGAGCAGCAGTCTCGGGGGCATCCAAGTGTTGAGAATTTGCAATCTACAAAAAATTAATTATTTCAGTCATGAAAACATATAGTTATAAATTATGATTTTAAAAAGTAGTTATCTACTTGCCTGTTGAGATGGAGTTAAATGGTGATTTGATTGTGGTACCACTACAGGTTGAAATTGGTTGGTTTCTTCTAATTGTTGCTCGGGTTGCAAAATAGATCTATATGATGGTATGTTTTGCTCGTTGGAGGATTGAGGAACCTATTAATAGCATAATTTAATACTAGAACATACATTTATATAAATACACGATAATTAAGCACAAAAGATAAAAGTGTGTACTTATTAACCTGTTTGGACACAACGGAAGGGCAAGTCATCATGTGTGTGCGTATCAACTCAAACTGAGACTCTAAATAATCAAATTTATTCTGAAATTCAGACCGAATCTCAGATCGTAGCCGCTCATACTCTTTTTCATTAACCTTCGACCGCTTAATGGGAAAGAACAGACTATAGTAGAGTTCTCATGGTAATCAAAAGGGATTATATACGTAGACCAACAAATATTTATCCATAGTTAAGAGGAAAAAACTAGAAGTGAACAATCGTGTAAGAGCATAATCATCAAACCCTCACCAGTAATCCCTGTGTCTATTCACTGTACAACCTAGCAGCTGCCCAATATTGTGCAAAGTTCTTCTTCACCCGCTTCATGAGATCCACAATGCAATCACCTTTATTATTGTACTTAAAGCAGTTTTCCCATATGTATTGCACATCATTTAACACGTCTGCTGAGTTCATATACTTGACACCGTTTTCAAGATTGTTGCATATTGTACCAAAATCCATAGGTGTATCAATGACATCAAAATAATCTTGGTTCCCACCCCCACAGAAGGATGAAAAATCAGTGAAAATATATAAAGCAAAACAAAAGAAAAAACAAAGAAGAAAAAGAAGAAGTATACATTGAGAGCAATTCATACTTACAGGTATACACAGTGCAATAGGATTCACTGGAACGTTGAAGGGCTGAGTTGCATCCATTTTAATAATCTTCTTAATCACCTAAGATGTGGAAAAATGAAGATGAATATAAACAAATATAACTTCATACGCACGTTCCAAATTGATATCACCAATGAAAGACAATAACCTTATTCTTACTATCATTTTAAAATGCCCCCGTACAAAAGGCAATAATCATTGTTGAAGATGAGAGACAAGTATACCTCTATCTATGAATAATTCAAAGAGAAATGGTAAAATTGAGCATTGAGCCTCAAATTATACCTCTATCTATTGCCAATCAAAGTTTTATCCCAAAACAAAATGTGGTAGGGGTATCTCTGTCATTTCACCCCAAAAAGGGTAGCGATATTAATGTCATGAATTATGGTGAATCTGAACCAAACAATTTACAAGATTGTATATTAAAATTTTTAAAAGAGTGGTGGATGGGCCTGAAAGAAGGATGGTTAGGGCGGTGGTGGAAGGAGAGTGAAGAGAGGATTGTCTTTTGTTTAATAAGTTTGACTAACAGATTGAAGAAAGGATGTTTTGCAAAACCAATCATAATTGGAGGGTAAACTCAAAATAACCCTCTGTTTTTGACAAGTCACCACATGCACCCATATACACAATATATCGTTGATGACTCGTATGAACATATTTGCTGCTGGGATCTCAAAGTTGTATCTTACTTAATGTATATACTATTTTTTATAGATCATTATTGTCTAATTTTTCAATAAATTTTAGTTTAAAACTACAATATAACTTTTAGGTTTGCAGATTGTGCAAGAAGGGGGAATTAACTTGGGATTGTAAATAATCAAGGAAAGAATAATATAGCTAATGTACCAAGTGTTGTAAACGTCACGCATGAATAGTCAGTTTGGATTTAGGGGGTTTGGGGTTATCAACTTGCTAGCATCAATTAAGGGAATGAATGAACTATTAGTTTAATCTTTCTAAGTTTATCCCGATTGTTTGGCAAGGTCTAGCTGCAAGTACAGATAGTGTGAAGAAACTTCAGGCTTACCCTAAGATATTGAACAAACGAGTTAACCTGCGCACGAAATTGTGATCCTAGAACAAGATCCCGTAATTCACAGATGCTCTTCTGCTTGTCCTCTACAATAACATGTAATAAAAGTTAATGAACGGTACACAAGAGTTCAACATTCTCCAACTTAGACTGCAACGCAACTATAAATCATAGTACCTATTAGGCAATATCGAAATGCATAGGAATTGAAATCAAGGAAATTTAATTGCCTTCTGACCTTTTTAAAGGGGAAAACAAAAGGAAGATAAAGAAAAAAATGAAGAAATCAACAACTTCAAGCCTTTAAAAAGGTCAAAATTTCCTGCAGAACCATCATGGTATCTTGCTACCCCCACTCCTAATGCTCTTGGTTATTTATTTGCAAAGTGGGCAGAAATTCATACAATGATTGCTATGGGCCTAGGCAGATTTGGGCTAAGAACTGCATTAATTATAATCCGTGACATGCCAGCAAACATCTTAGATGTCAAATTTGAAGAAGTGCCTGAACTGTTCAGCATTATAAATAGATTGTTTTCAGATCTTCAACAATATATGACTACTCCAATGTATTGTGATATCTCAGTGTGGGTCTGCCTATGCACTTCCAATCAGTGGGTGGAAAGGTTGAGAAATACTAGTAAAGACTTGGAAGATAAAGAGATTGTGTATGGTTTGGACACTCCCCTAATTCCAGCTTCTTGGTTCACGAGGTAATTTATAGGTGGTGGGGACAATGTGGAGCGTGTGAGAGAGAATTGTCAATGTGATATGTCTTGGTCTTTCCCAGAGTTAAGAGCTGAGTCGTTTTTCATGCCTACGAGTATCTTGAGTAAATTACATTACAGATTCCTTGAATGTGTGTGCTCCCTACATCTGAAGCTTAATCGTTTAATATGCCTTGGAACCAATACAGGTACTGAGGTCTGCGTCTTCTCTAGATTGTCTGAAGTTGAGAAGATTTATGTAAACTGTCTGACTGGCCTCAAAGAGTTTTCATCTCATGTGGCTGCAACTTATATACCGCCTTCATTTTATATTGAGGGTAATGAATTCAAGTTTTTCAGAACATCCGAGTCAACGATATGTCATAATGACTTGTTAGATGCTTCCTGTATAAAAATAATTTCCCAACATGTTGAAGGTTACAAGTGGTCTGGGATAACATGTGATGCTGAGCTGCCGAGATAAGTTCATTTGATGACAAAGTAATGTTGGTAAAAAATGTTATTTTATTGTCAAGACGATCCTTAGAACCGGAGGGGTGGGTTTGTATGAAGTTACCAATACTGTGTTACCATCAGATGTCAGTTGTTTTAACCCTATTTTCCAGACATTTTCGGTGCTTAGATGTTTGCATATCACCATATTCGGGCGTAAAACAAGAATATTTCATGATAACATCCTATGAATTTTTAGGTCATTCTTATGTAAACCTTGAGGATAATTCAATGGCTATAAAATTAGAAAGTTCAGAAGAAATACGAGACTTGTTGAATTTGAGAAAACTTAATGGGTTGCCTGTGTTTTGTCAACTTGGCAGGGATTATATAAGCCTTGTTGACTCTTTGTCTGCTGCTTTAAATAATAGCTCTGCCACATCCCTTGATGCGTATATGGGTGGATGGCTATCACCAACATCTCTCTGGGAAAAAAAAAGTCAGGCTTGAAAAGGGGCTACAAGAATACATACGTTCATTAGAACAAATTTCATCGAGTATATTTTATTCATCAAATCGAGTTTTTACAGGTGGAACTTTCCCAAGAGCCAATATCTTGTTAACATCCTCAAATTCTTTGATTAAACAGATTGAGACAATCTATCAAAAGATCTACCGTGCTGTGTTACTGCAAGAAGTTATGAAGTAAGATCAATTTTCCTTCAATGAAACCTTTGATATTATAAGTAACTGAATGGTTAAACCCGCGACATATAGGGTGAAGAACTCTCCTATCCACATTAGAGTGAATGCCAGCCGATTCATCCGTTTCTTTTCACATCATCTTTTTGAGATCTTGGGAAGTCTATATGACCAAACCTATCGTGATATTGAACTAATCACTGCTCTGTGTGGGATCCATCATATCGAATTTCATGGACTAGCCCACATACCTGAGGAAATTATTCCATCGGTCCCCCTGATCAGTCATCTCCAAAGGACAGATTATCGATTTAAGTGGATTAGAAGGGCGGTGGTCCACTCCCTTTTGGTAGTAGCATTTATGAATCCTGATATAAATGAAATAAACTGTATTAGCCAATATCCTTACGTTATAGACTAATTACGGACCATGTTGAAGAATGCGACTCTAAACCAACAGGTTGTGTCAGATTCAACCTTGACAGTATGTTGGATTGCTTCTGAAAATGAGCTGGATTCTGCATTGGAAAAGAATTTTGGAATATGTAGTTATTTTATCGTCCGTGTGAAATGGTTTCCCGATGTTCTCTGGAAACGTAATGTGTTTTCTATTATTCAGCTTCCATGGACAGGAAGGCTGTCGAACCTTGTGTTAGTAGGGTGTTCTCCAGGAAGAAAAGTTGTACTTCATATAACTAAACAGTATCCAAATATGAGAGAAAATACACTTTTAGTGTTCCCGCAAGGTGAGAATGTGGTAGGATGTCAGTGTTACGACTATTTCATGGAAGAGAAACTTACACAACATTTTAATAACTACTGCCATGATCTTAATGGAATATGCTCAACATGGAGAATTAAATCTGTAAAAGATATCTACCATGGTTTCTAATTACTGGCTCAAAGACTTATACACTCTGCTGCTTAGAATTAGAAATATGTTTATCAGACTTATAGTCTAACAGACATAGTTGCCCCAACCAGCTATATTATTGTTCAAAGTTTTTGATATTTTCTTATATGTCATGGTTGTACTAAGATGTGTCGTATTTATAGATGGTCAATTGAGATCAGTCAAAAATATGTGGAGTATATAGAAGTTCACATTACTAAACTTCGTCTAACAGCTACTACCTCTACTAAGCCTTCAAAAGACATTACCATCTTCGAAATTAGAACATAAAAGTAATGGACCCTCCATATCAAATTTAGAGTCATGTTTTTTCTTTTCTTGTCCGTCCCAAATTAAAAGTCATGTTTGGCCTATTAAAAAATAGTATATAATAGTACGTAAGATTAACAGTATTTTTTCCTTAAAATGATTAACTTTCAGATAGAGACTCATAATTTGGGATAGAGGGATACTTTATTCTTTTTCGTTAACACATAATAATAAGTGAGAACAAATTCAGTCCCAATCTCGCAATGCTTCCTACTTTGTACCCACTAGGAATAAATAGGTTCATCAGTAGTCATTCAAGTCCCATCTAGCAGCTGCTTTATCTCGGGTAAGCAGAGTGTAGTTGCTTTACTAGATATAATTTCAAACTTATTCATATTTTAGAAAGGCTGTTAATATGGGATGAAGAGAGTAAATATCAATGATATAGATATCATCTTCTTTATTAGAAGGAAATACCATCTGCCCTATACGCACACACTTCCTTGAGACCACCTTACCCCTGCTACCTACTAATCCACAAACCTTCCAACCCAACATCACCTAAACCCCGCTACTACTACTCCCAAACCTCTCTCCTGGCCTTAGCCATTGCTGACCCCTGATATCCCAGCTGCCACAGCTACACAGTGGCTGCCATACCCTCCTAAAACCATCCCAATCCCAATCCCAATCCCAATCCCAATCCCAACACCTAACAACCAACCTCACCAATTTTATTAACACCCCACGCACACCCTCTGCCCTGTTCCTACCCCTTTGCCAAACTCACCACACATCCACGCATGGGTTCACAAATACGCCAAGACTGAGAAAAATATATTAAACAATCCTAACTATTGGTGTCTTTATTATCAAATAAGACTTGAAATTAAGTACTTTATTGCAAAAATCTTGAGAAGCCCATTATTTTCTTTACTTAGTCTTTTTCTCCAGTTCACATGCTTTCATATGTGCAACACATGGGGTAATGAAACTCTCTAATTACTTCTAATACAATGGGAGCCGAGTGAAAAAGATGAATCTGTAAGAAATTTATATGCCCCGGAGAAAATCATCAGATGATTAAATTTCTATAGGCATCGACCTAAGCCTCGTTTGTAAAACTAGTCGTCTTAATTCAAACTAGCTAATAAGAAAAAAAAAGGACAACACCCAACTTAATTCAAGCCAGATAATAAGGGATGAATATTATAAATCATAAAGACTCACAGTTTTTACGTTGTATTGCAGTATCCTCTCTTGTTCACGTTGAAAACACATAACATTGCGCTCAAATCAGCAGTGCATACACGCATTAAACAAGTAAATCAAATAATTAAGATAAACGAAGTACTAAAACGCACCTGATTGGTGAAAGGATAGAGAAACATCACAACAAGTACTGACTTGGGGACATTTCTATTAGTTCTTCATCCAATCCATACATGCCAGAACACTCTGTCATATTCTCTTGAAGCCCCAGACCCCTAAAGAAACTGCTCAACCATAAATACTAGTTTGTTTATATATCTAATCATCATCTATTTTTCATACACTTATAAAAATTTCAATCCAAATTGCAATTTTCACATTTTCAATACAATCTTAACTTAGTGTTTTATGAATCAATGAAGAAATTTAGTTATAAATTTATAGCAGTAATGAGACAACTAGGCAAGTTTGTTTTCCATTGATTGTTAATCTTTAATCGAGATTTGAAATACGGTGCATCAAAGATATTATGAATCAAAGTTAAGAAGATTAGAGAGAGAGAGATTTAATACCTGATTTATAACTTCAGGGCGATGCCAAGTAATATTTGTTCAGTGAATCCCTTGGGTGATTCCAAGTAAGAGTCCATTCCAAGGCAGAGTCCATTCCCTTGTGCAATGTTAAGTAAGATATGTTCACTGAATCATATCTTCAGTAGCACTCTCTATTTGACTCCAGATAGTGAATGTCATTTGGCTCCAATAGCACTCAGCCATATATTTGAGTGGGATAAAAGTGATGATTAATTAAATGTAAAACAAATTATGAAGTACCCCAAAACACTCCATTTTTTTTATCTAGGATACCACATTTTGTTAAAGATACATTACTAGTAGTAAGCAACTTAAAAGTTGCTAAAAACCTATTTTATAAACACGTAAGGGAGAAACCGTAAATAAAATAGATAGTTCATGGATTATTTTTAAAAATGAAATAGATTGGATATCCTTATGAGGAGCTAGAAATATGCCTCCTAAAATGAAGATTTGATATAAAACTGATTATCAAATTCGGTGGACTTTGGACAGATGAGACCAACTTTAATGAATGCTTTTGACAAGGACGATGGGACCTCCACCACAAAGTCATCTCATAAAAAATCATCAATATAAAAGTATTCTAGATTGGGGAAGTTGACCACAAGCTTGCGCCTTGGAACAAATTCATCATTGTTGTATGGATCATTAACTTAATCTCTTCTTACTTAAAACAAGTACTCATGCATTACTATGAAACTCTTCAATAAAGGTATAAAAGCATTCATAACTAGATGATCATCAAGTGTCGAATATTTATAAACAATGTTCAAATAATCGGGCAGCCAGTAATATGATCCTCTCAATTATATCACATTAATATAATCTGTTCAATTTTCTATGCTCAATATTTACTAACTAATTTATGGGTTATGTCTAACAAATGAATCTGTTTCCCTAATTTTTAAAATTTTCTATTGAAAATAAGAATTAAAAACATAAACAAAAACTGGAAAAAATTTCAAATTTCCTCAAAGTTTAGAAAATCTAAGATAAAATTAAAGTTTTTTGTATTATAGGGTCATCCATCTATTTGTGTGTATCTAATAGATTTATTCAACATTGATGTGAATCAGTTGATAAGAATATGAATAGATTAAATGATACATTTTCTCAAATACCTCTATGAATTAGTCACTATGAGCAGACAATCCAATACATAAGGCTCTTCAACCCAAGAGAACATCAAATAGACGATGAAAGGTCTATGCTCTACACACAAATCATATTTGCAGAGAGATACAACGTGCTAATCAAACCACCTGAACACTTTTCAAGATAAGCACACAAAGCATTTCTTCCCATTTAGTTAGGATTACTTTAGTTTACACAAAGTAATAATGTAATATACATTCAAATCTAGATAAATAAACTTTTCAGTACAATGAAAAACACAAAGAAAATGAATCAAACATCAACTTTTTACTTGTTAATGTGCAGTGAACTATACTAAACGCTGAAAAAATGATAAATAAAAAAATTACCAAACCAAAACACACACAAAAATGCAAACTTTGAAGATATTGATTTAGGTATTAAATAATCCCAAATGGGAAATCTTTAATAAAATTAATACAAAATAAAATAGTTTTCCATTAGGTTCACCAAACAGGTCACTAACTTTAATAGAATTAATCAAATAGAAATATATAGACGTTCGAACGTTTTTTGAATTTGAATTGCGAATAGAGTCAAAATTATAGATTTTATCCCCAATTGATATTGAATCATCATAAACCTTTTTAACCAGTTCTCCTCTCTCATGACCATTAGCAGGTTTAATTATTACCACAGTCTATCCAATCAAACAAACCACAATTATTAATAGAAGTGTTGATAATAATAACTATAAAAATTGAATAAATCGAGTTAATTAGTGGTTAGTACCTTGATGGATGGATCAGAAGGTGCTAGTAAGTCAAATTGATCTTCAATTCTAGTTATTTATTTTTGGAAAATTTGTGATTTTGGAGGGTAATTGTTAAGGGATTGTGGGTAAAACTGAGAGTGTGTTAAGTCTTCTATTTGCAGGAGGAAACATATATGGGTATGAGATTTGTAATCCATAAATGGATATGTATATATACATATTTACACACACACACACACACACACACACACACACACACACACACACACACACACACACACACACATATATATATATATATATATATATATTACCTTGCTAGTCATCAGTGGCAAGAGTGAGAGAAACCAGCCTACGACGGCAACTTCTCCTTGACATGGGATGAACCCGTTGATCAGAGTGCTACCAATTGCGAGAAACAGAGACGGGTAAAAGTGAAGAGGAGTAAACCCTCTCAATAAAAATTTACCAAAAAAAATAGCCCGCCAAAATTAAAAACAATGTTTGCGCCGGTTTTTTTTATAAAGTATCCACAATTTGTTCTAAAAATGCCATAAATATTTCGGCATTTTTTAAAAAGTGCGCTAAATTTCCTAAATTTATATACAAACCTCTTAAAATTTTTGCATTTAAAAATTAATGCCGGGAAAAGTTTTTTCTGGGCATATCTTATAAATGCCGTGAAAAAAATGCCGCAAATAATCAGTTTTCTTGTAGTGCGAGCTCAACCTTCTTACCTTCAGACATCTGTATTCAATAAGTCCCTCCATAAAACTAAAGAGACCTCTGAGGGAATAGAGGGCTTTCAGCGGCCGAGATGGTGAGATCTGCTTGTACGAGCAGATGTTCATGTTAGGATTTTGTCTGCCCATTCATCCCATCATTAGGGCCATACTCTCCTACATTAACTTAGCTCCTTCCCAGTTATCCACCAATGACTAGAGGGTGATAATTAGAGCTATAGCTTTATGGAAGGCAGTCCACCATTTAGACCTTCATGTCCAGGTCTTCATTGGATGCTACATCGCTTCCTCTGCTAGGAATCATTCGAGTTGTTACCACTTTATAGCTCGAAAATTAACTAAGAAGATGTTGCAGGTTACCCAAACTTCAAATCATAATTAGAAACCGCGATATTTCTTCGCCTCAGGGGCATGGAAATTTGGCCCCTATATCCCCTCTTAGAACTTAGAGCCGAGGATACCCATCAGATGGGGCCAGGTGTCAATGGCTGTCAGGGCCGACCCTAGGCTAAGCCAAAATAATCTTCAAAAAGTAAAAGACCTTCAAGATCAGGGGGAGCATGGTCTGTTGGTCAAGTTCAAACATCTGATGACTCCCTACTATCTCTCTGAGACTAGCCTTGGGGGGAGTCCTCTGACTGAGCTCCTTAAGTGCTTATTTTATTATTTCATCAAGTTAAACCTCTGAGTTCTTTATGTCTCTAATTTTCTAACTCAGACCTTTCCATTTACAGAGCTCCCCGAAGGCATTTCAGATGAAGTCTGGGAGATGTCTGCTCCAAATCTCATGAAGCTGGTAAAGAAAGAAGGCCTGAATGCACCTCCTCCTCCCCCATCGAAGTAGGGTGTCGGCCCATCCAAGGTTGACGCCACAAAGAAGAGGGAAACTACAACCACTTCCCCTGAGGATCAGAGGAAAAGTAAAGCCCAGAAAGCCATCCCCATATCCTCAGATGATGCATTGGTTGCTCATTTGGAGCAGTTGAAAATCAATGACAGTCTGATAAGTCATAGTGTGTAGGCGTTGTATTCCATCGGCTCTGCTATGACCGATGCTGACAATCACTTTTGTCGCTCCATGGATACTCCCCTACTGGCTGAGTTTGGTCTTCACAGGTCTATCCAGGTAAGATTTTGAATTCCAATTTGATTCTGAAGTGTAACCTCTGCTTTGAATTTGAACTTATCCATCTAATCCTTGATTTACAGGGCATCATTGCTATGCATCATTTGGCCAACTGGACTCTGAAGAGGTTTCCCCTCATTGAGAAAGGCAAAGAGGCTAAGAAGGTGCAAAGCTCTCTAAATACAGAGGTGGATCATCTGAAGTCTTCCTTTGAAGGGTTTGATAAGAAGGTCAAGCAGTTGGAGAAAGATATCTCCAAGATTAAGAAGGAACACACCTCTGCCCTGAAGGAGAAGGACGATGTTCTTCAGCAGAAGGTTGATGCTGCAGTGAAAGCTGGCCTTGAGGATGCTTCTGAGGGTATCCTGGCTGATTACAAAGTCTCTGATGAATTCATCGGCTTTAGCTTTGAATACCTCGAAAGAGGTATTAAGGCAAATGGCAAATGGGCGACTGCTAAAGAGAAGGAGTCAGGGAGCTTGACAGCCTCTGACTTCATTAGTCTGGGCTTTACCAACTCTCAATTTGCCCAGGCCCTTCAAGAGGTTGAGGAGGAGGATGCTGCTCCTGCAGAGACTGCGCCCTTGGATGTTACAGAGACTTAAGGTGCTAACCTCCAAGATGATGGGGCCGATGTGACAAATATCAGCCAGGGAAATGAGGCCGAGGATGCCAACACTATAGCTACAAACCCTTAGGCCATTTTTGTGAAGCTTTTTCTAATTTTTTATTATGCATTTCAAACTGTAACCTCTGATTGCAGACTCAACTAGCTTGTAGCTTGTAACTCTTTAACTTTAATATATATCCACCTCTGAGGAGGGCTTTATTTCTTTATTTGCTGAATGTTCTTTGAATAATTTTCTTTGCCATGCAATGTGTGTTCAGTTCTGAAGTCTCAATATAATTTTTCACCAAATTAATGGTCTAAGGTCTGAGGTTGTCCAAGCATGATGTCTCACCTCAGACCTTGTCACCAAATTATGATGTTATAAGGTTTGAGATCATCAACTAAGATATTATTTCCATAAATAATTTTCACCAAATTATTGATGTTTGAGGTCTGAGGTCTGAGGTCATCCAAGTATGATGTCTCACCTCAGACCTTGTCACCAAATTATGATGTTGTAAGGTCTGAGGTCATCAACTAAGATGTTATCCCCATAAAAAAAATTTCACCAAATTAATGATGTTTGAGGTCTGAGGTCATCCAAGTATGATGTCTCACCTCAGACCTTGTCACCAAATTATGATGTTGTAAGGTCTGATGTCATCAACTAAGATGTTATCCCCATAAATAAGTTTTCATCAAATTAATGATGTTTAAGGTCTGAGGTCATCCGAGTATGATGTCTCACCTCAGACCTTGTCACCAAATTATGATATTGTAAGGTCTTAGGTCATTCGAGTATGATGTCTCACCTAGGACCTTGTCACCAAATTATGATGTTATAAGGTCTGAGGTCATCCAAGTATGATGTCTCACCTCAGACCTTGTCACCAAATTATGATGTTATAAGGTCTGAGGTCATCCAAGTATGATGTCTCACCTCAGACCTTGCCACAAAATTATGGTGTTATAAGGTCCGAGGTCATCCAAGTATGAAGTCTTACCTCAGACCTTGTCACCAAATTATGATGTTGTAAGGTCTGAGGTCATCAACTAAGATGTTATCCCCATAAATAATTTTTCATCAAATTAATGATGTTTAAGGTATGAGGACATCCAAGTATGATGTCTCACCTCAGACCTTGTCACCAAATTATGATGTTGTAAGGTTTGAGGTCATCAACTAAGATGTTATCCCCATAAAAAAAATTTCATCAAATTAATGATGTTTAAGGTCTGAGGTCATCCAAGTATGATGTCTCACCTCAGACCTTATCACCAAATTATGATGTTGTAAGGTCTGAGGTCATCAACTAAGATGTTATCCCCATAAATAATTTTTCATCAAATTAATGATGTTTAAGGTCTGAGGTCATCCAAGTATGATGTCTCACCTCATACCTTATCACCAAATTATGATGTTGTAAGGTCTGAGGTCATCAACTAAGATGTTATCCCCATAAATAATTTTTCATCAAATTAATGATGTTTAAGGTCTGAGGTCATCCAAGTATGATGTCTCACCTCAGACCTTGTCACCAAATTAATGAGCATAATGAACCAAGAATTGACACAGGAATTGATCTTATCATTAATAATCTCTTCATAAGATGATACATTTGCATGAAAGCTCTTGCAACATCATATGTAATACTTTTTTAGATGATAACCATTCCAAGGATTGGAAAAAGTTTCCCCTTCGAGGCTTTCTAGCATGTAGGTCCCGGGCATAGCCTCCTCAACCACTTTGTAAGGGCCATGCCAATTGGGGGTGAAGCTTATTCTCTTTTTGCAATGTCTTCTTCAACACCAGGTCTCCTACAGCTATGGGTCTTGATTTTACCCTTTGATTGTAGAACTTTACTGTTCTTTGCTGGTAAGCTGCCTGCCTAATTTCTGCGTCTTCCCTTCTCTCTTCGATCAAATCGAGGTCAAATCTTATCTCCTCACCAATCCTCTCAAGGTCATAGGTCTGAACCCTATGAGTAGGAAGCCCTACTTCTATCGGTATGATGGCCTCCGAGCTATCTGCTAACATAAACGGGGTCTCCCCCGTTGGTGTCCTAGTCATTGTTCTGTAGGCCCATAGCACAGCATAAACCTCTTCAGTCCAGCTACCCTTAGCTTCTTCTAATCTCTTCTTGATCCCATCATGGATCGTTCTGTTTGTGACTTCGGTCTGATCGTTTGCTTGAGGTCGGCTAGGAGAAGAGAAAAATTGCTTTATCCCAACCCTTTCACAATATTTCTCCAAGGAAGAATTCTTGAACTGGGTTCCATTTTTGGAGATGAGGGTGTTTGGGAGGCCATGTATGCATATGATGTTCTTCCAAATAAATTGGAAGGTCTTCTGCTCTGTAATCGTGATCATCGGCTCAGCCTCTACCCATTTAGAGAAGTAATTAATGGCGACTATCAGAAATCGGTAGTTATTTGCAGCCCTTGGCAGGGGACCCACTAAGTCTATTCCCCATACTGCGAATGGCCAAGGGGAACTGATTGACGTCATAACCTGATGAGGTTGATGGGGGATAGTGGAGAATCTCTGACATTTGTCGCACCTCTTTACGTAGGCTGCAACATCATTGGTCAAGGTCGGCCACCAGTATCCCTGCGTAATAATCCTCTTAGCCAAAGGTCTTCCTCCTATATGATTGGAGTAATAACCCTCGTGTACCTCCTGTAGGACGCGGGGAACTTCTGTGGGATGAACACATCTGAGGGGAGGTAATAAGAATCCCTTCTTATATAGGACGTCTCCTACTATTGAGAACTTTGTAGCTCTGTACCTCAATTTCCTCCTCTCTAACTTTGATTCCAGTAGCTTTCCCTCTCTGATATATCTGATAAGTGGATCCATCCATGAGTCACCTAGGTTCAAATTGAGGTAAGGGTCACTGACCTCTTCTTCTTCAATGGTTGCCTTGGGTAAGATCTCAACCGAGATTGTCCTTCTGATGTCTGTTCTTATCGCTGAAGCTAACCTTACTAATGCATTTGCATGACTGTTATTTTTTCGAGGTATTCTCTTTATCTTTACCTCTTCGAAACATTTAAGTATCGTTCTCACCCTCTTCAGGTATTCGGGCATCCTTTTATCCTTGGCCTCATAAACCCGCAATACTTGATTAATAAACCAAACTTGAGTCACTATGAAGAAGGAGTCGTCTCACCCTAAGGGTCTTTGCTAATGAGAGGCCTGCTATCATGGCCTCATATTCTGACTCATTATTTGATGCCTTGAAGTTTAACCTTAGGGCATATTCAACGTTAGCACCATCAGGAGCTGAAAGTATTAGCCCTACACCGCTTTCGCTTTCGCAAGAAGACCCATCAATAAAAAGGTTCCAGATATCTTTATCTGATGAGAAGCTCCCTTCTGACATGACTCCATGACTGAAGAGGTATCGATCTTCCTCATTCTCGGCTATTCTGCTTCTGATTCTCTTGGATACAACCCCTTCAGGATCTCGGAAGACGTTGTTGTTTGACCGTTCTGTAGTCTCTAGGTCATTCTCAACCTCAGCCTCTTCCCATGTGAACTCGGCGACAAAATCTGCAAGTGCTTGCCCTTTGATGGCCACCCTGGGATGATAAGTAAGGTCATAATCTCCCATCTCAATGGTCCATACCATCAATCTACCCGGCTTCTCAGGTTTATGGAGGACCTATCTTAGTGGGGAGTCGATGAGGATGACCATGGAATGGGCCTGAAAGTAGGGCTTCATCTTACTCGAGGCATGTATCAAAGCGTAGGCTAATTTTTCCATCCGAGGATAGTTCTGTTCTGACCCTTGAAGGGCCTTACTGTTGAAGTATACAGGACTTTGGACCCCAACATCTTTACATACTATGGCTGCACTTATAGCTGATTCAAAGACTACTAGATAAACATACAACTTCTCTCTTACTATGGGCCGAGATAAGAGTAAGGGATATTCGAGGTAGGACTTCAGTTGATTAAAAGCCTCGTCACACTCTTTGTCCCACTCGAAGGCCTTTCTGAGCACCTTAAATAATGAAAGACACTTGTCCGTCGTTCTGGAAATAAATATGTTGAGTGCAACTACTCTTCCAGTGAGCCTCTAAACGTCCTTGATACTCCTTGGTGTCCTCATGTCGAGCAAAGCCTTGATTTTCTCAGGTTTCGCCTCTATTCCCCTCTGATTGACAATGAATCCAAGAAATTTCCTAGCTCCTACCCCGAAGTCACACTTTGCAGGGTTGAGTTTCATTCTGTACAAGTCTATGGTATCAAATGTCTTTTTCAGGTCTGCCACATGGGTGTAGGACTTTAATCTCTTCGTTAGCATATCGTCTACATATACCTCTATAGTCTTGCCTATTTGGTCCTCAAACATCTTATTCACAAGACGTTGGTATGTCTCCCCCGTATTTTTTAATTCGAAGGGCATAACCTTGTAGCAATATGTCCCTTTGTCAGTGATGAAGGTCGTCTTCTCTGAGTCTTCGGCATCCATGAAGATCTGGTTGTAGCCTGAATACGCTTCCATGAACCTCATGAGCTCATGCCCTGCGGTGGAATCTACCATTTGGTCGATCTGAGGTAAGGGATAACTATCGTTTGGGCAAGACTTATTCAGGTCAATAAAATCTATGTACATTCTCCATTTTTCGTTGGCTTTGGGAACAATGACTGCATTCGATAGCCACTCCGGATATATAACTTCCCTTATAAACTCAGTCTCTTCCAAATTTCTGACCTCTTCCCGGATGACATCGTACTTCTCTCTGGAGTAAACTCTTCATCTTTATTTGATTGTCCTAGCATCCTTAGTCACGTTGAGTTTGTGGCATATAACCTCAGGGTTGATGCCAGGCATGTCCGCGTGACTCCAAGTGAAGACACTCTGCCTCTTCCTTAAGAAATTTATCAGCTCTTCCTTGATCTTTGGTTCTAAGGCTTTGCTGACCTGGATGATTTTTTTCGGTTCATCCTCATTGAGGGCGATGGATTCTACCTCTTTCGTGGCCTCTCCTTTCTTCAACTTTGTTTCATCTCTAAGGTCAAGTGTATCAATGTTATAAGTGGTAGTTTCTCTCTTATGGGCCTCTATCTCATCAGCTGAGTTGAAGTAGCATTCTCGTGCTATGGCCTGGTCACCCTGCACTTCCCCTACCCCATAGGGGTTCGGGAATTTTAGCATCTGGTGGACCGTCGATGGCACGGCCTCAAACTCCTTAAGGGCTACTCTTCCTATGATGAGGTTATAGACCGAGAAGACATTTTCATCCATAATGAAAAAATTGATCTTCCGGGTTAACCTCTTAGGCCACTTATCGCCCATTAACACGTCCATCTCATACATGCCCAACGAATGGACCTTTTCACCGCTGAATCCCTTTAACGGATGATGATAGGGTACCAGCCTAGCTCTGCTATGGCCTAGGCTTTTGAAGCAGGGCCAGAACATCACATCTGCTGAACTTCCTCCATTTACAAGAATTCTTTGTACCTCACATCCATGAACTCTTGTTGTGATTACCAAAGGGTCATTATGTGGAGCTAGGATGCCTTTGAAGTCGAGTCGGGAAAACTCGACTATGAGAGTGTCCATGTCCACCTTCTTTCTTTTTTTCATTGTCTCGGAAGACGTCAGATTTACTACTTCATGTTTGACCATTGATTTGGCCTCTGCCATATGAGCTTTCCGATCAGCCACTTCAGAACCACCCCCTGCAAGTCCTCTGCATATGGTGTTAACACCAAAGGAGATCATACAAACCCTCTTTACTGGGGTGTTGTCATCTTTTGGTGGAAGGTCCGGATTGTCTTCATCATCGCCATCTGACTCATCATCTCTTCTTGCTGGGGTATCATCACGACACCTGTCGTTTCTCCTCTTTTTTGGGTCATCTATTCCCCTTTTGGGAGCCTTGCCATCAACATATTTCCTTAACTTTCCAGACTTCATCATCTTCTCGATCTCATCCTTCAAGGCGAAGCACTTGTCTATAATATGGCCATGGTCTTAGTGGAACTCTCACCATAAGTTGTTGTTCCTCTTATGCGAATGAGCTTTTAGTTTCTCCGGCCATCTTAGAGACCTGTCATTCTTGATCTCATTGATGATATGTTCGCAGCTCACCGTTAGAAGGGTATAGTGTGCGAACTTGTCGTCAGCTGACCTCTTCTTTCCGTCCTTCTTTCTTTGGAACTTCCCGCTGCTACCGCCGTTCTTATCCTCATACTTGGAAGCAATGGCCTCTTCAGCGTTCATGACCTTCCCCGTAGTAGCCAATAGCTCTGCCATGGACTTTGGAGGGTCTTTCGCAAGTTTCCACAACAACTTCCCTTTCCGAAGACCCCCTATGAGGGAGATTATGGCTCTATTCTCTTCGTAATCTTCAACCTCAAGTTTTTCTTTGTTGACCTGGCAATGTAGTCTCTTAGACTCTCGTGCTTGCCTTGCTTGACATATAACAGATGGGTGGTCTTCTTTTGAGTTCTTACCCCAAAACAGAAATTATGAATGAATCGTTTTAACCAATCCCTTAAAGTTCTCAATTGAATTCTTTGAAAGAGAAGTAAACCAGACGTGTGTTGCTCCCGTCAAAGTCTCGGAGAAGGCCCGGCACTTCATCTCATCTGGTATTGAATAAATATCTTCTGCTGACTGGTACATCTCAATGTAATGTATAGGGTTAGTGCTACCGTCATACTTAGGAGACACCGTGGACGGTTTGAACTTAGTAGGGGTTGGAAAACTCACTATCCTGGCCACGAATGGGGAGCCCTCTGAGAAACCTCTTTGCAATGGGTCTCAAATTTTGATGAGGTCTCCTATCTTTTCTTCAAGACGTTGGATGGATTCGTTCCATGGCCTTTCAACGTCGGCCTGGCCGAGGTTGTCCCCAGCCACCTCTAAAGGGTGGACTGAGGGTTCCCCATCCGCAGCATAATATCGGCTGTTGACCTCTTCTTGGTCTCTACCTCGTCCCTGATGAGGCCAATGCTGCCTCTCTGCCCTTTGTGAGCTGGCTTCACTTCTCGACCTTAAAAACCTATGTCTTAGGTCATTTACGGGGCCGAGCCTTTCAAAGGCTGACCCTCTGCTCAATCGATCAAAAGCTGATCCTCGTTGTTGGGCTTCTCCACCTCTTCTACCTCCACAACCTTGGCTTCGCTGGATAGGACGAACTGTGTTATTCGAAACCTCATATGGATCCCAACAATCTTCAGGGACATCTTTCGCCTCTAGATCATCATACCTATCCTCAAGAAAATGGTGTACTTGCCTCCCCAGGCGTAAACGCCTAGGGTCAGCAACATCCCTCCTCCGCTGGGGCGTAGGGTGGTCCTTGCGCGGTGCTTGGGGTGATCCCCTGGCTTCAGGATGCGCCTGGATAGCCGCCGGAGAAATCATCTCTTGTGAGACTCCAGGTGGCCTCATCATAGTTTGACTGAGCTGGGCAAATTTCTCCCTTATTGCTTGTTACGTTGCTTCCAATAACTTTAAGGCTACCGCCACCTCAGCCATTTTGGACTGGGGTGGTGCCTGGCTAGAACTAGGCCCTCCAGCACCAGGTGGAGGAGGAGGTGGTAGTAACTCCGGTGCCATGTGTTAAAGCTAAAGAGCTTGTGAAGGAAATTAGCTTATTACCTTAAAGGACCTCTTTCAATAGTGAAGCAGCCCCACGTAAGGGGTGAGGCCTGGTTCACCACCAGAGTTTCCAGTGAGGTTAACCAAAAAATGAGGAAGAGATAGATTCTCGATTCCCACAGACGGCACCAAAATAATGATGCTGGAAACAACACCACCCTTTAAGGTGTTCGTAAGCTCAATTCAGTGTTAACAATAGCAGTACATGGGTAAGGATATACAGAAGATGGAGGTGAGGAGAAGAAGATGAACACGGTTATGTAAGTGGTTCAGCCAATCATGCCTACGTCCACTGTTCAAGTGTGTGATTAATATCACTGTATGAGGGCTCTAATGACCATAGATACAATCTCTTAAGATTTCTCTCTCTACTGTATATTTGGACAGAGTTTCAGCTAGGGTTGCTAATTTTGGATCCTTATACAAGTAGGAGAAGGCATGTATATATAGTGTGTGTGTGTGGGGGGGGGGTAATGCACCCCCTATGCATGCAATGAGCATGTGTGCGTTGATCTAGCCAATCTGATGAAGACACCTATCACTGTCACATGTAGAGAATGATGATGAAATATTCCCCCACGTGAGGGGATTGATTTGTTATAACTGATTATGTACACGTGTTTCCAGTCACACATATGGGAGTAAAGGCTCAGTTGTCTTCCCTTAATATCAACCTCGGACTGGAAGAGTACGAGGTTGGTGAAGTCTGGTTATTGTCCAATTCTAAGACTATTCATGATGGCCTCGGCTCATGTGAAGCCGAGGTAAGGTGAGTGAAGTTATAAGGTCGGCCTGGGCTGAGGTTAAGCAGGTTCATATTAGGACCATTGACTGATTCTCTACCGAGGTTGGTTATGATGATGGTGAAGCTTTTGTAACCTCGGCTTGAATCTAGTCGAGATTGTCAACCTTGGATGGCCTGATGAATAACTGCCACCATGGATCATGAGGGCCTCAATTTTTGCATGGCTATGAGGCAACTAGTAACGTTGGCCATGGCCGACCCTACTGGGGGTGAGGCCGTTGGTTGTCATTCTAAGGCCCTTTTAACCTCAACATCTCCCTAGACGAGGTTGTAATCTCTGAGCTGTTGGGTACATATATGGCATATCAGTCGGGTTCAGCTTCATTTGGTACTTCTCCAACTGATCAAATGTTTGGCTCAAATAGGCTATATGGTCAGCAACTTTCTTGCTTTTGGTCAACATGTCATCGACGTACACTTCCATATTTTTGCCAATCTATTCTGCGAACACCTTGTTCATCAATCGCCGATATATAACACCTGTATTTTTAAGACCAAAAGGCATAACATTGAAATAATATGTTCCTTGTGGGGTAATGAAAGAGGTAATTTCCCTATCTTCTGGATTCATTTTAATTTGATTGTATCCAGAGTAGGCATCCATAAAGTTTAGCAACTCATGACCCGAAGTTGCGTCTACTAGCTGATCTATCCTAGGAAAAGGGAAATGATCTTTCGGGCAGACTTTATTTAGGTCTGTGAAGTCCATGTACATTCTCCACTTGTTATTCTTCTTTTTTTAGCATCACAACATTAACCAATCAATCTGGATACTTGACATCTTCGATGAAAGAAGCCTTTTTGCAATTTTTCTACTTCCTCTTGAATAGCCTGATTATTTTGTGGACAAAAGATTCTTCTTCTTTGCTTCACTGGCTTGATCTCTTTATTGACATTGACCTCACGACATAGGAAGGCTGGGTCTATCCCCGACATATCTTCATGACTCCACGCGAATGCTTTCTTTCTATGCTTTAGAAACGCCACCAGCTCCTGCTTTAATACCGGATCAAGTGAAGCCCCAATTTAGGTTGTTCTTTCTGGTTGCTCATCATCCAGGATAATGCTTTTCGTTGCCTCCATAACTTAGCCTTTAATGAGCTCCGTTTCATCTCTTGGGTCGAAGATTTCAATCTAAGACTCATTAGATTCATCCACTTGATAAGTGGTTGTTTTCTTCCTGGCATCTTCCAATTCTTCTTGCTCGACAGACGAGTAGTAGCATTCTCGAGCTACTTTTTGATCGCCTTCATAATTCTAACCCCAAAGTTGGTCGGGAACTTTAAACATTGATGTACAGTGGATGGAACTGCGTCACCCGATTCCCCTGTCGATAATCTCGCTCTTGTTAATGTGGTGCGCTCGTGGCACCTTTCCCATCTAGCTTCCCAGCCTGAATGTTTTCACTTTCTCACTGTAGATAAGTTTAATGCAGGTGGTCCTACTCTCCGTACATAGGACACATTTTTATACTATCCCCCTATCTGTGGCCCCATTGGCCATGTCGGGGTGTCCTTCTTTCTGATCGGATAGTCTTGGCCCCAAATGCTACCCCCGTTATTCCTTTGGCTCCGCTGGACCTCTAGAACTCGCTGTTGGCCTTGACGCCCTCACTAAATCTAGAATCACTTGGTACTAACTCAATTTCTATGGATCATTTAAATGGGTTCCCTAGTGGGTATACCCTCCAATGGTGCTTCATTGGTATTATTAAACCCAGTCTTACTCTTTAGGCTAGATTCTCTAACCCTCTTGCCTCCCTTCTCATGGAATCATTTATGTAAGCTTGTAAATGTATAACCTTGATGACATAGGAACTAATCATCCTAGCCGGGTTTCCTATCCACATTTGTGCATTCTACCCATGAGTCCATTATTAACTTACGGACCCTTATATTCTTCATATCTCCTTTATTGGGTATGAAGTTTGCTAAACAAGTCACTTCTCTTTCACGATTGGTCTTCATCTAGTACCCTTGTGATAAGTTTTAAAACTCCATTTGCATCTCCATCTGAACATCAGATGGAAGATATTACGGTCTAACCGCACCCAAATTTCTCATTTAAATTTCATGCGTGATTATTTATATGTGGTGACTGACTCTCACCACTTTATGCTGCTCCAATGAGCTTAGAATTTTGCCCAAAATAAATCCTGGGTGTTGCTACACTCCACCCTATGCAATTGTCTGGGGATTTCCTCCTTCCGTTATCCAATTACACTTCCTCTTTTCCCCGAATCCTTACAGATGACTCTTCGAAAGAGTCCCTTCGACTCTCCCCATGCCTACTATGTTAGGCGAGTCTAAATTTGTACCACCATCATCTATAATAATGTTTGGGGAAGCTAATTCCCCCTTAGTGATTATCCTATTGTCATCTACCTGAACAAAAATCGTGGTGATTTCTATTGCGATCACCGTTCCCAAACTACTTCATGGCTTTTACTGAGCCTCTTCTCCTGCTATCCTTCTAGCGTCCCTCGTATGTCGTCTTAGATTCTTCGGTGTACGAAGCCCGATCGAACTCGTATAGGAATTACATTAACTATGCTTACTAACAGAAAAATGTAAGTCGCTGACGTAGAGGAATACAACAATCCTATAGTAAGGCTCTATATTAAAGAACGCTAAGCTGAAACGTGAAAAGCCGCACAGATCCTAAGGACACTATAACCTGATGATCTGATACCATCTGTAACACCCCTCTGGTGATTAGTCCTTCATTAAATTAAAACTGGTATCTCATTTACTTCATTTTTAACGTCATTATCAAATGTTTTTTAATATTTACTAACCACCTAGTATTCAAAAAGATGCTGTCAAATTTTTTTATCTTTTTAAATTAACATGCAACAAAAAAATAAATAATTATGTCAACATTCACCCATCAATAACCAAACTCATGGAGAATAAAGTGATAGAATGAATAACTGTGAGTGGAATAAACACTTCCAGTCTGAATCCCATATACATTAATTCGAAATAAAATTCTAGTCCAATCCACAGAAAAGTAAAAATGTAAATACACTATCTCTGAATAATATCTGAATAAGAATGGGCTACATGCCCGACTGAAATAAGTGTCTCATAAGAAGGAAAGGATAAGAGTGGAAACGTCTACTACTGAGATCGTGCAACTTCCACAACAGATGTAGCATGTCAAATGATAGGAACTCCTAGGCCTAGCATCCCTGTGGCTGGGCACGCAAAATGTTTTTACAAAAATATAGGTTTGGAGAAAACGAGTCAGAGCTCAAGAAAACATTTGAAAATTTTGGCAACTGTTTAAAATGCAAAATTAACAGAGACTAAATACATGTTAGGTTTACGTTCCCTCACTTCAGATCCTCACCTCTCAACTAATGTGCACACCTAACAAATCTTTTCCTAGTTATACTACATTTCCTAACTAGTCCAAACCATATCTATCTCTATACAAACTAACTCTTTGTGCCACCCACATTGCCCATATCATATATTATCGCATAACCCATATCATTTCGCCAATTATAACTTTCCCATTAGAGATTAAGTTTCCACATACTTAGGGTATTTTAGATGTCACTGTCTCTCTTATCTACTTAAGTACACGCAGTAGAATAATTCATAAGTATATATATCTATTACTCTCATCATATATATATATACACTAATACAGCCCCTAGCCCGAGCTGCGATGCATGCGTACTTTGTTATCAAGTGCCGATACATAACATGCTAAATTAAAGAACTACAGGTTCAGAATCACTCTTGAACCATAAATACAATTCACACAAGTTGGGGGTGAATATAGTTCTAGGACTTTGGAATACGTACATACTGAACGCACCCAAATGACCGGGCCCACTATTGCTCACACTAATAGTGATTAGCCCTAAGTTTTATGTTCTAAGGTACGAGTCTAAAATCCCCCAAAATGGCTCATCAGGATAAAACCACCCATGACCCAAAACCTCCAATGATAGCAAGCAGCGTAGGTATGTTCATTACACATAATATCACAATCAACCTAATATATGCATGCACTCATCCTACACATACATAAGTATATTTCAAGTTTATCCCATAAACTAATAATTCACATTTAATTGCCATTTTCCATTATTCCTAACATCTCTTATTAACCTAAAGGATATAAATAATTTAATTAATAATTTCAGTAGCTACCCTCAAACCGTACTTACTGGTGCAAAACCCGGAATCATTATAACAAGCCCGAATTATATTTTAATTCCCAATAATCATTTTTCTCGATAATGTTACATTCTGTCCAGAAATATAAAATGACAATTTGAGGCTTTTCTTATCCGATTTTGAAACAACTTAAAACTACAAAGTTGTTCAGAACATGATTTTATACAAGAACTCGAGCATAAACTACCAATTTTTTCTTAAAACAGACCTAAAATTGTCATACAATGTTCGTCCTTTTTTTAAAACGATTTTACATGCGTTTGACTTTCGGATTCGTATGACTTCACTTCATTTCTAGTTAGATAGTTGAATATCCAATTTAATCACATGCTTTTCTCACATTTCAAAATCATCAATAAACTATATAATCCTTATCATGAGTTCTATAATCCCAAATAATGTTATCTCAAATCAAAACCTTATAAACATGGGTTTTTATCAAAAACTCCTATAATCTAGCATGTATTTCAGCAAACTCATAATTAAGCAAGTTTAAACAACTTGTCTCTTAGGGTGATTCTGCATTTTCTTTGGAGAAGATGATGTAAGATCCTCCTCCTCGTTTTGCCTAAATTTCGGCGGTGTATGGTGGTGGTTCAAGGTGGCTATAGGTGTTGCGACTCCTCTAAGACCCTTCATCTTCTTGAGAATCACTTCACTTTCTGGTAAAAACTATCACTTTGGTTTCCTCTCACCTTGATTTTTCAATTCCCCATTTGATTAGCCAAAGAGTTGGTTTTAAAGTAGCTAATTCCGTATCTCTTCATAGGTTGAAAATCCAAAGTTCAAAAATTGACTTTTCACTTGCCGAGTCGACCAGAAACGACCCGAGACCCTATACATATGCTCGAATATAGTTTTCTGACTATTTTGACCATTTCGAATACTTTGGCTCACTCTAATGACCTTTTGAATGACCCATTTATAATTTACCTTTTTATCCCATAAATCAAGTCCCAATATGACTAACACGCGCGTCCCGACTAAATTACTGTAACTGTCGTATTTCTCACTCACGATAATTATAATGCATAAATAATAATTTATTACTTGTTCACTAATTAATATTCAATATATCTCTCATACAAATAAATATTAACCCTTGTCACGCTTACTTAATATTTATTTTCAATCCGGATTAATTTGTAATTAATTTCCCATTTTAATTAAATTAATCCCAATAATAAAAATCATTAAAATTACAGGGTATTAGAACTCACTCTCTAATATACTAACCTATTTATTATTTATATATAAATTTTTGGTAAGAAATATTAAGCCTATCGATTTACACTAATAAATATTATATGCAACTACTTACGTGGTCTTCAAACCATTTGGGAAATCTCCCTGCATGTCTTCGGTTAATATTTGTGTTTATTTTAGAATATAACAAATCCTTGTGCTCATTAAACATATATAATTGAATTTAGTTAGAAAAATAATATATATATATATATATATATATATATATATATATATATATATATATATATATATATATATATATATATATATATATATCTGTGTGTGTGTGTGTGTGTGTGTGTGTGTGTGTGTGTATGGAAAAGAATTGTGATAGCTTAATATACCTCAGATTCTTGTATATTTTATCACAGTTATCCAACGAATATAAATGAGCATTTCCCCATTCACTTTGTTTGAGGTATTGGTAATCCGATTTTCCAAGAAAATGACCGTTGTATTAAAAAAGGGATAAACCTTCTTGAAAATTTGTACCATCATAATTTTTCTTAGGTTGATTGAATTTTTTCTCAACACCACGTAAATGCATTGAGCAAAATGCTAAGAATTCATAAAGAACATAAGCCTCGGTTGTTGAGCCCTCTGAACGTGCTTTATTTACCACGATAAGTTTTAAGGTGTGCATATATCTGTCGAGAAGTAAGATGATCAGAAAATGCAATGAAATCCTTAAATTATTACTAAAATAAGATATTACTTATTACATTTACCTTTTAAATGGATACATCCGTTGATACTGCACTGGTCCACTGAGAATGGCTTCTCGTGCAAGATGAATTGGCAAGTGAACCATAACATCAAAGAATGAGGGTGGAAATATCCTTTCAAGTTTACACATAGCTATAGCAAGTTTTTCCTCAAGTCGCTCCAAGACATCCACTCTCAATGTTTTTTAACATAACTCCTTAAATAATAACCCAAGTTCAATTAACTGTTGACACACTTCTTTCGAATGATGACCACGAATTGCAAGCGGTAGTAAACGTTGTAAAAAATGTGGTAGTCATGACTTTTCATCCCTGAAATCTTGCCATTAGTAGCACTCACACATCGAGAAATATTAGACGCATACCCGTCAGTAAACTTCATTGATTGTCAAAACTCACATAAAGTAATCTTCTATGCTTTTAACAAAGTGCAGCAAGCAGGAGGAATCACCCATTTGTCTCTCATTTTATATGGATGCAAGTTTTTGCGTATACGCATTTCTTTTAAATCTAACCAAGACTTAAAGTTGTCTTTTGTTTTCCCATCAATATTTAGCAATGTTCCTAAAATGCTTTCACATATATTTTTCTCAATATGCATGACATCTAAATTGTGACACAATTTAAGATCTTTCCAGTATGGAAAATCATAGAATATAATTATTTTGTCCCATTGCAACTTACACTCCTTACGAATCCTCTTTCTGCATGCTTTCCTAAATACTCTAAGTAGAACTCTCTCAATTTGAGCAAGTATGTCATCATTACTAAACTCTTTTGGTCGTCCTCGATGCTTTTTCTTACTATCAAAGGAACACCTATTTTCTCGCCACTTATGATTCATCGGTAGAAAACTATGATGCCCTATGTAGCATATCAGATGTACATTCTTCAGATACATGGAATATGTCTCCTTATTGCATACTGGGCAAGCCAACTTCCCCTTTGTGATCCAACCTGACAAGTTAGCATAAGCTGGAAAATCATTAATAGTCAGCATCACCACTGCACATAATATAAAGGTATTCCCTATGATGACATCATAAGTTTGAACTCCAACATCCCAAAACTCTTTCAACTCTTTTATTATTGGTTGAAGAAACAAGTCTACATCAATTTCAGAAGCCTTAGGTCCCTATATAATCATTGACAAGATGAAAAGTGGTTGTTTCATACATTCCCATGGAGTAAATTATATGTCACCGGAACAGCCAACCATGTGTTGTGCTTGCTACTCATGTTTGAAAATGGATTGAATCCATCACTAGAGAGTTGAAGCCTAACATTGCGAGCATCTCTAGTAAATGACTCATGAACCTTATCAAATCTTTTCCATGCTTCACCATCCGCTAGATGTCTCAATACATTAGCCTCTTCAACACGATTATTTTTATGCCACCTCATCTCTGAAGATATATCCTTATTTATAAATATATGTTGTAGCCTCAATTTAAGTGGAAAGCAACGCAAGACTTTCTGAAGGATATTCACACTAGTGGATTTCTCTATTTTCCATCTTGATTCTTCACGTGTTGGACATTAAGGTTTGTCCTCATTTGGTCCCCAAAAGAGAACACAATCATTTATGAAAAAAATTAATCTTCACATAGTCTAACCCCAAGTCACAAACTATTTTCTTTACCTAATAAAATGATTTTGGAATGTAGGCATCATCTGGAGGTGCTTTCTTAAAAAGTTCAAGAAGCGAGTCAACAGATTTCTCACTCCAATTGTTCATTAACTTTAGATGCATTTGCTCAATAATGAAAGATAATTTAGATAACTTCTGACAACCTGAATACAATTGTTTTTGTGTATCCCCCTTGGGCACTGGAGTAGCATGGCTAGCAGATTTATCCCCTAAAACATCATTGTTGTAAAGTCCGACAAACATATCATATAACATTCCCTCTATGTCATCTTGCTCAAACTCGTTTATAGTGTGTTATTCCTGCCCTATAACATCATCATCTCCAACTTCAAACTCATACTCATTGTAATCATAAGAATTATCGTTATGTGATTCCAATGGTTCATCGTGATATATCCACCTAGTATAACTCTTCACTATGCCATGTTTAAAAAAATGACTTTGAACATCTTGATAATTTTTCCAATAGAAGTTATTACATTTCTTACATGGGCACTTAATCTTACCATTTTTCTCAATATTAGCAAATGCAAAATCAAGAAATTCTTTAACCCGATCTCGATATGCACTATTAATTCTATTTGGACGATTCATACAACTCTTATCCATTTCAAAACCCTAGAACTTGAGAGAACATTAAAAAATATCAATGATAAACAAATAACAATAAAGTCACAAGATATTTAGAAATAAATAAGAGTAGTTACATATAAAAAGAGCCAAACAATATGTTGCACTTAATAATGTTGTATACTCGGCAACTCATATTAGGGTTATCCATTCATACATTATTATTCAAGCCAACCAATTTTGTTTCAATAAATAATGTGGGTGATATCCTAGTCTGTGTGTGTGTGTGTGTATACATATATATATATATAGCCATTCGAAGGTCTCTTTTATAAGTTTGAATAGTGATTCGTTGCATTAGTAAAAAAATAAAGACAAGAACGAAGCATTAAGCCAACTGCATTGAATAATGCAATCCCACCATCTCCATTAATGTTAGGATCAATTACCAAAACGTCCCTCAATTTTTTTTAATACACATTTAGTCTAAGCCTTTTTATTTTGTTCCAAAAACTCCCTCAAACACCCATTTAACCAATATTCCCTTATTTTTAAAGGTCTGCACTAGCGGCATTTCTGTCCCACCTCCCACTGCTGGAGCTCCATCGATCCTCGCCGAAGCTCCTTTTTTTAGTGTTTTTATGTGGTGAGGAACCTTTTTGGAACAAAATAAAAAGACTTGGACTAAATGGGTATTAAAAAATATTCGAGAGACTATTTGGTATATGCCCCTTAATGTTATTATTAATATTATTGGAGATGGTGGGTAATGCAATATTCAATGTTTTAAAAAGCACGCAATTGCGCGTCGCATAGTGCACGATTGCACTTTTCTGCACGATAGCACAACATTGCCCATACGGATTTGCAAGAAGCCCAAATACCTGACATGCGATTTTGATGATTTTTCATGCTATTTACGCGATTGACGCTATTTAGCACTATTTGGGAGCGATTCGGGTATAAGACATTTTAATGCACCAATTACAAAACTACATCATTGTGCTCTTTTTTTCATTTTTTCTCTTTTTTCAAACCATTAAAAACGCAAACAAATATCTTAAAACACTAAGGGCTTGTTTAGTTGTATAAAATAAGGTTGTTTTCCAAAAGAAAATTCTAAACAATTTTCATAAAAATGAAAATTTATTCAAATTTATTTTTCCAAAAATATGCTGGAAAACAGTTTTCTAAATTTTCAAATTTCCATAAACTACTTTAACATATTTTCAATAAATTTTTGAAACTATCAAAATTACATTTACACCCCTGATTTTTTTTGCAAATTCCATTTTAACCCCTAAAGTTTTTAAAAATACATTTTATTCTTAAATATTAAGAAAAAAATAACAAGTCCAAAACTCTCTGTGAATTACGATTTTGTAACACCACGTAGAATCGAACCATTTAACTTAAATCGTAATAAATAAAAAGTTGGAGAATATTTTTTTCTTATTGTTCAAAGTTTTTTTGTGTTGATGTAAAAAATTAGATTATCTCTAATTATTTAATCACAGATAAAATAAATAAGACAAAAGAATTTTTAAAGTGGTTCAGCCTTAAAAGAATGGCCTACGTCCACTATTTTGTTATTGCTGAGTTTTTGGGAATTCTCGATAACAGGTTTTTACCAAGAAGTTCCCTTGTCCTTTTACAATGAGGATGATACAATGTATTTATAGCCATGAGGCTGTACATGTGAATGGGTAATACATAGCTGTTCAATAAGCGTATACATCCGTATGATAGTAATCAGCATTTAATGCACATTTAATGCGCATTTAATCCTCTTAATTGTCCGAGAATAAATGCTCTGATCGAGGTGCAGCTCGGACCGCCTAAGCTGCTCGGACCGCCTAAGTATCTCGGTATCCATGAGTTGCTCGGTGCAGTAAAGTTCCTCGGTGAGCACCTACTGCTCGGAGTATCAGAGTTGGTCGGGGAAATTGAGTTCCTCGAAGTCAAGATATTGTTCAGAAATGCTTGTTAGTGCCATGTAGATTGACACGTGTCTCCACTTAATTGAGCCATGTCAGCAGACTAAATTTGGTATCAACAGAAGCCCCCAATGTTTCACAGTTCGAAACTGAGGAGTGTGGAACATTCTTCTCGAAATATGGCGGGATTAAATGGTCATCCTGAATTTTAGGAGCGTCTTATTTGCATTTATTTTTCTTTTCGAATTCATAGAATCAGACTTTTCAAATTTTTCTAACTGCTTCGATCTCCGCGCCCTTTTTGTCCTTTTAGCCACCGGAAGCGTAAACGTCTTCCTTTGTAATCATTATTTTTACCTTTTCCCAAGGTAAGGTATTTAAGCGTTGCAAAAAATCATTTCATCTTTTTTACTTTTCAAATCTGTATCTTTGAGTTTTCCATTTTCTTTCTCTCTTGTCCGTTCATCCTTTTCATCGTTCGTTGTCAACAGATCCATCCTTTTTCTATAAGATCTTCTTCCTTCTCTTTTATTTCCTTTATTCATCATGGTTTACCTTGTTGAGTCGCTTGATAAGTTTCGTTCCGATTTCTCTATTCCTTCATGGGTTATTTTGGAAGAACTTTCTGACTATTTTCGTTTGGCTGAGGAACATTGGTTCCCCAGTCTCTTTGTAGCTGAATGTGGCTTTTCTTTTCCCCCAAACCCTTTGTGTCTGGAATTCTGTCAATATTTTGACGTGGTCCCTGCAAAAATAGCCCCCAACACATGGAGAATAGTTAATGGAGTTCATAGATTAAATCAGATTCATGGAGCTCGTTTAGGAATTCAAGAAATTATGTTTTGTTATAGATGGGCTGTTGGTGACAATACTTTTTATTTAAAAACTAGGTTTTTAAATAGGGTTTTAGTGGCCAATCTTCCAGATACCAATAGGGATTACATCGAGCACGGTGTTGTTATGAAAAATTGGCAACACCCTCCACTAACTGGAAATGATGTGTACCAGGGTCCTAGATGCCCTTCCTATGGTAATGGGATAGGATATTTTTATTTTATTTTATTTTATTTTTAAAATTATGTTTCCTTTGTGTTTGATAAAATGTGTCATTGATATTTTAATTTTGATTTATTTGCAGTTGACAGCAAGAGAAAGTCTCCAAAAGAGACAGAAGTTAACTTAAAACATCTGAAACTTATCTGGGGTTTGGATCAGACTGTTGCTGACGAGCATATCAGATCAGCTTCATATTTGCTGTAGTATAAGAGTTACACCTCGTCTTTTACTGCTCGTCCGGTGATAAGTGACGTAGAACCAGTACCAGCTTCTGCAAGTTCTTCACCTGAGTCACATATTCCTCTGAGTGAAATAATGAAGAAAAGAAGAGCTCCTGCCCTCTTCGAGAAATCTGCCTCTATTGCTGGAGAGGCAAAGAAAAGCAAGCATGATGTCCCAGAAGAAGGGACAAGAAAAATCGATGCACCTCCTCCGACTGCTACTGTGAAGATTGCCGAGAAGCCCCCAGTGGCTCCGAGCAAGGTCGCTGCTCCAAGCGAGGTTATAGTCATATCCCCAACTAAGACTACATCCTTGGTCCAGACCGTTGATGCTCCTCTGAGAAGGTTGAAGAAGAGCTCCTCAGTCAATTTGGCTGAATTCATCTCTCAACCTCTAACTACTGGAAGTGGTGTTCCCACTTTCATTGCTCCGAGCTCTGCCATGAGCTCGGTGAAATCTTGGATCATCCTCGAGATCTAAGGTATGGAAGAAAATATTTCTCGGGATATGGTTACCACATTGACTGCTCGTCATATTGCTTCTGTAAGTATTATTGTCCTAAACTTTCATTTTTCCACTGTTATATCTTTGCGCTCACTTGCTATTGTTTTCTTTTCCCAGTTGGTGACTTGTTTCAATACAATTTTGAAGAAAGATGAAGCTATTAAAGCTTCAAGTTCCTCATCAGGTGTAGAGGAAGCTTTGGTGGGTCTGACGCAGTCTCTGAAGGATTCTCGTCAGAAGTATGTTGATGATAAAGATGCCTGGGAGAAGCAGCTCAATTCGACCGAGCAGGAGAGGGATCAAGCTGTTGAGGTCTATAAGGGATTGGAGAAGAAAATAAAATAATTAGAAAGTAAGAATAAAGAGCTCGAGGGGAAGCTCCAAAATGCTGGGGAGGTTGAAGGTAAGCTCAAGGCTGCTGAGGAAGAGTTGGGAAAAATTCGTGAGGTGGATCGCCAGAAGGACGAGGTAGAAAAGAAATTGAAAGCTGCCGAGGAACTCATGACTGAGAAGATTTCCTGAGAGAAAGTGAAAAGGAAAATGGCTACTAAGAAGTCCTTCAGCGCTGGCTGGGATAAAGGATGGAATAAGGGTATGGCTGCCATGATGTCGCAGGTGGAATATGGTAGCCTTAAGTAATTTAGGGATGGCTGGGTTGCTGCTCTGAAAGAGATGAATGTTGATGAAAATTTCGACCTGTTTCAACGATACATCCCTGGCCCCCCTCCAACTCCTGAAGAAGAAGAAGAAGAGGACGAAACTGCCTCTAAGGAATCCTCTATGGTGATTGAAGATCAAATTTCTCACCCCCCAGTTGTCCAGTCCACCTGCGAGCAACTTCAACCATCCATTATTTCAACCGAGCCGCTCCCAGCATCCACCTAGCAACCATCTGTGCCATCCGATCAACCTACCTCCTCGTCCTAGCCTCCCGATAAAGTTTTGGGAGACAAGGAGAAGGTGTAGAGTTGTTCGAATTTTTCTCTCTATTTATTTTTGCCAATTGTATATTTGAACTATGTACTTCTCTTTTACGATATAATAAAATTTGAAGTTTCGACTATTCATATTGTTAATTCTCTTCTTCTTGCTGCTTATTGATTCTTGCTATCTCTTTTTTTCACTAGTTTATGGCCAGGATGGAATTGTTATCTGCTCATGATATAAAATTATTGAGACAGTGCAATGAGTACTTCAAAGCTGGTCATACAGATATGACTGATGCTCAGATTGTTGATATCCTCGGTCCAAATGCTTCAGAGCAAGCAATTGAAGCCTACCAGTACTTAAAGTGTCTGCTCGATCGGTAAGTGGCTAATAATGTGGCATATTATGACATGATTGAAGACCTCCAGGGTACTCTCGAGGAGCTTCAACAACAATACAAGGAATCTTCAGCCCTCTTGCACCAAGGATATGAGAACAAGTATCAGCAACTGAATGCTGATAAGGGATACGATAAATTGTTTGCTACTTATGAAGTGTGGGAGAGAACTTTGAAAACCGAGGTCAAGGAGCACAGGAAGATAGCCAAGTTGCTGGAGTAGGAAAATAATAACTTGCGAGGAGAAGTATCCCAGTTGAGATCTGCTGCCTCTACCTCAAACGCTTTAGTCCCTGTAAAAGACGAGGGATTCTCTTTCTTGGAGGTCGAAAATGCCAATCTGAGAGATGAATTAGAAACCTTAAAGAGGATTGGGCCTTCTACCTCTGCTCGGATTACTATCGAGGAACAAAGAACTCAATCGGCTCTAGAGAACCAAGCCTTCCAATTGATGGAAAAGAACCAGGCATTGACTGAGATGTCTAAGAAAATCATGAATTTGGACGAGCAGCTCTCTGCTCAAAAGTCTTCTTTGGAGAATAAAACGAATTTGGTGAAGAATCTCCACGAGAAGTTAGAAAGATTAACCTACCAGTTCCACAAATAGCCTAGGGAGTTCTGGATGGCTGGTTATAATGAAGCCCTCTACTATCTAGATGATCGAATCCAGAATGCAAATAATGTGGGTTATAAGCAAGGATGGTTAAATTCTTTGGTCGTGCTGAAATTGGAACAAGGTCATTACTTGTGGGATTACCACAATCCTGGGTTGCTCGACCTACCAGTGCCTCCTTTCAAACTTGACATGAGCTAGATTCCTTCTCGGGCCATTCCACAATGCCTAATTTCTAAGTATCTCGGCGACTACAGTCTTCACTCCAACTTTGAGATATCTCGCCCAGAGCACCTTCTTGATCGGCCATCAGTTATGAACATCAGGATGCTTAAAGATTTGAACTTCATAAACTCCCCCTATGCCTTAGACTATCCTCCTGCTGGTGAAGAACCTGTTTCAAAGGCAGAAGGGAAGAAACCCATAGAATAGGATTCCTGATGTAATAATTTTTTATGTATTTTATTCTTAATGTACTTTGTTTTGGATTTAATGAAAAACTTCTATTTTTCTTTGCAATCTTGATTGTCATTGTCTTGTAGGTATTTTGTAAAACACTTTACTTATTTACTAATGAATGTGCATGCATATCTGTTAAAAAGATAACAACATTGTGTTATTTGTCGATCAACTAAAGTCGGTGAAACTTATTGATGATAATCATTTGTCGACCAACCAGAGTTGATGATATTTTATTTCTCGACCAACTTGGTGAAATGTTTCAAGTATTAAAATTTTTCTCAATCACTTTTTAATTCTAAGCCATTATTTATTTAACCAACTATTTCCGACCAAAGAGAGTTGGTGTTTTTAATTTTCGGCCAACCTTAGTTGATAAAAAAAAATTATTCCCGACCAACTATAGTGGGTGAATCTTCTTCCCAACCAACCAGAGTTGGCATTTCTGGGAAATATTTTTCTTCTCGACCAACTGGAGTTGGTGGATCTTCTTCCCAACCAACCAGAGTTGGTATTTCTGGGAAATATTTTTCTTCCCGACCAACCGGAGTTGGTGGATCTTCTTCCCAACCAACCAGAGTTGGTATTTCTGGGAAATATTTTTCTTCCCGACCAATCGGAGTTGGTGGATTTTCTTCCCAACCAACCGGAGTTGGTATTTGTGGGAAATATTTTTCTTCCCGACCAACCGGAGTTGGTGGATTTTCTTCCTAACCAACCGGAGTTGGTATTTATGGGAAATATTTTTCTTCCCGACCAACCGGAGTTGGTGGATTTTCTTCCCAACCAATCGGAGTTGGTATTTCTGGGAAATATTTTTCTTCCCGACCAACCGGAGTTGGTGGATTTTCTTCCCAACCAACCGGAGTTGGTATTTCTGGGAAATATTTTTTTATCCTGACCAACCAGAGTTGGTTAATTTTCTTCCCAACCGACCGGAGTTGGTATTTCTGGGAAATATTTTTTATTCTCGACCAATCGGAGTTGGTGGATTTTGCTGAGTAGTGTGTAGCACTAGTATTCCGCAAAAAAAAAATTCAACAAAAGGAGAGAATTGGATAGAATATTCACATTTTATTCATACTGATGAAACTGCATTACATGATGGTTTACATTACTGATAATATTTGTGCAGGTGCTCTGCATTCCATGCATTCTTAAATTCCCCCCTTCTAAAGTTTCTACTCCATAGGTTCCTGGTCGAACAACTTCTGTAACTCGGTAGGGTCCATGCCAATTCGCTTCCAGTTTGTTGTGCTTTTGAATCACTTTCTTTAGCACATAGTCTCCTTCTTTCAGGTCGCACTTCTTCACCCTCTTATTGTAGAACAAAGTTGTTCGTTGCTGGTAAGCAGGATTTCTGATGGCTGCTTCTTCTCTAACTTCCTCGAGCATGTCCAAATCTAACCTTCTCAATAAATCGCTGACAGGGGAATTGAAATTCAGTACTCTATGTGTTGGGAGACCCATCTCGGCAGGTATAACAGCTTCACTTCCAAATTCCAGCATATATGGAGATTCTCCAGTTGCTGCTCGGGGAGTAGTACGATAAGCCCATAGTACTGAATGTAGCTCGTTGATCCAGTTTTCTTTCGCGTCATTTTGTTTTTTCTTCAAGCCATTTAGCCGTGTTCTGTTTGTCACTTCAGTTTGTCCATTGCTTTGGGGATGGCCTGGTGCCGAGTGGATTTTCAGGATATTTGACTGATGACAATAGGCAGTGAACTCCTCGTTGTCAAATTGTGTTCCATGGTTGGTGATGAATGCATAGGGAAGGCCATATCTACAAATGATATTTTTCCAAATAAATTGGTACACCTTTTCATACATCATGTCGATAAGAGGCTCGGCTTCAACCCACTTAGTAAAGTAATCCATTACGACGACAAAATATTTAAATCTTCCTTTGGTCGTTGGAAGTGGCCCGACTAAGTCAATACCCCACATGGAAAATGGCCAAGGGGAAGTAATGGGTGTCAATAATGCTTGGGGAGTTCTTCGGATAGTGGAGAAGCGTTGACACTTATCACATTTCTTAGCATAGGCTATACAATCAGCCCTCATAGTTGGCCAGTAGTATCCTTACGTCATCACTCTTTGCAGAATCGTCCGACCTGCTACATGGGCTCTACAGGACCCTTCATGGACCTCTTCAATCAAGTCTTTTACCTCGGAGGGATGTACACATCTTTGCAAACCTGCTATAATTCCTCGTCTGTATAGAATACCATTAGTCAATACATAATGAGCAGCTTTAAACTTCCATTTATTGGCTGCGAGTTTGTCAATCGGTAATTCTCCCTCCTCAATATATGCCCTGATGGGATACATCCAAGATGGCCCTAAATCAAGGGCAATAAAATTCATCGTCAGATCTTCATCTATGCTCCGACCAGCTAGAATTTTAATTGGGATTGTTCTTCGTAGCTCAGTACGAGTAGCTGATGCTAATCGAGCTAAAGCGTCTGCTCTTGCATTCTCCATTCTTGGTATTCTGACCAGTTGAACAGTAACGAATTCCGATACCAATTCCATTGCCTTTGCATGGTACTTAATCATCAACTCTCCTTTTGTTGTATATACACCAAGCATTTGGTTTACAATTAACTGTGAGTTACTGCATACGATTACCTGCTCTGCCTTCATGGTTTTTGCCAGACTAAGACCTACAATCATCGCTTCATATTCGGCCTCATTATTAGAAGCTTAAAATTGAAAGCGCAGAGCATATTCTATATCGACCTCGTCTGGACTTTTCAATACAATCCCAGCTCCACTACCTGAGGTGCATGATGAGCCATCCACATATAGGTTCTATACAGGTATTTCGTCCTCAAACTTCTTATTGGACAAAATTCCTCGATGGAATATTTGTTGCTCCTTTATCTCCATTTCTACCACACCTCGTTGCTCGTTGATTTTCTCCTCTGGCTCTCCGACCAACTTAAGTTGATCGGGGTTTAAATTTGATGATCCTGTAATATCCACTAGTTGGTCGGTGTTCAGCTTTTGCTCCTCGAGGGTATCAGGATAAGTGAACTCTGCTATAAAATTCGCTATTGCTTGCCCTTTTAGTGACAATCTAGGCTCATAAATTATATCATATTCATCGAGTTCTATTTCCCAATACATCAATCTCCCTGATTTTTCTGGTTTATGAAGATCTTGGATCAACGGCATATCGATATATATGACTATGGTATGAGCCTGGAAGTATGGCTTCATTCTTCTACTCGCTTTGATCAACGCCAATGCCAACTTTTCCAGTTTTGGATATCTGATCTCTGCTCCTCGGAAGGCTTTACTGGTGTAATAAATTGTTTTTTGTACTCCATCATCTACTCTTATTAATGCCAAGCTAACTGCATTTTCCAAAACTTCTAGATACAAGTACAACCTTTCCCCCATCACTGGTCTGGACAACAGTGGAGATGCTCCCAAATATTTCTTCAATTCTTGAAAAGCTTTCACGCATTCTTCATTCCATTCAAAAGTCTTTCGGAGCATTTTGAAGAATGGGAGGCATCTATCAGTTGCTCGCGATACAAATCTGTTAAGTGCTGCTACTCGCCCTATAAGACTTTGCACTTCTTTCTTCGTCGTTGCAGATCGTAGTCCCAATAGAGCTTTAATTTTTTCAGGGTTTGCTTCAATGTCTCGTTGATTGACAATGTACCCTAGAAACATACCTTCTCGTACTCCAAATATGCACTTGGTCGGGTTCAACTTCATTTGATATTTATCTAATTGATCAAAGGTCTGGCCTAAGTCAACTAGATGGTCAGCAGCTCTCTTGCTCTTTGTCAGCATAGCATCAACATAAACTTCCATATTGCAACTGATCTGCTCTGCAAACACCTTGTTCATCAGCCGCTGATATGTTGCAACTGCATTTTTTAAACCAAAAGGCATAACATTATAACAATAAGTTCCCCTAGGGGTAATGAAAGAGGTACTCTCTCTATCTTCAGGTTTCATTTTAATCTGATTATATCCAGAATAAGCATCCATGAAGCTCAGCATCTCGTGTCCCGAGGTAGAATCTACTAATTGATCAATTCGGGGCAAGGGAAAATGATCCTTTGGACATGCCTTATTGAGGTCGGTGAAGTCTACACACATCCTCCATTTGTTGTTCTTCTTTTTCACCATCACTACATTTTCTAGCCAGTCTGGATATTTAACATCTTCAATAAAGCCAGCTTTCTGGAACTTCTCGACCTCCTCCTGTATAGCTTGGTTCTTCTCGGGGTTGACACTCTTCTTCTTTGCTTCACTGGCTTAATCTCCTTATTCGCATTGAGCTCATGACATAAGAAATTTGGGTCTATTTCGGGCATATCCTCATGACTCCAAGCAAAAGTTTGTTTTCTGCTTTTTAAAATACTTATCAATTCATGTTTTAGTGAGGCATCTAATAACGAACCTATCTGAGTTGTTCGTTCAGGGTGCTCGTCATCCAGAATGATGTTTTCAGTAGCTTCCACCACCTGACCTTTCACGAGTTGCGACTCATCTCTAGGATCCAATGTTTCAATTTCTGCACCCTCATCCACCTGATAGATAGTAGTCTTTTTCCTAGATTCCTCCAGTTCCTCTTGCTCGGCAGATGAATAGTAGCATTCCCGAGCTACTTTTTGATCACCCTTCACAACTCCTACTCCAAAATTGGTTAGAAATTTTAGGCATTGATGTACCGTAGATGGTACTGCTTTGAACTTCTTCAATGCTACCCTTCCCATGATGATATTGTAGGCTGAGTGAACATTCTTATCCATCACAAAAAAGCATACTCTTTCTGTTCGACAAGCAGGCCATGTGCCAATGAACATATCAAACTTGATCATCCCAAGTGAAAAAACTTTATCGCCAGCAAAACCGAGGAGGGGCCTATGATAAGGCTCCAACTGAGACAACTTTAGATTTAAGCTGTTGAAGCATGAGTAGAATATAATATCAGTCAAACTACCATTATCAACCAGTACTCTCGAGATCATCACTTCCTTCATTCTCATTTTGATCACCAATGGGTCATCATGAGGATAAGCACACCTGCGAGGTCGTTCTTTGAGAAACTGATGACCAGTTTTTCTTTGATGACCTTCCTCGGGCGATCATCTTCAGCCAAATTTATTCATTGAATATATGAACAGGCTTGAGCCTCATTGATGTAGGCTTTTCTTTCTATAGTAAGGTCTCCACCTCCTGCATCTCCACCTGTAATAACATTACAATCAAATGATTCAAAACGTATTGAAAATACCCCACGTTCTGGCTGCCTTAGTCTTTTGGAAAGATCGAGGTCGTCTTCTGGATCATCTTCATGGTCTCTTTTCTTGTTCTCTTATGCTCGATGAGGAGATCTAGACCTCTCTCTTGTTCGGTCACTGTTTCTTTTTTCATTTCTACGATCAACATACTTTGCCAGTTTTCCTCGTCTAATGAGTGCTTCGATCTCGTTCTGAAGAGCTATGCAATTTTTGGTCGTGTGGCCATGATCCTTGTGGAACTCGTAATATTTGGCCTTATTCCTCTTGTCAGGGTCTGACTTCATTGTCTCTGGCCAGTTTAACTCCTCGCTGTTCTTGATTTCTTCTAGAACATGGTTGATATCTACCTTCAAAGGAGTATAATTTTCAAATTTCTTTAATACCTCCCATGATGGCTTTGTCTTTGAGTGCTTGTCACCACCATTGTTCTTATGCTCTTTCTTTTTGGCCTTATCAACCTCCACCTTGGTCTCTTTGGTATCCATATTCTTCTTTGCAGCCATTGCCTCGTCGGCGTTCATGATCTTGGCCGCTTTTGCCATCAGTTCTGACATGGTTCTGGGTGGATCTTTAGCCAAAGTGTAATACAACTTGTTGGGCAACAACCCACTCATCAGAGCAGTAATTGCTATTTTTTCCTCATAATCAATAACTTCGAGTTTCTCGTTATTGAAACGAGTTATATAATCCCTGAGGAAGATTATTGTACCATATTTGAGCAGATCCTGTAAGAGTTCCCGAGAATGCCCTACATCTGATCTCATCTGGCACAGGATAGATGTCGGCAACAGCTTGATATTGCTCTATCTGAAGGACGGGGTCGGTTATTCCATCATATTTAGGAGTCACAACAGGTGCTTTGAACTTTGATGGTGTGAGAAAATCCACAATTGCTTGGACAAAAGGTGTCCCTTGGACAAAAGTTCTTTGTAGAGGATTCTTGGCCTTAGCCATTTCCCCTAATCTATCCTCCAACCTCTGAATAGAGCCTTTCCACGCATCATTTCCCCCTTCGGGCCTATTGGTTCGAGCAATTGATCGTGTTGAAGTCGCTTCCTGGGATCTATCTTGTCGAACCACTGGTTGTGATTGGGCAGAACCCTCTCTTAGATCAAATGGTCGTCGAAAGTTTCTTAACACAGCCTGAGGAGGACTTTTATTCTTCCTAGGGCCCAATCGATCAAAAGTAGAGACCCTACTTAATCTTTCCAGTACACTGGTCCTTTTTGGAGAGAGAGTGACGTGTTGCTCAGTATCTGTGGCTCGTACTAACGAAGTTCGACCCGGTTGATAAGAAAAATCTTCAGATTTATCAAAGCGATATAATTCACTTTGTCTAATGCGTGAAGAAGGTAAATGAGTATTTCTTTGAACACTTTGTCGTCCTAAATAGGTTGATGCTCCACCCTGGATAGTTTTCATGAGTTGTCGCATTGTTTCTTGCATGGCTATTTGACCTTGAGCCAAACTGGCCATGATTCCAGCCAGATCTTGGACATTTGGAGGAGCGGATGGATTTGAGGGGTTTCCAGCGCTTCGATTGCTGGATTCAGGATTGTCAGCCATTGGTGATGAATTATTTTTAGTGAAAAACGAAAATTTCAGTCGTTTCCCACAGACGACGCCAATCTGTTGATGTAAAAAATTAGATTATCTCTAATTATTTAATTACAGATAAAATAAATAAGACAAAAGAATTTTTAAAGTGGTTCAGCCTTAAAAGAATGGCCTACGTCCACTATTTTGTTATTGCTGAGTTTTTGGGCATTCTCGATAACAGGTTTTTACCAAGAAGTTCCCTTGTCCTTTTACAATGAGGATGATACGATGTATTTATAGCCATGAGGCTATACATGTAAATGGGTAATACATAGCTGTTCAATAAGCGTTGTTGATGTAAAAAACTAGATCGCTCTAATTTTTCAATCACAGATAAATAAATAAGACAAAGATTTTTAAAGTGGTTCGGCTAGGAATAAAGCCTACGTCCACTGTTATGTTATTGCTGAGTGTTTGTGGAATTCTTGATTACAAGTTCTCTCAAGAAATTCCGGTCCCCTTTGAATGAGGATGATACAAGGTATTTATAGCCTTGAGGTTGTACATGAAAGGTTCGATACATTAAATGACATACATATGAAAGGGTAATACATTTAATGCAGAGTGCGTGCCAAGAATATAAGCATTCAATGAATATCTGAACTGTTGATTATCTGGCAATTAATGATACGACCGAGATGCAGCTCGGACCGCCATAGCTGTTCGCTGATCAGGAGTTCCTCGGAACATTAGAGTACCTCGGTGCGTTAGAGTTCCTCGGTGTGATAGAGTTCCTCGGTGTATTCTCGTCGCTCGGAAAGAAGCATGGTTGGTCGGGAAATGATCTTCCTCGCTGCTATTGTGTCACGTAGATTGACACGTGTCTTCGTATTATTCGTCCACATCAGCATATTAATTTTGTTATAGCCTCAAGGCTATAAATACCTTGTATCATCCTCATTCAAAGGGGACCGAAATTTCTTGAGAGAATTTGTAATCAAGAATTCCACAAACACTCAGCAATAACATAACAGTGGACGTAGGCTTTATTCCTAGCCGAACCACTTTAAAAATCTTTGTCTTATTTATTTATCTGTGATTGAAAAATTAGAGCGATCTAGTTTTTTACATCAACAGATTGGCGCCGTCTGTGGGAAACGACTGTTATTATCGTTTTTCATAAAAATCATTTATCACCAATGGCAGATAATCCAGAATCCAGTAATCGAAATGTTGGAAATACTGGAAATCTTCCAAATCCATCTGCATCCCCAGATCTGGCTGGAATTATGACGAATCTGGCTCAAGGACAAACCGCCATGCAAGAATCTATGAGGCAACTCATTCAAACTCTTCAGGGCGGTGCACCTACCTATTCAGGGCAAAGGAGTGATCATAGGCAATCGCAATCTAGACGTACTGGGTCATATCGCAATGAGAAGTCTAATGATTCTTCTTATCAACCTGGGCGAACTTCATCGATACGGGCTACGGATACAGATCAACATATCACTCTTTCTCCGGAGAGAACTAGCGCTTTGGAAAGATTAAGCAGGGTGTCTCCTTTCAGTCGGTTAGGACCAAGGAGGAACATGAGTCCACCTAGGGCTCCATCAAGAAGTTTTCGACCACCACCAGGTTTGAGAGAAGGATCTGCACAATCGCGACCAACTACTCGTCGAGATAAATCTCAGGAAGCTACGTCAGAGCAATCAGTTGCTCGGACTAAGCGGCCCGAGGAAGGGAATGAAGCATGGAAAGGTTCCATTCAACGGTTGGAGGATAGACTGGGAGAAATGGCTAAGGCGAGGAACCCCTTACAGAGAACTTTTGTTCAAGGAACACCTTTTGTGCAAGCCATTGTGGATTTCCCTACACCGTCGAAATTCAAAGCACCTGTAGTGACCCCCAAGTACGATGGAAAGACAGATCCCGTACTTCATATAGAACAATACCAAGCTGCTGCAGATATCTACGCTGTCCCCGACGAGATGAGGTGTAGAGCATTCTCGGGAACCCTTACCGGATCTGCACAGATATGGTACAATAATCTTCCTCGGGGTAAGATTTCAACTTTTGTTCAGTTAGCCGAGTTGTTTATTGGCAATTTTTGTTTTGGAGCAAAGCCGGTAAAGCGAGTAGCACACTTGCTAAGTGTTAGACAAAAATCAGGTGAAAGTACTAGAGATTACATAACTCGTTTCAATAACGAGAAGTTGGAAGTCATAGATTATGAAGAAAAGACAGCAATCACTGCTCTGATGAGTGGTTTGCTGCCTAACAAGCTGTACTACACTTTGGCCAAAGATCCACCTAAAAATATGTCGGAGTTGATGGCAAAGGTGGCCAAAATCATGAATGCCGAGGAGGCTATGGCTGCGAAGAAGAATATGGATAAAGAAGTTAAAGTGGAGGTCGACAATTCTAAGAAGAAAGATCAGAAAGGTAATGGTGGTGACAAACATTCCAGGAATAACAGGATGAAGTTGGAAGTCCTAAAGAAGTATGATAATTACACTCCATTGAAAATGGGTATTAATCATGTTTTGGAAGAAATCAGGAATAACGAGGAAATCAAGTGGCCAGAGAAACTGAAGACAAATCCCGACCTGAGGAATAAGGCCAAATATTGCGAGTTTCACAAAGATCATGGCCATATGACCAAAAATTGTATAGCCCTTCAGAACGAGATTGAAACACTCATCCGAAGAGGAAAATTATCAAAGTATGTAGATCGCAGAGGTGAAAGGAAGAATGATGATAGAACTAGAGAGAGATCTAGATCTCCTCGTCGTGCAGAGGAGAAAAAGAGGAGGGACCATGAAGAGGATCCAGATGATGACCCCGATCTTCCCAAGAAGCCAAGGAAACCTGAACGAGAGGTATTTTCCATACGTTTTGGGTCATTTGATTGTAATGTTATTACAGGAGGAGATGCAGGAGGAGGAGACCTTACTGCAGAAAGAAAAGCTTACCTCGGAGAGGCTCAAGCTTGTTCATACATTCAGCGAATAAACCTGGCCGAGGATGATCGTCCGAGGAAGGTAAACAATGAGAAGCTAGTGATTGGTTTTTCAAAAAACGATCTGGCAGGTGTTCTTTACCCTCATGATGATCCTTTGGTGATCAAAATGAGGATGAAGGATGTGGTCATTTCAAGGGTGTTAGTAGACAATGGTAGTTCGGCAGACATCATGTACTATTCATGCTTTGATAGCTTGAATTTAAAATTATCTCAATTGGAACCTTATCACAGACCCCTTCTGGGTTTTGCTGGCGAGAAAGTTTTTCCACTTGGGACGATCAAGTTGGATATACTCATTGGAACTTGTCCTGCTTGTCGAACAGAAAGAATACGTTTCTTTGTGATGGATAAAAATGTGCAGTCCGCCTACAACATCATCATGGGAAGAGTTGGATTAAAGAAGTTCGAAGCAGTTCCATCAACAGTACATCAGTGTTTGAAATTCCCAACGAATTTTGGAGTAGGAATTATGAAAGGTGATCAAAAAGTAGCTCGGGAATGCTATTATTCGTCTGCAGAGCAAGAAGAACTTGAAGAATCAAGGAAAAAGACTACTACTTATCAAGTGGAGGAGGGCACAGAAATTGAAACTCTTGACCCTAGGGATGAATCTCAACTTGTAAAAGGACAGGTGATGGAATCTACAGAAACCGTTATCCTGGACGACGAGCATCCTGAACGAGTAACTCAGATAGGATCGTCGTTGGATGTTTCAATAAAACAAGAGTTGATAACTTTCTTGAGAAGCAGGAAGAATACTTTTGCTTGGAGTCATGAAGACATGCCAGGTATAGATCCAAACTTTTTATGTCGTGAGCTCAACGTGAATAAGGAGATCAAGCCTGTGAAGCAAAGAAGAAGAGTGTTTAGTCCCGAGAAGAACCAGGCCATACAAGAGGAGGTCGAGAAACTCCAGAAAGCCCAATTCAATGAAGATGTGAAATATCCAGATTGGTTGGCGAATGTGGTGATGGTAAAGAAGAAGAACAACAAATGGAGAATGTGTGTTGATTTTACTGATCTCAACAAGGCATACTCCAAAAGATCATTTTCCATTGCCCAGAATTGATCAACTAGTGGATGCTACCTTGGGACACGAGCTACTCAGCTTCATGGATGCTTATTCTGGCTACAACCAGATCAAAATGAAACCTGAAGACAGGGAAAGTACTTCTTTTATTACCCCAAGGGGAACTTATTGTTATAATGTTATGCCTTTTGGTTTAAAAAATGCAGGTGCAACATATCAGCGGTTGATGAACAAGGTTTTTACTGAACAAATCAGCCGCAATATGGAGGTCTATGTCGACGACATGCTCACCAAAAGCAAGAGAGCTGCAGATCATTTGGTTGACTTGAGTCAAACTTTTGATCAACTGGATAAATACCAAATGAAGCTTAACCTGACGAAGTGTACCTTTGGAGTACGAGAAGGAATGTTCCTCGTATACATCGTCAACCAACGAGGTATTGAGGCAAATCCAGAAAAGATCAAGGCTCTTTTAGGGCTGCGATCCCCGACGACGAGGAAAGAAGTGCAGAGTCTTACCGGAAGGGTTGCAGCACTCAACATATTTGTATCCCGAGCAACTGATAAATGCCTCCCATTCTTCAAAACACTGCGAAAAAGTTTTGAGTGGACTGATGAATGTGAGAAAGCCTTTCAAGATTTGAAGAAGTATTTGGGAGCCCCACCATTGTTGTCTAGGCCAATAACTGGAGAGAAGCTGTACTTGTATTTGGCAGTATCAGAAAATGCAGTTAGCTCGGCGTTGATCAGATTGGAGAATGGAGTCCAGAAGCCAATTTATTACACAAGCAAGGCCTTCCGAGGTGCGGAAATCAGATACCCAAAGCTGGAAAAATTGGCACTTGCATTAATTGAAGCAAGTAGAAGAATGAGGCCATACTTCCAAGCCCATACCATCATTGTGTATACCGACATGCCGTTAAGACAAGCCCTTCACAAGCCAGAAAAATCAGGAAGATTGATGTACTGGGCAATAGAGCTCGGTGAATATGATATTGTGTATGAACCCAGATCATCGTTGAAGGGGCAAGCCGTGGCAGATTTTATAGCAGAGTTCACATACCCTGATACCCCTGAGGAGCAAAAGGTGCTTGCTGACCTACCTGTGGACGATACAGGATCAACAGACACAGATCCAGACCAACCAAGGTTGGTAAAAGGACTTGTGGATGTAGAAAAATCATCATATTCAAACCCCGACCAACTCCGGTTGGTAGAAGGGCGCGAACAAATGACCGACGAGGAACGAAGGATACCCGGGGATGATGAAAGAAAACAGATGATATTTCACCGAGGAACTCTAACAGATAAGAAATTTGAAGACGAGTTACATACATGGAGATTATATGTAGATGGATCATCTTGCACGGCTGGTTGTGGAGCAGGGATTGTTTTAAACTCTCCAGATGATATTGACATGGAGTATGCCTTGAGATTCCAATTCAAAGCTTCCAATAATGAGGCTGAATATGAGGCTATGATAGCAGGTTTTCATTTGGCGAAAGTTATGGAGGCACGACAAGTAATTATTTTCAGTGATTCTCAATTAATTGTGAATCAAATGATGGGAATATATGCAGTGAAGGGAGAGTTAATGGTGAAATACCATGCAAAAGTGATGGAGTTATTGACAGAATTTGATGCTATTCAATTGGTGAGGATACCGAGAATGGAGAATGCTAGAGCAGACGCATTGGCCCGACTAGCGTCAGCTAAGCGCACTGAGCTGCGAAGAACAATACCAATTGAAGTATTAGAAAGTCGGAGCATAGAAGAAGATCTGACGGTGAAGATTATTACCCTTGATTTAGGACCATCTTGGATGGATCCTATCAGAGCATACATTGAAGAAGGAGAATTGCTGGAGGACAAACTAGCTGCCAAGAAATTGAAGTATAAAGTTGCTCGGTATGTTTTAACTAATGGTGTTTTGTATAGACGAGGAATTATGGCAGGTTTGCAGAGATGTGTGCATCCATCAGAAGTCAAAGAATTGATTGAAGAAATTCATGAAGGATCTTGTGGTGCTCATGTAGCAGGTCGGACACTTTTGCAAAGGGTAATGACACAGGGATACTACTGGCCGACGATGAGGGCTGATTGTATAGCCTATGCTAAGAAGTGTGACAAGTGCCAACGTTTTTCCTCCATCCGAAGAACTCCACAGGCATTGTTGACACCCATAACATCACCTTGGCCATTTGCCATGTGGGGAATTGATCTGGTTGGACCACTGCCGACGACCCGAGGAAGGTTCAAGTATCTCGTCGTGGCAGTAGACTATTTTACTAAGTGGGTGGAAGCTGAACCACTAATTGATATGACGTACGAGAAGGTGTATCAGTTCATATGGAAGAATATCATTTGTCGATATGGTCTCCCCCACGCTTTCATCACAGACCATGGAACGCAATTTGATAATGAAGAATTTGCTGTCTATTGTCATCAGTCGAACGTCTTGAAGTTTCATTCAGCACCAGGCCATCCCCAAAGCAATGGACAGACTGAGGTGACGAACAGAACATTACTAAATGGGTTGAAGAAGAGGTTAAGTGAGGCTAAAGCAAATTGGATTAATGAGCTACAGTCAGTTTTGTGGGCTTACCGAACAACTCCCCGAGCAGCAACACGAGAATCACCATATATGCTAGCATTTGGAAGTGAGGCTGTGATACCTGCCGAATTGGGCCTACCAACACACAGGGTGTTAAATTTCTATTCTCCGATCAGTGATTTGATGAGAAGACTGGATTTGGATATGCTCGAAGAAGTCAGAGAAGAGGCAGCCATTAGGAATGCTGCTTATCAACAACGAACAGCTCTGTTTTACAACAAAAGGGTAAAGAAATGTGATATAAAAGAGGGGGATTATGTGCTAAAGAAGGTCATTCAGAAGCAGAATAAACTGGAAGCAAACTGGCATGGACCTTACCGAGTTACAGAGGTTGTTCGACCAGGAACTTACAGAATAGCAACTCTAGAAGGAGAGGAATTTAAGAACGCATGGAATGCTGAACACCTGCGCAAGTATTATCAGTGATGTCAAATGTAAAGCATTTCTTTCATTATGAATAAAACGAGGATGTTTCGCCATTTTCTTTCTGGTTGAAAGTTTTTTGGGGAATACTAGTGTAATACACTACACAACAAAAGTGCTCTAAGGAGCCAACCTCCTTTGGTTAGGAGGACAGCTCTAAGGAGCAAAAGTGCTATAAGTAGCCAACCTCCTTTGGTTAGGAGGACAGCTCTAAGGAGCAAAAGTGCTATAAGTAGCCAACCTCCTTTGGTTAGGAGGACAGCTCTAAGGAGCCAAAAAGTGCTATAAGTAGCCAAAAGCTTTAAGGAGCCAAGAAATATTCCTTTGGTTAAAAGGTGTACACCAGCATGATCAACTACGGTTGGTAAGATAAAAATATATTCTTACATCACAACTTATGTTGGTCGAGAGGTAACATTATTACAAAAAGTTCTTTGAAGAGCAAAATATTCAAAAATACACCAAGTATAGTTGGTTGGGGATAAAAACCCAATAACTGTAATTGGTCGACTATAGTTGGTCGGGGATAAAAACCCAATAACTGTAGTTGGACGACGAGGACAAATTATTGATCTTAGTTGGTCGGACGCATTTTTATATTGAACCAAGTATAGCTGGTCGGGGATAAAAACCCATCAACTGTAGTTGGTCGACAAACATTATTTACCCACCTTGGTTGGTTGGAAACAGTTTGAACATTTTTACTCATTACTTTATTATTAAGTGATCGAGAAACATTACTAATACTTGTAACTTTTTATTAAGTTGTTTAATGAACAATATTATTGTTATCTTTTTAACAGATACATATGTACAAATATAAAGGTGTTTGATAAACACAAGACAATAGCAAAATTGGCAAACAGAAAATGAAAATCTTTTCATTAATCTAGAATAAATTACAAGTTACATAAATGTACTAACTGTTACATTGAAAACCTATTCTATTGGTTTCTTTCCTTTATTTTGTGAAGCAGGCTCCTCGCCAGCAGGAGGATCCTCTAGGAAAAGAGGAGAATTGATGAAATTAACATCCCTGAGCATTCTGACGTTCATCACAGAAGGTGTATCCAAGAGATGCTCAGGACGAGACAATTCAACCTGAGAATGAAGGCTATAATCGCCAAGGTATTTTGAAATCAAGCTACGAGGAATGGAACGAGCTGGGATCCACGCCATGTCCAATTTGAAAGGTGGTACAGGCAGGTCTAATAATGATGGAGCATGATAGTCCCATAAAAAATGCCCTTGCTCCAATTTTAACACACCCAGTGCATTCAACCATCCTTGCTTGTAACCTTCGTTGTTGGCATGTTCAATACGAGCATCCAGGTGAACAAGGGCTTCATTGTATCCTGCCATCCAGAATTCCCTTGGCTGTTTATGGAATTGGAAGGTTAATCTATCCAATTGTTCATGAAGGCTTTTGGCAAAAAGATCCTTATTATGCAAGGCAGATTTCGTCGATGTAAGCTGATCTTCCAGAGACAGATTTTTATTGGACATTTCAGTCAGAGCACGGTCTTTTACTTTCAACTGGAATGCTTGAGTTTCCAGAGTAGACTGAGTGCGATCCTCTTTAACATTTTGGCTGAGGACTCTTCCTCGCCCCCGAGAACCTCTTCCTCCTCCCCGAGCAGTTCCAGAAATGGCAGATCTTCTTAAGTCCTCCAGCTTTTGCCTTAGTTTGGCGTTTTCGACCTCTAAGAACGAGAAGCCTTCATCAGTAACTGGTATTAATGCAGTAGAAGATGAAGCAGCAAATTCATATTGAGCCAATTTTTTCTGTAAATTATTATTTTCTTGTTCCAGGATCTCGGCAATCTGCCTGCAAGCTTCAACTTCACCTTTTAGGGTCCTTTCCCTAATATCATATCCAGCAATGATCTTCTTATGGCCTGTTTCAGAAGAAAGTTGTTGGTATCTATTTTCATAATCTTTGTGTAACAAAGCCATTAATTCATTGTGCTGACCTTGGAGATCCTCTATGGAACCATGAAGTTCCTCGATCAGTTCGTAATACGCCACATTATTGGCCACAGATCTATCAAGCAAATCCTTCAGATACCGGTAAGCCTCAACTGCTTGTTCTGAGGCACCGTGACCAAGGATGTCGACAATTTCTGATGTACTAAGGATTGTATGACCAGCCTCATAGTATTGGTGACATTGCTGCATCAGCTCGGTATCATGTGAAGAGATCAATTCCATTCTAGCAACAAACTAAAGACGAGAAAAAGACAACAATCAACAAATATAAATCATCAACAACAGAGATGAGCAAAGATATATTTTATTAGATCATCAAAAAGTTACATTGTTCGATTACAAGGAAATATAGAAATGATACTGAACAACTTCACACCTTTTCCTTGTCCCCCAAGACTTTCTCGGGAGGCTGGGACGAGGAGCTCGGTTGCTCGGTGGTAACAACAGCTTGATCGGTAGGAATCTTCTCGGGAGGAGGAGGCATGGAAGAAACGTCCTCGGTGGCAGAGGGTTGAGAGGCAGAAACTTGATCACCCATAGCCATAGAAGACTCATCTGAGGCAGGCTCATCTTCTTCTTCTTCCACAATTGGTGGAGGAGGACCAGGGAGATGTTGTTGGAATAGATCAGAATCGTCTTGGACCTTTAGCTCTTGCAGAGCAGCTACCAAGCCTTCATGGAAGTATTTCGACTTCCCATATTGGACTTGGGATGTCATTGCAGCTATCCCTCTCTCCCATCCTTTCTCCCAACCAGCACTGAAATGTTTCTTGATTGCGACCTTTCTCCTCAATCTCTCCGAGGAGAGTTTCACCTCCAATTCCTCTTTCTTGACCTTGATATCTCGCAGAGTAGATAATTCTTCCTCTGCCTTCTTCAACTTATCATCAGAGTCCTGATGTTTAACCTCCAAAACTTTAACTTTCTCCTCCAAATTCTTGGAGGTTTCGGCCATTTTCACCTTCTCAGCCTCAACCAAAGCTAATTTCTTCTCCCAAACAGCTTTTTCGTCAATATGCTGTTGACGAGATCTCTTTAAAGACTGGGTCAAACCCAAAAAAGCATCATCTACACAGGATGAGGAGCTTGAAGCTTTGATAGCCTCATCCTTCTTCACAATGTTATTAAAACAATTCACCAGCTGAAAGATGAGAGAAAGAGCAAAGTCAATACAAAATGCAAGCTTTCAGAGAAAGAAAGAGAAATCATAAGTATGAGAAACTTACTGAAGCAAGGTGACGAGCAGCTAGGGATGTCAGCGTATCCCTAGGAATTCTTTCATCAAGACCATGGACCTCGGGTACAACCGAGCTCATTGCAGAGCTTGGAAGAATGATGTTTGGAACAGCAGTACCACTAGCAGGTAAAGAAGAGGCAGTTTCAGCCGGAGTAACCGAGGATGATTTCCTCAATCTCTTCAACGGGCGGTCAGAACCTTCAACCAGAGAGGTCTTGGTCGGGGAGATTGTAATTACATCTGCAGGAGCATTTTTCTTGCTCGGGGCCACTGGGGGCTTCTCGGCAGCTTTGGAGGACCCAGCATCTACTTTTTTAGTCCCTTCTGGGACATCAATTTTGCCTTTCTTGGCTCCAACAGCAGAAGAAATTTCATCAAATAGAGCAGGAGGAGCTCTTTTCTTGCCCATTCTTTGAGATAAAGGGATATGAGAATCTGAAGATGAACCTTCTGGAGTTGAAGCTGGTTCAATAGGGCGAGCAGTATAAGAGGTTGTGTAACTCCTATACTGTAGCAAATATGACGCAGACCTAATATGCTCGTCAGCAATCGTCTTATGCAAACCCCAGATAAGTTTCAGATGTTTAATATTCACTTCTGATTCCTTTGGAGTTTTTCTTTTGCTATCAACTGCAAATAGATACATAATGAAATATCGGTCATACATTTTATCAAACATGATGAAAGCATAATTTTATAAGTAAAATAAAATGAAAAATAAACCTATCCCATTGCCATATGGGGGGCATCTGGGACCGTTGTACGCTTCATCCCCAGCTAAAGGCGCATGTTGCCAATTTTTTATGATCAACCCATGCTCAAAATAATCTCTATTTGAGTCAGGGAGATTAACTACAAGAGCCCTATTCAGATACCTAGTTTTTAAATAATAAATATTATCTAGAATAGCCCATTTATAACAAAACATAATTTCAGGGATCCCAATACGAGTCCCATGAGTTAAGTTTAATTTGTGCACCCCATTAATTATTCTCCATGAATTGGGGGCTATTTTTGCAGGAACAAGATCAAAATATTGACAAAACTCAAGACATAATGGGTTTGGTGGAAAGGAAAAACCACATTCAGCAACAAAAAGACTGGGGAACCAATGTCCCTCAGCCAATCGAAAGTAATCTAAAGGCTCAGAAAGAACCTCTAGAGTTACCCACGAAGGAATGGAAAAATCAGAACGGAATTTCTCAACAGACTCCACAATATAAACCATATTGAATAAAAGAGATACAGAAGAAAGGAAGAATATCTTACAGAAAGAAAGGAGGTATGTTGGCAACGAACGGAAACAAGGATGAACGCACAAGAGAGAAGAAGAGAATAGAAAGCTTGAATGCAGAAAATGGAAAACGTAGACGACAGTATGGTTACCAAAGAAGTTTAAATACTTTGCATTGGGAAGCGGCGAAAGAAATGATTACCAAAAAGAAACTACTGAACTTCCGGCGGCTAAAAGGACAAAAAATTGCACGAAGATCGAAGCGCTTATAAAAAAGGCGGAAAACAGCGAAATAAGAAGGAAATTTGAATACAATGTTCCTGAAACCCAGGAAGGTCATTTAATATTGCCATATACCGAGAAAGAATGTTACATACTCCTCAAAATTCGAAATATGAAACATTGGGGGCTTCTGTTGATACCAAAATTAATATGCTGATGTGGACGAATAATACGAAGACACGTGTCAATCTACGTGACACAATAGCAGCGAGGAAGATCATTTCCCGACCAACCATGATTCTTTCCGAGCAACGAGAATACACCGAGGAACTCTATCACACCGAGGAACTCTATCGCACCGAGGAACTCTAACGCACCAAGGTACTCTAATGTTCCGAGGAACTCCTGATCAGCGAACAGCTATGGCGGTCCGAGCTGCATCTCGGTCGTATCATTAATTGCCAGATAATCAACAGTTCAGATATTCATTGAATGCTTATATTCTTGGCACGCACTCTGCATTAAATGTATTACCCTTTCATATGTATGTCATTTAATGTATCGAACCTTTCATGTACAGCCTCAAGGCTATAAATACCTTATATCATCCTCATTCAAAGGTGACCGGAATTTCTTGAGAGAATTTGTAATCAAGAATTCCACAAACACTCAGCAATAACATAACAGTGGACGTAGGCTTTATTCCTAGCCGAACCACTTTAAAAATCTTTGTCTTATTTATTTATCTGTGATTGAAAAATTAGAGCGATCTAGTTTTTTACATCAACAAGCGTATACATCCGTATGATAATAATCAGCATTTAATTCGCATTTAATCCTCTTAATTGCCTGAGAATAAATGCTCTGATCGAGGTGCAGCTCGGACCGCCTAAGCTGCTCGGTATCCATGAGTTGCTCGGTGCAGTAAAGTTCCTCGGTGAGCACCTACTGCTCGGATTATCTGAGTTGGTCGGGAAAATTGAGTTCCTCGAAGTCAAGATATTGTTCAGAAATGCTTGTTAGTGCCATGTAGATTGACACGTGTCTCCACTTAATTGAGCCATGTCAGCAGACTAAATTTGGTATCAATATTTTGTATTTAAAATTTTGGTTTGATTTTTAGAAAATGAGAATTTTGATCGGAATTAAAATCGAATTTAATTTGGAAACTTTAATTTTTTTTCTAAAATCGTATAAAAATTGGGTCGCTCGGGACATCCGAGCCGGTCCGGATGGACTAGAAAACCGGTTCGCCTAGTTCGGAAATAGATAATGGTAAAATGCACCATATCCTTTACCCAAAAACTAAACCCATTTAAAAGCAAAATTCAATCCAAGTTTTTAAGGTGTAAATCGGGTTTTCTCAAAGATCATCCAAGGACACATTTTTGTTGCCTTTTCTAGAGGAACGTGACCATCAATTCAGAATTCTCACACGATTTTTCTCAGGAATGGATACTTATATTCTCTCTTTAGTATTATGAGTTTTAAATATAGCCTAAATATTAATTTGCATGGTTTTCTTAAAATAAACTAGAAACCTTAATTAGGGAAAGTGAAATCTATATTGGGATTGTTATTATCAAAAATCTTAATATGAATTAAGACTTATAACCCTTGTGTGCTTAGGGTAGATGATGAATTTTTGTTAATATGGATATAAATTTGCATGTTAGAATATCATTGGAGCCTTATTAATTGAAAGTGACTTGTGAAATTATATAAAATTGTGTAGGTGTGATAAAAGAGAAATTATTGTTGTGTGCACCACAAACTTGAATGATTATGAAATTATATTAGTTGCATAAAATAAGTTATTTATTTATGAAGATTGATTGATCGGATGAAATTAGATAAATTTGTGATCTTAATATTGATTGAATGGATGAAATTAGATAAATTAGATAAATTTTTAGAAGTGTTGATAAATATCTTATGCGACTTATTCATTTAATTATATTTGACACCGCGAGAACGACGGGATTTTCGGGTAGTTATGCTCTCACCTATATTTTAAGAGTGCTTACTAGGTATGTGACTAGTGAGTATGCCTTAGTAGAGGTTAACACTTCCTAGGTATGGGACTAGTTAGTGTATATTTCTTACGGAGGGGATATTCCGGGTGGGGCTAACTTTTGCGTCATTTTGTTGATTTGATATTCTAAACATGGGACTAGGAGGTACTTGAGGGTAGAAATTTATTCTACATGACTGGGTAGGACGTACTTTTCTTTGGAGACCTCTAGATATGGTATTATGGGTGATTTTGAAGATTTACACTCGATAAAAAGGGTGGGGCTAATTGAAATAATGAGAAATTAAGAATTAATGCCTAAGATAATAAATGAGTATTAAGAATGGATTTGCGTCGTCAATAAGTGCAAGACTAACAGAGTACGAGTTGGATGGATATTGCGACGTGGGTGTATATTGGCATCATCAATAAGTGCAGGGCTGACAAAATATGGGTTGGCTGACTATTATGGCGTGTCGTGCGATAAACCTTGCCGATAAGTGCAGGGCAAACGAAATTAGACCGGCTGACTATAGAGATGGGAGTGTGAGTGATGAAAATATTTAGGCGGGACCGAATAAGTGCAGAGGACGAATAGGAAGGTCGGTTGGCTATAACGATGCTGCTATAATCATAATTTGATTAATTAAATTTAATGGGATTATTCGCTTAACATAATTAAATGACAAAAAGATAATAATTGGACTTATAAAATGGTGATCGGTTCATGTGGACAATTAGTGGTAATTTATTTTACTCGCATTGTTTATATATATATATATATATATATATATATATATATATATATATATATATATATATATACTAGCGTATGCCCGTGCCTGAAGGCACGACGAAATTTTCCAAAGTAGGTAATCGCGAAACGGCGACAATTTTTCAAAGTACGTAATAGTGAAACGCAAAAATTTCAAAGTGTAATTTTACAACAATGGGCCATAATATCATTTATTTATAGGACTATTCACCATGCTTAACAAATAACAAATAGTCCAATAACATTCAAATAGTATAAATTCATCAAATAAATTTACATATAATACGAAATATACAATATTTATCCATCGAATTCACATTATGTCTCAAAAAAATAAAGTGTCAAATTTTTAAAAAAATTGGGCATAATCTCCTTTGTTTATGGAACTATTCACCCTGTTAACAAATAAAAAATAGTCCAACATCCAAATTGTCTAAATTCATCAAACAAATTCACATATAAATGAAATATACAAATATTCATCAATCAAATTCACTGTGTCTAAAAAAACAAAGTGTCAATTTTTTAAAAACATTGGGAATAGTCTCCTTTGATTATTGAACTATGCACCCTATTTAAGGGATAACAATAAATCCAGCAATAAAAAAAATCCTAAATTCGGAGATGGGAGCTAGAAGGACAAGAAAGGAGAATATGAATTTATTCTTTCTGTGGGACTTCCTTTAAATGTCTACGCCGTGGTGTTTGACCACCATCTTGGATGGGGTGAGAGCTACTGCTGCTGTATTCCCATCCTTCTTCCCACCTCTCGCCATTATCATTCTCTCCCTCTCGGTTTTCTGTACGATTTGACAAACAATAAACAAAATTAATCAGTTTCTCGAACAAATATATAATCACATAAGTAAATATACATTCAGTAACATACATGAGCTTTTTTCATCCTAATCTTATTTGCATCCAAGGAAAAGAAGATTTATAGTAATTTCCTAGCCATGTTATTCGATTATTGTAGTGAAGCTGAAAAGTGGGTAACAATAAAAATTAATTGTAATTTTCTAGCCATGTTATTCGATAAAAAGTCCAAACTGTGGCAATATCAAACAGAAATGGAGAGCAAACTATTGTATTAGCTTCGATAAAAAATTACAAATAACATCCTATTAGGAAGAGAAAATTGGTTGGGTGTGATATTTGTGCGCATGTGTGCGTGTGTGCATGTGTGAGTGGGGAAGTGGGGCGGGGGCGGGGTACTTTTTTTCAGGTGAAGGTAACTGTGTGTGGGTGTGAGATTTGTGTGTGCGTGCATGCATGCATGTGTGTGCGTGTGTGAGTGGGAAAGGGGGAGGGTGAGGGGGAGATGATGAGGGAGAGCTGTGTGTGTGTGTGTGTGTGTTTGTGTACGCGTGTGAGTGGGGAAGGGGGGAGAGGACGGGGCAGGGGATGGTGGAGGGGGAGAAAATGAGGGAGAGTGCATGTGTGTGTTTGTGTGTGCACGTGTGTGAGTGGGGAAGGGGGGAGGTTGAGGGGGGAGGGGAAGGGATTTTATGTAATATGCATATATGCAGATTGCATATATGCTGTGCATGTGTGAGTGGGGAAGGGGGGAGGGGGTGAGAGGGGGGCGGAGGAGGGGGAGAAGATGAGGGAGAGTTGTGTGTGTGTGTGTGTGTGTGCGTGTGTGTGCGTGTGTGTGCATGTGTGAGTGGGGAAGGGGGGAGGGGATGGGGCAGGGGGAGGTGTTGGTTTAGAAGATGAGGGAGAGTTGTGTGTGTGTGTGTTTGTCTGTGCGTGTGTGTGAGTGGGGAAGGGGGAGGGGGTTGCATATATGCTGTGCGTGTGTGAGTGGGGAAGGGGTGAGCGGGGGGCGGAGGAGGGGGAGAAGATGAGGGAGAGTTGTGTGTGTGTGTGTGCGTGCGCGCGTGTGTGCATGTGTGAGTGAGGAAGGGGGGAGGGGACAGGGCAGGGGATGGTGGATGGGGAGAAGATGAGGGAGAGTTGTGTGTGTGTGTGTTTGTGTGTGCATGTGCGCGTGTGGGGAAGGGGGAGGGATTTTAACAGGGGAGGGAAGGGGCGGGGGAGGGGGCTGCATATATGCAATATGCATATATGAAGATTGCATATATGCTCTGCGTGTGTGAGTGGGGAAGGGGGCGTCGTAAGGGGAGAAGATGAGGGAGATCTCTGTGTGTTTGTGTGTGCGTGTGTGTGAGTGGGGAAGGGGGGGAGGGGAAGGGATTTTACCAGGGGCAGGAGGGGGCTGTATATATGCAGATTGCATATATGTTATGCGTGTGTGAGTGGGGAAGGGGGGAGGGGAGGGGGAGGGGGATAAGATGAGGGAGAGTTGTGTGTGAGTTTGTGTGCGCGTGTGTGCGTGTGAGTGGGGAAGGGTAGCTAATTGGGTGAGTTAAATAAAACTTAAGAAATTAGCATTTTTGAAGAGTAGTCATGCGACTGGTGAGTTAATTGGGTGCTGCCTTATTTAGTTCATCAGATTCTGCATTTGGGATGGACGTGTTTAAGAGGATGCTCCATAATTAATGGGCAATCCGAAAAATTCAGTGGGATTTTTCATCCAACTCTTGGGTTGTGTGTTGTATGTGGAGTTAGTGTCTGTAGTGCGCATCATGTTGTTTGAAGAAAGACCAATTTACCTTGAAAACGCAACAGTTACTAATATCACAGATGATGAAAATGAAGAAGATAATACGTCTACACATTTTTAAATCCAATCCTCGAGAAACATTGTAGCTGGAGAAAAGAGGTACCTATTTTTAGTTGGATGTACCAATTGGTGGGATTGATTGTGGACATTATCTGAATGCAATTCTTTATCCACCCTATGCAAAGTTTCCTATACCATTCTAGCAACAGGAAATACAGGAACTATGGAGACATTGGAAGTATGTTGCAAGCTAAGCAACGATGCAACGCAACAACGCAATGCACCATCGGAGTTATTCACGCGATATGTACCTACACAATAATGATTTCCACTCAATTGAGAAACCCAAATACTCTTCAGTAACAAAAACATGATATATTAGAAATAAAAACACATTTGCAAGAAACCAAACCAAATTATGCTCCATGCCCTTTATTAACAATCTGAAAGCAAAAATTCAAGATCCTATTCATACTCGGTAAACAGGACAGGATTTTCCACAAAGCCAATCACTTTGGAATTTTCCTTTTAAACCATATATATGCATCATATATATGCATATGCATATATATGCAATCTGCATAAATGCAGCTGCATATATATGCATATGCAACTGCATATATATGCAATTGTATATATATATACATATGCTGCATATATATGCAGTGCATATATATGCCGTGCATATATATGCATATGAAACTGCATATATATGCAACATATGCATATATATGCAGATGCCGCTTACAATCTACTTGGGACTCGCCATGCTCCGTTTGGGACTCGCCTTCGCCATATGCCGCTTACAATCCACCTTGAAAGACAAACATAATTCCTATCAATTACATTGTGGGGAACAAACAATGTATTAACACATAAAGGTAAAGTTGTAATGTATTAACCACTACATTTTTTTATTCCAAGCAGGTTTGAAACTAAAATTCTCTTTTGAAGTTAAAGCCCAAAATGTCCTATCTTTGATTTTCAACACATGCTTATAGAGACCACTTCTAGCTTGTAATATTCTTTTATAAGTAACTAATCCATTTCTGGCACTTTGGAACAAACCGTGTGAGAGATTGAGTTAGAGTTTGAGTTAGAAAGGGGAGAAGCATATGATACCTCTCATTCCGATTAATCCTAGCACTGAAATAGAAAGCAACATCCAACAACCAAGAATCAGTGTCCACAACAACAATGACAACCAATCTCTCTTGTTCATCCCTTCTTTCGCAAATTGATCCCTAATGCTGATTCTGGCAGCTCCGGTGGCACTTCCTCCATGGGTACTAACACCAAATCAGCATCATTCACAAAGTTCTTCAAGATTTCAATTTCCAATGGTGTTGGAATGATGTTGCATGGGCAATAGTTAGCAAAACTCAGCAGTTAAAGATATGAATTTTCACATAAACATATAATGTATCAGCTCTTTTAGCAGCTGGATCCCTACATTATTTTAAGTACTCTTTTTTACCTCTTTTAAATTTCACATTTTAGTCCATCTAGGACCTTTTCCATCGGATTCATTTATCTGAAAAGCTAAGTCTTCTTCAAAAGTCAAGACCTTTCTATGATTGATTCTCAACAAAGTCAAACTCAAACTCACCAACACAAATGGCATAGAGTAGTCATAGAGTACCTCCTGTCATAGAGTAATCATATTAATTGCCATGTTTTGAACAAGCGCTAATATTTGAACCCCATTAAAACATATAAACAGGGAGTATATCTGGGTTATGTCCAACACCATAAATCAAAACCCAACAAAATTTTGAGTCACGTACTTAGCACCTGCAAGACCAAAACAAATGCAAACGTAAACCTTAAGTTTCAAAGCCCAAAAATCGAAACTTAGAACAATGAACCACTGTAGTTATAAACAAAAAATAAAACTTATATTGAACCCTCCATCCCCGAACAAAAAAAATGTAATTTGAACAAACAAAACCTTATTTTGAACCTTGACAAACCAAATAAATAAGCCTTGATTATAAACTACTGATCTGAAACGAAAGAAAAAAATGTAATTGAAAAAACTGAGTTTGAACTCAAATAAAAAGATGTGTAATGTGTCACAAAATAATAGGCATACATATGATAAATGTGAGGGAAAAAAATCAATGTTTAGAGAAAGGCTCTAAAGTAGGTAATGCACAATAGAAATATGACAGAGAAACACCACGAAGCCATGCAACCCCCCCCCCCCCCCCCCCCCACCCACCTACATTTTCAAACCAACCACCACCTACATATATGCAATATGAAAAACATCTTATGAAACCCCAACACAGAATACGTGGTTGAACCATCTCATATATGCATCTCCTTTGATATTATAAATAAATATATAGGATGTGGGGTGGGGTGGGGTGGGGGAGATACACATCAATCCCATCCACCCTATCCCCTTTATACCTCCCATTCGCAAAATAATTATACACCCCACTCCCACTCTCATTAAACCAAAAGGAAATCAAATATAAGAATCAGGGGCAAAACAAAATCAAGTACATAGTTGCAAATTACAACCATGGTCGAGCATAAAATACCATCCCCCACAAACATATATGCACACATGGGGAAAATAAAATTTATATCCTCAAAGAATAAAAGGTCATAAATGCTGAAAAATTTAATGAATGACCTAAATCATTAAAGTTAAGTCACCAACCTCAATTGTAGGCATTTCCACACCCCTATATATAAGAATTTACCATATGATTCTATAGTAGGAGTGGAGATAGAAATAGAAAAATGCAAAATTAAACCCAGACATCAAAATTTTGAACAATTGAATTAAAGCTAATACATTTAACATGGAGTTAATAGTAGGAGTGGAGATAATTTTGATTGTCCTAACTGTTGCTATTGAATATTTATCAAACAATCCAAAGCACATGATATTTGAAAACCGGAACTCAAGAGCAAGAACAAAAAAAATGACTCAAGAGCCAATATTTATTGGGAGATTATAATCCACATAATTGTAATCCACATAATAAATTAAGGCTGGATTGTGAACAGTTACCAATAACAGGGCTAACGATAGCCATAACACAATGTCATTGCATTACCTATGATCTTGATTTACACATGCAAAATAGGAATCCCACCCAAATTGTTAACCATAATTTAAAAGATAAAAACAGTATTAGAAACTGTATTCAGATGAGGCTAAAAATTAGTATGCAAATGAACTGAATCAAGAGAGAAATTAATGCATTATATGTTTTCACTCAGAATGAAAAAAAAAAGAGAAAGAAACAGATACATAGTCTACATATATGGTTGTACATCTTTATAATGGCATAGAATGCCTACGACACGCTTATGTATCAAGTCTACATACCAAAAACAAAACCCTTATTCACATTAATATTCTTAGGTCCAGGTCTAAAAGATTAGAATACATATTATGTATAGATCTAAAAAAATATAATCAGGTATATATGTAATAAAAGGAAATGTGTGATTACCCCTTAAAAACACGTGTGATTACCCCTTAAAATACATGTGTGATTTCTGTACATAGCAAAAAAAAAATAGAACCAAAAATCATGTGTAGGATTAAGTGAAAAAAATGCATATAAACTTTAAAACAAATGATTCAAAGTCCAAAAAAAAACTTTAAATGAACAAAAAAAATCCCTAAAAAATCTCAATCTGAGAAAGAGTGAAGAAGGCATACCTGATTCGATATTCAATTCTTGATTCCCTACCAAATAGTCAATGAAAGTTACATCAAACCCAAAATCAGTAATATAAACACAATATTTGTAGTAAATCAGAAACATACAACAACAAATCAGGTATATTTGTAATCATCAAACCCCAAATTAGTAATATAAACACAATACACGTGTGAGGTCTGTACGTAGCAAAAAAAAAAATGGAACCAAAAATCATGTGTAGGATTAAGTGAAAAAATGCATCTTAACTTTAAAACAAATGGTTCAAAGTCCAAAAAAAAACTTTAAATGAACCAAAAAAGCCCGAAAAAATCTCAATCTTAGAAAGAGTGAAGAAGGCATACCTGATTTGATCTTCAATTCTTGATTCCCTACTAAATAGTCAATGAAAGTTACATCAAACCCCAAATCAGTAATATAAACACAATATTTGTAGTAAATCAGAAACATACAACAACAAATCAGGTATATATGTAATTATCAAACCCCATATCAGTTGCTATAAACACAATACACGTGTGAGGTCTGTACATAGTTAAAAAAACGGAACCAAAAATCATATGTAGGATTGAGTGTAAAAAAATGCATCTAAACTTTAAAATAAATGGTTCAAAGTCCAAAAAAAACTTTAAATGAACAAAAAAAGCCCTAAAAAACCTCAATCTTAGAAAGAGTGAAGAAGGCATACTTGATTCAATCTTCAATTCTTGATTCCCTACCAAATAGTCAATGAAAGTTACATCCAACCCCAAATCAGTAATATAAACACAATATTTGTAGTAAATCAGTGTGTGTGTGTGTGCGTGTTTGTGTGTGCGTGTGTGTGTGTGTGTGTAAGTGTGTGTGTGTGTGTGTGAGAGAGAGAGAGAGAGAGAGGGAGAGATACTACCTGACTGGAACGGCGGAGGGCAACGACGGCCAGGGCTTGGAGAAAGAGAATGAGGGAGAGTGGTGAGGTCGACGGGGGGTGGGGGGGTGGGTTTGGGGTTTGGGGCGAGAGAATGAGGGAGAGAGCTGAGGGTATCGTGTGTAAGAGTGTGAGGGAGAGAGTGTTACAAAAATACCTTCATTTTTGAATTAAGGTATAATTTTTGTGGGAAAAAAATGGGGGGAAACCCAAAAAGTGAGTGGTAGATTTGTAAAAAGGAATGGGATGTGATCTAAACCCTTAAAATGTGTAAAAATATGTGAGGAGGTGGCATCGATCTAGACCGTTAAAAATGTGTACATTTTCAAAAACCAAGCTAACTTATTATATATATATATATATATATATATATATATATATATATATATATATAGTTTAATTAAAATACTCTATTGTGATGTTTATCATGTATAATGCTACTGTATGGGTTCATAGTCCCTTATTGGGAAGAGTAGCTAGTATTCATGCAGTGGACTCTGATCCATTGTGTTGATTAATATTTTAGGTATAGCGCTGGAGTAGATTCATAAGAGTGATTGGAGATAATTTTGGAGATGCAAATGGAGATTTATTTTAGATACTTTACTAGTTTAGGATTACTTCCATTCCGCCGCTTTTATTATGAGACTTTTATTTATGAATTTGGTGGGCCAATCGGTTCCACGGTTGTTGATGGATTTAGTCAGATATTTATAGTTGGACTGTTTCATTTTGGTTTATTTATATGTTTGGAGTTGGATTTTTGGAGTTAGCATGGAGATGGATTTTTAATATTGCCTGAATGTTTATATGGATGGGATTATATTGAAATATTATCTTGTGAAATTTTTTTATATGTCTCATATATCTGTCACATGCTAAGAATGATAACTTATTCAGTGATGCCCAACGTAGTTTGGCAACGGCGGCAAGCCATCTCTCTTGCCAGATTACACGGGGTGTTATAGATTTAGCCCTTGAAATTTTTGTGGTAATATTATTGTCCCTAGACTTTCTATAAATTAAATTTTAGTCATTACACTATCGGTAAATTACATTTTAGATGCCAAACTTTCTCTAAGTTATATTTCGTCTTCCTAAATATCTATGAATCACATTTTAAAAATAATGGTTTATTTCTAACAAATGAATGTGCTTCCCTGGTTCTCTAAATTTTCTATTGAAATGAAAATAAATAATAGAAACGAAAAACTCAAAATAAAAAACATAAAATAATGTTTTCTTGAAAAGACGATTGGGGACCATATATCTAATATGGATATAAACCCATAACAGACAGTGAGATTCATATCTCAAACATGTAATAAATACTACCAAACAAAAACAACTACATCGAACTAGTCATAAAAAAAATGTTTTATCTATAAAAAAAATAAAAATAAACTTGTTTCAGCTATAAATAAATAACCCCTGTATCAGATTTAAAAAAAACTATTACAGCTAAAAAAACTATTTCGACTGCTGAAAAAAACTATTTCATCTATAAAAAAAACTACATCCATCAATTTTTATGTATAAAATCCATTTAACATGGACTGAGTTGAAGTTCATACAACTAAAAATAGAGTAATGGGTATATATATGTATGTGCACATATAAAAATTACAATGTATAACCATGAATTTTAAAAAAAAATTAAACAAGTGAACTTACCTAAGATCTCTGGGCAACCGACTAAATTAGGGAGAAAAAGTCTTTCACCGACCACATACTTGATCTCATGAAAAAACAGAAAAATAAGAGATCTTTTAAATAAATTGCAAGAAAGTTAATAGGTAATATAGAGTTTGATAAAGATGTAATTTCTAATCTGCAAAAAGAATATGTACCTATTAACTTCTTTGAAACTCTTAAACTTCTTTTTCATTTATAAAACATTATCCACGAAAAATAAAATTTAGCAAAAGCAGTAAAATCGAAAAAATCAAAGATTTCATAATACCCATTTGAAACTAGATTCAAATCAAATCTATAATATATATATATATATGATTCAAATTAGGCCATAAACAAAATAGGTAAATATTTGAAAGCTAACCTTTAAAGCCAACTTTCAATGAGAGAGAGTTGTTAATGAAGGTTGATAGAGATAAACCTTCAATGAGATGAGAATAGAGAAACGTGATGAGAGAGAGCTAGATATGAGGGAGCCGACTTTGAGCAGTTATTTTTTATAGATTTAAGCGGGAGTTTGTTATTTTTTATGGATTTGAGTCCTTTAGTGTCAATGAGAGAGAGTTGGATACGAGAGAGCCGGAAACGAGCGGGATTCTAACCAAATAAGTTTTAAATTTATTATTTTTAATTTAGTATTTGGTGGAAAAATTAAGTTTTTATTAAATTTAATTTAGAAAATATTTTGTTGCAAAATTTTAAAATCACCACTAAATGGAGATTTATTTTTAGTATGTTGTAATACCCCTTACTTTTGAGTAATTATTTTTATATAAGTTGCCATATGGGTTAGTCATTTAAAATAAATAAAAATTGAATTAAATATTAACTTGTATGATTTAAGAGTTAATATTTATGAGTATTGCATATTTACTGTTATATGAATGTAAATAGTGTAATATTATGTTATGTTGCGTCGTTGCACATTAAATCGACAGTTATGGCTTATGTCCCAATCGGATTATTTAAGAAAGGTAATATGACGTTGGGATAGGAAATTATAAATGATATCTCGGATGTTAGTTTAGAGGGCACAGTTAGTTTGGGAATGGTTGAGATAGTTAAAATAAGTGTTGGGTGTGTTTTCGGGTTTCGGGGTACTTTTGGCTAATTACGATTTAAATATGATGTTACAAGTCATTTTAAGTATGTAGTAGCATTTAATGTTAGACTTATATGTATTTGAGATATTTTGGGTTTTCTAGTCTAGAAAGAACAATTAAAGCTCATTTGTGTTTAAAACCTAGAAAGAAAGAGAGAGGAGAAGAGCTTGAGAGAAGGAAAAGAAAAAGAGAGGAATTGGTGATTTGAGCTTAGAATCATATCAACGAGGAGAAATCCTAGACTTCAATCTCGAGGCAAGTTTTTTAACTTGCATGCATGTATGATTGTGAGTGAATAAATTGTATAAATTATTAGAGTTCTTGAGTTTAAACCATTTGGTGATTTTGGTGATTTTGGTGTTAAAATCCTTATGTATATCATGTAAACATGATTTTAGGGGTTCATAATGGTGGGTTATTATGTAGGAATGATTTGTAGATGATGTTGGTTGATGATGTTTGGTTTAGATGGAAGAAAAAGGGTTTTGGGATTTAGGGTTCATATAAACCCGTAGCCAAAATTGGGCTGTCCGACCCAGGCGAATCGATTTGGTAAAATGGTAGGCTACAGGTTTGAGTTAGCGAATCGATTTAGGTAGGTCAAATCGATTCGTCAAGTTAGCAGAAAGTTTGTTTCTCTCGACCGAATCGATTCGGCTGGGGCGAATCGATTCGGAAATACTGTTGTTTTACAAAATGTTTCTAACTTTGTTTTAACTTGTTTTCTCTTGGGTCTATATATTTGGAACCTTATTATAGGATGTATTATAGATAAATATGATCTTATATGAGGATATTTATACCTTAGGATGATAAGGGGGCTTTCGGTCCTATTTCGGGGATTATAAACGATAGTATAATACCTCAATTGGTTAAGAAAATGGTAGTATGACTATTATATAGTAGGACTTTGTTGTTTTGGCTTTAGAGGGATAGTGTGGAAGTGTTTATACATTGTAGCCTTAATTTATTATACATCTATGCTTTCGGGTATAAGAATTGCCGTTTTAATTCATTATACATGCATTTTGTGATTTTGGCATATGAGCACATACCTCTCTAAATGCTATCATAAGGGAAGTTATGCGAAAGAGGTGAATCCCCCTGGATAATGAATGCAGGGAGAGTATAGTCCTCAGGCTATAGCACCAGTTGTTACATTGTGGTATTGTTTATTCGAAGTGAAGTAATTTCGTGTATGGTTATGCCTCACTGTCGAAGGTATGTGGCCGCTTCCCATGCGTTGTGATTTAGGGTACCCAAGTGGTCATGAAACTAGGACTTAGAAGATGATAGCAATTAGAGAACGCATCCAGTGGGGTAAGTCCCAGAAGCATGGTCTTATAAATGTTATTGTATGAATATAGATATTCTCATTAAAATTGTGTTTTAACGCAAATGATTAAATGGAATCATGAATCAACTCTGATTATATGTTATCATTAATGATTAATAGACTTGTGAGGATAAATGATAAATTAGTAAACTAGGCATATTGGACACAGTTGGGTTATTCCTATTAAGCAGTGGGGTAGATAAACTTAAAAATGAATTATACGCATTAGGATGCGCACTCTAGAAGAGAGGTGAGTATAATTATTCAAGTGAAGAGCAAATCTAAATTGTTTATGAATTCTGGCATTGGTACCTGTTATGCATTTTATTCACTTCTAAATCATATCAAATCGGGCCCTGACTCGTTTATATTTTGTCTCTTGGTCTTGTTATTGTTTATGTTCAGGTGTCCCGCCGCAAAGGCTCCCGTTCTGACCTTCCCTTCCGGTGTTAAGGAGCTACGACACATTACAAATGTTGTAGGATTTTTGTATTAGACACATCAAACTCTTTTTCAATATTCTAGTTATGATTCGTCAGTGGTAGTCAGGCATGTTACACAAGTTTATATCTCATAGCTACTGTTATATTTAGTGTGACCTTTTTGTATCATTCTGTTAACCAACAACTTATTTGGTTATGTTTTGTAAATTCTATCAAACTGTTAGTTGTATATTAACCCTTTTATTGCGGAAGTAGTTAATTGAAATTGTTCATTTTAAATTGGAAAATATTTTGACATCCTTTTTTAAAATGTTGGATGGTCGTATCATATTAATTTCTATGCGACAGTGATGTTATTAATGGACCATTTAAGACTCCTGTTTGATTGGAGCAGTGGGCTGGCCACCTCTTATTTTAATAAGTGGGGTGTCACATATGCCACCTATTTCAATGCAATTTATTTCTCACCTAGCTAAATTTTTTTTGCGCCAAACCTTTAGTGGCAATCTCACATTTTGCTACTAATACTTCCTCTGCAATTTATTTTTAGTGACAACGGAAATTTTTGCCACCAGTTATTGTATTTCATGGCCAAAAATCGTTTTGACACCAAATAAATTACCACTAATTGGCAAATTGCTTATAGTGTATGTAGTTCTACATTTAGTGCTGCAATCGGATGAACTGTATTGTTGAATTCTAGAGGCAGACGTCTGAGGCTTGGGATGTTATTTTTGTCTTAGGATTTCGTATCTAACATGCAACTCAACATCAAGATAAGTTGTTTTAAGTTTTAGATTATGTAATTTTCTCGTTTATACATATAACAATCTTCGTAATTTAATTTAAGTGAAAATATTGACAATATCATTTACACGTAATTTATTTTATGCAGGACATAAATAATGCTATAATCATATTTAATGTCGTAGACACGAATAATTTTACATCGATGCGAATATTCTCACATGTAGGTATATGAAATGATAAATGAATGAATAATTTTTCGCTGGAATAATCTGTTTGTCACATATGGTTGTCCGTGTTATTTTTATATGTAAGTGATGATGGCAACTATATATATATATATATATATATATATATATATATATATATATAGAGAGAGAGAGAGAGAGAGGACCTCTATTTGCATAACACTGGCGTGGACCAATTTTGATAAAATAGTAAAAAATATATTTTTGATCTAATATTTTTTATATAGTTTTGAAATATTTCAATAGGGCCATATAAAAACAATCAGCTCAAAATGAATTTTTTACTATTTAAAAAAAATCGGTCAAACTTTGTCAGTTTTTCATAACTTAAAAACTCACAAAGTTTGGCCAATTTTTTTTTAAATAGCAAAAAAATTCATTTTGAGCTGATTATTTTTTTATGATCCTATTGAAATGTTTAACAATCATAAAAAAAAAATCAACCCAAAAATATTTTTTTTTACTATTTTAAAAAAATGGTCCTTATTCAGGGTCCTCAAATTGAGATCTCACTTGATACTTTACCTACATATATATATATATATATATATGGTGTCTCCTCATGTGGTTCTACCATGTGTCAACATTAATAATTTTTTCCCATCTAAAATAGTAGCCCGTTAAAGTGGGAATACTAAAACCTAATGCTCTGATTGTTGTTGAAAAATACATTGAAAGGTGAAATGATTTTTCAGCATGCTTATGTACTAGCCTTCTTAATGTTAAAGACAATCGCAGGTAATTTTAATCGATTTTGTTGGTTTTTCAAACCCCTCACTCTTGCTTCCATCTTTGTCAATTGATCCTAATTTTTGTTTGTCTGGATTTTCTAAATACTGAATTTGTTTATGTTATCCTTATTATCTTAATTAGGTTAATTTCCACCAATGTATTCAATAATCATTTCTTCATCTTATGATTTTACACATTTATTGGATTCCAGGTGTTGCTAATACAACAAATACATATATGGTATGCATTTATTTCATGCTTCTATATCTTATTGTTAGCATTCTAGGTGCTTGACATTATGTATTACTACAAACATATACATTACTTTGTAATAAATATTGCAATACATTAGTAGAGGACTAATATATATTCTATATGGTCATAGAAAAATATAGGTTTAATATTCCACATAATTGACAATTAATTTTGGCCATAAGAGCTTAAAATTGTATACTAGAGCTATTGCTATGAATTAACGACGATTTTGTCTCCATGTGCTCTTGGCAATGTTAATTTATTTTCCTATTACAATTACATGTTGCATTATTCTGATACATATGAATAGTGTAACAATCCAAATTTTTTAAAAGGGTATTATTAAATTAATTTTGGAAAATTCGAGGAAAATAAATTTTTGGATTTAATTATTTTCAATAATTAAATATGTTGAGTTTTATTTTTGAAAAGTTGGATTTCAAAGAAAAATTATTTTGGATTTAAAATGAGGTTTAAATGGAGTTTTTATGTATAAGCCTTTGCTGGAAGAATCGCTTTTCCTGAAAGGTCGATAGATCGTCCCAGCGAGTCAATCGATCGATTATGCCCAGATTTGAGTCGACAGATCTGTTTTGAAGAGTTGGAGCCATTACAAATTCCTTTTTTTCCTTATAAACAGAGGTCGTGGATAGGAGTTTTAAACCAACCTTTTATCATATAAAAAATGCAGTAGCCTTTATATTCACTCTCCTTCTTTATGCAAACCCTAGCCCCTAGTTTATTGAATGTTCAACTTTAGATTTGGAGGCCTATTAGGGGTTATCTCGTGTTGGGGCTAGAACGTGATTTGAATATTTTTGCGAGAGGAACGTGATGGCTCGATCAGATTTTGAGACTGAATTTATGTGATGATTTTGAGGTACAGAATTTACACAATATGCTCATAAATTCTCACGAGAGTATTCCGTTTCTTTTTCTGCGTCGATTGCACTCATGATTGAATTCTGATATTGATTTGAAATCTGAAAATTATTGGAATACATAATATTGGGAAATATTATATTGTGATTTGAGCATCGTGTCATGAGAATTTAATATGGCACGGAGAATGAGCACCCGCTAATAGTCCCATAAATCGGTATATGGATTTGAGATGCCTAGGGGAGGTGAAGTGAGGCGATGTGACTTATTGACGTGTTATTGATATTTTAATATTGATATAATGCTTGAGTATTGCATTTGATTTTTATACGCGCTTCGTATTATTGCGATTTATTCATCGTTCTAATTATTTTTTAACATCTATTCCTGTCATATTGTGTACTTTCTCATATTTTCTTTTAGTGGAAGGTTATCGTGGATTGGGACGCTATGGACTATTTTGGAGAATTATTTTAGAGCTTGGATTGGAAGTTTTATTTTGATTTATAATTTTGTGGTGTAATTTTAGTTGGAGAATTGTGTAATTTGAGAGAGACACAACTTTAATCATTATTGTAGAAGAATTATGGATTTGTTATATTCAAATTGTGGAAATTAGATGCTTTATACTCATTGTTGAGGGTTTTAATTTAGTTTTTATCGCAGCAGCATGCCGCATGTCTTTTTCGAGCACGCAGGGTGTTACAAATGGTATCAGAGCTTAGGTATACGACAACCCTCGGGTCTTGGGTTACTGGTCTATCATGCGGATTAGATGTGGTTTCTTTGAAGATAGAAAAAATTTTGAGGACGTGTTAGGCTTCGTGGTGAGGATGTTTAGAATTGATCGAGGACGTTAGAGTTGTCATTGTTGGGAAATAGAATCGAGTAGTATTATTTTTCGAGCGTTAGGCTTCGTCGAATTTTGAGGACAAAATTCCTTATTAGTGGGGAAGTATGTAACAACCCAAAATTTTTAAAAGGTTTTTTTTAATTAATTTAGGAAAATTCGAGGAAAATAAATTTTTGGATTTAATTATTTTCAATAATTAAATGAGTTGAGTTTTATTTTTGAAAAGTGGGATTTCAAACGTAAATTAATTTAGATTTAAAATGAGGTTTATATGGAGTTTTTAAGCTTAAGCCTCTGCTGGTAGAATCGTTTTTCTTGAAGGGTCGATAGATCGACCCAGGGAGTCGATCGATCAACAATGCCCAAATTTGAGTCAGAAAATTTGTTTTTAAGAGTTAGAGCCTTTACAAACTCCTTTTCCCTTATAAATAGAGGTCGTGGGTAGGTGTCTTAAACCAACCTTTTATCATCTCAAAAATGCAGTAGCCTTTATATTTCCTCTCCCTCTTTATGCAAACCCTAGCCCCTATTTTATTCAATGTTCAACTTAGATTTGGAGCCCTGTTGAGGGTTATCTCTTGTTAGGGATAGAACGTGATTTGAATATTTTTGTGAGAGGAACGTGATTGTTCAATCATATTTTGAGGCTGAATTTATGTGACGATTCTTGTGATGAATTTGAGGTACGGAATTTACACAATATGCTCCTAAATTCTCTCGAAAGTATTCCGTTATTTTTCTATGTCGATTGCACTCATGATTGAATTGTTATATTCATTTAAAATATGAAAATTATTGAATCTATAATATTGGGATATATTATATTATGATTTGAGCATCGTGTCATGAGATTTTAATATGGCACGGAGAATGGACACCCGCCAATAGTCCCACAAATCGGTATATCGCTTTGATATGCCTAGGCTAGGTGAGGTGAGGTCTAATGACTCATTGAAGTGTTATTAAGAAATTAATATTGATATAATGCTTGAGTATTTCATTTTATTTGTATACGCGATTCGTATATTTGCGATTTATTGATCGTGCTAATTATTTTCTTGCATCTATTCCTGTCATATTGTGTACTTCCACGTATTTTCTTTTAGTGGCAGGTTATCGTGGATTGGGCCCGCTATGGACTATTTTGGAGAATTATTTTAGATCTTGGATTGGAAGTTGCATTTTGATGTATAATTTAGTGGTGTAATTTTAGTTGGCGAATTATGTAATTTGAGAGAAACAATATTATAATCATTATTGTAGAAGAATTATGGATTTGTTATAGTTAAATTATGAAATTTCAATGCTCTATACTCATTGTTGATTGTTTTAGTTTAGTTTTTATCCCAATAGCATGTCGTGTTTCTTTTCCGTGCGCGCGGGGTGTTACAAATGGTATCAGAGCCTAGGTATATGACAAACCTCGGGTTTTGGGTTTTGGATCTAGCATGCGGATTAGACATGTTTTCTTTGGAGATAGAAATTTTTTTCAAGACGTGGTCGGCATCGTGGTGAGGATGTTTATAATTGATCGAGGACGTTTTAGTTGTGATTTTTGGGAAATAAAATCGAGTAGTATTTTATTTCGAGCGTTAGGTTTCGTCGAATTTCGTGGACAAAATTCCATGTTATTTGGGAAGTCTGTAACAACCCGGAATTTTTAAAAGGGTATTTTTCAATTAATTTTGGAAAATTCGAGGAAAATAATTTTTTGCATTTAATTATTTTAAATAATTAAATATGTTGAGTTTTATTTTAGAAAAGTGGGATTTACAACTGAAATTAATTTTGATTTAAAATGAGGTTAATATGGAGTTTTTAAGTTTAAGCCTTTGCTAGCAGAATCATTTTTCCTCAAGGGCCAATAGATCGACCCAGGGAGCTGATCGATCGATTATGCCAAGATTTGAGTCGACAGATCTATTTTGAAGAGTTGGAGCCTTTACAAATTCCTTTTTCCCTTATAAATAGAGGTTTTGGGTAGGAGTTTTAAACCAAACTTCTATCATCTCAAAAATGTAGTAGCCTCTATATTTGCTCTCCCTCTTTATGAAAACCCTAGCCCCTATTTTATTCAATGTTCAACCTTAGATTTGGAGGCCTATTTGGGGTTATCTCCTGTTAGGGCTAGAACATGATTTGAATATTTTTGCGAGAGGAACGTGATAGTTTAATCAGATTTTGAGGCTGAATTTATGTGACGATTCTTGTGATGATTTTTAGGTACGGGATTTACACATTATTCTCATAAATTCTCTCGATAGTATTCGGTTTATTTTTTTGTGTCGAGTGCACTCATAATTGAATTGTGATATTCATTTGAAATCTGAAAATTGTTGAATCTAGAATATTGGGATATATTATATTGTAATTTGAGCATCGTGTCATGAGATTTTAATATGGCACTGGGAATGGGCACCCGCCAACAGTCCCACAAATCGATATATCATTTTGAGATGCCTAGGTGAGGCCTGGTGACTCATTGATGTGTTATTGAGAAATTAATATTGATATAATGCTTGAGTATTGCATTTGATTTGTATATGCGATTCTTATTGTTGCAATTTATTCATCGTGCTAATTATTTTTGAGCATCTATTCCTGTTATATTGTGTACTTCCCCGTATTTCTTTTACTGACAAGTTATCGTGGATTAGGATGCTATGGACTATTTTGGAGAATTATTTTAGAGCTTGGATTGGAAGTTGTATTTTGATGTAGAATTTGGTGGTGTAATTTTAGTTGGAACATTATCTAATTTGAGAGAAACATTATTGTAATCATTATTTTAGAAGAATTATGGATTTGTTATACTTAAATTGTTGAATTTAGATGCTCTATACTCATTGTTTATGGTTTTAGTTTAGTTTTTATCCCTGTTGCACGCCGCGTGGCTTTTTCGGGTATACGGGGTGTTACAAATGGTATCAGAGCTTAGGTATATGAGAACCGTCGGGTTTTGGATTTTGGGTCTAGCATGCGGATTAGACATGTTTTCTTTGGAGATAGAAGAATTTTTTATGACGTGGTGAGGATGTTTAGAATTGATCGAGGACGTTTGAGTTGTAATTTTTTATAAATAAAATCGAGTAATATTTTACTTCGAGCGTTAGGTTTCGTCGAATTTCGGGGAAGAAATTCCTTGTTATTTTGGAAGTATGTAACAATTCGGATTTTTTAAAAGGGTACTTTTAAGTTAATTTTGAAAAATTCGAGGAAAATAAATTTTTGGAGTTATTATTTTAAATAACTAAATATGTTGAGTTTTATTTTTGAAAAGTGGTATTTCAAACAGAAATTAATTTTGATTTAAAATGAGGTCTATATGGAGTTTTTAAGTTTAAGCCTTTGCTGGCAGAATCGTTTTTCCTCAAGGGTCAATAGGTCGACCTAGGGAGTCGATCGGTCGATTATGCCCGGATTTGAGTCGGCAGCTTTGTTTTGAAGAGTTGGAACCTTTACAAATTCCTTTTCCCCTTATAAATAGAGTTCGTGGGAAGGAGTTTTAAACCAACCTTCTATCATCTCAAAAATAGCCTTTATATATCCTCTCCCTCTTTATGCAAACCCTAGCCACTATTTTATTCAATGTTCAACCTTAGATTTGCAGGCCTATTTGGGGTCATCTCGTGTTAGGACTAGAACGTGATTTGAATTATTTTAGGAGAGGAACGTGATGGTTCGATCATATTTTGAGGCTGAATTTATGTGTCGATTCTTGTGATTATTTTGAGGTATGCGATTTGCACAATATGCTCCTTAATTCTCTCGGTAGTATTCTATTTTTTTTCTGTGTCAATTGCACTCATGATTGAATTGTGATATTCATTTAAAATCTGAAAATTGTTGAATCTATAATATTGGGATATATTATATTTTGATTTAAGCATCGTGTCATGGGATTTTAATATGACTCGGAGAATGGGCACCCACGAATAGTCCTACAAATCGCTATATCGCTTTGAGATGCCTAGGGGAGGTGAGGTTAAGCCTAATGACTCATTTATGTGTTATTGAGAAATTAATATTGATATAATGCTTGAGCATTGCATTTGATTTTTATATGCGATTCGTATTGTGGAGATTTATTCATCGTGCTAATTGTTTTTGAGCATTTATTATCGTCATATTATGTACTTCCCCTTATTTTCTTTTAGTGGCAGGTTATTGTGGATTGGGCCGCAATGGACTATTTTGGAGAATTATTTTAGAGCTTGGATTGGAAGTTGTATTTTGATGTATAATTTGGTGGTGTAATTTTAGTTGGCGAATTATGTAATTTGAGAGAAACATTATTGTAATCATTATTATAGAAGAATTATGGATTTGTTATATTTAAATTGTGCAATTTAGATTCTCTATACTCATTGTTGATGGTTATAGTTTAGTTTTTATCCCAGTAGCATGTCGCGTGTCTTTTTCGGGCGCGCGGGGTGTTACAAATGGTATTAGATCTTAGGTATATGACATCCCTCGGGTTTTAGGTTTTGAATCCTGCATGCGGATTTGGCATGTTTTCTTTAGATATAGAAAAAAATTTGAGGACGTGGTAGCATCGTGGTGAGGGTGTTTAGAATTGATCGATGACGTTTAAGTTGTGATTTTTGGGAAATAGAATCAAGTAGTGTAAATTTTCGAGCGTTTGGTTTCATCGAATTTCGGGGACAAAATTCCTTGCTATTGGGGAAGTTTGTAACAACCTGGATTTTTTAATAGGGTATTTTTATAGTAATTTTGAAAAATTCGAGGTAAATAAATTTTTGGATTTAATTATTTTAAATAATTAAATATTTTGAGATTTATTTTTGAAAAGTGGGATTTCAAACAGAAATTAATTTGGATTTAAAATGAGGTTTATATGGAGTTTTTAAGTTTCAACCTTTGATGGCAGAATCGTTTTTCCTCAAGGGTCGATAGATCGACCCAGTGAGTCGATCGATTGATTATGCCCAGATTTGAGTGTGCAGGTCTGTTTTGAAGCATTGGAGCCTTTACAAATTCATTTTTCCCTTATAAATAGAGGTCGTGGGTAGGAGTTTTAAACCAACCTTCTATCATCTCAAAAATACAGTAGCCTTTATATTTCCTCTCCCTCTTTATGCAAACCCTTGCCCCGATTTTATTCAATGTTCAACCTTACATTCGGAGGCCTATTTGGGGTTATGTCGTGTTAGGGGTAGAACGTGATTTGAATATTTTTACGAGAGGAATGTGATGGTTCCAACAGATTTTGAGGCAGAATTTATGTGACAATTCTTTGATGATTTTGAGGTACGTTATTTACACAATATGCTCCTAAATTCTCTATATAGTATTCCATTTGTTTTTCTGTGTCGATTGCACTCATGATTGAATTGTGATATTCATTTAAAATATTAAAAGTGTTGAATCTATGATATTGGGATATATTATATTGTGATTTGAGCATCGTTTCATGAGATTTTAATATGGCATGGAGAATGAGCACCCGCCAATAGTCCCACAAATCAGTATATCACTTTGAGATGCCTATGGGAGGTGAGGTGAGGCCTGACGACTCATTGATATGTTATTGAGAAATTAATATTGATATAATGCTTGAGTATTGCATTCGATTTGTATACGCGATTCATATTGTTGCTATTTATTCATCGTGCTAATTATTTTTTAGCATCTATTGTTGTCATATTGTGTGCTTCCCCGTATTTTCTTTTAGTGACAGGTTATCGTGGATTGGGCCGCTATGGACTATTTTGGAGAATTATTTGAGAGCTTGGATTGGAAGTTGTATTTTGATGTAATTTTAGTTGGTGCATTATGTAATTTGAGAGAAACATTATTGTAATCATTATCCTAGAAGTATTATGAATTTGTTATATTTAAATTGTTGAATTTAGATGCTCTATACTCATTGTTGATGGTTTTAGTTTAGTTTTTATCCCAGTAGCATGTCGTGTGTCTTTTCGAGCGCGCGGTGTGTTACAAATGGTATCAGAGCTTACTTATATGACAAACCTCGGGATTTGAGTTTTCGGTCTAGCATGCGAATTGGACATATTTTCTTTGGAGATAGAAAAAAATTTTGAGGACGTGCTAGGCATCATGGTGAGGGTGTTTATAATTGATCAAGTACGTTAGAGTTGTGATTTTTGGGAAATAAAATCGAGTAGTATTTTATTTCGAACGTTAGGTTTCGTTGAATTTCGGGGACGAAATTCCTTGTTATTGGGGAAGTATATAACAACCCGTATTTTTTAAATGGGTATTTTAAAATTAATTTTGGAAAATTCGAGGCAAATAAATTTTGGGATTTAATTATTTTAAATAATTAAATATGTTGAGTTTTATTTTTGAAAAGTGGCATTTCAAACGAAAATTAATTTGGATTTAAAATGAGGTTTATGTGAAGTTTTTTAGTTTAAGCCTTTGCTAGCAGAATCGTTTTTCCTCTAGGGTCGATAGATCGACCTAGGGAGTCGGTCGATCGGCTATCCCCATATTTGAATCGGCAGATCTGTTTTGAAGAGTTGGAGCCTTTACAAATTCTATTTTTCCTTATAAATAGAGGGCATGGGTAGCAGTTTTAAACTAATCTTTTATCATCTCAAAAATGCATTAGCCTTTATATTTCCACTCCCTATTTAGGCAAACCCTAGCCCCTATTTTATTAAATGTTCAACCCTAGATTTGCAAGCCTATTTGAGGTTATCACGTGATAGGGCTAGAACGTGATTTGAATATTTTTGCGAGAGAAACGTGATGTTTCGATAATATTTTGAGGCTGAATTTATGTGACGATTCTTGTGACGATTTTGGGGTACGGGATTTCCACAATAAGCTCCTAAATTCTCTCTATAGTATTTCGTTTGTTTTTCTGTGTCGATTGTACTCATGATTGAACTTTGATATTCACTTTAAATCTGAAAAATTATTGAATCTATAATATTGGAATATATTATATTTTTATTTGAGCATCGTGTCATGAAAGTTTCATATGGCACGGAGTATGGGCACCCGCCAATAGTCCCACAAATCGGTATATCGCTTTGAGATGCCTAGGGGAGGTTAGGTGAATCCTAGTGACTCATTGATGTGTTATTGAGAAATTAATATTGATATAATGCTTGAGTATTGCATTTGATTTATATACGTGATTCGTATTGTTGCAATTTATTCATCGTGCTAATTATTTTTGAGCATTTATTCCTGTCATATTGTGTACTTCCCCGTATTTTCTTTTAGTGGCAGGTTATCGTGGATTGGACCGCTATGTACTATTTTGGAAAATTATTTTAGAGCTTGGATTGGAAGTTGTATGTTGATGTATAATTTAGTGGTGTAATTTTAGTTGGAGAATTGTGTAATTTGAGAGAAACATTGTTGTAATCATTATTGTAGAAGAATTGTGTATTTGTTATATTTAAATTGTGGAATTTTTATTGATGGTTTTAGTTTAGTTTTTATCACAGTAGCACGTCGCGTATTTTTTTCGGGCGCGCGGGGTGTTTCAAATGGTATTAGAGCTTAGGTATACGACAAACCTCGGGTTTTGTGTTTTGGGTCTAGCATGCGGATTATACATGTTTTCTTTGGAGACAGAACATTTTTTGAGGACGTGCTAGGCATCGTGGTGAGGATGTTTAGAATTGATCGAGGACGTTTGAGTTGCGATTTTTGGGAAATAAAATCGAGTACTATTTTATTTCGAGTGTTAGGTTTCGTCGAATTTCGAGGACGAAATTCCTTGTTATTCGGGAAGTATGTAACAACCCGGATTTTATAAAAGGGTATTTTTAAAATTGATTTTGGAAAAGTCGTGGAAAGTAAATTTTTGGATTTAATTATTTTTAATAATTAAATATGTTGAGTTTTATTTTTGAAAAGTGGGATTTCAAACAAAAATTAATTTGGATTTAAAATGAGGTTTATAAGGAGTTTTTAAGTTTAGGCCTTTGCTCGCAGAATCGTTTTTTCCTGAAGGGTCGATAGATCGACCCAGGGAGTCGATCAATCGGCTATGCCCAAATTTGAGTCGGTAGATTTTTTTTGAAGAGTTGGAGCCTTTACAAATTCATTTTTCCCTTCTAAATAGAGGTCATGGGTAAGAGTTTTAAACCGACCTTTTGTCATCTCAAAGATGAAGTAACCTTTATATTTCTTCTTCCTCTTTGTGCAAACCCGAGGCCATAGTTTATTTAATATTCAACCTTAGATTTGGTGGCCTATTTGGGGTAATCTCGTGTTGGGTCTAGAACATGATTTGAATATTTTTGCGAGAGGAGCGTGATGGTGCGATCAGATTTTGAGGTTGAATTTATTTGACGATTCATGTGATAATTTTGAGGTACAGGATTTACACAATATGCTCCTAAATTCTCCCGATAGTATTCAGTTTGATTTTCTGTGTCGATTGCACTCATGACTGAATTGTGATATTCATTTGAAATCTGAAAATTATTGGAATCTATAATATTAAGATATATATTATTATGATTTGAGCATCTTTTCATGAGATTTTAATATGGCACGGAGAATGGGCACCCTCCAATAGCCCACAAAATAATACTTTGAGATGCCTAGGGGAGGTGAGTTTTGGTGACTCATCGATGTGTTATTGAGAAATTAACATTGATATAATGCTTGAGTATTGCATTGGGTTTGTATATGCGATTCGTATTTTTGCGATTTATTCATCGTGCTAATTATTTTTTAGCATCTATTCCTGTCATATTGTGTACTTCCCCATATTTTCTTTTAGTGACAGGTTATCGTGGATTGAGACGCTATGAAATATTTTGGAGAATTATTTTAGAGCTTGGATTGGAAGTTGTATTTTGATGTATAATTTAGTGGTGTAATTTTAGTTAGAGAATTGTGTAATTTGAGGGAAACAATATTGTAATCATTATTGTAGAAGAATTATGGATTTGTTATATTTAAATTGTGGAATTTAGATGTTCTATACACATTGTTGATGGTTTTAGTTTTATTTTTATCTAGTAGCACGCCGAGTGTCTTATTCGGGCACTCATGGTGTTACAAATGGTATCAGATCTTAGGTATACAAAAACCCTCGGGTCTTGAATTTTCATTCTCTCATGTGGATTAGACATGTATTCTTCGGAGATAGATTTTTTTTTGAGGAAGTGTTAGTCATCGTGCTGAGGATGTTTAGAATTGATCGAGGACGTTAAAGTTATGATTTTTGGGCAATAGAATCGAGTAGTATTTTATTTTGAGCGTCAAGTTTTGTCGAATTTCGAGAACGAAATTCCTTGTTAGTAGGGAATTATGTAACAACCCGGATTTTTTAAAAGGGTATTTCTAAATTAATTTTGGAAAATTTGAGAAAAATAAAATTTTGAATATAATTATTTTCAATAATTAAATGTGTTGAGTTTTATTTTTGAAAAGGGTGATTTCAAACGGAAAATAATTTGAGATTTAAAATGAGGTTTATATGGAGTTTTTAAGTTTTGGCCTTTGGGGGCAGAATCTTTTTTCAAGAAGGGTCGATAGATCGACCCAGGGGGTCGATAGATCGACCTAGAGAGTCGATCGATCGACTATGCCCAGATTTGAGTTCGCGGATCTTTTTTAAAGAGTTGGAGCCTTTACAAATTCTTTTTTCCGTTATAAATAAAGATCATGGGTAGGAGTTTTAAAACAACCTTTTATTATCTCAAAAATGCAGTAGCCTTTTTATTTCCTCTCCCTCTTTATGCAAACCCAAACCCCTAGTTTATTCAATGTTCAACCTTAAATTTGGAGGCCTATTTGGGGTTATCTCGTGTTGGGACTAGAATATGATTTGAATATTTTTACGAGACGAACGTGATGGTACGGTCATATTTTGAGGCTGAATTTATGTGACGATTCATGTGATGATTTTGAGGTACGGGATTTACACAATATGCTCCTAAATTCTCTCGAGTGTATTCCGTTTGTTTTTCTGTATCAACTGCACTCATGATTGAATTGTGATATTCATTTGAAATCTGAAAAATGTTGGAATCAATAATATTGGGATATATTATATTGTGATTTGAGCATGGTGTCATGAGATTTTAATATGGCATGGAGAATGGGTACTCGCCAATAGTCCCACAAACTGGTATATGGCTTTGAGATGTGTTGGGAATGATAACCCCCAAATTTTAGATTTTAACAAAAGTAATTTCAATTTCTATAATTTCCTTTTTAAATTTGGAATAGTGACGGCTCAACAAAACAAGTACGTAAACCAAAATTTTAATTTCTTCACAAATTAAAACTAAAGTAAACCAAATTTTAATTTTCTCAAAATTAAAATTATACTCAAAATCAAATTTGTGAATTTTTCACTTAAAGCCCAAAAATTCAATTTAATACAAGTCCTAGAAATTTTCCTAACAATAAATATTCAATTTGCAATATTAGGCCAAACTAAATTTTATCCAATAAAGTTAATAACTTGAATTAAATTAACATTTACCTAAATCGAATTTGCACCAAATTAAATATACCAATTTTATCTTTTTACCTAAGCATGCATCTAATGTGATTTTGCAAAAGATAAAATAAACAAATAACCACTACGCCGCGATTTACGAGAAAAACCCACAACGTGAAAAATCTCGAACGACCCTAGTCTCAAATCCACTAAGTAAGGTTTTACAAGTACAAGACACAAAAGACTTACAACACTCGACTTAACTCCATCCAAGCCCCGACACTTCTTCTTGTAGACACCTCTACCTAGAAAATAACCACGGAGATCCACCGTGGTCTCGAAATCCACCGATCGGACTTTTCTGGTCACCGCCACCCGAACAAGGAGCCTTTCTCCAAGTGGGTATGTCACACCAAACAAGCTTATTCTTTTATGGGATGTAGAAGCAAACCCAAACTCTCTTTTACGGTAGAGATGAATCTGGTGCCAAATAAACTCTCCAAGAAAGATGTGTATATATATATATATATAGAAACGTGGATTAAAATAAACAATTGGGTGTATACTTGGTTTTGTTCTTTGAATAAATCAATTTGAATAACAAACACAAGGGGAACTTTTTATGGAAGAATTAAGCTCACAAAACCTCTCTAGGAGATGGAAAAAGTTCTATTAAAAATTCTGGTCCCGAAGTCATTAAATTCTATGAAAGAGTAGTGGGACAAAGTAGTGGAAAAGTGCCAAAAAAACTGCCAAAAACTGTTCCTGCCGAAATCTCATTCGAACGACATTTTCGTTCGAACGACATTTCGTTCGAACAGACTTTCTAACGAAGTTCCAGTGGCAAGTCGTTGGCAAACCTCGTTCAAAAGAAATTCTCGTTCGAACGACAAACTCGTTCGAACGACAATATCGAACGAACTGTCAGAATGGCATTTTTCAATTTTAAGCCCAAAATTTTTTTATTTAAAAGTTCTAAAATAACTTTCTGAAAATAAAATTCATTTTAAATAAAATTACACCCTTTATAAAATTATTCCAAGTCACCCTATATATATATAGAAATGCATTCATGCATTTTGGAGACTATGGAATATGATGTTGATGACATAGATGAAGCTTTATAAGTCTTGGCCACTACGTCTTCAACTCTTGCATGTCATACGCTTGGAGGATACTCACTGAATACTATCCTATGATACAAACGTTTTTGTCCGGAATTGAGCCAACACTACATTAAGACTAAATTGGAAATTTGTGTCCTTAAAAGATGCTTAGGGTAGGTGAGGGGAGGCCTGGTGACTCATTGATATGTTATTGAGAAATTAATATTGATATAATACTTGAGTATTTCATTTATTTGTATACGCAATTCGTAATGTTGCGACTTATTCATCGAGCTAATTATTTTTGAGCATTTATTCCTGTCATATTGTGTACTTTCCCGTATTTTTTTTTGTGGCAGGTTATCGAGGATTGGGACACTATGGACTATTTTAGAGCTTGGATTGGAAGTTGTATTTTGATGTCTAGTTTAGTGGTGTAATTTTAGTTGGAAAATTGTATAATTTTAGAGAAACATTATTGTAATAATTATTGTAGAAGAATTATGGATTTGTTATATTTAAATTGTGGAATTTAGATGTTCTATACTCATTGTTGATGGTTTTAGTTTAGTTTTTATAGCAGTAGCACGCTGCATGTCTTATTCGGGCTCACAGGGTTTTACAAATGGTATCAGATCTTAGGTATATGATAACCCTCAGGTATTGGCTTTTGGGTCTAGCATGTGGAATAGACATGTTTTCTTTGGAGATAGAAAATTTTTTGAGGGCGTGTTGGTCATCGTGGTAAGGAAGTTTAGAATTGATCGAGGACGTTAGAGTTGTGATTTTTGGGCAATAGAATCGAGTAGTATTTATTTTGAGCGTTAAGTTTCATCGAATTTTGATGACGAAATTTCTTGTTAGTGAGAAAGTATGTAACAACCCAAATTTTTTGAAAGGGAATTTTTAGATTAATTTTGGAAAGTTCGAGGAAAATAAATTTTGGGATTTAATTATTTTTTAATAATTAAATAAGTTGAGTTTTATTTTTGAAAAGTTGGGTTTCAAACGGAAATTAATTCGGATTTAAAATGAGGTTTATATGGAGTTTTTAAGTATAAGCGTTTACTGGCAGAATCGTTTTTCCTGAAGGGTCGATAGATCGATCCAGGGAGTCGATCGATCGACTATGCCCATATTTGAGTTTCTGCAGATTTATTTTGAAGAGTTCGAGCATTTACAAATTCATTTTTCCCTTATAAATCGAGGTCGGGGTGGGAGTTTTAGACCAACCTTTTATCATCTCAAAAATGCAGTAGCCTTTATATTTCCTCTCCCTCTTTATGCAAACTCTAGCCCCTAGTTTATTCAATGTATAACCTTAGATTTAGAGGCCTATTTGGGGTTATGTTGTGTTGGGTATAGAACGTGATTTGAATATTTTTTGCGACAGGAATGTGATGGTGAGATAAGATTTTGAGGCTGAATTTATTTGACAATTCATGTGATAATTTCGCAGTACGAGATTTACACAATATGCTCCTCAATTATCTCGAGAGTATTCCGTTTATTTTTCAGTGTCAATTGCACTTATGATTGATTTGTGATATTCATTTGAAATCTGAAAATTTTTGGAATCTGTAACTTTGGCATATATTATATTGTGATGTGAGCATGGTGTCATGCGATTTTAATACGGCATGGAGAATGGGCACCAGACAATAGTCCCACAAATCGGTATATGTCTTTGAGATGCCTAGGGGAGGTGAGGTGAGGTCTCGCGACTTATTGATGTGTTATTGAGAAATTAATTTTGATATAATGCTTGAGTATTCCATTTGATTTCTATACGCGATTCGTATTGTTGCGATTTATTCACCGTGCTTATTATTTTTGAGCATTTATTCCCGTCATATTGTGTACTTCCCCGTATTTTCTTTTAGTGGCAGGTTATCGTGGATTGGGCCGCTCTGGACTATTTTGGAGAATTATTTTAGATCATGGATTGGAAGTTGTATGTTGATGTATAATTTAGTGGTGTAATTTTAGTTGAAGAATTGTGTAATTTGAGAGAAACATTGTTGTAGTCATTATTGTAGAAGAATTGTGTATTTGTTATAATTAAATTGTGAAATTTAGATGCTCTATACTCATTGTTGATGGTTTTAGTTTAGTTCTTATCGCAGTAGCATGTCACGTGTCTTTTTTGGGAACGCGGGGTGTTACAAATGGTATCAGAGCTTAGGTATACGACAACCCTCGGATTTTGAGTTTTGGGTCTAGCATGCGGACTAGACATGTTTTCTTTGGAGATAGAAATTTTTTTGAAGACGTGTCAGACATCGTGGTGAGAATATTTAGAATTGATATAGGACGTTTGGGTTGTGATTTTTGTGAAATGGAATCGAGTAGAATTTTTTGTCGAGCATTAGATTTCGTCAAATTTTGAGGATGAAATTCCTTGTTAGTGGGGAAGTATGTAACAACCCGGATTTTTAAAAGGGTATTTTTAAATTAATTATGGAAAATTCGAGGAAAATAAATTTTTGGATATAATTATTTTCAATAATTAAATATGTTAAGACTTTTATTTTTGTAAAGTGGGATTTCAAACGGAAATTAATTTGGATTTAAAATGAGGTTTATATGGAGTTTTTAAGTTTAAGCCTTTGCTGACATAATCGTTTTTCCTGAAGGGTCGATAGATCGACCCAGGGAGACGATCGATCAACTATGCCCAGATTTGAGTCGGCAGATATGTTTTAAAGAGTTGGAGACTTTACAAATTTCTTTTTTCCTTATAAATAGAGGTCGTGGGTAGGAGTTTTAAACCAACCTTTTATCATCTCAAAAATGGAGTAGCCTTTATATTTCCTCTCCCTCTTTATGCAAACCCTAGCCCCTAGTTTATTCAATGTTTAACCTTAGATTTGGAGGCCTATTGGGGGTTATGTCGTGTTGGGGCTAGAACATGATTTGAAATTTTTTGCGAGAGGAACATGATGGTGAGATCAGATTTTATAGCTGAATTGATGTGACGATTCATGTGATGATTTTGATGTACGGAATTTACACAATATGCTCCTAAATTTTCCCGAGAGTATTCCGTTTATTTTTCTGTATCGATTGCACTCATGATTGAATTGTGATATTCATTTAAAATCTGAAAATTGTTTGAATTTATAATATTGGGATATATTATATTGTGATTTGAGCATGGTGTCATGAGATTTTAATATGACTCGGAGAATGGGCACCCACCAATAGTCCCACAAACTGGTATATGGCTTTAATATGCCTAGGCGAGGTGAGGTGAGGCCTTGTGACTCATTGATGTGTTATTAAAAAATTAATATTAATATAGTGCTTGAGTATTGCATCTGATTTGTACACTTGATTTGTATTGTTGCGATTTATTCATCATGCTAATTATTTTTTAGCATCTATTTATGTTCTATTGTGTATTTCCCCGTATTTTCTTTTAGTGAAAGGTTAGCGTGGATTGGGACGCTATGGACTATTTTGAAGAATTATTTTAGAGAGCTTGGATTGGAAGTTGTATTATGATGTATAATTTAGTGGTGTAATTTTAGCTGGAGAATTGTGTAATTTGAGAGAAACATTACTGTAATCATTATTGTAGAAGAATTATGGATTAGTTATATTTAAATTGTGGAATTTAGATTATCTATACTCATTGTTGATGGTTTTAGTTTAGTTTTTATCGCAGTAACACGTAGAGATATAGTTTTTATTGCAATAGCACGTAGATGCTCTATACTCATGTCTTTTTCGGGGCGCGGAATGTTACAAATAGAAGCTTATGAAAATGTTCGTATTACAAAGCTTTATCATGTAGTTATTTGTAGATGTAGTAGGAAATTGTTGGTTCAAGTGGTGCGGTAGGTGAAGCGTTAGAACTGTGTTGACAGTTTTTCTAATGGGAATCATGTTTCCAATGGAGGTATTCTCAAGGATGTCTAATGTAAACTTTGTTATAGATTTTCTAGATTGGTTTAGGAAGGACTACATATTCAAACACTTTTCTTTTATGAAATTCAACATATTATAATAGGCCAAAGCCCAGAAAATACAGACTTCAAAATAGAGGTGGCAATTCGGGTTAGTCGTGTCATTTTCGGGGCGCATTGATTTTTATTTGAGTATAAGTTTTGGGTAATCTTGAATCTATATACGCTAATCGTGTCATGTTCGGATCATTTCGGGTTATTACCATAGACGGGTTATCGTGTCAAAAATTGTCAGCCCTACTTCAAAAGCAAAAGACCGAAATAAACCGGCTTGGGAAAACAAAACGAAACATCACCCCGCAACCCACAAGAGTCCCAACCCCAAAATAAAAAGAACACTACATAACAACCAAAACATTAAACAAAAGAAGTTCCAATCTCTGGCCCATTCGCACCGGATCTTCGAAGAGACTTGGAAAACTCTAAAACAAACACATGCGATAGAGAACTAATAAACCCATCCACGCGTCACAACCAATAACAAACCACTAAAACAAAAATCCCTCTCACAAACCAGCCCATAATATCTCTGGCCTCCATCAACCAACTCAAACAAACACAGACCCCCATGGATACAAAACCACAACTAAAGCTCTCCAGCAACCACAAGACACCATTTACAGGGAGAAAATAACCCAACCAAACAAACCTTCATACCCAACACCAACAAACCTCCCAACACTCAAGATTTAAAATTTAAACATCCTTATACACAAAATCAACCATCAAAACCAAATCAAACCTCATAAACTCTAAATCTGCCTTCGAATAGCCAAACAAAAAAGAAACAACTACAAAATCTAGCTAAGCATCATCCCAAGATAAAATCTAGCTTCAGAATTCGATCCAGGCAACCATCTGAAGTCATGCATAGAAATCCAAGAAGCCAACTCCAAACTCAGCTCCAAGATTATGAAAAGATGCATGCATAACAAAATACAAGATACTAACTCCAAACTCATCTCTAAGGTCAAGCAAAGATGCATGCAGAAGGTCAAATATAGAGAGAAGTCCAAAATGCACTGCAGAGCCAAACCATGCTCCAAAAACGTTGGTCTCATAAGAATTGGGGATCATATTTACGCTGTTTCTTCACTTAGATCAGAACTTCCTATCTTTACTGAATACATCTCTTATAATCTTTTTCATTTCAAAGGAAATAACTTTCCATAACTCATAAACCCCATTCTCCAACATGATAGAACGAAAACTAGCATCCCACCACTATACTGTAGACATAAATGCTTTATCTAAGAATATTTTCAGACAGTCCATAGAATTTTATAATTTCCTCATCTTTATAACTTCTCTTGATTTCAGTCCATCTGCATGTAGAGTTAAAAGCTGACACTTCAATATCCTTAGCTATTTCTTCAACAATTCTTGACTGTACATTGAATATTCTATTGTTCCTCTCTTTCCATATAAAATAAGTCATAGTATCTAGAATTATATTCTTTACTTAATTGTGAAAATTGATAGTCTGATTAGATAACATATTGATTTCCTCCATGATTTCTACATTTTGCCTTTTAGTTCCCATCTTATTATATCTTGAATCCCACACTTGTTTTGAAAAAGGGCAAATAAAATATAAATGATCTCTAGATTCCACTCCTTTATTGCATAGCACACATATATCAGAGTCAGTAACACCCCATTTATGAATTTTGTCCTTAGTCCACAGTCTATCCCAACATATAACCCACATTAGGAAAGCATATTTAGGAATATTGCCTTTGAACCAAACACATTTATCCCACCCAACTTTCTTCTTCTCCCTAATCTATTCATATGTATCATAGGCATTGTATACACCTATAGACCCCACAGTCCTATTTGTCTCTTCTACGAACAACATAAGTATTTGCAAGATCAGTGAGGGATTCAGAGATATAATTAGGAAAATTCCACTTAGAATTAGAAATAAAATCACTAGCTTTATAATTAATTTAACTGGTAGCATCATAGATCACCCTATTCCCATAGACCTCCACTAAATCCCCCTTTCGTTCCACCTGTCCACCCAAAATAAAGTTTTCTTCCCATTCCCAAATGTGATAAGTGATAAGATCCCTAGATTCATTCCTCGTTTTAAGTAATTTCCTCACAGTCCATGAAAGATTTGGTTTTACTTTTTTTATCCAGAGGCTTTCCCCTTTTAAGACTATAGTATGAACCCATTTTACCCATAAGGTGTCCTCTCTAGAAATATCCCATAAATTTCTTAACATACAAACCTTATTCCTAGACAAAAGGTTCTTAATGCCTAAACCCCCTTCACTAATAGGATAACATATGTCCTTCCAGGAAACTTTTGCCCCATAACTCTTCAAATCCACTCCAGACCAAACAAAATTTCTAATAATTTGATCTATCTCCTTTATCACTTTTTAGGCAGAATAATGTGACACCCCGACTAATTAAATACCGGGTAGCTACTCCTTTATTAAATTAAATCAAAATGCCAAGTTGGCTCAGTTAATAGCATCATTGTCGAAAATATTATAATTACTAACCACCTAGTATTTAAAAAGTAAGTTGCCAAATTTTAATTAAAGTCTGATTAACATGCAACAAGTGTAATGAAGAATAATAACACCATTCACCATAATGAAGTAAATAGAATAACCGTCACATGATATAAGTAAATCTGGAGGAAAACTCCTCACATCATAATCCCACAACTGAAGTAAATAACGAAATACTGAATACTGAATGAATACATGCCAAAGTCTGAAAAACTGAAATGGAAATGTATCTAATAGAATTTGGGCAACATGCCCTACAACCGAGGAATACTGAGTAAGGAATCCAAATGATATAAGCGTCTAAAAAAAATCCCTGTAGCTCCCACAAACAGCTACAGCTCGTCATCTGAGTAAGAATCCTATGTATGGTGTCCTTGTGGCTGGGCACCTAAAATGGTTTTACAAAAAGTAGATTTGAAAGCAAACGGGTCAGAGCCCGAATGTGGAGATATTTAAAAACCTGCAAGTGCTTTAAAAACATTTAAAACAGTATATGCAAAATACATGTTAGGACGTGTTCTCGAATGAGATACTCACCTCTCGTCTAACTGTGCACTCCTAACGTTCCTGTACCCATTCATGTGTTATCTCATAACTATCTAAAGAGTTTCTGACACTTCTACTCGGTTTACGTTTAAATTCCAACCTTAACAATTAAATAGAGATTTCTACATTAATTCCCGGATTCCCAACTATTAACAACACCATTTTGATAAAAGTCCCCTTTTTATCTTTTCATAAAAATTTACCATAACTATACTCACAATATAACATAGTTAATTTCCTTCTCGTTTAACCGTATATTTTCACATCATAAATATACAATACAAGCACCCAAAGGCTAAGCTGCGGTGCACACATACTCTGCTATCCATCCCGGTACATCACGTACATAAGGGTCACGCATTTCGAATCTCTCAGGAATCGTTCAGATAATAACATCACAAATAGTGGAGGCGAACACAGTCACCATCACATGGGTCACGCACATACCTACGCTCCCACGATCAGCAGACTTATTAATATCACAATAAGTCCTTCTATGACCTATGTTCATCGAGGTAACCAATCTAAATCCGGGCAACACAAGGATAAGAAGTCCCTAAGCGAACGTAAACCTCCCATGATAGCAAGTATGGTAGGTATGTCATACACATAAAGTTATATACTAAGCATTCACACATCTTAGATATCTCGATATTAATAAAGGTATTCTCTACATATTTATACCATTATTCCAAATTCAAATATTTCAAGTATTCCGATAATATGGAAATTAAATTGTCGACACGTCTCACGTCGTAGTTTCTTAAACTTAAAACCTATCTCAAATAGACTATTAAGTTCCCATTATTCCCACATATAACATCTTTATACCTAAGGTCTTTACTTCTGCCCCAAACCTTATTTCATCAATTTATTCAAATTTGCACTATTAACCCAAATATTATCTCACATAACGAATTTCATCAATTTAGAATAATTCCTCAAATTAAATTCCAATTAAAGTCCAATCTCATAATCATGTCTACTGGTCTTCCTTAAGGTTAAGGGTATTCACAATGTCTCCAATAATATTATTCAAGGGTTAACACCATTAAAATTCAATTAAGGAAAAACTTTACTCATTCTGGGAAGGTCGATCGATCGACCTTTACCTTCGATCGATCGATGGTGGTCGATCGATCGACTGAAGAACATCGATCGATCGAACGCACCAGGTCTGTTACGGACTGCTTCGTTTTGCAGTTAAAATTTCATCCCAAAACTCCATTTTTAAGCATGAAACTCCAAGACAAGGTTACTATAACATTATACTATCATCCTACAACAGTATTAACATTCTAAGTCCCATAATTCATCCTTTAAAGGCTTAGTTTAGATCAAAACTACATCAAAATAATTTCCAGAATTCTTCCATTCAAGAACATCATTAAACTTCTTCTAACTCCATTTTTAAATCATCAAAGGTTCTGTTTAGAACATATAATTCGTCCAGAATATCACTACATGCAATTCTTACATAAATCATGGCTTTTAACTTCCAATTAATGGGTCTAAATTATCTTCAAAAATCAATTTCGAAAATTCCTAAACATGGAAAACATAGCTTGAATCAAATGAGTTTAAACCACTTGCCTTAATCTATCTCTGAATTTGGTGTTGAATCTTGAAGTTAAGTCTGTCCTCTCTTTTTCTTTCTGCAGAATTCTTTCCTTCTCTCTCTCTCTCAAGCTCTTCCCAAGGTTGAAGACAATGGAGTTGTGGAGGTGTGTTTGGTTTTTGGTAAGTTGGGATTGTATATCAACTTCTCCCGTAGCCCATATTGTCTCTTAGTGTAGTTAGTGGGTTAAGTGGGTTAAAGAAATAGTCAGATTGTAATTACAATTTTCGTCACTTTATAATTGCCAAAAATACAAATTACCAAAATACCCTTTATGATGCCGGTATGGCCTAAAAATACCCCGGGACCCAAACTAAACTTCCGGCTATTGTTTTCTGACTATCTCGACCCTTCCGGACGCGTTGGCGCACTCAAAATGACCATACGGTTAATGGAACTAAAATTCACTTTTTAATTTAAAATAAAATACCATGACGCGGCGATCACACGCGTCTCAACAAAATTTCCCAAATTGCCGTATTTAAATCTCAAGACAATTTCAATATTACCAATATTCATATAATGCCAAGTATGCACATTATAATAAAATACTAACTCACATCTCGTTAATATTTTAATCCGGATTAATTTCCAATTAATAAACATTTAATTCAATTAATCTCCAAAAATAAATATCACAGAAAAATACGGGGTATTACATACTTCCCCCCTAATAACTGAATTTCGTCCCGAAATTCGGAACTAGAAAGTACCTAGTAAGAATAACTCTGGATAACGTTCGCGCATCTCATCCTCGCGCTCCCATGTGGACTCCTCGATATTATGATGTCGCCACTGAACACGCACTAACGGAACAATCTTTGACCTCAGTTTCCGTTCACTTCGGTCCAGAATAGCAATCAGTCCCTCCTCGTAGGAGCTATCTGGCTGGAGATCAATGTCCTCCACAGCAATGAGAGAATGAGCCAAATTATCTCTAAGGTATTTCCTAAGCGAGGAAATATGAAACACATCGTGAATCCGATGCAAATGCTCCGGTAACCCAAGTCTATACGCAACCGGTCCGATCCGCTCAATAATAGGAAATGGTCCCACATATCTCGGTGCCAACTTTCCTTTCTTCCTGAAACGCATAATCCCCTTCATAGGATAGGAGATACTCTGAGCAAAACCTGGTCCCCCACTTGGAACTCTCTGAAGAATCTCTTCGCAGCAGCATAGCTCTTCTGCCTGTCCTGAGCTACCCGAATGCGACTCCGAATCAATTTTATCCTTGCTGAAGTATCCTGAATCACTACCGGCCCAAGTAGTTTGTTGTCCCCCACCTCCAACCAACATGCTGGGGAACGACAAGGTCTACCGTACAACGCCTCAAATGGAGCCATGCCAATGGTGAACTGGTAGGAGTTGTTGTAAGCAAACTCCACCAGTGGAAGATACTGTTCCCATCCACCCTCAAAGTCAATGGTGCACATGCGTAGCATGTCCTCCAATATTTGATTTGTGCGCTCGGTCTGCCCATCGGTCTGCGGGTGGTACGCCGTACTCAACCGCAACTCCGTGCCCATGGCCTGCTGAAAACTCTCCCAAAACCGTGAAACAAATATCTTGTCTCGGTCAGACACGATATTTAAGGGCACCCCGTGAAGTCTCACTATCTCTGCAATAAAGAGCTGGGCATACTATCCCGCAGTGTAGTCTGTCCTTACGGGTAAAAAATGAGCGACTTTTGTCAACCTGTCCACAATTACCCAAATGGAGTCGTGACCCCTCTGCGACGTAGGCAACCACGTGATAAAGTCCATAGAGATGCTCTCCCACATCCACATCGGGACCTCTAACGGCTGTAGTAGTCCTGCCGGTCTCTGATGATCCACTTTTACGAGCTGACAAGTGGCGCATTTTGAAACAAACTCGGCAATATCTCTCTTCATCCCGCTCTACCAATACTGACGTCTCATGTCTTGGTACATTTTGTCCCCTCCGGGATGTACCGCGAACCGTGAGCCATGCGACTCTGCCATCACCTCATACAGCAATTCCTCCCCTTTCGGAACCACCAATCTCCCATTGAAGCGTAATCCCCCGTCTGAGCTAACGGTATAGGATTCAGCTCCCTCTGCCAATAATCGAACTATCTGCTCCTGACAGAACGAGTCGTTTTCCTGTGCCCTCACTACTTTCGTGACAATCTACGGTGTAACAGTCATCACAGACATGAATGATCGGGCCACTGCATCCTGGTGTCCCAATTCTTTCCACTTTGCCTTCAACACATCTGCCACCTCATCTACTGGTCTACGGCTCAACGCGTCTGCCACCACGTTAGCCTTCCCCGGGTGATACTGGATATCGAACTGATAATCTTTCACGAATTCAAGCCACCTCCGTTGCCGCATATTCAACTCCTTCTGCGTGAATAGGTACTGTAGGGACTTGTGATCCGTGAACAATCGAAACTTCTCCCCCAAAAGGTAATGTCTCCAAATACGAAGGGCAAATACCACTGCCGCTAACTCCAAGTCATGGGTAGGGTAATTCTTCTCGTGAGGCTTAAGCTTACGGGAAGCATAAGCTATGGCCTGACTCTCCTGCTGCAGTACACCTCCAAGTCCTTGTAAGGACGCATCGGTGTAAACAAGATACTCAACTCCCGGTCTCGGTAATGCTAACACAGGTGCTGAGGTTAACTTGTCCTTCAACTCATCAAATGACAACTGACAGGCATCACTCCAAATGAACGGCACACCTTTACGGGTTAGGTGTGTCATGGGACCCGCTATCGTGGAGAAACCCCGAATAAACCTCCTGTAGTATCCTGCTAGACCCAAGAAACTACGGATCTCCATCGGTGTCGTGGGCTGTCCCCACTCCCTCACCGCGGATACCTTGCCCGGATCAACCGATATTCCCCGGTCGGAAATAATATGCCCCAAAAACTGAACCTCCTTCAGCCAAAACCCGCACTTCTCATATTTTGCATACAACTCATTCTGGCGCAGTGTCTGCAAAACTAGCCTCAAGTGCTCGGCGTGCTCCTCCTCAGTCTGGGAGTAAACCAAAATATCATCGATGAAGACAATGACAAACTGGTCTAGGAAATCCCTGAACACCCTATTCATCAAGTCCATAAATGCTGCTGGAGTGTTGGTCAAACCAAATGGCATAACCCGAAACTCGTAAGAGCCATATCTCGATAAAAATGCAGTCTTCGAGACGTCCTCCTCCCTGATACGCAACTGATGGTAACCAGATCGCAAATCAATCTTTGAGAAGCAAGAAGCTCCTCTCAACTGGTCGAATAGGTCATCGATTCGAGACAACAGATACTTATTCCGTATCGTGACCTTGTTTAACTCCCGGTAGTCCACACACAATCTCAGTGAACCATCTCTCTTCTTCACGAACAACACAGGGGCACCCCATGGTGAAGTACTCCTTCGAATAAACCCCTGACCCAACAACTGTTCAATTTGATCCCGTAACTCCCTCATCTCAGCTGGAGCCATATGGTACGGTGCTCGTGTTATAGGTCTCGTATCTGGTAACAAGTCTATAACGAAGTCTATCTTTCGACTGGGGGGTAGGCCTGGTATCTCCTGAAACACATCATAATACTCCCTGACAACTGGGATCGAATCTAAAGGAATCACAACCTCCTTAGAGGTATCCTCCTCAATGTAATATAAATAAGCGGTCGTGCCTCCCTCTGGGCGAGGCATCGCCACTACAAACATCTCTTGCCCCGGAATGACAAAAATAATGCTCCCACCGAAGCAATCAATCATGTCTCTATAATCAGCGAGCCAATCCATACCGATAATAACATCGTGAACATGCATATCTAATACCAACATGTCCGCAGGTAATACCAAACCACCAATCACCACCCCCACTCCCCGACATATAAAGAATATAAGTGACCCACTTCCCAATGGTGAGTCGACACACGTCACTGTGCTCTCCGCGGTGGCTAACAATCCTAAAGCCTTCGCGAAATGTGTAGCTATAAAACAATGAGAAGCCCCCGTATCAAACAGTACCTGACCCATAGTGCCATGGATAGAAAACGTACCCTCAATCGCGGGCGGAGCCTGTGGGACTGCTGCCGGGAGTATAATGCATCCCGGAGTGACAGTGCGCTCGGGATATAAAAATTCTCTCAACGGGCGGTACGGGGGCTCGTCCTCACCGGTAGCTGCATTGCTATATTGCGACATCTCTATCTCACTTGACGATTCGGTGCTCTCACTAGGGGTGCACTAAGTGTGTCCTACGAAGGAGAAGGGAGTGTTGCTAGAGATTGAGTGTGACGGTGTGGGAGGTGGGATCCAGAACTGTGGGGCATTCGGAGTGTGGGGACTATCGGGATTATACTCAACAGTTGGATTTTCGTGAATGCTGGTTGGATTATTATGGGGTGTGGGAGTGGTTTCAGAATTTTGCATTAAGCTCAGGAGAGATGATGATTGTGAATCTTTTTGAATTTTTTATTTTTTATTTTTTGATTTTTTTTTTTTTTGTCAAAGTTTTGGATTAACTCGATCTAATCCTAAGTCTACCTAATTCCCCGGCAACGGCGCCAAAAACTTGACACGACTCAGAATGTGTATCTAAAGTGTGTGCTCTCTAGGCTCAAGTGCAAGCCTATCGTTCAAGTAATAATCCGACAAGTCGGGTATCGATCCTCAGGGAAAAAGGACAACAGAGTTGTGACGACGGGATAAGATTGAGGAATCCTAGCAATGACTCTAAGAAGAAAAGAAAAAGATTGATTTGGCTTTTTGAGATGGATTAAACTAAATGCAATTATGAAAATATAATGAAAAATGCAATTAACTAAACTATCTAGATTACGAATGAAGGAGTAAATTGGAACTTTTAACTAAATGATGAGAAAACAGGATGGGAATACAATCCCCCAACCCTAGTGTAATGCAGTGACAACGTCGATCATAAATTTATCCCATTAATTCAAACCCGGAATTTAGTACTCCCAAGCATTATGTATACGAGGTTCAAGCCCGCGTCATACCTAATCTGAGGATGAGTAAATCGGTATCGCGGTAATTGCATTCAAATTGTACTCTAAATCATCACGAGTACCCAGAGGCAAACGAGATATAAATATCTACAATTCTTAAAAAATTACGCGATACGATTTAAATTAATCATGAAATTCAGCGGATCGACGTTATACACACGCACTAACACATCAGGTTGGGTTCATGCATCCCAACCTTGAAAAACTTAGCCGGACATGTTAAATGGACTAATGCATGAAATAATGACGTTGCATGTGTAGGAATTCATGATGAAACTAGTTATAAACATGTAACTACGTATTGTAAATGCAAAAACAAGTTGAATCAATTAGGAAAACTAAGCATGCAAGAACAATAATGAGGAACAAGAATTTTGAATTAAAACTGGTAAAAACAAACCCGAAACAATGAATTCTTGAAGTAATTTATGCCCTTGATGTTCCTAGATATTCCTCTCCTTTTTTTCTCCCAAAAAATCTCTGAAAATAGCCCTAAAAGCTGCTCCTAGGTTAATGCCTACGTTTCCCACAAGTTTGGGGTGTTTTAAACCTATAGGAGACTTGGAGATAACTCAGAATAAAATACAAAATTCGCGTGTCAGGTACAGCGAACCGGTTCGGAGGTACAGCGAACCGGTTCGCCCCTCCGAACCGGTTCGGGGTGGGGTTCGCATGTACCCTCCTGGCCTTGCTCTCAACACTTAGTTTTTTTCTGGTTTTTCTCTTTTTTTCTTGGATTTTTCTTCAACTTCAACTGAGCATAACTTTTCAACCGTAGCTCGGATTTGGGTGCCGTTTCTTCCAGTGTTCTCGTTGTTCCGAGCTCTTCAACTTCCCAGTTGACTTCTTCTTCCGGATCGGGCTGCAAAATTACCGACATGCCCTTGAACTTGCCTTCTTAGCTTTTCTTGCACAGTCTTGTTTCCTCCTTTACAGTGCTTGCATAATTAACCTGTAAAACCAATAGGAGAAGCACGAAACACGCAATACTCGCCAAGAAGGTTAGAAGCATAAAAGTGAATCAAATCCATATATGTTACATCATTCGGGTTCACAAAAGTACCGAAATTAGGGGGATAAATATGCAATATTTATGCCCAATCAAACCCCCCTAACTTAGAACTTTGCGCGTCCCGAGCAATGTAAAAGAATGAAAGTAAGAGTTAAGGACACTTCAAGGACTTTATTGGGATAGAATACCACTTTCGCGGGCAAGCGATTGCATTTAGCGTATGCAACAAGCCTTTGAACCTCTAGGTTACCCTAGGAGGACGAGTTGTGTCTCGTGAGGGTTTGCAGTGAATATACCCACAAAATTCGACTCAAAGAAAATTCAAAATATGCAAAAATTGTACAATTCAAACTTTTCCATAAAATAGTCATCATCCAGTCATATTTACAAGTCTCAAACCGTAGTGTGTGTGTGCGAAGCCGGAAATATAACCGCTAATTTCCATCGATTGATCATTACGTTACTTATCCGAAAATTCGTTTTGATTTCAATTTCTTACGAAATGCACTCACAAACGAATCTCTCGGATTATGGCTATTCTCTCGGCATGCGTGATATAAGGAGTAAATGTAATGGAAGCAAATACACGCATGCAATCAGAAAGACGGAAATTTTATGGTGAAGGGATCTCTTCAACGGATTACGGTTTTAAAAACGGGAACATCGCCTCTATTTCGCGCATTTAACCTCTTATATTATCTTTTGGTGTATTAATTCTCCACGCGGTACTCAATTTTCGCAATTTGGACTCGGTTAGGACTTTTTCGGGTTAAAGGTTGCATTGGGTAAAATGAAAATGGTAGGGAAGGTTGGAATTGGAAAAATTCATTCGTGATGTCCATTTGTGCATTTTCCGGGCTATTGCTCATTTTTTTCTTCTTTCTCTATTTTTTTTCCTTTTCTTTTTTTCTTTGTTGCTATTTTTGTTGAGCATTCTTCTATTTTTTTTTCTTGCCCCCTTTTTGTTGCACTTTTCGGACTTTATTTGATAAATGTTCGATTTTCACAATTCCGGGCTTTTTTGGGTTTTTTCGGGTTGTCAAACGAAAGGGAAAATTATTCGGCTCAATTTGGGTTACAAAAGGGATAATTTTTCGCTACTTTTTCTGGCCAATATTTTTGGGGTGACAAACGAGGGCCTACTTCATTGTCCAAAATGCCAATTGCGATACCATATGCGTTTTGGGGTGAATTTAAGTTTAGAGACTAATTTGGCACGTTTTTCAAGGCAATATTGCACACATTTTTCAAAACCGATCAAATGAAAAAATTTGAGATCCTTGACAACTTATTAAGCGCTAAAAATAACTTTGAGTTAACAATTAACTCGGATTGATTTAAAATCTCGCAAAACGTGATAGGCTCGAATCTCACCGGGTTTGTTAATCTCCACATTTATTCGTTAAGTCGTCAATTTTTCGCTCAATTTCCATCTTTAGTCAATTCCGGCTTTGTGTATGTTGGATGTTTACAATTTGAGACTACAATTTGACTTTTAATGAAATTTTTGAAAAATTTGAATTCCAATTTTTATTTATTTTGAACAAAAATATTTTTGGATTTTTCAAAATTTTATGATTTTTTTTTTTGAAATTTTGGGCATTTTTGAAAATTTGTGAAGTTTTAGAAATGCGCACTTGTGACCCCCCCTAACTTAGACTTTTGCATTGTCCTCAAGCAAAAAGGACTAAAATCTAAATCAAGGCGAATGAAAAGTGCGGAAAAATAAAATAAACAAATATGAAAAATGCAACAAGACACTATATGACACTCATGCATGACTCAAAAATACAACAACAATCACCCCATACGCGTCAGGGGTGCGACGACCTCTCATCTCTCCATAAACTCACCCGACCCCACTTATGGGGGTTGATGCTCTCCTTGTCACTCCCGTCCTAGGATCATATTCCAATAATCGAAACAAGTTGGGACCTCGCCCATAGATAAAGGATAGACCGGGAGACTCGTCGTGACTAATTGGAAAGGGATCCTCGTGATGCTGACTCAAAGCATGGTCAACGTGCACTGACTCGGAGGGGACACCTAGGTTTCTTTCAATTTTTAAGACGCGTGGGTCGGGCTCTAAGTCGGATGAACCACAACTTTTCTCCTCACTCGCCTTCGGGACCTCTAGTGGTATGGGTGGATGGTCACAAAGAAGAAATTCATTGATTTTATCTTCCCATTCACTTTCTTTTAGGTGTCTAAATGAATCCATTAGAGTTTGGACTTGGTCGTTAAGGCTCTCATCTAGGCTCTCATCCACTGGACCGAATTCTTTTTCAAATTCTTCCATGCTCATGTCCCCTAGATCTCTCTCTCTCGCGGTGCCAACGTCCTCTCTAACTTTCTCGCTGTCTAACTCCACCATTTTTCTCTCTTCTAACCCCTCTCTCTCTCGCTCTATTGCGGTCACTACACACCTCTCTTCCACTTTTCTCTCCGCGTCACAACTACCACTATTACCTGATGAAATAAGGCACACCCCTAATGGCTCTCTCTTGTGGGACCTCTCACTCTCATGGCTCGATACTAAGCAGGACCCTAGGGCCTTTCCACAATCATTTTCCTCAAAGTACTCCCCTACGATCTCGTCTATAAAGCTCACCGCGTGAAGTTCATCTTCTTCTTCCGTATGTTGGGTGACATGGAAGATGTTGGTCTCTAAGGTCATATTCCCAAAGGTGAGTTGCATTCGCCCATTACGAGTATTAATGATGGCGTTAGCCGTAGCTAAGAAAGGGCGCCCAAGGATGATGGGAACATGGTTACTCCAGTTAAATGAGGGCTCCGTGTCCCAAATGACAAAATCTACCGGGAAGTAGAAAGTGTCAACTTGGATGATCACGTCCTCGACTATGCCTCTTGGGATCTTCACGGTTCGATCCGCTAATTGGAGAGTGACCTTAGTGGGCTTGAGGTCGCCCAAGTCAAGTTGCCTATAAATGGAGTAAGGAAGTATGTTTACACTTGCTCCCAAGTCAAGTAAGGCTTTCTCAATTTTATTATCTCCAATGATGCATGATATGGTGGGTGCACCGGGATCTTTGAATTTAGGCGGGAGATCATTTAGTAGAATGGAACTCACGTTCTGAGCTAGAAAGACATTCTTTTTAACCTTCATCTTCCTTTTTACCGTCAACAAATCTTTGATAACTTTGTCGTAGGATGGAATTTGCTTGATGGCATCAAGGAAGGGCAAATTCAGCTTTACTTGCTTTAGCACGTCTAACACTTCATCACGTGGGGTCCCCTTTTGATCGGGAATTAGCCTTTGAGGAAATGGTGTCGCGGTGGGCGGTTTTGCTACTACCTCGGGCTCACTAGTGTCTTCCTTATCACTCTCGTCCAAGGGGACATCTTCGGACTCTTTCGTGCCGGGCGAAATCTCCTTATCTTTTGTTGTGTCGTGTGGAGGAGGTGATAAATCAACGACTCTTCCACTACGAAGAGTGGTCACTTCTTGACATTGCTCCTGATGTTCAGTGGATGTGGAGCTAACACTAGTTTGACCTTGGGGAGGTCGTTGGCCTTGGGCAAGGAATTTGCCCTTCTCTTGAACACTCAACGAGGATTGTATCTTAGACAGATTTGCATTTAGGTCGCCAATGAGACGATCATACTTGGCATTGGTTGCGGCCTGGCTTGCGATGAATTGATTCACAGTATCCTCGAGAGTTCTCCGCTGTGGCGGGATATAGTTTCCATGAGGTGGTGGTGCTTGCACATGTCCTTGCATGTGTGGAGCTTGTTGAAATTGCTGTGGAGGAGGAGGGGCAACATGCGAAGGAGGGTTCATTGCGGCATGTTGTTGCCCGTAGCTAAAACCGGGATGATTTTTCCACGAAGGGTTGTATGAATTCCCGTGCGGGGCACCGAAATTACCCTTAAAACCTCCTATACTACTAACTTTCTCTTGAAGCATTCCTTTGTAGGCGGGTATCGTCGGGCATTGCTCAGTTGAATGTCCCGCCTCACAAATCGCACACACCGTTACGATAGGATTTTTGATAGATCCAACTACCTCACATAAGTCTCGCAGTCCTTTCTCAATGGTGTCCAACCGACAGTCCGACATAGAATTCTTATCTACGTGGAATAGACCGGACGTCGACGGAGCGGTGGTAGATTGTCGATTTCGGTTTTGAGCGTTCGGATCAGAGGTATCCCAGGATTGGTTAGTCTCGGCGACATACCTCATGTGAAGATCAGCGTCATGGGCATCTAGATCGACAAATGGACCACTTCCCATGGTTTCAACAAGCTGTTTAGAGTTAAGATTCAACCCATTATAGATAAAGGAGATGATTTGCGATGGATCGAATCCATGATGGGGGCATGAAGCCACTAACTCGTTGAAACGTTCATAACATCGATGGAATGGCTCATTTTCTTGTTGCCTGAATGCTTGAATTTGAGCCTTTATAGAGATTGTTCGATGTGTTGGGAAGAATTTCTTGAGAAATTTAGACTGTAGCTCATTCCAGGATGGAATCGAGCTTGGAGGTAAAGACCATAGCCAAGCTTTAGCTTTATCTTTAAGCGAGAAGGGGAAAAGTTTGAGGCGGATTACCTCTTGTGTGCAGGTTTGATCGTTGAGAGTATCACACACGTCCTCAAATTCCTTTATGTGGAGGTATGGCTTTTCAGAATCCATACCGTGGTAATGTGGTAGCGTCTGGATCATCCCATTTTTGAAACGAAACTGCCCTGCATTATACGGGAGTATAATGCATCCCGGAGTGACAGTGCTCTCGGGATATAAAAATTCTCTCAACGGGCGGTACGGGGGCTCGTCCTCACCGGTAGCTGCATTGCTATATTGCGACATCTCTATCTCACTTGACGATTCGGTGCTCTCACTAGGGGTGCGCGAAGTGTGTCCTACGAAGGAGAAGGGAGTGTTGCTAGAGATTGAGTGTGACGGTGTGGGAGGTGGGATCCAGAACTGTGGGGCGTTCGGAGTGTGGGGACTATCGGGATTATACTCAACAGTTGGATTTTCGTGAATGCTGGTTGGAGTATTATGGGGTGTGGGAGTGGTTTCAGAATTTTGCATTAAGCTCAGGAGAGATGATGATTGTGAATCTTTTTGAATTTTTTTTTTTTATTTTTGATTTTTTTTTTATTTTTGTCAAAGTTTTGGATTAACTCGATCTAATCCTAAGTCTACCTAATTCCCCGGCAACGGCGCCAAAAACTTGACACGACTCAGAATGTGTATCTAAAGTGTGTGCTCTCTAGGCTCAAGTGCAAGCCTATCGTTCAAGTAATAATCCGACAAGTCGGGTATCGATCCTCAGGGAAAAAGGACAACAGAGTTGTGACGACGGGATAAGATTGAGGAATCCTAGCAATGACTCTAAGAAGAAAAGAAAAAGATTGATTTGGCTTTTTGAGATGGATTAAACTAAATGCAATTATGAAAATATAATGAAAAATGCAATTAACTAAACTATCTAGATTACGAATGAAGGAGTAAATTGGAACTTTTAACTAAATGATGAGAAAACAGGATGGGAATACAATCCCCCAACCCTAGTGTAATGCAGTGACAACGTCGATCATAAATTTATCCCATTAATTCAAACCCGGAATTTAGTACTCCCAAGCATTATGTATACGAGGTTCAAGCCCGCGTCATACCTAATCTGAGGATGAGTAAATCGGTATCGCGGTAATTGCATTCAAATTGTACTCTAAATCATCACGAGTACCCAGAGGCAAACGAGATATAAAGATCTACAATTCTTAAGAAATTACGCGATACGATTTAAATTAATCATGAAATTCAGCGGATCGACATTATACACACGCACTAACACATCAGGTTGGGTTCATGCATCCCAACCTTGAAAAACTTAGCCGGACATGTTAAATGGACTAATGCATGAAATAATGACGTTGCATGTGTAGGAATTCATGATGAAACTAGTTATAAACATGTAACTACGTATTGTAAATGCAAAAATAAGTTGAATCAATTAGGAAAACTAAGCATGCAAGAACAATAATGAGGAACAAGAATTTTGAATTAAAGCTGGTAAAAACAAACCCGAAACAATGAATTCTTGAAGTAATTTATGCCCTTGATGTTCCTAGATATTCCTCTCCTTTTGTTCTCTAAAAAACTCTCTGAAAATAGCCCTAAAAGCTGCTCCTAGGTTAATGCCTACGTTTCCCACAAGTTTGGGGTGTTTTAAACCTAATAGGAGACTTGGAGATAACTCAGAATAAAATACAAAATTCGCGTGTCAGGTACAGCGAACCGGTTCGGAGGTACAGCGAACCGATTCGCCCCTCCGAACCGGTTCGGGGTGGGGTTTGCATGTACCCTCCTGGCCTTGCTCTCAACACTTAGTTTTTTTTCTGGTTTTTCTCTTTTTTTCTTGGATTTTTCTTCAACTTCAACTGAGCATAACTTTTCAACCGTAGCTCGGATTTGGGTGCCGTTTCTTCCAGTGTTCTCGTTGTTCCGAGCTCTTCAACTTCCCAGTTGACTTCTTCTTCTGGATCGGGCTGCAAAATTACCTACATGCCCTTGAACTTGCCTTCTTAGCTTTTCTTGCACAGTCTTGTTTCCTCCTTTGCACTGCTTGCATAATTAACCTGTAAAACCAATAGGAGAAGCACGAAACACGCAATACTCGCCAAGAAGGTTAGAAGCATAAAAGTGAATCAAATCCATATATGTTACATCATTCGGGTTCACAAAAGTACCGAAAATAGGGGGATAAATATACAATATTTATGCCCAATCAATCCCCCTGCTGGAAACCATGATCAATATGCCTCTGCCCCTGAACAGATTGTGCCCCACCGGCACCATGTCCTCCAGTCCTGCCCTGATGGCTAGATTCTCCCGATCTCTTGCCCTCAGCCATATGAAAGTGGTGATCCTGGCAGTGTAATAAAGCAGCGTTAACCACATCAGAATAAGTGGCCAACGAAAGGTTCCCTAACAGATGCTGACGGATCCTCCATGTTAACCCGTCGGTGAATTTCTCAATCTTCTTCTTTTCTGTAGGTATCTCATCAGGAACGATATTCAACAGATTAGTGAACTCGGCCTCATACTCGGCCACGGTCTTGCCCTCCTGCCTCAGACTCATCAATCTCCTCCTCATTTTCGCTGACGGAAAGTACTTGCGGTCGAACCGCACCCAGAACTCCTGAATCGTGAGAGTATCCCTCTCCTCTACGGTGGTAATAGACTCCCACCACTGCAATGCAGATCCAACTAGCTTGAAAGTAGCTAGCACCTGCTTCTGAACATCCGTGCACTCATACATCCTCAAGTGCCGCTGTATATCCTTCCTCCACTGGCTCGAGACTACCACGTCTGAGCTACCTGCAAACTCTGGCGGATGCGCTTTCTGAAAAGTGTCACGTACACGTTCCCAAGAAGACGAGAATGCATTTGTCTGTACTGGAGCGGCAACCGGCGCCTGAGGCGGTGCCTGCTGAACTACGGCAATGGCGGCATTTACCGCTTGGGCTATAATAGCTGCAACCTCAGCGGCGTTCATCATGCCCTGAACCGGTGCGGGCTGTGGTTCTGGCGTCGCATTCCTGGGAACTCGTCGTGCACGTCGTGGAGGCATTCTGAAATAAGAGTAAAGTCTATAAGTTCGCAGTTATAAACTTAAAATAGCTGAAGAACGTAGCATAAACAAAAGAATACAACAGTCCTAAAAATATAGGGCTCTATATCAAAGAAAGCTCAGCGGAAACATAATAAGCCATTCAGATGCTAAAGGACACTAGAACCTGATGCTCTGATACCACCTGTGACACCCCGACTAATTAAATACCGGTTAGCTACTCCTTTATTAAATTAAATCAAAACGCCAAGTTGACTCAGTTAATAGCATCACTGTCGAAAACATTTTATAATTACTAACCACCTAGTATTTAAAAATTAAGTTGCCAAATTTTAATTAAAGTCTGATTAACATACAACAAGTGTAATGAAGAATAATAACACCATTCACCATAATGAAGTAAATAGAATAACCTTCACATGATATAAGTAAATCTGGAGGAAAACTCCTCACAACATAATCCCACAACTGAAGTAAATAACGAAATACTGAATACTGAATGAATACATGCCAAAGTCTGAAAAACTGAAATGGAAATGTATCTAATAGAATTTGGGCAACATGTCCTACAACCGAGGAATACTGAGTAAGGAATCCAAATGATATAAGCGTCTAAAAGAAAATCCCTGTAGCTCCCACAAACAGCTACAGCTCGTCATCTGAGTAAGAATCCTATGTATGGTGTCCTTGTGGCTGGGCACCTAAAATGGTTTTACAAAAAGTAGATTTGAAAGCAAACGGGTCAGAGCCCGAATGTGGAGATATTTAAAAACCTGCAAGTGCTTTAAAAACATTAAAACAGTATATGCAAAATACATGTTAGGACGTGTTCTCGCATGAGATACTCACCTCTCGTCTAACTGTGCACTCCTAACGTTCCTGTACCCATTCATGTGTTATCTCATAATTATCTAAAGAGTTTCTGACACTTCTACTCGGTTTACGTTTAAATTCCAACCTTAACAATTAAATAGAGAGTTCTACATTAATCCCGGATTCCCAACTATTAACAACACCATTTTGATAAAAGTCCCCTTTTTATCTTTTCATAAAAATTTACCATAACTATACTCACAATATAACATAGTTAATTTCCTTCTCGTTTAACCGTATATTTTCACATCATAAATATACAATACAAGCACCCAAAGGCTAAGCTGCGGTGCACACATACTCTGCTATCCATCCCGGTACATCACGTACATAAGGGTCACGCATTCCGAATCTCTCAGGAATCATTCAGATAACAACATCACAAATAGTGGAGGCGAACACAGTCACCATCACATGGGTCACGCACATACCTACGCTCCCACGATCAGCAGATTTATTAATATCACAATAAGTCCTTCTATGACCTATGTTCATCGAGGTAACCAATCTAAATTCGGGAAACACAAGGATAAGAAGGCCCTAAGCGAACGTAAACCTCCCATGATAGCAAGTATGGTAGGTATGTCATACACATAAAGTTATATACTAAGCATTCACACATCTTAGATATCTCGATATTAATAAAGGTATTCTCTACATCTTTATACCATTATTCCAAATTCAAATATTTCAAGTATTCCGATAATATGGAAATTAAATTGTCGACACGTCTCACGTCGTAGTTTCTTAAACTTAAAACCTATCTCAAATAGACTATTAAGTTCCCATTATTCCCACATATAACATCTTTATGCCTAAGGTCTTTACTTCCGCCCCAAACCTTATTTCATCAATTTATTCAAATTTGAACTATTAACCCAAATATTATCTCACATAACGAATTTCATCAATTTAGAATAATTCCTCAAATTAAATTCCAATTAAAGTCCAATCTCATAATCATGTCTACTGGTCTTCCTTAAGGTTAAGGGTATTCACAATGTCTCCAATAATATTATTCAAGGGTTAACACCATTAAAATTCAATTAAGGAAAAACTTTACTCATTCTGGGAAGGTCGATCGATCGACCTTTACCTTCGATCGATCGATGGTGGTCGATCGATCGACTGAAGAACATCGATCGATCGAACGCATCAGGTCTGTTACGGACTGCTTCGTTTTGCAGTTAAAATTTCGTCCCAAAACTCCATTTTTAAGCATGAAACTCCAAGACAAGGTTACTATAACATTATACTATCATCCTACAACAGTATTAACATTCTAAGTCCCATAATTCATCCTTTAAAGGCTTAGTTTAGATCAAAACTACATCAAAATAATTTCCAGAATTCTTCCATTCAAGAACATCATTAAACTTCTTCTAACTCCATTTTTAAATCATCAAAGGTTCTGTTTAGAACATATAATTCGTCCAGAATATCACTACATGCAATTCCTACATAAATCATGGCTTTTAACTTCCAATTAATGGGTCTAAATTATCTTCAAAAATCAATTTCGAAAATTCCTAAACATGGAAAACATAGCTTGAATCAAATGAGTTTAAACCACTTGCCTTAATCTATCTCTGAATTTGGTGTTGAATCTTGAAGTTAAGTCTGTCCTCTCTCTTTCTTTCTGCAGAATTCTTTCCTTCTCTCTCTCTCTCAAGCTCTTCCCAAGGTTGAAGACAATGGAGTTGTGGAGGTGTGTTTGGTTTTTGGTAAGTTGGGATTGTATATCAACTTCTCCCGTAGCCCATATTGTCTCTTAGTGTAGTTAGTGGGTTAAGTGGGTTAAAGAAATAGTCAGATTGTAATTACAATTTTCGTCACTTTTTAATTCCCAAAAATACAAATTACCAAAATACCCTTTATGATGCCGGTATGGCCTAAAAATACCCCGGGACCCAAACTAAACTTCTGGCTAGTGTTTTCTGACTATCTAGACCCTTCCGGACGCGTTGGCGCACTCAAAACGACCATACGGTTAATGGAACTAAAATTCACTTTTTAATTTAAAATAAAATACCATGACGCGGCGGTCACACGTGTTTCAACAAAATTTCCCAAATTGCCGTATTTAAATCTCACGACAATTTCAATATTACCAATATTCATATAATGCCAAGTATGCACATTATAATAAAATACTAACTCACATCTCGTTAATATTTTAATCCGGATTAATTTCCAATTAATAAACATTTAATTCAATTAATCTCCAAAAATAAATATCACAGAAAAATACGGGGTATTACAAATAAATAGGCTTCACCAGTAGCTTTGCATACTTCCAAGAACTGAATTTGCAAGTTGGACCCTTCCAGCATAAGAAAGCCATCTATTAGTCCAGGATTTGACTTTCCCCACCACTTTCTCAATAAGGCTTCTTCAATCAGAGGCTTTAAATCTAGTAATAACCAAGGGAACACCCAAATACTTGACATGGAGGTTTCCTTTCTCCATTTTCATAATATTTCCCAACGGATCTTCCAAAAGATTATCAATCCCATCATAGAAGATCTAACATTTAGGTTTACTAGGCCCCAACCGAGACATGGCTTCAAACTTTCTCAAAGTGTTATCAATAATCTTTAGAGTAGACTCCTTAGCACTAGCCATAATGAACAAGTCATCAACAAATAGAATGTGAGATAATTTTAACTTTTCACAGTTAGGGTAGAACTTAAAACCCTCTTTATTAGTTGCATCATCCAATAGGGCATTAGAAAGATTCCACAACGAGAATGAATAGGGAAGGAGAGATTGGGTCCCCCTGTCTCGAACCATTTGAACCCTTGAAATGACCATGCAGACCACCATTTATATTGATTGAAAAGGAAGCTGATTGAACACATTCCATAATCCAATTAATCATAGTTAAAGGAAAGTTCATAGAATCGAGGACATCTCTTTAATAGCTCCATCTAACATAATCACAGGCCTTCATGATGTCAATCTTTATTGCACATATAGGTGTCCACCCTCTCTTATGCAACCCTCTGATAATTTACTGCATATGTAAGACATTCTCACCAATGCTTCTCCCCTTGACAAAGGCTGACTGTTTGTTATTGACTATAGAAGGCATTACAACCTTGAGCCTTTTCTCCATGATCTTCGAGATAACTTTGTATATAGTGTTTCATTAAGCAATAGGTCTAGAGTCCTTCATAGTATTAAGATTAGGCACTTTAGGTATCAAAGTTATAATGGTACTATTACACTTTAGAGAATTTTCCCCTTATAAAAGAATTCCAAAACAGCATCAGAAACATCATTCCCAATAATTTCCCAATTATTTTTAAAGAATCTAACAATATAGCCATCAGGACAGGGCTTTCTTAGAACATATATCAAACATGGACTCTTTAACTTCAAGTCTAAAAATAGGTCTATATCTCTCTTTTGGTCTTCATTCAGCCAACTCCCTCTTATACTCCTCGGAAAACTAGATTGATTAGAATAAATATGAGAGTCTCTATTAAGGAGATTTAAGAAAAAACTAATTGCTTCCTTCTGCACCTTTTTTTGACCCCTTAAAAGCATTCCATTCTTATCTTTTATACTCAAAATCCTATTTCTGACAATATTATTTTCACCTTTTTATGAAAGAAAACTATGTTTTTGTCTCCCAAATCAGGCCACTGAATTCTGGATTTTTTCCTATAAAAGCTTTCTTCGGCCTCTCTTAATAGCATGTACTCCATTTTTGTTTTTTCCTCAACTCATTAATCTCAATGTTTTTACTATCTGCCATGTATTTTCTTTTAATATCATCAAACTCCTCTATTTTCAGCAGAACTCTTTTGGAAATATCAGAATAATGTTTTCTATTTAATTTCTTGAAATCATCCTTTAAACTCTTCTGTCTTTTAACCGCTTTAAACATATTATTCCCCTGAATATCAGCTTTCCACCCCTCCTTAAGAATATCAGGAAACTCCTTATCTTTCATCCAGTAGCAAAGAACTGAAAGGAATATTGATTTTTTTCTTTTTCAAAAATGAGATTTAAGACTAAAGGGGTATGGTCAGAAACTCAAGGAAATTCCACTTGGAGATCAAACATAAATTGCTGCAACCAATTATCATGAGCCAATACTCTGACAATCATGCTCTAAATATTAGCCATGCCATCTCTGCCATTATTCCAAGTGAACCAAAAACCATGACCACTCAATTCATCCACCTGAAATACTATTAATACAATCATTTAAGCCATCAATGTCATTCCAATCAACCCTTGCACCTCCTTCTCTTTCATTATCATTTCTTATATTATTAAAATCACCCCCAATCAACCAATTTTCAGTATTGAACCTAGTAGCAACACTTTTAAGATGATTCCACAACATATCTCTCTGACCCATTTTGTTTGCACCATATATGCCAGTGAATATAAAAGCATGCTTATTCTCCTTGATTTTAATTCTCACAGATAAAGCTTGAGAAGTACTACAAATATCCTCCACATCATAACTATCAGAATCCCAAGCAATCCAAATCTTAACCAGCCTATTGGAAGGAGTATTATGAATAAGATTCCAATTTTGGAAACAATTTTCGTCTAATATATTCAATATTACCCATTCTCACTTTAACTTCAACAATGCAAATAAAGGATATACTATTCTCTATAATGAATTTACTAACTTCTCTCTATTTTTGGGGGGCATTGCAGCCCCTAATATTCCATATAACCATCTTCATGGATTAAAAATGTTTCTTTATGTTTTTTCCCCTTCCTTTACTCTGTTTAGTATTACATCCCTTATTTTTCCCATCAGATATTCTTTTCCCTTTAACCTTTAACAGTTTCCTGTCATCAAAATCAAGTAAATCTTCATTAATGTTTTGCTCTATATCAGAATCATCTTGCTCCTCAAAACTTTTTAGTATATTAAAAGTATATTCATTTGAGATATCTTGATTCCTTTGACTTTCCATGTCTGCGGGGACTGTTTCTTTAGAGATGGTTTGTTAGTTTTCCAGAATTCCCATTTTAGAATGGGACACTCCTTCAGAGGTGGCTAGTATTTGATCTTGTATTATCTCCTTTCCATTTGTAACCTTTTCCCCACTATTTTCCCCCACTCCTTTTATGACTATATTCATTATTTGTTTTTCCCTCCAATTTACCCCTTTCTATATCATTCACTAACGTCAGCCCAGTTATTTCCAGGTCTTCCACGAGGTTACCATCTTCCTGAGTCTTATGCTTTGTCAAATTTATTTGCTGCCACACTTTTTTTATCCTCACACTTTTGCAGTCTTACTCTTTATGACCAAAAGCTTTACAACATTTGCATTTGGCAGACAGCCATTCATATTCAATGGATTGCATGATCATTGATCCGTCAGTGTCATAGATAGAAGGAATTTTGCTGTCCAGATTAATTTCCACACATACTCTAACATAAGTCAATCTTCCTCTATTAGTAGTCATTTTATTGGTGAACAAAGGGTTCCAATAATAATTGAGATCTTGCTAAGCACTTAATCGGCCCATAGATGAAGCTTTAATCCCCAAAATCTCACCCAAATAGGAATTCTAGATGATCCCTCCTTCTCTAGCCTAACATCAGTGGACCATGGTTTGACAATCAGAGGTCTGCTATTGAATGACAAGGGTCCCATTTCTATTACATGATTATGTATTTCAGTGTTTTCAAAAGAGATAATGAATACTCCAGATTTCAGCAAAAATACTTCGATCTTACCAAATTTACCCCATTTCCTCATGGACAAACTCCTCATTACATTGTAAGAAACATTTGTTCCTAAAACATAGGCAACAATGGCATTGCTCCATCTATTTATCTCATCCTACACATCTAGTTTATTGATCATTCTAGATTCTCTACCTTCATTATCTGTACTAGCTGACATGAATTGAAACTTGTTGTAACACCCCGTATTTTTTATGATTTTTAAATGTGGGATTAATAAAATTAAATATGGGAAATTTATTGGAAATTAATCTGTATTAAAATAAATATTAACTAGCGAGACAAGGGTTAGTATTTATGGATGTGAATTATATTAAATATTACTTAGTGAATAAAGTAATATACGATTATGAATATATTAAAGTTATCGCGAGTGAAAAATACGACCAGTTACAATAATTTAGTCGGGATGCGCGTGTTAGTCATGTCGAGACTCAATTTAATGAAATAAAAAGTGATTTATTTTTAAGTCATCCATATGGTCATTTCGAGTGCGCCACTGAGTCCTGAAGGTTTGAGATAGTGGGTTTAGTTTGGGTCCCGGGGCATTTTTAGGCCAAACCGATATCCTAGAGGAGCATTTTAGTCTTTTGAATTTTGGGGGAATTAAACCCACGAAAACTAGGACCTTATATTTGCTTCTACGTAAGGTAAGTTAGGTTTAATATCAGTAGAATACATAGAAGGGCTATAAGAGGAGCAAAAAGAAGAATTTCCAAGGAGGCTTTAAGATTTCTACTAATTTTGCACCACCAGTACCACTATCGAGTAGATCGGGGAAAGATGAATACAACCATACTAAAAAATTACAGAGTTTCAGACCTTCAAACAGAGGCAAGTGTTTAATCTTGCTCACTATGATTTGATATATCAGCCATGTTAGATTTAGGATGATATTTATGTGAAATTATGGAATTTGGCATAAAAAATTGAAGATACAAAGCATGTTCTTGGGAAGGATTCATGTCATATTTAATCCTTTAAACATGTAGATTGAATTGATGATTTATACCACAAAATTGGAGAAGAAATTTGAAAGAATATTGAAGTTCTTGAACCAAGAGAATAAACTAGGGTTTTCAAAGATTAATCTTGAATTAATCGAAATTTAGGTTGTTCCTTGAAGATTTTATGACTCCTTTACGTTAGAATTCATTCATATATGTCCTTAGGATGTTATGTATGTTTGGTTTGGAGTTTGGTAGTGTTTAATGGAGATTTGGAGTGTTTAAGAGCAATGAAACCCATAACAGTTAGAGGAAGAAGGCAACACCTATAGTGTCGAATCGATTCGGTTCCAGGCTGAATCGATTCGGCTTCGAAAAATTTGAAAAAATTTCCCCTTTTTGCGAACGATCGAGTTGACTTGGAATATAAATTTTGAGTATAATTGAGGATATTTTAATGACCATAAAACTAAAGTTGGGATTTGAACTTAACCACATGGGTACAGTATATAGCCTTGTTAGTTGGGTGTAAATGGGAAGTTGGGCCACAGAAGTTTAAGAGATTTAGAAGTTAGACCAATACGATATGGATGGGATGACTACTAAATTTAATTAGTGTAAAATTAATAACCTTTCAAGTAGTGGGAAATACTCAGTTATATATGATAAACGGTTAAACAACATATTTAAAATATGCAGCCTATTCGAGAGTAATATGTACTACGAACGGAATATTATAGGGTACGCACTATATATATATATATATATATATATATATATATATATATATATATATATATATATAAGTTGTGTGAATACCTATTGTTTTATTTATTATGTGTAATCATACATAGGCTACTTGCTATCACAGGAGGTTACGCATCATTGACAGTCTTATTCTGATAAGCCCATTTGGGGGGATATTGACTTGTACCTCGGGACATAGAACTTAGGGATTGAGCAGACAAGAATAAGGGTGTGACCTGTCATTTGGGTGTGTTATGTATGAGCGTAACCCAAAGGCTTAGAACTATATTCGCCTCCAATGTGTGTGATTTTATTTACAATTCGAGGGTGATATCCGTACCAATGTCCTTATTTTGTACGTGATGTATCGGAACTTGATAGCAGAGTAGGCCCGCACCGTAGGTCTCCACCTAGGGGTGATGTGTACATATATAAATATAATTAGAGTGATGTGTGTATATATATATATATTTGAGTGTGTGTGTGTATGATTGATTTTACTACCGGTGTATTATAGTGATATATAAAATTATTCAAAGTGTATGAGAAGTAAATTAGTAACTAATAGATAGTGATATCTAAATGAACCAAGATACACGAGAACTAAATCATTTAGTGGAGATTCCTAATGAGTATAAAGAATCGAAAAATACATAAATATATCTTATGGGTAGTACAAGTGGGCACTATAATTGTTTAAATGAGATGAGATATAAACCATACTAGTTAGAGGGTTAACATAACTAGGTGGGATAATGAAGTACGTTAGGCGTGCACATTAGTTGAGGGGCGAGGATCTCTAGTGAGGGCACACGGTACTAACATGTATTTAATATCTTATCTTGTTACATTTTTAAGCACTTGATAAATATGTTTTAAAACTGTTTTTACTCGGGCTCTAACCCGTTTTTTTCAAATCTATTTTCTTTGTGAAAATTATTCTAGGTGTCCAAAGACAAGGATGTCAGGCTTAGGCATGTGATTTGATGTACTGCAACTGCGGTGGAAGTTACAGGTCCTCCATATTAGACGCTTCCACTCCTATCCATCTATCTTCCTTATGCAAATATTTCAGTCATGGCATATTGCCCACTCTAGACATTATTTATTTCAGAGATATTGTATTTCATTTATCTCTAGTGTTGGGATTTGGTTTTATTTTGGATTACCGTATTTGATATTTCAGACTGGAGTGTTTATTCCAGTTACTTTAATTTATTCAGATACCTTGATATTCCATTAGGTTAGTTAAATTATGATAGTGAATGTGTTATTGAATTATGTAATTGTTTTATATCGATGCATGTTAATTATAAAAAAAAATTGACATCATCTTTTCAAATACTAGGTGGTTAGTATATATTAAAAAGGTTTTTGATAGTGATGCTAAGAATGAGCCAATCTGAATATTCTATTTTTAATTTGATAAAGGCCTGACCACCCGAAATTTAATTAAGTGGGGGTGTGACAGAGTCGCATGGATCTCGGTTCGCAGTGCACCCCGGTGGGGATAAGATGTACTAGGATTTGAGGCGATAGTATTTGTGGAGTGGGTTGAAGACAGACATTGTCGAGTTCATCTCGAAGTGTGCCACCTATCAGCTGGTAAAGGTGGACCATCAAAAACCGACAGGGTTTCTTCAGCCATTAGAGATTCCTATGTGGAAATGGGAGAGCATTTCCATAGATTTTATTACCAGATTGTCTACTTCTCAAAGGGGTCATGATTCCATATGGGTGATTGTAGATCGGTTGACTAAGTTATCTCATTTTCTTTCAGTTCAAACAGACTACACGACGACACAGTATTCTCAGATGTTTATTGCCGAGATAGTGAGACTTCATGAGGTGCCCCTTGACATTGTGACCGAAAAAGACAAGATTTTTATGTCTCGCTTCTGGGAGAGGTTCCAGGAAGCTAGGCGCAAAGATCTGTGATTGAGTACGGCCTATCACCCTATAATGGATGGAAAAACCGAGAAGACTAATCAGATGTTGGAGGATATGTTACGTATGTGTGTCTTTGATTTTAGGGGAGATTGGGAGCAGTACCTTCCACTGGTAGAGTTTGCATTCAATAACTCCTATCAGTTTACTACTGGCATGGATCCATTTGAGGCGTTGTATAGTAGGCCTTGTCGTTCTCCTACTTGTTGGCTAGAAGTGGGGGACAACAAGCTATTCGGGCCACAAATAATTCAAGACACATCATCCAGGATTGAGACAGTTCGGAGTCGCATACAAGTAGCCCAAGACAGACAGAAAAACTAATCTGATCCTAAGAGATTCTTTTGGGAGTTTAGTGTGGGGGACCATGTTCTACTAAGAGTATATCCTATGAAGGGGATAATGAGATTTGGGAAGAGGAGAAGTTGGCACCGAGGTACGTGGGGCCATTCCATATCATCGAGAGGATTAGACTGGTGGCATAGAGACTTTAGTTGTCGGAGCACTTACACTGTATTCATGATGTGTTCCACATTTCTTCACTGAGGCGGTATCTTTAGGATGATTAGTCTCACACTCATATTGCATTGAAGGGGATTGACTTACAGCCCGATAGTTCCTATGAGGAGAGATCGATGGCTATCTTAGACTATAGAGAGAGTAAATTGAGATCGAAGATAGTTCCACTTGTGCATGTCCAATCGGAGCATCATAATGTTGAGGCATCTACTTGGGAGCGTGAGGATGAGATGCGCAAAAAACATCCAGAGTTATTCGTACCAGGTATTACTTTTTTCGAATTTCCGAACAAAATTTCGTTATTAGGTGGAAGTATGTAACACCCGTATTTTTTCTGATTTGATAATGTGGGATTAATTAAATTAAATATGGGAAATTTATTGGAAATTAATTCATATTTTTGGGTCCCTATTGTGTTGATCAAGCCCATAAAAATAGCCGGCCAAGCCCAAGTGAGTTAATCAGGTTTCTGGATCAAATTATGAGCCTTGGTTACACAGTTACATTTAATAATATGAACTAGTCTACCCCCAAACATCTCGAGGAGATATTCAAGGGAAATAAGCTTAATGTGTTAGTTACCAACACTTTCAATTACTTGAATATATATTGTACCCCTGGCCTAGGGCATAGGGGCATCTAGCAAAAAACCTTCTTGGGAGTTACTTAATAAAAACAGTACACCTCTCAATGAATGTAGGCAAGTTGCTAAACCACATATATTCTTGTGTTGTGATTGTGATTATTGTTGTTCTTATTTCCTTGGTGATTATTTATTCATTATTATTTTATGTTGAGATTTTTGTCACCACAATTGGTGTCGTCTGTGGGAATCGATTGTTATTCCTACGAAAGCCTTCATCAATAAGAACCAGCGATGTCCCATAGCAACAGTAATGTCCGTCAAGCAGGTGGTATTCAACAGCAGCCTAACCCTCCAGATCTGAGATTCGTCATTCAAACCCAAGACTTCTCCATGAGAGGCAAGTCTCTAAAGAAAGCCATGGGCCACCCAGGTCCATGCAGATCTTTAGATTAATAGACGCTTATGAAGCCAGACTCCAAGAGAAAGAGTAAGCTACTTGCTAATAGCAAGATGAAAATGCTCGCCTCAAGAGGCCACTAGAAAGGATGGAGAGAGAACTCCATCGAAGCACAAGGTGACGCCACAATCGGACTCCTAGCCCTCATGTGAGCAAGTCTCACAGCTGAGGAAGGAGCTCGAGGCGTGGATCACAAAGAACTGGTCAGATGATGACCATTCTGAACGACTGCAGCCAGCTCGCCTTTACAAGAGTCCTAGTGGACAGAACGATGACATACGAAGTTTGGTCTGGAGGGAGATGGACCAACACCCATCTCCTCGCGGCGCTAGATATACGAGAGAGCTGTCCAGGAGAGCTCTCAAAACCCAAATGAAGTCCCCTTTTTTAAGGTCAATAGAAGAAGAAGAAGAAGAAGAGGCCCCAAAAAAGTTCATAATTCCCAGGTTCAAGATTTACGATGGAAAGACTGACCCCATTGACCATGTCAAGCAATACCAATAAGCTATGACTGTATGGAGTCACAATAATGCGCTCATGTGTCAAATCTTCCCTTCGAGCTTGCATGATGTGGCGTAGAAGTGGTTTGAGAAGATACCTTATAGGTCCATCCAAAATTTTAAATCTTTGGCTGAGTAATTTATAGCTCTTTTCATAATAAGCATCTCCCACCCAAAGTGGATGGATGCATTGCTTACTATGAAGAAGAAGCCTCAAGAGAACCTCAGAGAGTACGCGAAGAGGTATTGGGAAGTTTTTAATCAGAGCAGGTCATTGTAGCATCCTTCCAAATCGGTTTATCGAGCTCCTGCCTCCTGTACCAGTCCTTAACTAAGAAGGAGGCTACATCCATCGACGACTTAATGGATCGCATTGAGAAGTATGCTAAAGTCAAGGATGTGACCCATATTAATGCACGGGATAATGATCGCGCGAAGGCTGACAAAGGAGTGGAGAAGAAAGAACCTCAGAAGAAAGGGAACAAGGACGGGAGCAAAATTGGCTCCAAGAATGGAAATAAAAATGACGCCTTGAAGGAATTTTAGGCTGTGAATATAGTATTCAAAGAGCCAATATATAAGATTCTTACTAAGATTAGAGATGAGATATTTGTTAAGTGGACGAAGAAGATTGGAGGAGATCCCTCTAAGCAGAATAACGCACTAAGGTATGCCTTTCACAAGGAGGGCAGCCACAAAACTGAGCATTATAAAGCCCTCAAATCATATCTTGAAGAGTTGGCCCAAGGCGGTCATCTTAATGAGTTCTTGGAAAAGAAGGCATAGAAGGTAGAAGCGAATGGTGAGCAAAGGCCTAATAACGTCCTCGAGGAGGATATTGGCTACGAGTTCACGGTGATACATGGGACGTCAGACCTCAAGCAAATTTAAGGGAATGTAGATTATATGGAAGTAAAGAAACTTACTATCGTCATGTAGGCCTTTCAAATTGACCTAGTCAAAACTCAGGCAGGGAAGCATCGATGACTGGAGGACTTCGATTATAATAAGCGCATTGTGTTCACTGATAAAGACTTGATCGGAGTGAGAACCCCTCATCATGATGCAGTAGTCATCACACTCAGGATAGCCAACTCGGACGTCGACAGGTTGCTCGTCGACTAAGGTAGCTCGTCTGAAGTGATGTACCTAGAGTTGTTTAGGAAGTTGAAATTGAGCCTAGCCGACCTTAAGGAAGCCACTGTTCCATTGGTTGGGTTCGCTGGAAAGATTACAGTTCCTTTGGGAAAGATTGTCCTACCAGTCAGGGCAGAATACATTTAAAAAATGATCAAGTTTATAGTAGTTGATATTGAATCTCCGTACCATGCCATCCTCGGCATGGGGTGGCTCCATGTAATGAAGGTCGTACCCTTAGCATACCATCAAAAGATAAAGTGTATAATAGATCAGGGAGTGGTCGAGATATATGGAGACCAAGCCATGGCTAGAAAATATTTCATCACAGCCATTCGCCCCAAGCAGGAAAGGAAAACTGATGAATCAAAAAGTAAGGAAGAAGCCTAGGAGGGGTTGATACTCTTTAAAAATCAGCTACGGTACGGTCGACCAAGAGTGGAGGACACCAGTATGCATCCCTCCGAGAGGTTCGTTGAATACCTGAAAGAAGTCGATGCTAGAAGTAGCTCGACTAAGAAAAAGTTTTTAATTGGTACATCTTTGACCGATGGCAAGAAGAAGGAATTAGTCACCCTCCTCTGAAGCAATTTTGATGTTTTTATATGGGAACCCTACGAGCTTCTAGGGATTGATCCCACAATTTCATGTCATCGATTACATGTCAACATAGCCTTCAAGCCCTCATCGAACTGTCCTGGAGAAAGCTAAAGCATAAGAGAGAGAGGTCGAAAAGCTACTGGATGCAGGTTCCATATGGTAGGTTTAGTTCCCTAAATGGTTATCCAACCCGGTAGTAGTTCCTAAAAGCAATAGAAAATGGAGAGTTTGTATCGACTTCACCGACCTCAACCGGGCTTATCCCAAAGATAATTTCCCCCTTTCGAAGATTGATCAACTGGTCGATGCTACAGCAGCTCACGAGAGGATGATCTTTTTAGACGCTTAATCTGGATACCACTAAATCCCCCTTCATATGTCGGACCAAGATAAAACCTCCTTCATAACCACTGTTGGTTTGTATTATTATAAAGTTAAGCCCTTCGGTTTTAAGAATGCAGAAGCGACTTATCAGCGGCTAGTTACAAAGAGTTTAAAGAGAAAATGGAGGATACTATGGAAGTTTACATTGACGACATGCTCGTCAAGAGAAAGCTTAAGGACAATCACCTCTCTGACTTAGAAAGGACTTTCAATATCCTCAGGAAATACCAAATGAAACTTAAAACAAGCAAGTGTTCTTTCGATGTCCAGTCAGGAAAATTCCTTGGATACTTGGTCAACAAGAGAGGAATAGAGGCAAACCCTAACCAAATTGATGCCATCAACAAAGTTCAGCCCCCTTAAACAGTGAGAGATATATAAAATCTCATCGAAATGCTCGCCGCGCTCAATCGGTTCATTTCAAAATCCTCAGAACGATGTCAATCATCCTTTCAGTTATTGAAAAGAAACAAGGGCATGACATGGAACGAGGATAGCTTTAAATCCTTAGAAGAACTCAAGTACTATCTTGGCAGGCCCCCTTGCTCGTGATTCCTAGAGGGCGATCCTTTGTACCTCTACCTCGCTGTGTCAGACCATGCTGTGAGCTCCGTATTGGTATATAAAAGAGAGGGAGGCCAACATCCAGTCTACTACGCAAGTAAGAATCTTTTGGAAGCCGAGCAGTGGTACCTTCCATTGGAAAAGCTCACATACGCATTGGTGATAGCCTCGAGGAAACTAAAGCATTATTTTGAGGCCCACTCCATCTCCGTGGTTGACTCGCACCCTTTAAAGATTTTTCTGAGGAAAGAAGACCTCTCTGGTAGACTGTCGAAGTGGTCAATTGAGCTCAGAAAGTTTGATATTAACTTTCAACCAAGAACATCCATCAAGGGGCAGATCCTAACTAATTTCATCGCTGAGTTCACAAGAGAACAACCTATCGATCAACCAGAAACCAGACGGCCAAATGAGAGCTTACAGGAATCGAGCGTTTGGACCTTATACGTTGATGGAACCTCAAACTCAAGAGGGTAGTAGTAGGTATCATACTAGTAACTCCCAAAAATGTAGTGCTCGAGCAGGGCATCAGACTGGGATTTGAAGACTCTAACAACGAGGAAAAATATGAGGCACTGATCTCTGGGTCATGCAAAACACAATTACTAGTGGCAGCGCACCTTTAAGACTTCGACAACTCTCAGCTGGTATCCAACCAGATAAACGATGATTTTAACATAAAGGATAAAAGTATGGCAGCTTATCTCACCGTTGTGAAGGAACTAATAGACAACTTCGATCAAGTGTATGTTCAGCAGTTCCCCAGAGGAAAGAATAACCATGCAGATGTCCTAGCATCTTTGAGTTCAACAATAGACTCTGACTTAAGAAGAACAATCCATATAGATTTCCTCATACAGCCTAGCATTGATCAGACTACTGAGCCGCTGAATTTTGAGAAGATTCTCCACATCAAAAAGGCTATGAGATATATGGACCCCATAGAAGACTACTTACAAAGTGATATACTGGCAAGTGATAAGCGGTCATCTCATTAGATAAGATTCAAAGCTGCTCGCTTTCACTTATCTCCTGATGGGAAGTTGTATAAGAGATCCTTTATCGTCCCCTACTTGTAGTGCATTCATCTATAAGACGTCGAGCAAGTTCTGCATGAACTTCATGAGGGAATTTATGGAAGTCACATAATAGTAAGGTCGCTAACCTTTTGAGCAATAAAATAAGGGTATTAGTGTCCATACATGCATAAGGATAATGGAGCCTATGTTTAAAAGTGTGAAAAATGCCAATGCCACTCACCCATGGTTCACCAGCCCGCCAGCGACCTAAAGTCATTAACCAGCCCGTGGCCCTTCGCTTAGTGGGGATTGGACATCATAGGTCCTCTGTCTACTGCGGTAGGCAATCAAAAGTATATGTTAGTCGTCACAGACTACTTCACTAAGTGGATAGATTCAGAACCATTAACGAACATCAGGGATGCAGACATAATGAGGTTTATATGGAGAAACATCATTATCCGCTTCGGCATACCTAGGCCAATCATTACTAACAACGGGACCCTGTTCGAGAGTGGCCTCTTCCAAAGTTTTTTCAATGATCATGGAATTAGGCATTACTTCAGCTCTATAGCATATCCCCAGAGCAATGGTCAAGCTAATTCTTCCAATAAGACAGTGATCGATGGACCAAAAAAATGCCTAGAATGGGCCAAAGGAGGTTGGGTGAACAAATGGCCCCACATCTTTTGGGCCTACCGCACAACCCCAAGGCGAGCAACTGGGGAAACACCTTTTGCACTCATATATGGAATGTAAATAGTTATCCCACTAGAAGTTTGTTTCCCTATCATGAGGTCTACGTTGGTCAACCAAGGCCACAATAATGAAGCACGACTCACGGAACTTGACTTAGCTGATGAACGACGAGAATTAGATCTAGTTAAACTACCATCCTACTAGCAACAACTAGCTAAACAGTACAACTAGAAAGTCAATCCAAGAAAATTTCAAGTTGGGGACTATGTCCTGAGGAAAGTCCTTAGCAGTGTTGTGAAACCATCAGATAGAAAATTGAGATCAAACTGGGAGGGAGCTTTCAAGGTAGTGAGGGATGACTTGTAAGGAGCCTATCACTTGGAAACGCTAGAGAGCAGGGAGATACTAAGGGCTTCGAATGCATCCAACTTGAAAAAATTCTACTCCTATATTTCTCTATCTATGCACTATTAGTTTAGGAAATTTTTTATTTTACAAACTAATGTTGCTCTTTGTTTATGACTTCGATTAATAAAGCTCGATTGGCTTTGGCATTCTACATGTATTGGTTTTTTTGAAGGTATTTTGTTATATGAACCCTTTTCAAGTTATAGGCTCCACTCTTTTTATGAATATAATAGAATTCCTGGATTACAGTAAGTTGGCTAACTTACTTTAGTCAAAGGATCTTCTGAACCAGCCTCTTATGGTTGTGACACAGTGGTTAGTACTATCCTATCTCAACTTGCTCAAAGCATAATTAGCAGGGTCAATAGGTGAAAACCCTCCTCGGGACTTTTTTCCAAAACACAATTGGCCTCCTAGGTTACTCCGGTAACAAATAAAGACCTATAGGGGATCCTTAGGCAATACGGCCAACTCAGGTTGGTCGCCAACGTAGTTTGGCTCCAAAATGCTGCTCGGGTGGATTATCCATTAATCAGGTGTATTCTCATCATCGCCCTACTTAGGCCTAAGGTAGTGTGACGACTCGACCTAAAAGGTAAAGTAGGCAGAATGGTATGGCTAAAAAATACTGGACTGGGGGAATGCTCAATTGAAATTAAACTCTAAATGACATTTAGTCAGCTGAAGTGTCCAAAATAACTAGAGTTTATTAGTAAGTCAAAAGAAAGCAACTCATATTTAGTCGGCCTATGCCCAAAACATAAATAATTTATTTTTTACTAAGAATTACATAGTTATATGTACAACAGTAATGAAATAAATTAACCCTAAGAGGATGAGGGGTAGAGTAAGGTAGTCCTCTACTCGAGCTCTCCGACCATCATCAGGGTGAGTGGAAAAGTTGTCCACAGCCTCCTCCGTGCTCAGTTCCAGTAGTTGTCTTGGAATAGCATTTATAGGGATCCAACAGTCATCCCTTCAAAATGGATTTGGCTCCAAGATTACGAGAGTGGTCTCATGCCTGTACCATGGGAGAGAGTTTTGGGGAACCATCAACACCCTGAGGGAACTTAGCCACCCTTTAATAAAGGCCAACTCCTTCATTTCTTTCAGCTTTGTGGGAGAATCTATCCAGCCTTTATCATAGCCATCATCCCACACCTATCGAGGACCCTTTTGAAATAAGTGTCGTAGACTTGTGACGTCTCTTTATAGTTCGACGGTAATTACGTATGCTCACCGAACGTCCCCCTTCAGCTCAAAAATCTCCCTCTGGGAACTGTCGTCATCTCTCCTAGCTCAATGCGTGGATGATAATGGGGAACCTTGAATAACTCGTGGAGCACTGCTTGGAGCATTTTCCTTAAAGCGCACAATCTCCCTCCTTAAGGCATCATTTTCCTGCTGCAACACCTCCCCGACCTGATTGATCTCTGATGCCTCCAAGAGCTTAGCCGTAAGAGAATCCATATCTTCTTGAACGGAGGCACCGATCTCCTATATCTCTGCAAGCATGTCCTTCAGTCTGGCAACTACTTCGAACTAATATTTGTAGTCCTTATTTCTTTCCCTAAGGGATTTGCAAATCTTGATAAAAGCTCAGTGAGCTTGGTCGCTAACATTCGAACCAAGGTTTGGCCTAGACGAGAGGTGGCATATAAGACATGGAACACAAATGACAGATATATCAGTAAATGTGAAGACATAATTCATTTATTTCATTGAAAAATGGCACTAGACAAATACAGATACATCAAATGATAAAAAGAAAGAGAAAAAATACACAAGTGAAGGAAAAAGCCTAGAAGTCTATTTGAAAGCATCAACCTACTCGGTAGAGGCTGAATCTTTCCCTTTTCAGCGACAACCTCGCTCATCTCAGCCCTAAGTACACCTCCCTCGATCGGGGTAAGATTCACTCCCTAGTCTCCAACAGGAGCAGCAGGCTCCACAATAGTTTGAGTAGCATGAACTTCTTCATCAATAACGCACTTGGGACCAGGATTGTGCTCGTCGAACATGAGGATTCAACAGCAACTCCAACAACAACTAAGGCTCGATCCCAGCCTTTCTTGAAGTTTTCTCAACTAATGTAGTTGATATGTCTATCGTCAACTTCATACTCTACCTCCCAACCCTCATTATAGTCTCTCTTTTCAACAGAAGATGCCTCTGACTCTAGATTCTTCACCTTCTCATCCATCTCCTTATTTTTATCCATGAGCACCTTATTTTCCTCTATGGCAGCCAGCTTTCCCACCATCACCAGCTTGTAGGACTTGTGGAGTTCCTTCATCTCTTTAGCCGCTTCAGGCTTTTCCTTAGCCAAAGAAGCCTCAGCCTCTGTGAGAGCCTTCTCGGAGGACTTATGGGCCTCCAGGTCATACTTCAGGCTCTCCTCGATTTTAGAGTTCTTCCTCTCTAGCTTATTTTGACTGGGCCTAAGGACAGTATTATCGAACACGAACTGCAGGAAGAGATAGAGGTTAGTAAACAGAGCGAGAAGAAATTACAAGTCAAAGAAATAGAGAAAAAAGGAAGTGGCCTTCCCAAAGTAAGCCCTTGGTCTTCTTTCAGGGCTAACTGGTCAGGGCCCATGTTCGAAGACCGTGCATGGTCCTCCATGAGCACAGACCGTGCATGGTCAGGGCCCAAAGTAAGCCCTTGGTCTTCTTTCAGGGCTAATATTCTCTTTGCAATTTTCCAAACATTTGGAGCACACTCAGCTAGAACTATATGAAGTATTGACAGAAATACAAGAACAAGCGATTTGGGGGAAAGATTAAGCCCCTTTAATACCATAGGAGAATATGAATCCAGTGGCCATCCTCAATGTCACGAACATTGAGAGGAATAGGGGCACACTTAATATCCACCCAGCTGGGGATATTATAATATTTTCTGAATTCAGTCAGAGACTTTTTGTTTATTTTTTCCATTAGAAAACCTTAGCTACAGCAGGAAGAAAAGCAAGGATGAAAAGAAATACAGAAAGAGAAGGAAACTAAGAACTTATGAAGAAAAAATGAAGATTGGGATGATGAAAAACCACAAATCTGGAAGATAAAGAGCAAGAGACAACTTGGGAGCAAGAGATAACTTGGAAGAGGGAGAATCAAGGAATTGAAGTGACGATAGAATCATCCAACACTTTAGTTTAAACTCATCAATGATAGTGCACACTGATTGAAGAAGATTTGCATCTTAAACTCCCAGTCAAATGACGGATCACACCCCTATCTGTCTCATGAACTACGACGGTGCCATCAAAGGTGGACAAGAAGATGAATTTTTTAAAATTTGTGAGCCCAAAGACCCCAAAAATTTTAAGGGCAATTGTGGGTTCCTATTGTGTCAAATAAGCCCATAAAAGTAATCGGCCAAGCCTAAGTGAGTTAATCGGGTTTTAGCCCAAATTATGAGCCTTGGTTACGCAGTTACATTTGATAATATGACTGAGTCTACCCCCAAAAATATTAGGGAGATATTCAAGGGATACAGGCTCAATGTGTTAGTTACCAACACTTTCAATTACTTGAATATATATTATACCCCTGGCCTGGGGCATAGGGGCATTTAGCAATAAACCTTCTCAAGAGTTACTTAATAAAAATAGTAGACTTCTCTGTGGACGTAGAAAAGTTGTCCAACCGAGTATATTCTTGTGTTGTGATTGTGATTATTATTGTTCTTATTTCCTTGGTGATTATTTTCTTTCATTATTATTTGGTCCTGAGATTTTTGTCACCAAAGTATTAAAATAAATATCAACTAGCGAGACAAGGGTTAGTATTTACTAATATAAATTATATTGAATATTACTTAGTGAATAAAGTAATATATGATTATGAATTTATTAAAGTTATCGCGGGTGAAAAATACGACGAGTTACAATAATTTAGTCGGGACGGGCGTCTCAGTCGCGTCGGGACTCAATTTAAAAGTGATTTATTTTTAAGTCATTTTGAGTGCGTCATTGATTCCGAAAGGTTCAAGATAGTCATAAAATCCTACTCAGGGATTTAGTTTAGCCCCGGGGCACTTTTAGGCCAAACCGGTATCCCTGAGGGGCATTTTAGTCCTTTGGAATTTTGGGAGAATTAAACCCGCAAAAATTAGGACCTTATATTTACATCTACGTAAGGGAAGTTAGGGTTAATATTAGTAGAAAACATAGAAGGGCCATAGGAGGAGGAAGAAGAAGAATTTCCAAGGAGTCTTTACGATTTCTACTAATTTTGCACCACCACTACCACCATCAAGTAGATTGGGGAAGGAGTAATACAACCATAAAAAAATTTACAGAGATTCAGACCTTCAAATAGAGGCAAGTTTTTAATCTTTCTCACTATAATTTGATATATCTTCCATGTTAGATTTAGGATGATATTCATGTGAAATTATGGAATTTATCATAAAAATATTGGAGATACAAAGCATGTTCTTGGGTAGGATTCATGTCATATTTAATCCCTTACACATGTAAATTGAATTGATGATTTATACAGCGAAATTAGAGAAGAAGTTTGAAAGAATATTTAATTTCTTGGACCAAGAGAATAAATTAGGGTTTTCAAAGCTTAATCTTAAATTAATCAAAATTTAAGTTGTTCCTTGAAGATTTTATTATTCTTTTAAGTTAAAATTCGTTCATATATGTCCCTAGGATGTTTTGTGTTCTTGGTTTGGAGTTTGGTATTGTTTAATGAAGATTTGGAGTGTTTAAGAATAATGAAACTCCTAACAGTTAGAGGAAGAAGACAACACATGTATCGTCGAATCGATTCGGTTCCAGGTCGAATCGACTCGCCTTCCAAAAATTTGGAAAAATTTCCCTTTTTTGCTTAAAACTCGCGGGGAATGATCGAGTTGACTTGGAATATAAATTTTTAGTATAATTGAGGATATTTTAATGACTAGTAAACTAAAGTAGATATTTGAACTTAACCACATGGGTACAGTATATTGCCTTGTTAGTTGGGTGTAAATGGAAAGTTGAATACCTAAATCGGGGAGTGTATTAGGCCACAAATGTTTGGGAGATTGAGGAGTTAAACCAGTATGATATGGATGGGATGACTATTGAATTTACTTAGTGTAAAATTATTAACCTTTCAAGTAGTGGGGAATACTTGATTATATACGTAAGGGGTTAAACAACATGTGTTAATACCTACTATTTGATTTATTATGTGTAATCATACCTAGGCTACTTGCTATCACGAGAGGTTACACGTCATGGACAGTCTTATTCTGATGAGCCCATTTGAGGGGATATTGACTTGTACCTCAGGATATAAAACTTAGGAACTGAGCACCACTTGTGTGAATAAGGGTGTGACCGGTCATTTGGGTGCATTAAGTATGAGCGTAGCCCAAAGGTTTAAAACTATGTTCGCCTCCAATGTGTGTGATTTGATTTAGAGTTTGAGGGTGATATCCGTAACAATGTCCTTATTTAGTTTTGGATTTATCGGGACTTGATAGCAGATTAGGCCCGCACCGCAGGTCTCCATCAAGGGGTGTTGTGTAGATATATACGCACACATATGTATGTATGTATGTATGTGTGTGTGTGTGTGTGTGTGTGTGTGTGTGTATGTGTGTGTGTGTGTGTGTGTGTGTGTGTGTGTGTGTGTGTGTGTGTGTGTGTCTGTGTATGTGTGCCTCTGTGTGTGTGTGATTGATTTCACTACGAGTGTATTAGTAGAGATGATAGATAGTGATATCTAAAATTATTCAAAGCGTATGAGAACTTAATTAGTGACTAATAGATAGTGATATCTAAATGATCTAAGATACACGAGAACTAAATCATTTAGTGGAGATTCCTAATGAGTATAAAGAATTAGAAAATGAAAAAATATATCTTACGGGTAGTACAAGTGGTCACTATAATTGAGTAAATGAGATGAGATATAAACTAGACTAGTTAGGAGGTTAACATAACTAGGTGGGTTAGAGTAGTACGCCAGGCGTGCACATTAGTTGAAGGGCGAGGATCTCAACAGAGGGCATGCGGTACTGACATCTATTTAATATCTTATCTTGTTGCATTTTTAAGAAGTTGCTAAATATGTTTTAAAACTGTTTTTACTCGGGCTCCGACCCGTTTCTTGCAAATCTAATTTCTTTGTGCAAATTATTCTAGGTGTCCAACCATAGGGACGCCAGCCTTAGGAGTTCCATATGATTTGACGTGCTACATCTGCGGTGGAAGTTGCAAGTCCTCAATATTAGACGCTTCCACTTCTATCCATCTATTTTCCTTATGCAATTATTCCAGTCAAGGCATGTTGCCCACTCTAGACATTATTTATTTAAGAGTTATTGTATTTCATTTATCTCCAGTCTTGGGACTTGGTTTTATTTTTTATTACCGTATTTGAGATTTCAGATTGGAGTGTTTATTCCAGTTACTTTCATTTATTAAGATATTTTGATATTTCATTATATTGGTTAAATTATGATTGTGAATGTGTTATTGAATTATGTAATTCTTTTCTATCAATGCATGTTAATTATAAAAAAAATTTACATCATCTTTTCAAATACTAGGTGGTTAGTATATATTAAAAAGTTTTTTGATAGTGATGCCAAGAATGAACAAATCTGGAAATTTTGTTTTTAATTTGATAAAGGCCTGATCACCCGGTATTTGATTTAGCAGGGTGTGACAGAGTCGCATGGATCTCGATTCGCGGTACACCCCGACGGGGATAAGATATACTAGGATATGAGGCGGAAGTATTGGTGGAGTGGGATGATGACAGACATTGTCGAGTTCATCTCGAAGTGTTCCACCTGTCAGCTGGTAAAGGTGGACCATAAAAAACTGACAGGGTTTCTTCCGTCGTTAGAGATTCCTATGTGGAAATAGGAGAGCATTTTCACAAATTTTATTACCGAGTTACCTGCTTCTCACATAGTACATGATTCTATATGTGTGACTGTCGATCGGTTGACTAAAGTAGCTTGTTTTTTGCCAGTTCAGAGGGACTACACCACATAACAGTATGCTCAGATGTTTATTGTCGAGATAGTGAAACTTCATGGGGTTCCCCTTGACATTGTGTCCGACAGAGATAAGATTTTTGTGTCTCACTGCTGGGAGAGCTTCCAGGAGGCCATGGGCACAAATTTGAAATTAAGTACGGCCTATCACCACTGATGGATGGGCAAAATGATCGGAAGAATCAAATGTTAGAGGATATGTTACGTATGTGTGTCCTTAATTTTAAGGGTGGTTAGAAGAGGTAACTTCCACTGGCGGAGTTTGCGTACATTAACTCCTATCAGTTTACTATTGGCATGGCTCCATTTGAGGCATTGTACGGTAGGCCTTGTCGTTCTCCTGCTTATTGGCTAGAGTTGGGGGATAACAAGCTACTCGGTTCAGAATTGATTCAGGACACATCAATTGAGTTTGAGATGATTCAGAGTCGCATATGCGTAGCCCAAGATAGACAAAAAAGATATATCTATGCTAAGCGGTTCTTTCGGGAGTTTAGTGTGGGGACCAGGTGCTACTATGGGTATCTCCTATGAAGGGGATAATGAGATTTGGGATAAGGGGAAGTTAGTTCCGAGGTACGTAGGGACATTCCCTATCATCGAGAGGATTGAACCAGTGGCATATAGACTTGGGTTGCCGGAGCACTTGCACCATATTCATGATTTGTTCCATATTTCTTCACTGAGGCGATATCTTCGGGATGAGTTGGCTCACACTCATATTACGTTGGAGGAGATTGATTTACAGAGTGATAGTTCATATGAGGAGAGGCCGGTGGCTATCTTAGACCATAGCGAGAGGAAATTGAGGTAGAAGGTAATTCCACTTATGCATGTCCAGTGGGAGCATAATAATATCCAGGAGTCTACTTGGGCACACGAGGATGAGATACACAAAAAATATCCAGAGTTATTCGTACCAGGTATTCCTTTTTCCGAATTTCGTGATGAAATTTCGTTGTTAGGGGGAAGTATGTAACACCCCATATTTTTTATGATTTTCAAATGTGGGATTAATTAAATTAAATATGGGAAATTTATTGGAAATTAATCCGTATTAAAATAAATATTAATTAGAGAGACAACGGTTAGTATTTATTGATGTGAATTATACTGAATATTACTTAGTGAATAAAGTAATATATGATTATGAATATATTAAAGTTGTCGTGAGTAAAAAATACGGCAAGTTACAATAATTTAGTCGGGACGCGCGTGTCAGATGTACCAGAACTCGATTTAATTAAATAAATTGTGATTTATTTTTAAGTCATCATATGATTATTTCGAGTGCGCCATTGAGTCTGGAAGGTTCGAGATAGTCAGAAAAGTTTACTCGAGGGTTTAGTTTGGGTCCTAAGGCACATTTAGGCCAAGCCGGTATCCCGAAGGGGCCTTTTAGTCTTTTGGAATTTGAGGGGAATTAAACCCAAGAAAATTATTACCTTAGATTTACATCTACATAAGGGAAGTTAGGTTTAATATTATGAGAAAGAAAAGAAGGGATATAACAGGAGGAAAAAGAAGAATTTCCAAGGAGGCTTTAAAATTTCTACTAATTTTGCACCACCACTACCACCATCGAGTAGATCGGGGAAGGAGGAATACAACCATACCAAAAATTTACAGAGATTCATACCTTCAAACAGAGTCAAGTGTTTAATCTTGCTCACTATGATTTGATATATCTTCCTTGTTAGGTTTAGGATGATAGTTATGTATAATTATGGAATTTAGCATAAAAAAATATAGATACAAATAATGTTCTTGGGTAGGATTAATGTCATATTTAATCCCTTACACATGTAGATTGAATTGATGATTTATACCATGAACTTGGAGAAGAAATTTGAAAGAATATTGAAGTTCTTGAACCAAGAGAATAAACTAGGGTTTTCAAAGCTTAATTTTGAATTAATAGAAATTTAAGTTGTTCCTTAAAGATTTTATGATTCCTTTATGTTAGAATTCGTTCATATATGTCCCTATGATGTTATGTATGCTTGGTTTGGAGTTTGGTAGTGTTTAATGAAAATTTGGAGTGTTTAAGAATAAGGAAACACGTAACAGTTAGATGAACAAGATAACACCTATAGCGTTAAATCGATTCGGCACCTGGCTGAATCGATTCAGAAGGGAGAATTGATTTGGTTATCGATTCGACTTCCCAAAATTTGAAATTTTTTCCCCTTTTTGCTTAGAACTCACGGGGAACGATCGAGTTGACTTGGAATATAAATTTTTAGTATAGTTGAGGATATTTTAATGACCAGTACACTAAAGTTGTGATTTGAACTTAACCACACGGGTATGGTATATAGCCTTGTTAGTTGGGTGTAAATGGGAAGTTGAATCCTAAATTGGGTAGTATATTAGGCCACATATGTTTAAGAGATTTAAGAGTTAAACCAGTATGATATGGATGGGATAACTACTGAATTTACTTAGTGTAAAATTAATAACCTTCTAGATAGTGGGAAATACTCGATTATATACGATACGGGGTTAAACAACATATTTAAAATAAGTAGTCTATTAAAGAGTAATATGAACTGCGAATGGAATATTATAGGGTACGTGCTTATATATATATATAGTTTGTGTGAATACCTATTGTTTGATTTATTATGTGTAATCATACCTAGGCTATTTGCTATCACGGGAGGTTACGCATCATGGACAGTCTTATTCTGAAGAGCCCATTTGCGGGGATATTGACTTGTTCCTCGGGACATAGAACTTAGGTACTGAGCACCACTTGTGTAAATAAGGGTGTGACTGGTTATTTGGGTGCGTTAGGTATGAGCATAGCCCAAAGGCTTAGAACTATGTTCGCCTCCAATGTATGTGATTTGATTTACGGTTCGAGGGTGATATCCGTACCAATGTCCTTATTTAGAACGTGATGTACCAGGACTTGATAGAAGAGTAGGCCCGCACCGCATGTCTCCACCTAGGGGTGTTGTGTACATATATATACAATTAGAGTGATGTGTGTGTGTGTGTGTGCGTGTGTGTGCGTGTATGATTGATTCTACTACGAGGATATTGGTAGAGATAATAGATAGCGATATCTAAAATTATTCAAAACGTATGAGAACTAAATTAGTAACTAATTAATAGCGATATCTAAATACCAAGATACAGGAGAACTAAATCATTTAGTGGAGATTCATAATGAGTATAAAGAATTGGAAAATGTAGAAATATATCTCATGGGTAGTACAGGTGGGCACTATAATTGATTAAATGAGATGAGATATAAACCAGACTAGTTAGGCGGTGAAGATAACTAGGTGGGTTAGAGTAGTACATTAGGCATGCACACTAGTTGAGGGGCGAGGATCTCAAGTGAGGGCACGCGATACTAACTTGTATTTAATATCTTATCTTGTTGCATTTTTAAGCACTTGCTAAATATGTTTTAAAACTATTTTTACTCGGGCTCTAACCTGTTTCTTCCAAATCTATTTTCTTTGTGCAAATTATTCTAGGTGTCCAGTCACAAGGTTGCCAGGCTTAGGAGGTCCATGTGATTTGACGTGCTGCAACTGCGGTGGAAGTTGCAGGTCCTCGATAGTAGACGCTTCCACTCCTATCCATTTATCTTCCTTATGCAGATATTTCAGTCAGGGCATGTTTCCCACTCTATGCATTATTTATTTCAGAGTAATTGTATTTCATTTATCTCCAGTGTTGGGACTTGGTTTTATTTTGGATTACCGTATTTGAGGTTTCAGACTGGAATGTTTATTCCAGTTACTTTCATTTATTCAGATACTTTGATATTCCATTATGTTGGTTATATTATGACGGTGAATTTGTTATTAAATTATGTAATTGTTTATATCGATGCATGTTAATTATAAATATGAAATTTTACATCAGCGTTTCAAATACTAAGTGATTAGTATATATTAAAAAAACTTTCGAAAATGATGCTAAGAATGAACCAATTTAAATATTCTATTTTTAATTTAATAAAGGCATGATCCCCCTATATTTAATTAAGCGGGTGTGACACTTGTAACATGCAGATTTATCCCTCCTTGGGGTAATTATGTTCACCCATGATATGTCTATTTTTATATTTTGAGCTCTAGCAGTATTGTCTACATTATTGACATTTTGAATTTTCAGGTTTGGCAAGTTCTCCATCTCCTCCAATAATCCCGACCCACCATCAGCTATTGGATCAACATTCACAAAAGCCCTAACAAGCTTACCAGAACTGATTGATTTCATGTTGATAATCGCGGAAGGACCAATGGTTTGATCCAGAATCTCCACTTCTTTCAAAGACAGGGAGTTTGTTGCATCTATACTGATTGTACTTCCAACTTTATTCAGATTTGACTGTTCTTTGGCAATTGGGAGTTGGAATTTACGATTCTCCATTGAATTACCAAAACCTTTACTTGGATTAGGTTTCCTCGTCACTTTCCAATTTTCCCCTACAAAATCGTTTGCATATTGATCAATCGGGGGTCTACGAGCCCTAGTAGATCATCTCATATCATGATTATATAAACTTTAGATCAGATCAATTGATTTTGATCGCAAGAAGATTGAAAAGAAAACATGAAAGGAATCGCACAGATAGAGAGAAAAGTTGCCCAATTAGAGAGAGAAAACCTGACTATCTCCAAATTTAATATATGTAAGATATTGGAGTTATATTCAAACACTATATATAAATGCCCATTGAAATGTCAATATAAGACTCTTTGTGCAAATTTTGATGATGTTGAATTATCGAGAGTTTGGCAATAAGTTGGTGCCTTTTGCCATCAGTTTGTCTCAAACATCATCTTGGGAATTATTTTGTGTTTAGTCATTGGTTTGGAGAGTAATAATCTGCAACATATTCTTAGGTTAAAATAATTTGAACTACATCAAACATATAATAAATTTGGCAACAGTTTACTGAATACTCATAACCTCTCTCTCACTGATCACAAGTCTCATATTGTATATTGATTTATATTTATGTCTTCTTTAATTTTTTATAATATTTTGGTAGCCATTTGACAATGTATATAAATGAGCAATGAGTTATGATAATATAAATTTCTTTTAATATTTCTTTTAGAAAGTGGGGCTTCAAAAATTTGTTCATTTGGTTATGGCCATAACACATGTGAGACTAGAGTTGATGTGTTGCAATTCAGTTAAATTAGTAAGAAATGTTAAATGCATATAAATATTATTTAACTTGATTTTTCATCTGTTAATTTTTTAGCATTTGATAAGTTGCAAATTACCTTTTATCTTTATGCATTATGAATTTATATATATTGTTAGATATGGGTCTTAAATGACTAGTAGTATCAAAGTGGTTTGACACCCAAAACTTATCCATCTTCCTATACTAGACTCTTATTTCAATAGATTTGTTTATAGGCCATTAGTACAAGAAGGATGATCAAGAATTCTATGTTGTCAACACGGAACACAGGTGTTTGTATGTCAAAAAGACCAAATGTGGACATTGATTTAAAGTTCATTATTTTGCCTATATGTAACGTGTATTTGGGATGTTTTTTTTTTTTTTAATTTTAATTCATTACAATGATAATAGTTTGTTTTTTAATTTTTAACATCTTAAATTAAATGAATAAAGATTTACATGTACGGACTTTTATCTCATTGTTACTAAATTTTGAAACAGTGTGTTTTTCAAATTTCACATGTATTTTAAGTATGAAGTTTGATTTGTTATTATTCTTCCCCTAGCAAAATATCTAGTTTTCTTATCATAAATAAAGCGTAACCAAGCTCTACCAAAATCCCGCACATTGCGCAAGGCTAAAACGTGATCCTTTTTAATTATGCTATCACAGGCATATAGATGAATTTAATAATACTAAAAAATAAATTATTTGCTAATTAATGATAGGATCTTCAAATGACCTAGATATACTTAAGAAAACACCTATTTGGTGCCATAAAGTTATGGTCCAGCAATAACTTTAGGTTGACGCCCAAATAACTCTCGTCATAAACTTATGGTCCAGCCATATCGCTTTTCAGTTCGGGCATAAGACTCGCAGCAGGCAAACTAAGGTTGCGTTTGTTTTTTTATCTGAATCTGAAGTCTGAATCTGAAATCTGAAGACTGAATCTGAAGTCTGAAATCTGAATCTGAAAAATGTATTTGTTTTTAAGTCTGAATATACTTCTGAATGAATGTATTTAGAGTGATTCAGACTTCAGATTCTGACTTCAGACCTAACTCTACCTCTTAATCATTAAGAGACAAATATGACCGTTAACCTCTTAATCATTTAAAAAAACAAATACTTTTTTATACCTCTTAAATCTGAATAGTTCAGATTCAGACTTAAGAGGTAAAAACAAACGAACCCTAAACTTCAAAAGATCACTTGCGTGTTTCATTCTTGAAGATAGCAGTTCATCCATATTTAATCTCTATACTATTATAAAATGTTATGCAAGTTAAAGCTCACAAGCAGATAGAGTATTCACATCAGATGCCCTCATCATATGAAGATACGGCCGTCAAATGCAAGTGGACGTCAAGTGAGCATTTGGGATGTACATTTTGAACAACTCGAAACTCAAGGAACCCAAACGTCAAAAACCTTTAAACCCATATATACAACCTTCTAAATTCACTCTTATCTAACATTTAACAGTTTTCAACCGGTTTGCCTTCCCCTCCATTCTCATTATCATCAAACGTTGTGTTCCCTCTCCACTAATCTCTAAACCATCCATCTTCCTTTCTTAATACATGACCACCATAATCAAACCACTATCTTCACCAATCTCATTGGTGTTTGTTTGGACTGTTGTGATATTATTTGCCCTCACTGTTTATCCCCTCACCGCCTCTTACAGATAAGAGGGTATGTTTACCATGATGTAATATGACTCATTAATGTTGGAAAGTTTATTGATTATGCCTTTGTTCAAGGTTACACCACAAACAGTGCAAAAGTTGCATTTTTAAATCAAAGACCACAAACCAGACCATTCAAAAGGCTCAGGCAACATCTGCATCACATGTGACAGAGGCCTACAAGACCCATACATCTTTTGTTCTCTTTCAAGTCTCAGAAATGCTATAATCAGCCACCGAAAGGGTATGCCTCACCGTTCTCCATTTTATTAAATTTGTGTACGGAATATTGTGGTTAAGGAGATAGAGTAATTTAGAAGAGGGGGGGGGGGGGGGGGGGGGTGTTGTGTTTAGGATATAATTGGCTTTTTGTTATTTGTTTGCTGCTTTTGGGGGTGAGAAGTATAAAGGAGACGTCCCAATTTTGTTAAAAAAAATGTCTGAAGTCCCATTTTTAATTGTTTAATTTGTTAGAGTTTTGATACTAGGGTTTAGAATTTCTTGATTTTGAAATCTGTTCATTCACTCAATAGTTTTAAGAAATGAGCGAAAATATATTTTCTTCCCTTATATTTTTAATTTGATCATTTTTGACCGTTGAAAATTGTTTATATACTGATTTTAGGAAGCAAAATCATATGAGAGTACAAGCAAAAAAAAGTTTGTGCAGTTCTCTTATACTATCCCTTCCTCACTTTTTTTTATTACTTAATAAGTTAATTTCTTAAATGTTTTTACCTTTTTGAAAGTGGGTTTTGTTTCTGCTCAAATTTTTTCTTTTTGTAAGGTGGGTTTGGTTTTATTAATTGTCTTACATTATGTTATGATACTATTTTTGTAGTTTGAGAAATTAGTTACAAATCCAAAGATGGTCAGCCCTTCTCCAGATGTGTAGATAGTTCCACCTATGCCAAATATGCAAGTGTGGAGAAGGGTGGATGTGTTATCTCCTAGGCTGAGGGCCCTGTAGCGGAAAATGCCTTCTTTGAATGTGGAGAATCTTTTTTTGTGTTATTGATGAAAATAATGCAGTCAATATATCATGTGCTCGACTTATAGACATTGAAGCCATAGGGATTATCTATCTTGAACGGTAGTATAAGACTCAAAATAAAATAAAGGACTGCTATTGTCATTGCAATCATATTTTTATCGTCTAATCACTGAGAGTATGTTGTGTATACGCATTTATGTTTGCAAAATAATGTTATAACATCCTTTTCAATATCAACAATTAGTTTTTCCACTAAGCAAAGTGTATAACATGATCTCTTTTTGTGTAATTCGTCTGACAACTAAACATATTAAGTTGATTTCACACAAATTGTTTCAAAAAAAGAATAAATCCTTTTTGTACAATTCAAGATATTATATGATTATATAAAGAACTCTCCATGCTAATTTATATATGCTATCTATTTTCTTTTCTAATCCTTTGTTAAGAGTCATTTTATTACTCTTAAGTTTTGAGTGTTCTTTTACTTGGTCATGTTAGTTAAGCAATTTGAGTGATAACATTAACCACTTCCAAAAATATGCGAAGATTTTTATACAACAGCAGTGTGGGCCTCCAACAAAACAGGAAAACAGCAACTTTAAGCAAAACAAGTCTTTTTGTAACAATCATCCTTCTAAATACAATCATGAAGCACAACAATCGTTCAATATGCAATAATGCAATCATACTGACACCTAATGATTTTCACCCAAACCCTCGTCCCTGTCCTATATCACGACAGTATGGATAAGATTGCCACAAATTAGTAGATGAATAGCATATTACCAATAAGAACAACTTGTCGTGTTTCAAAACTTATTCTCAAGTTGAATTATCAAAAAAATCTGTATTCAAACATACCTTGTGGAGTGGGGTAGGGGTCCAGGAAAGAAAAGGATCTGTATTGACCCCCAAATCTGTTCAACACTTTATCCACCGCGACTACAAAATCTAAATCAGGTACAAGAATTTCTCCTCAACACACACAGTTTTCGTTACATATTACATAAAACTGACCCTTGCATAAACATATAGTCACATTTTCAGTAGGCAACCTATACTTCAGTTACCAAACTTGCATTTCTCATTGGATGGCCTTAGACACGTATTTATTATAATGTATATATATGTTGGACGAATGTACCTATTTTATATAGGAATAATTAATGTTTAATCTCTAGGATCTACGTATATTTTACACTTAATTTACCTAATTTTGTTGCGTCAAAAAGTCATTTTCCATTTTTTTAATATTTTTCTTAGGATTTAAGATAAGAAAAGAAAGACTGGTGGTTAGAATTGTATATGGTGAGTGACATTTTAAAATAAAATTACAAACAACTAATCTTAATTAAAAAATATTAAGCGACTTTTCTTAAAATAACCCTTTTATGTATGCCTCGTAGATATTTATTGGCCAAAACGAGAATTCTATTTATTCTCCAATTATATTACATAGGGAAGATAAGTAGAATTCTATTACAGTGTTGGTGATATCAAACACCAACACGATTACTAAGGGATCATTTGGCAATCCAATTTCAACGCTTGAAATTGGAATTGGAAGGCCAATTTCAATTCCGTGGAATTGAAAATGGCCTTCCAATTCCATTTCCATGGCTTGGAATTGGATTGTCAAACGTACCCTTGTTGGAATATCAAATAAAATTTATCAACATATTAGATTATTGAGATTACCTAATAAAAGAATTATAGAAACTGTGTGCCTGAATCCATAACGGTGATTGAGACTCGGGGTTGGAGGTCTTCCACAGACTAATTCCTTTCTCTCTATGAGTTCTCTCTCATTGATGGGGATGAGGATGAAAGTGTTTGAGTGCATTAGTTTTGGTGATCAGAACCCTTCATTATATAGAAATCTAATTAGAACCCCATAAATTCTAATTAGGTGACTCTTGAGTAACAAGATTCTTGAGTAACCAATCGGTGACTTTTGGGTAACCACACATTTCAGATTTCGTACTTACTGCTGATGTCTTTTGAGCTTCTCTAATTAGATCACTTCATATGCCCAATATAAATTGAAGCTCAATTATAATTACTATTTTAATATTTGAGCCCACATTAAATTATTTGGAATATATAAAATATTCCAACAATCTCCCACTTGCGCTACATAATAATTCTGAATGTAAATATATACAATAACTTTATGTGCACACCAAATTGCTTTCTATTCTTAAAACATCTCTCGAATCAATCTCGTTCATCTCCTATATCAGTATGAAACCAAAGCGACCTTCGCTACATTTATGTGGTAACTCGATCCATTAATGATCATCATACCAAATATATTCAACGACATAGATCAAGTATGGTTGTGTGGCTAGAAATTACATGCAATGTAATCTCAGACATGCCTATTTCCAATTGGTCCTAACTTTATTCCGTAGTGAGATCAAACCTTAGTCTTTTAAACCTTATGTTATACCACGATTAAAAGACAATATATTCAGAGTAAACAACAAAATGAAAATACCATCAACTTTATTCTGCAGAAAACTGAAAAAATACATAAAGCATCTGAGTAGTGTCAAATAAAGGAACATTAAATCAAATACAAACTCCCACTAAAACTGAACAACACCCATATGAGCAGTGTGCTCATGAAAAGCCTTGGGTGGTAAGTCTTTAGTAAGAGGATCTGCAAGCATGGAGTTTGTTCTTATATGTTCAATAGACACTATTTTACTCTGAACTCTTTCCTTAACAACAAGAAACTTAATGTATATGTGCTTAGACTTTAACAAGCTCATGTTGTTATTCGAATATAGAACTGTTGAATTACTGTCACAATATATCTATAGTGGTCTTTCAATGCTATCCAAAATTTGCAGTCTAGGGACAAAATTTCGCAGTTATATCGCATGATTTGTTACCTCATAACAGGCTATGAACTCTGCTGCCAGAGTGGAAGGTGCAATGAGTGACTGCTTATCACTCTTCCACGAAATAACACCTCAAGGCAATATGTATACATAGTCAGAAGTGGATCTCTTAGTGTCTTGGCAACCCATAAGATCGGCGTCAGAATACTCAATGATCTCCAAAATATCTGACTTCCGATGAGTACGTATGTAATCGTTTGTTCTTTATAAATTCCTCATAACCCATTTGGCTGCATTCTAGTGATCTATTATGGGGTTACTCAAATATACGCCTAATATACCCATTATGTACACTAAATTTGGATACGTACATACTTAAGCATACAAAAGACTCCTTATAGCTGAAGCATAAGGAACCTTTTTCATTTCTTTACTTTCAGTCTCATTCTTGGGGCATTGGCAAAGACTAAACTTGTCATAGCAACAGGAGTATCTTCTTGTGCACAATCTTTCATGCCAAATCTAGCGAGTACCTTCTCGGTATAGCTCTTTTGTGATAACCCAAGGACACCCCGAGAATGATCTCGGTGTATCTTAATTTCGAAAAGAGGCGCCCCCAAGATTTTTCATTTCAAAATTCTTAGTTAGAAATCTCTTAGGTTCGTGCAATAAGCCTATATCACTACTAGCCAATAGTATGTCATCGACATAGAGCACAAGGAAGATAATTTTACTCCAACTGAACTTATGATAAACACAATCATCTACTTCATTAATCTCAAAATCATATGAGATAATGACTTGATAAAACTTGTGATACCATTTACAAAAAGCTTATTTGAGACCATATATAGATTTCTTGAGTTTACAAACCATAGACTTTAGATCAACTGGGATCATCTAGGTCAAAATTTTCAGGTTGCACCATATACATGGTTTCCTAAATGTTACCATTGAGAAAAGCCATCTTAACATCCATCTGATGATGCATCTCTAAATCAAAATGATCTACAACTTCTCATGAGGTTGTTGAGTTTGCTCTTCTGGAACAACTCTTAGATTTTGAGTAGGGAAGTCCTCATTGTTATCTTCTTGAACACTGTCGGCAGGTTGCATAATGTTTGTAAGAGGAATTGATTTATCTTCAAAGACAACATTATTATTCTTAACCATATCTTCCCCTTCAAACTCAACATCCTCAAGAAATCTCACATTTCTCGTCTCGAAAAAGGACTTAGTTGAGGGATCAATGAACTTAAAACCCCTTAACCATTCAATATACCCAAAAAAATAGCAGTTAATAGTTCTTAAGTTTAGTTTCGTTTCAATCGGCCTATAAGGCCTTGCCTCAGCTGGACACCCCCAAATGTGTAAATTTTTAATGACAGGTTCTCAGCCTATCCATAGTTCATAAGGGGTTTTAGCTACCATTGTACAAAGTACTCTATTTAGAATATATAATGCAGTCTTAAGTGCCTCTCCCTAGAGTAAATCTGGAAAAGAAGAATGATCAATCATACTTCTTACCATGTCTTTAAATGTTCTGTTTCGTCTCTAGGAATTTGGCAAAAGGTTCTAGTCGTTGTTCACCTGATCTATCATATCTGTCATAGTATGCACCACTACAGTCAGATTTGACAGCTTTAATCTTTTTGCGCAGTTGGTTTTCAGCTTCGACTTTGAAGGCCTTAACACGTCCAAAGCTTGAGACTTCTCATAAATTAAATATAAGTACCCATAACGAGAATAATTGTCTATAAAAGTGATAAAATATCGTTGGCCATTCCATGAAGCCGTAGGGAATGGACCGCAAATGCCAGAATGTATCAATTTTAAGACATTATAACTCCTTTTGGCATTTAATTTCCTTATGCTTGTATGTTTCCCCTTTATACACTCAATACAAACACCAAAGTCTGTGAAAATAAGGGGTTTAAGTAAGCCATTTGACACAAGCCTTTCAATTCTCCTTTTGGAGACATGACCCAAATGCCTATTCCATAAAGTAACGAAATTCTCATCAGTTAATCTTAATTTTTGCAAGGTTTCATTAAATTAAGCATTGGTATTTAATGAATATAATTTATCAATTAAAGAACCAGTCCCAACCAAAGTAGATTTAGAAAGAGAGTAACTTTATTATTTCCAAGTGAACAAGAATAACTTTATTTGTCCCAACAAAAATGGAAACCAAGTTTCGTTTGAAAAACAGTACTGCATAAGTCTCTATTAGTCTCAAAAGATAATCTAAAGGTCCCAATCGCTTCAACTCCAACTGTTGTGCCATCGCCCACATAGATGAATCTTTCACCATCATTTGGCGATCGGCTCCACAGGTAACCATGCATAGACATACTTACATGAGTAGTAGTAGCCGAATCTACCCACCACATATGTCTGGGTACAAAAGCCAAATTAACTTCAAAACAAAACAAAGTGATAAGTGTACATTTCTTTACACGTTATGCGGCGTAATTGGAATAATCCTTCTTCACATGTCCAGGAATCTGGAAAAGAAATAAAAAAATTTTGAATCCTGAACTTGTTTCTTTTGTTGGACTTTAGGTTTGGGTTGTGATGTTATAACTTCAGTATCCTTATCATTAGTCATTTTCCTCTTTATGTTCCGTGAGGTAGATGCAATATGAGCAATTTCAGTTGTCTTTTCTCGCTTCAACCTTTCCTCTTCTTGCACACAATGTGAAATGAGCTCATTAATAGTACATTTATCCTTTTAAGTATTATAAATCATTATAAACTATACATAGTGTGCAGGAAGAGATATAAATAACAGATGCACAAGCAAGTTATCATACATCTCTAACTTTAGTACTTTAAGTTTTGAAGCGATGTTAGACATCGCTATAATGTACTCCCGTATGTTTACTTTGCCTTTATACTTCATTTAAATAAGGTTAGCTAAAAGCATACTTGTCTCATCCTTTTTCGTTCTTTGCAAAACGTAATTCAATATCTTGAAGGAAACTTTTGGCAGTTACCTCATCGGACATACCGCCCCTAAAATTTTCTAGAACACTGCACTTTAGCATTATAAGACTTAAGCGATTAGAACAACCCCACTTCTCAAAGTTCACTTTACCTCGGAGGAACTTTTATTTGTAAGAGGAGTGAAATGTTCCTTCCTCATCGCATAGTCTAAATTTACGCAACTTAGACCTATTAGGATTTCCTCTTTCCAGTTCTTAAAGTTTGTGCCGTTAAGCACATGAATTGAGGTCATATCAGCAGTAATATTAACAGAATAAGTAGTAATTTAATCCAAAAGAACAAATAAATTACAAAAACTTCAAATTAAAATTTATGTCCTGGCATATTATAATAAAATAAACTAATAAATGCATGACATAAATTTTATATATAACTGTAATGGTGGAATGGTAGGCCCATCAACGAGAGACCTAGCACAACATTAGCATTTAGTCTTTGGACATAAATATTAACTTATAAGTGGTACTCTCAGTCCAGAAAAAAATATTGATAATAAATTCGGTCAACTAACCGTCCTTTGGGTTGATTAATTGTACATTATAGAATTTGGTCAAACAACTAACCTTCCTTTGCACCGATTAATTGTGCACATGAAAACTATAGAATTATCACATATTTAATTTTGCATGTATATTTATTATTCAGCCAAATAATAATCTTCCTTTGGGTCGATTATTACTCGCGAAAATAATAAATATATTGACATCATTTTTTATATCTCAAAATAAATTAATCTATGTAATATAGGCTACTTTGGCAACGTATTACTTTAATTAATTTATTTCAGATATAATACACTTTTGGTATTTTTTTCAAATACCTCGAATGAGAATCAAACTTTATTAAAAATCTTAAACCAAATGATTTTTAATTAAATATTCAAGTATTTGATCCACCTAATTTTATACTTGCCTTAGTTCCTCCCCCCCCCCCCCCCCCCCCAAAAAAAAAAAAAAAAAAACTATATTTGGAAATAATTCTCACGAAAAAAATAAACTGATTTGGAAAGAATTATCACAAACACTGAATTAGAATTAATTCCAAAAAAAACTGAATTGGAAATAATTGTCATAAAATAAACTAATTTGGGGGGGGGGGGGGGGGGGATATCTCATATTAATCTTGAACAAACACTGAATTAATCCATCCAAATCCATTATGGATTTAACCCTTTTTAGGAAATCAAAAAATCACTATGGATGAACAATCCTTAATCAATTTGAGACTATGATTATGAAAATTATCACAAATCATACATAAATTCTACATGAAATCCTAAAAGCCATATGGGTTCTAACTATATCGTATCCATGATAAATCAAATAAAATCACTTCTAAATTATAATCACAGTACCAATTACAATATTCCAATATGAAGGGGCTCTGAAACCACTTGTTGGAATATTAAATCAAATTTATTAACATATTAGATTATTGAGATTACCTAATAAAGAAATTATAGAAACTGTGTACCCGAATCCATAGTGGTGATTAAGACTCGGGGTTGGAGGTCTTCTACAGACTAATCCCTCTCTCTCTATGAGTTCTCTCTCATCGATGGGGATGAGGAGGAGAGTGCTTGAATGCATTAGTCTTGGTGACCAGAACCCTTCATTATATAGACATCCCCCAAAATTCTAATTAGGTGACTCTTAAGTAACCAATATGTGACTCTTGAGTAACACGGCGCTTGAGTAACACGGCTCTTAAGTAACCAATAAGTGACTTTTGGGTAACAACACATTTCAGATTCCATACTTACTGCTGATGTCTTTTAAGCTTATCTAATTAGATCACTTCATATGCCCAATATGAATTAAAGCTCAATTATAATTACTATTTTAATATTTGAGCCCACATTAAATTATTTGGAATATATAAAATATTCCAACAAACCTAATTGCAAGCGCGGCCCAGAACACATAAATAATTGGTTGGTTTATAAAGAGAGAATTATTTTGGACTTGGGCTAAGCTTAGAATCTATATCACGCGTACAATCATCTATTTATACTACAAAATTATAATTTGAGTGGTAACTAACTTGACAGCCACTTAAAATAATATACAAGGCCTATTTGTTTCAATGTTAAACACAGTTTTATGACTTTTAACATATAAACACGGTTGAACAATTATTTGGCGACGTTTTTGAAAATGTGCATTTAATTTTTTTTAAAAATTTTGTGTTTAAATCGCCTTTTTCTAAATACAACTTTAATCTGTTTTCAGAGTATGTATTCTGAAAAATTATTCACTTAAGATCTATTTTCCTTATATTTTTTCTAATACAGAGTGATTCACTCTCTTGTCTTCTTCCGTTATTAGTGAGATTACATAACTTTTCAACCACCTTCTTTAGTTTTTATTGAAAACATTAGCTACAAACCCCGTCTCATCTTACCATCCACCACACTAAAATCGGTACATGGGTTGTACAACGAGAGCTTGGCATTGTAACACCCCGTGTTTTAATAATTATTTTTAATTAACTAATTAGAATTTTTGAGAAAAATAATTTTTGGATTTAAAGGTTTTTTATAAATTAAATATGTTGGTTTCAATATTTGAGGAATAGAATTTCAAGCGGAATTAAAAAACGGATTTAAAATGGAGTTTTTATTAAGTTTTTAATATTTGCCTTATATAATTTTTCGTGGGGGAACTGTCGCCAGACCTGCTCGATCGATCCAAGGAGTCGATCGATCGACCTATCAGTATTTGACGCAAATCGGCATTTTAATTTTTAGAGTTTAGGTTGGTTTAGGAGTCTTAATTGGTATATAACCATTCTAATTCGTGGGGGGGACTTCTCATAATAACTTTTTCCCAAGTTTTTCCCCAGAGAACTCTTCCAAAAGTTTTTCCTCTCCACCATAATTATCAACCTCCAACTTAATCAAGTTTTTGTCACAAGTTTTGAAGGCTTAATTAGGGTTTAATCAAGTTTGTCCAAGAACAACTCGTTGCTAATTTTTCGAGAGGAATCCAACCGTGTCACCAGATTTTCTTCATCTTAATCGTAGGCATGAATACTCTATTACTTTCCTTTAGTATTATGCATTTTAAGTGTCGCTTAAACCCTTAATCATGTATTTTTGATTAAAATCAATTAGTAACTTAATTAGATAAAGTGAAAACTAAATTTTGGGACTATTTTTGTGAAATTTTTTAATATTAATTAATCTTTGAAACCCTTGGGTGCGTTGGTTAGATTTTTGGGTTTTTATGATTAGTAAAACCCATTTAGTAACCCTTGGGTGTAGGTTCTCATGCAGAATTTATGACACTACACCAAAATGGTCAAATTGACACCCTTCAACCGGCCAGCCTTATCACGGTCAATGGCCGTGATAAAAAAATACGCATTTTTTATCACGGTCAATGACCATGACAATCATATAAAGTTGTCACGGTCAATGACCGTGACATGTCCATGACAATTCTGTGAGTAAAAAAAAACCTCCCTCTTCTTTTTTCTCACCGATTCTCATTCCCTCCATTTCTCTCTCTCTCTCTCTCTAAAACTTTGGTACGCTTTCTCTCTCTATTTCTCCTCCATTTATGTATATGTGTATGTATATGTGCGTGTGTGTACATATGTGTGTGTAAATGTGCATGTGTGTATGTGTGTGGTGTATATATGCATGTGGGGGGGGGGGGGGGGGGGGAGGGGGTGTTTGTGCGGGTGTGTGTGTGTATATATATGTGTGTGTGTTTGTGTATGTATATGTGTGTGTGTGTGTGTGTGTGTGTGTGTGTGTGTGTGTGTGTGTGTGTGTGTGTATGTGTGTGTGTATGTGCGTGTGCGTGTGTGTGTGTGTGTGTGTGGATGTGGTGGGGAGGGGGCAGGGGTTGTGTGTGTACATGTGCCTGTGTGTATTTTTTTTAATTAAATTTTTATTGATTTATTAAATATTGTCCCTCATATTGTAGTCCCCCTTGCAAAAGAATTGATTGATTTAATATTATTGGTTGTTAATTTTTTTTGTAAATTAATAATTAGTGCCCCTTTCATATGCAAGAAGGATTGCCTCTCATTGTAAATTAGTAAAGTAATAATTTTATACTTTAATTTTTAGTTTAATTGATGAAAAGAATTAATTGAGCAGATGAATTAGAAGGAGTACGGGATACACATTTGTTGTTGCCATTGCGATTGGATTATAGTGGATCGATGTTGGGTTGGTTAATTTTAAAAGTGGTATGACCACTGAATTATTGTCCATATGGGGGTTGAATTTTTTAACTTTTTTTGAAAATTACTTTGTATAACGAGCAATATATATCAAGGTTCTAAAAAACGCGGGGCGTGATTGAGGCGTGGAGGCCAAGCCTTAAGCCTTAGAAGCCTAGGCGGGCCTAGGCGTAAAAAGGCGTGAAAAGACGTTTAAGCCTTCTTAATATATTTTAATATTTTTTAACCATAACAAGGGTATTAAAATACAAAAATTGCACAGATTATAAAAATATGTTTGAATATATGCAAATTAAAATACTATTTTATTATTTTGGATGAGATAATGGTCCAGTTTGTAAACAAATTCTTTAAAAGACGACATCGTTTCACTAAATCATTGTTGTTTTTAGAAAAAAGTGTGCCTTAAGGGTTTTACCAAGAATAAGGCATGAAAAACGTAAGGCGAGGCGTTTCTCCCAAGCCTTAAGCCTAGGCGGAGCCTAGGCGGGTTTTTTTAGAAGAGTGATATATATATATAGTATTATAATTAAATGAAACATACTTGAAATTACATATAGTGTGCATATATACTAGCCTTCTAGTTCTTATGCGTATGCATTCAATAGCCCTTAGACCCGTTCGAGAGTCATTATCCCTATAATGAGATCTCTCGAATTGTTCCGTTTGGATAGTTTGGGACTGTATACTTTATGTATAATAATATTCTTAGTGGCTTAAAGTTGTTACTTTCGGAGGAAGTTCTGAAGTCGTATCCTAATGTTCTCTGGGTACATACTAGATTGGCAAGTGTGACTGTTATTTTAATTGATCAATTGAAATAACACTCATACTTGCCAATCTACGTCGTGTACTTGGAAACTACGGGGATATGCTGTCGAATTTTTCTCAAATCGTAACGATGTGCATGAGCTGTTAAGTATATTACATAAATATGCAGTCTTGAATGGGATAGGACCACTCACCCTTTAGAGGAGATGAAATATGAATTTCTATTATAAATTTAATTTGAATTTGAAATTTAAAAATCGAATATAAATAAGACATAATTAAATGAAACATACTATAAATCTAAGTTTTGTTTATACTAATCCATGAATATACGCTTCTTACTTTTAATAGGTGATTAGTTGTGGTAGTTGTGATGGGATATCCGAAATACAAAGAGTGGATGGGTGAGACAAATATAATGGGGGACGTGTTTCACAGAGGTACTAATGAATTTGTGAAATATACAAAGAGATGTCATAATCATGAAGAGTTTCCTTGTGCTAGGTGTAAGAATGATAAGGTATTTGAGTGGAAAACAGTTGAACTACATTTGCTAAGATCGGGTATACAAGATAATTATCGATTTTAGAGTTTTCACGGTGAATTGAAAGTTCCTTTTGTCCCCGAACAACCTTCAACAAGTAGGATAAATGTAGAAGGGGACGACGTAGATCATAATATGTTAGAGGATCTAGTTGATGATGCGTACGGAATTTATGAAGCAGAGGAGAATGAGGTTACTGATGATGTACAAGGTTCAAGTACTCGTGAAGACATCACGATAAACCTTGATGATGACTACCAAAGTTTAAAATTTAAGGCGACCCAATCGTTATACTCTGGCTGTGAGAAAGATCAAACAACTTTACATGCCATGGTTAGTTTGCACAGTTTGAAGATGTAGTACGATTTGTTTGGTAATAGCGTGACAGGAATTCTGAAATGGGTCAAGGGCTTACTACCCAAGGAAAATAAGCTTCCAAATAGCTATCCTATTATGAAGAACAGTTTGAAAGGTTTGGGAATGAAGTATAAATCGATTCATTCTTGTGTGTATAACTGCATACTATACCGAAAGGAGTATGAAAATCTCGATCGTTGTCCGGTATGCGATGAACCTATATATGTCCAATCTATTGGTAAGGAAGGCACAAGTTCAAAAGTGCCTCAAAAAGTGTTGAAATATTTTTCCATTGGGCCTAGATTAAAAAGATTTTTTATAATAACATGGATAGCGGAGGCAATGACTTGGCATGCGAGGGAAGAAGTAGGGGGTAATCTCATGCATCATCCTATTGATTCAATATCTTGGAGGAGGATGAATTATGAGTATCCCGATTTTGCTCGAGAACATCGCAACATTCGTTTGGCTATATCAATAAATGGTTTCAATCCATTTGGAAATCTAAGCACCAATTAGAGTGTATGGCCAGTGATCCTAGCCCCACTCAACCTCCCTCCTTCACATTGTGTGAGACCTGAATTTTCGATGATGTCATTGTTGATACCTGGGCCAGAGGCACCAAGTGATGACATCGACGTCTACCTGGCTCCTTTGGTAGAAGAATTAAATGAGTTATGGGAAAAGGGTGTCCAATCATTTGACTCTTTTAAAAAAGAAGAGTTTACGCTGAAAGCTATGTTGATGTGGGCAATTCATGATTTTCCAGCTTATGGGACATTATTCGGTTGTGTAGTAATGGTTATTTGGGGTGTCCTATTTATGGAGAGAAGACTGAATCTCTTCGTCTATCCTTTAGCTTAAAAAATGTATACCATTTCCATAGGAAGTTTTTACCCCCGGCTCATAGTTTCAAACTTAAGAAAGGTTCCAATTTTTTATTGGGCGGGGTTGAATATAGGCTACTGCCGAGACAACTTTCAGGTTCAGAAATTGAAAGTGAATCTTCTGAATGTGGCCCTAATATGTCAGGTAAGAATCCCAAATTTAAGAATGTCAAGCATAAGAAGACCCCAACTGGGAATGAAACTGAGACAAGAAAGTCATGGTCTAGGAGGTAAATTTTATTTGACTTGCCTTATTGGAAGAATAACCAGGTGCGCTATGTATTGAATGTGATGCATGCAGAGAAGAACTTCCTTGAACATATTGTGGGCACTTGCCTTGGGAGGAGTCATTAGAAGGATGGAGAAAATGCACGAAAATACTTTAAATCGTTGAAACTTAAGCCACAACTATGGTTGAAAGAAGATAGTAGGGGAAGGACAATAATTCCTCCTGGTGTATTTAATTTGACGAGTGGGTAAAGGAGGGTGCTTTTAGACACAATATATAATTTGAATGGCCCATCTAATTTTTTGTCCAACTTGCAAAGGATTGTGAATTATGCTACTCATGATTTACATAAGTGTAAGTCCCACGATTGGCATGTGATCATGCAATTAGTTCCTCTATTGTTTAATCACCGTTTCTCCAAGAACAAGGATTTGCGAAGGGATATTATGCAAATTAGTATTACTAACTCACTCTTGTGTGAGAAGCTAGTCAATCGAGAACACATAGGGGCCGCAAAATTGGCGGTGACCGAAGAGATTTGTGTGTTAGAGAAGTACTTTCCCCTAACATTCTTTGACATAAGTGTTCACTTGTTGGTACACTTATGTGACGAGGCACTTCTTTGTGGTTCAGTTAGATATCGGTGGATGTATCCGTTTGAAGGATTGATGAAAGTTTTTAAAGATTACGTCAAGAATACGCGATATATTGTAGGATCTATTGAAGAGGAATACATTACCGTGGAGTCATCAATATATACTCAGGAATATATGCCTGACTCGACCATCATTGATGACACTGATGAGTTCGTCAATGATGGTAGTCATGTGACGGGAAAACGAGTGAAATTAACGAGTTTGCAACATGAACAAGTAGCTCGTTATCTATTTGACAGACATGAAGATGTCGAAGAATGGAAAAGTAACTTTAAATTATTTTAATGTTTAACATTATTTTAGAATATTTTAGATTCTTTTATACATGATTAATTTTGTAATATGCAGAAAATATGAAGATTGTGAGAACAATAAAAGATAAAAAATAATGGTACAATCAGACAGCGAATTTAGGCTATGGTTGTCACAAGAGGTAATTATAATGTAAATGGCCATTATATAACGTTACATTACACTCAAACTTTACTACCCATCTAATTAATTTATCTATATTCTCAGCTCTTAAAGACGGCTGATGCGACATCAAGGCTTGCTCGTCTAGCCACTGGACCCTTGTTCGTGGTACAAGAGTACAAAAAGTATCGATTGAACGGTTACGTATTCGGCGCAAAAGTGTATGAGCAAAGTACAAATGTACAAAACTTGGGCATTTCATACAAGGTTCTTACTTTCTTTCGAGCGAGCGCAAAAGATAAAAACCTCGTTGAAGCTGAAATGACTTACTATGGTGTAATTCGAAATATATTTGAATTGAATTATATAAGCTTCAAAGAGGTTGTCTTTTATTGTGACTGAATAAGAGTTGAGGATAAAAATGCTTGTAAAATTGATCCTGTCACCAATTTGATCATGGTTGACTTGTCCAAGTTGAAGAGCAACGACCACATGAGCGATGAGCCGTTTGTTTATGCATTTAAAAAGGTTAACCAAGTGTTTTATTCGGAGTATATCAACAACGAGCCGTGATCAATCGTCCTACACGCGCCAAAGTGTCTAAATAGTAGTGTGGATGACTTGGCTGCTCCTACCAAATATCAATCCATTTTTTATGATAACCCGAATTTGAAATAATTTTTCAATTTGTAATAAATATTCCAATTTTTACTTTATCAATCCATTTTTAATGATTTTAATTAATTTACACTTTATCATTTTCATTCTTGTGTAGTGTGCGTGTGTGTGGGCAATAGGGGTGGGGATGGGGATGTTTCGGATTTTTAGTAATTGTGCATATTATGAGCTAGATGTTATTGTTTTGGAATTCAGAATTGAGGTGTTAAACAATAATAATTCATTTGGATTTGTAGTAATTGTACATATTTGCATGTCTTCTTTTAATTCATTTTGATTTGTACTAATAACAACATTTTTTTACAGAAAATCTCTCCTTCAGGTATTAAGGCGAGGATGATGATGCTGATTATGATGATGTCGTCTGGGCTCGGTGGTAGTGGAGGCGACGAGGGCTCCTCGTCCCCTAGGTCCCCAAATATGGCAAATTGGGGATGGGCGTCGAGAACAAAATGGGGCTATTAGCGAGATCCCTCGAGCTGGTAAAGACGATCATTGGTGAGGGGTACACTAGTTGGAGGGAGGTTCCAAATGAGCTCAAGTTAGCTATTTGGGTGGCACTACAGGTAATGTATTTATATTTATATTTATATAAATATTTCAATTTCGATTTCGATTTCAATTTCAATTTCGACTTCGATTTCAATTTCATTTTATATTTATATTTATATTTATTCGCAACAAACATTGTATTTGTTAGACAGGAACAATTCAGCCTAGATCCAAAGATATGTGATTCCGTCTTGGAGCAGTTGAGGGAGCAATACAAGATGTGAAAGAAAAAATATGCGGATCCGATACTTTGAAAAGACTCGAGAGTTCGTTATCCGAATGCGTGAATTTGTCCCGCCGAAGGAGCCGATCTCATTTGCACAATGGCAAGAGTTCATTGACAATGAGATCGGGGAGAGACAATTGGCATCTCGCCAATCGGGGAGGAAAAATCGAGTAAAAAAGACGGACGTGAACTACTCCGGCTGGACGTCTTATGCCTAGGTGGAGCATAGGATGATAGTAAGGTTTAATTTTTCTATAACTACAGAAATATATTATTTTTCATTATTTTACTTTGCGGGGCCGATACTAATTTTTCTTTATTTTATTTCAGGGGACGGGGAGTGGCCCTCGAGGTAGGCCACATAGGATCGATACTTATGTGGTTATTCGGACGAAGAAGGGGAATGATAAGGAGGTGTCCCCGAGCATCACAGCCACGATTGTAAGTAATCCGACAGTTTACTTTTTGTTAATTACGTTATAATTTTTTAATTTCTTATTTTACTAATCATGTGCTTTTTGTCATTTCAGACAAAGCTTAAGGAAGTGCATGAGTCGCAGTCTGATGCCGACAAAGCATCTTTGTCCACAGATGCACTCAGCCAAGTGCTTGGCGCTGATCGCAAGGGGAGGACAAGGGGGTGAGCTCGCGGGTGGACAAATTTAGGATCATCGGATTGGAGATGAGCGACACCGGGTTGGCTCGAACGGTGGACTCGCATAACGCGAAGCTTTTCCGTTTGGAGGCGACGGTCCAAGATATTTTCTCATTCATGAAGCGTTCGTTAGGCAGAAACTATAAGAGGAAAGGGAAGGAGAAGGTGGTGGAGGAGGAGGTGCAGGATGATGAGGATGTGGACTTCGCTGCTTCATCACCGATACGTGCGGACTTTGATGATCCACTCCCCTATTTGGCTCCCTTCGACCGATCGATATCAACACTGGGTTGGCCGAGCGTGTTTTTACTGGACATATTTGATGGCCAGAGGATAGGGCGGGGGTTGAGGGACCCGAATACCGTCCAGGGTATGTCAGTTCATGGACGTTCGCTTCAAGACATCGAGTCCAAGGTGCTCGTCGTGCATGTGATACCCGGAATGGAGAACTCCCCTTTGTGGTTGCGTGAATAATGCGGCACGATGTATATTATTGGGTGTGTCAATTCGTATATCGTGTGGCCTACTCACCTCCTCAGAATTAACCTTACCCCAGACATGTAGTGACATTATTTGAATTGAATTGTTTTAAGTTGTTACATTTGAATTATATTTGGATTATATCGTGATGCATATTGTTTTGAATGTATATTTGCATTATCTCTATTTTATTCGGATATATGATGTTTGAACAGGTACAACGTTGCTATAACATGTACAAATATACTGCTGGGCAGTAGCAGTGGCCATACTGACTAGCAAATTTTTTTTCATTTCTGCCCAGAATTATCACGGTCATTGATGTGACACCCCGACTAATTAAATACCGGGTAACTACTCCTTTATTAAAATTAATACAAAATGCCAAGTTGGTTCAGTTAATAGCATCACTGTCGAAAACATTTTAATGATTACTAACCACCTAGTATTTAAAAAGCGAGTTTCCAATTTTAAATTAAATTTGATTAACATGAAGTAAGTGGAGAATAAAAGAATAACATAACCATACACAATAAAGTCCCAATAGTGAAATCAACAAGTAATAATGAGTCTAGAGGAAATACTCCTCACAACAATCCCAATATGGAAAGAAATAAAACAAGTCTGCATCCTGAATTAATTACAAACCAAAGTCTGAATAATTGAAATATAAAAAAGTCTCAAATAGAAATGGGCGACATGCCCTACAAATGATGAAACTGAATATGGAGTCAAGACTGGAAAATGAGGCGTCTAATATCAAGGCCCTGTAACTTCCACAACAGCTACAGCTCGTCACCTGAATGAAAATCCTATGCATGGTGTCCTTGTGGCTGGGCACCTAAAAAGGTTTTTACAAAAATAGATTTGAAAGCAAACGGGTCAGAGCCCGAAAGTGGAGAGTATTTTAAAAACAGCAAGTGCTTTAATAACATTAAAACAATGAATGCAAAATACATGTTAGGACGTGCCCTCACATGAAATACTCACCTCTCTACTAATTGTGCACTCCTAACGTACCGTACCCATCTAAGTGACATTCATATCTAACTAAACCGTCATCAGTTCTACCCCTTTTCTACTCGATTCACAATATGAATTCCCAATGTTATCACTTGAATAGATAGCTTTACTTAAACTCGGATTCTCAATTATTAGCATTACCGTTTACTGGAGGTTATCCCCTCATTTATCTTCTCAAGGAGTTAATATAAATTATTCTCATAATTAAACATAACAATTTCTTTTCATTTAACCGTATATTATTCACATCATAAATATACAATATAAGCACCCCGAGGCTAAGCTGTGGTGCACACATACTCTGCTATCCATCCCGGTACATCACGTACATAAGGATTACAAATTCCGAATCTCTCAGGAATTGTTAGAATAAGCACAACACACAAAAATGGAGGCGAACATAATTCAACATATCCATGGTCACGTACATACCTACGCTCCATAGTCAGCTGACTCATTAACTCACAAATAAGTCATTCTCTTGAACTATGTCCTCGAGGTACCAATCTAAATCCGGGCACACAATGATTAGATGGCCCTAAGAGAACGTAAACCTCCCGTGATAGCAAGTATGGTAGGTATGTCATACACATAAAATTATATACATATACTAAGCATGCACACATCTTAGATGTCTCAATATAATAAAGGTATATTCTACATCCTTATACCATTATTCCAATTTTATACATTTTAAGTCTTCCGATAATACATAATGTAGGCTGTCGACACATCTCACGTCATAGTTTCTTGTACTTAAGACTTATCTCAAAGGGATTATTAAGTTTCCTATTATTCCCACATATAACATCATTATTCTTAAGGTCCTTACTTCGGCCCCAAACCTCATTTCGTCAAATCATTCAAATTTACTCTTTTAACCCTAATATTATCTCACTCATCGAATTTCATTAGATTTTAGAATAATTCCTCAAATTGAATTCTAATTAAGGTCAAATTTTATAACCATATCTACTGGTCTTCCTTAAGTCTAAGGATATTCATAAAGTCTCGAATGATAATTTTCTAAGGGTTAACATCATTAAAATTTAACTAGGGAAGATTTTACTCATTCTGGGAAGGTCGATCAATCGACCTTGAACATTGATCGATCGATGGTGGTCGATCGATCGACTGATGAATGTCGATCGATCGATTGCACCAGGTAGGCTACGGACTGCTTCGTTTTGCAGTCCTCAAATCGTCCCAAAACTCCATTATAATGCATGAAACTCTAATCTAACGTTATAATATCATCATACAACCATCCTACAACATTGTTAACGTTCTAAAACCAATAAATCATCAAGCAAGGGCTTTATTTGGATCAAAACTTCATCAAGAACCCTAGTTTTCTATTTCTTTCAAGAACAATAATAAATCTCTTCTTAAATCCGTTTTTAGATCATCAAGGGTTATATTTTGAATTCATAATTCGTTCAGAATATGTCTACATGCAATTCCTAACATGGTTCATAGTTTTAATCCTCAAATTCATGAGTCTATATCAATCTTCCAAGACAAAATTCGATAACTACACTAAACAAGGAAGAACACATTCATTAAATTAATTGTAACTAAATCACTTGCCTTATGTTCTTCAGATTTGTTGTTGGTTGGAGATGATTGAATTCCTCTCTCTCTCTCTCTACAAGTTCTTCTCACAAGATGACAATGGAGGTGGGGGTTGGTTTTTGGCAAGTTAAAAATATTTTCTTAACTTCTCCCGTAGCCCACTACTTAGATTGGGGTTGAAAATGGGTTAGTGGGTTTAATGATAAGTTATAATTAAAGTCTGATTTTCGTGGGTTTTAATTACCAAATTTCCAAAATTACCAAACTACCCTTTTGGGTTGCCGGTTTGGCCTAAAAATGCCCCGGGACCCAAACTAAACCCCCGGCTAGTGTTTTCTGACTATTTCGACCCTTCCGGACTCATTGGCGCACTCAAAATGACCATACGGTTGATAAAAATAAAATTCACTTTTTAATTCAAATAATTACATTCCCGACGCGACTGTCACGCGCGTCCCAACAAAATTTCCAAATTGTCGTATTTCAGTCTCGCGATAATTTCAATATATTCAATATTCATTATAATCAAATAATACCCATTATAATCAAATAGCAACTCACATCTCATTAGTATTTTATCCGGATTATTTCTCAATTAATACCCATTTAATTCAATTAATCCCATAAATAAATATCACGAAAATACGGGGTATTACATACTTCCCCCCTAATAAGTGAATTTCGTCCCGAAATTCGGAACTAGAAAGTACCTAGTACACATAACTCTGGATAACGTTCGCGCATCTCATCCTCGCCCTCCCATGTGGATTCCTCGGCATTATGATTCCGCCACTGAACACGTACTAACGGGACTATCTTTGACCGCAGTTTCCGCTCACTTCAGTCCAAAATAGCAATCGGCCCTTCCTCATAGGAGCTATCAGGCTGGAGATCGATGTCCTCCAAAGCAATGTGAGAATGAGCCAAATTGTCCCTCAGATATTTCCTTAGCGAGGAAATATGAAACACATCATGTATCCTGTGCAAATGCTCCGGTAACCCAAGTCTATAGGCAACAGACCCAATCCGCTCGATGATAGGGAATGGACCCATATATCTTGGTGCCAACTTCCCCTTCTTCCCAAATCGCATAATCCCCTTCATAGGAGATACTCTGAGTAAAGCCTGGTCCCCCACTTGGAACTCCCTGAAGAACCTCTTCACATCAGCATAGCTCTTCTGCCGATCCTGAGCTACCCGAATGTGACTCCGTATCAATTCTATCCTTGCCGAAGTATCCTGAATCACTTCCGACCCAAGTAGTTTGTTATCCCCCACCTCCAACCAACATGCTGGGGAACGACAAGGTCTACCGTACAACGCCTCAAATGGAGCCATGCCAATAGTGAACTGGTAGGAATTGTTGTAAGCAAACTCCACCAGTGGAAGATACTGCTCCCATCCACCCCCGAAATCAATGATGCACATACGCAACATGTCCTCCAACATCTTATTTCTACGCTCGGTTTGCCCATCGGTCTGCGGATGATAAGCCGTACTCAACCACAATTCCGTGCCCATGGCCTCCTGAAAACTCTTCCAAAACGGTGAAACAAATATCTTGTCTCTGTCAGACACGATATTTAGGGGCACACCGTGAAGTCTCACTATTTCTGTAATAAAGTGCTGGGCATACTGTCCCGTAGTGTAGTCGGTCCTTACGGGTAGAAAATGAGCGACTTTGGTCAACCTGTCCACAATTACCCAAATGGAGTCGTGACCCCTCTGTGACGTAGGTAACCCCGTGATAAAGTCCATGGATATGCTCTCCCACATCCACATCGGGACCTCTAATGGCGGTAGAAGTCCTGTCGGTCTCTGATGATCCACTTTTACCAGCTGATAAGTGGCGCATTTAGAAACAAACACGACAATATCTTTCTTCATCCCGCTCCACTAATACTGACGTCTCATGTCTTGGTACATTTTGTCCCCACCAGGATGTACCACAAACCGTGAGCCGTGCGACTCTGCCATCACCTCGTGTCGAAATTCCACCCCTTCCGGAACTACCAGTCTGCCATTGAAGCGTAATCCCCCGTCTGAGCTAACGGTATAGGACTCGGCTCCCTCTGTTAATAATCGAACTATCTGCTCCTGACAGAACGAGCCATCTGCTTGTGCCTTTACCACTCTCGTGATAATCTGCGGTGTAACAGTCATCACCGACATGAATGATCGGGCCACTGCATCCTGGTGTCCCAACTCCTTCCACTTTGCCTTCCACACCCCTGCCACTTCATCTACTGGCCTATGACTCAATGCGTCTGCTACCACGTTAGCCTTCCCCGGGTGATATTGGATATCAAACTGATAGTCCTTCACAAACTCAAGCCACCTCCGTTGCCGCATATTCAACTCCTTCTGCATGAATAGGTACTGTAGGGACTTGTGGTCCGTGAACAATCGAAACTTCTCCCCCAAAAGGTAATGTCTCCAAATCCGAAGGGCAAATACCACTGCCGCTAACTCCAAGTCATGGGTGGGGTAATTCTTCTCGTGAGGCTTAAGCTTACGGGAAGCATAAGTTATGGCCTGACTCTCCTACTGCAATACACCTCCAAGTCCTTGTAAGGACACATCGGTGTAAACTAGATACTCAACTCCTGGTCTCGGTAATGCTAACACAGGTGCTGAGGTCAACTTGTCTTTTAACTCATCGAATGCCAACTGACAGGCATCACTCCAAATAAACGGCACACCTTTACGAGTCAGATGTGTCAAAGGACCTGCTATCTTTGAGAAACCCCGAATGAACCTCCTATAGTATCTTGCTAGGCCCAAGAAACTACGGATCTCAGTCGGTGTCGTGGGCTGTCCCCACTCCCTTACCGCGGATACCTTCCCCGGATCAACAGATATTCCCCGGTCGGAAATAATATGCCCCAAAAACTGAACCTCCTTCAGCCAAAACCCGCACTTCTCATATTTTGCATACAGCTCGTTCTGACGTAGCGTCTGCAAAACTTGCCTCAAATGGTCGGCGTGCTCCTCCTCTGTCTGGGAGTAAACCAGAATGTCATCAATGAATACAATGACGAACTGATCTGGGAACTCTCTGAACACCCTATTCATCAAGTCCATAAACACGGCTGGAGCATTGGTCAAACCAAAAGGCATAACCCGAAACTCGTAGGAACCATATCTCATTAAGAAATCAGTCTTCGAGACGTCCTCTTCCCTGATACGCAACTGATGGTATCCCGATCGCAAATCAATCTTTGAGAAGAAAGAAGCTCCTCTCAACTGGTCGAATAAGTCATCGATTCGGGGCAACGGATACTTATTCCGTATCGTGACCTTATTCAACTCCCGGTAATCCACACACAACCTCAACGATCAATCCCTCTTCTTTACAAATAACACAGGGGCACCCCACGACGAAGTACTCCCCCGGATGAACCCCTGACCCAATAACTGCTCAATCTGATCCCGTAACTCTCTCATCTCAGCTGTAGCCATACGGTAAGGTGTGCGGGCAATAGGCCGAGTGCCCGGCGTCAAATCAATCACAAAATCTATCTCCCTACTCGGAGGTAGTCCAGGTATATCCTGAAATACATCGGCGAACTCACTAACAACGGGTATCGAATCAAGTGGTATCACCACTTCCTTAGAGGTCTCCTCCTCTATGTAGTACAAATGAGTGGACTATCCTCTCTCAGGGCGAGGCATCGCCACTAAAAACATCTCCTGCCCGGGAATGGCAAAGATAATACTTCTACTAAAACAGTCAGTCATGGCTCGGTACGCAACTAGCCAATCCATACCAATAATGGCATCATACTCGTGCATATCTAAGACTAACATGTCTGCAGGTAATACCAAACTACCAATATCTACCCCCACTCCACGGCATATAAAGAAAAATGAACCATTACCCAGTGGTGAGTCTACCTACGTTACAGTGCTCAATACTGTGGTTAATAACCCTAAGGTCTTCGCATAATATGTAGCTATAAAACAATGCGTTGTCCCAGTAACAAACAAAATTCGACCCAAAGTCCCATGGATAGGAAAACATACCCCAAATCGCGGGTGGTGCCTCTGGGGAGGCTTCCTGGTGGACATTATAGATATGTCTGTACTGTAACTGCCCCTGCTGCACTGGAGCTACTGTAAAGGTTGGTAGGGCTGGTACCTGAGCTGGTGCTGGGAGAGCGACTGTAAAAAGTGGCCCCTGTGGATCATTACGGGCACCCTGCTGCTGTGGGGCCCTAACACCCTCTGGGAAATCCTGACGTTTATGACCATGCGTGCCACACACAGAACATCGGCCTGTGAAGTTACACCCCCTCTGACCCTGCTGCTGTCGGTGTTGGCCTTGCTGACTTGGGACTTTATTCCTCTTTCGAAACTGCTTCATTTTACCATGTTGTTGACTAGAACTGACTCGATCTTGGGTAGTTTGTTGTCGAAATTTTGGGGTCTTCGTACATTTGTCAGATTTAGTCACATGTATTTGGCTAACCTCTCTAGGTCTTTTTCCTCCTTTAAGTTGTATGCTGCGTTCTTGGTATTGTAAAACTGCAGTGGTAACTGCTTGTGCCACGTTACTTGCCAACTCGGAGGTTGATATTCTTCCTGGGGATACCTGGGGTGTGAGTCGATCTTGCTCGTTGACTCCCCTAACTGTTTTAGCTAGTTCTTCTTGACGATCCATCTGAAAATTTAAGTAAATTTGGATGAGTTCATCATTCAAATAAACAAGTCGCAGAAGTACGAATTTTCCAGTATATAGAGATAAACACAACATTCCTAGTATTAGGGCTCTATATCAAAGAAAGCTCAGCATAAACATAATAAGCCGTACAGATCCTAAAGGACACTAGAACCTGATGCTCTGATACCACCTGTGACACCCCGACTAATTAAATACCGGGTAGCTACTCCTTTATTAAAATTAATACAAAATGCCAAGTTGGTTCAGTTAATAGCATCACTGTCGAAAACATTTTAATGATTACTAACCACCTAGTATTTAAAAAGCGAGTTGCCAATTTTAAATTAAATTTGATTAACATGAAGCAAGTGAAGAATAAAAGAATAACATAACCATACACAATAAAGTCCCAATAGTGAAATCAACAAGTAATAATGAGTCTAGAGGAAATACTCCTCACAACAATCCCAATATGGAAAGAAATAAAACAAGTCTTCATCCTGAATTAATTACAAACCAAAGTCTGAATAACTGAAATATAAAAAAGTCTCTAATAGAAATGGGTGACATGCCCTACAAATGATGAAACTGAATATGGAGTCAAGACTGGAAAATGAGGCGTCTAATATCAAGGCCCTGTAACTTCCACAACAGCTACAGCTCGTCACCTGAATGGAAATCCTATGCATGGTGTCCTTGTGGCTGGGCACCTAAAAAGGTTTTTACAAAAATAGATTTGAAAGCAAACGGGTCAGAGCCCGAAAGTGGAGAGTATTTTAAAAACAGAAAGTGCTTTAATAACATTAAAACAATGAATGCAAAATACATGTTAGGACGTGCCCTCACATGAAATACTCACCTCTCTACTAATTGTGCACTCCTAACGTACCGTACCCATCTAAGTGACATTCATATCTAACTAAACCGTCATCAGTTCTACCCCTTTTCTACTCGATTCACAATATGAATTCCCAATGTTATCACTTGAATAGATAGCTTTACTTAAACTCGGATTCTCAATTATTAGCATTACCGTTTACTGGAGGTTATCCCCTCATTTATCTTCTCAAGGAGTTACTATAAATTATTCTCATAATTAAACATAACAATTTCTTTTCATTTAACCGTATATTATTCACATCATAAATATACAATATAAGCACCCCGAGGCTAAGCTGTGGTGCACACATACTCTGCTATCCATCCCGGTACATCACGTACATAAGGATTACAAATTCCGAATCTCTCAGGAATTGTTAGAATAAGCACAACACACAAAAATGGAGGCGAACATAATTCAACATATCCATGGTCACGTACATACCTACGCTCCATAGTCAGCTGACTCATTAACTCATAAATAAGTCATTCTCTTGAACTATGTCCTCGAGGTACCAATCTAAATCTGGGCACACAAAGATTAGATGGCCCTAAGCGAACGTAAACCTCCCGTGATAGCAAGTATGGTAGATATGTCATACACATAAAATTATATACATATACTAAGCATGCACACATCTTAGATGTCTCAATATAATAAAGGTATATTCTACATCCTTATACCATTATTCCAATTTTATACATTTTAAGTCTTCCGATAATACATAATTTAGGTTGTCGACACATCTCACGTCATAGTTTCTTGTACTTAAGACTTATCTCAAAGGGATTATTAAGTTTCCTATTATTCCCACATATAACTTCATTATTCTTAAGGTCCTTACTTCTGCCCCAAACCTCATTTCATCAAATCATTCAAATTTACTCTTTTAACCCTAATATTATCTCACTCATCGAATTTCATTAGATTTTAGAATAATTCCTCAAATTGAATTCTAATTAAGGTCCAAATTTTATAACCATATCTACTGGTCTTCCTTAAGTCTAAGGATATTCATAAAGTCTCCAATGATAATTTTCTAAGGGTTAACATCATTAAAATTTAACTAGGGAAGATTTTACTCATTCTGGGAAGGTCGATCAATCGACCTTGAACATTGATCGATCGATGGTGGTCGATCGATCGACTGATGAATGTCGATCGATCGATTGCACCAGGTAGGCTACGGACTGCTTCGTTTTGCAGTCCTCAAATCGTCCCAAAACTCCATTATAATGCATGGAACTCTAATCTAATGTTATAATATCATCATACAACCATCCTACAACATTGTTAACGTTCTAAAACCAATAAATCATCAACCAAGGGATTTATTTGGATCAAAACTTCATCAAGAACCCTAGTTTTCTATTTCTTTCAAGAACAATAATAAATCTCTTCTTAAATCCGTTTTTAGATCATCAAGGGTTATATTTTGAATTCATAATTCGTCCAGAATATGTCTACATGCAATTCCTAACATGGTTCATAGTTTTAATCCTCAAATTCATGGGTCTATATCAATCTTCCAAGACAAAATTCGATAACTACACTAAACATGGAAGAACACATTCATTGAATTAATTGTAACTAAATCACTTGCCTTATGTTCTTCATATTTGTTATTGGTTGGAGATGATTGAATTCCTCTCTCTCTCTCTCTGCGGAATTCTCCTCTCTCTCTCTCTCTACAAGTTCTTCTCACAAGATGACAATGGAGGTGGGGGTTGGTTTTTGGCAAGTTAAAAATATTTTCTTAACTTCTCCCGTAGCCCACTACTTAGATTGGGGTTGAAAATGGGTTAGTGGGTTTAATGATAAGTTATAATTAAAGTCTGATTTTCGTGGGTTTTAATTACCAAATTTTCGAAATTACCAAACTACCCTTTTGGGTTGCCGGTTTGGCCTAAAAATGCCCCGGGACCCAAACTAAACCCCCGGCTAGTGTTTTCTGACTATTTCGACCCTTCCAGACTCGTTGGCGCACTCAAAATGACCATACAGTTGATAAAAATAAAATTCATTTTTTAATTCAAATAATTACATTCCTGACGCGACTGTCACACGCGTCTCAACAAAATTTCCAAATTGCCGTATTTCAGTCTCGCGACAATTTCAATATATTCAATATTCATTATAATCAAATAATTCTCATTATAATCAAATAGCAACTCACATCTCATTAGTATTTTATCCGAATTATTTCTCAATTAATACCCATTTAATTCAATTAATCCCATAAATAAATATCACGAAAATACTGGGTATTACAATTGACCGTGATAATTTTTTATTAAAAGTCACGGGTTTGTCACGGTTTATGACCATGAAAAAACTTATCACGTTCATAGACTGTGACAATTCTAATGAAGTTTTCACGGTCATTGATCGTGACACGTCCGTGACAACAAAAGTTGTCACCCCTATAATTGTCACGGTCATTGACCTTGATAAGTCTAACTTGTCAAGGTCAATGACCGTGACAATTCGACAGATTTGGTGTAGTGTGAAAGTATTTATATGGTTAATTGGGACGCGTTCACTCTTATAAAAATTTGATGACTAATAAAAGAGAACAACTATGGTGTATTGAATATTGTTGCATGTTAATTAATTTAACCTTTTTGAACTCAAATAATTATGTCGAAACGACGACGATGTTATTCATGGAATTAAATTAAATTGGGACTTTTATGATTAAGTGTTATGTTATTCTTATGAATTGTGTATTGTGTGAATTATTTTATTCATGTTTGCCATCGCGCGGATGAGGAGTTTTGGATAGCATTTTGTTCAACCCTATCTTAGGATGCTTACTAGGTATGGGACTAGTGGGTAGGTCTTGGTTAGAATTTAAACTTGCTATGTATGGGACTAGTTAGTGTAAATTCGTGGGGATCTTATATTTTGGGGTGGGGTAGCTTATGATGTTATATCGACATTTTACTAGTTTAGGCGTGAGACTAAGACACGATTTCTCTTGGTGATTCATCTTATATGTAGGATAGGATGTATGTATACTTAGGGACCCTTATGTATGGGACTAAGGGGCATTTTGAGGATCTCATCGATAAAAAGGGTGGGGTGATTTGATAATTGTGAAATTGGGAATTGAGAATTAATACCTAAGATAATAAGACAGGTATTAAAATATGGGCGACATAAATAGCTAGGCCCGGCAGTTTAAATGGACCAGCCGACATTTTATGTCGTGTCGTGCATGGAATCTTGTCAAATTACGAGATCGACGGTATAAACGGATTAGCGGTCGTTTTGACAAGGGGAAGTGTTAAACTTTGATGGAAATTACCACCCGGGGCGGGAGGACCGCCATAATAAAAAGTGAGAATAACGATAATTTGAGGTAATTTAATTAAATTAACAATTTGGGACTGTGGGATATTTAAAATGATATTGGTGTGATCTTTATAAATAATCTTTGGGGGTGGTTAGTAATTTATCTCTCTTATGTTTAATTATCTCGTATTAAACTAAATACTCTATTGTGATATTTATTGCGTATAACGCTATTGTCTGGGTTCATGGACCCTATTTGAGGGGAGTAGTCTGTAGTCATGCTCGGGTCTCTAACCTTGTGCATTGACGAATATTTTCAAGTATTAGTGCTGGAGTAGCTGCATAGGGTTTATCGGAGATCACTTGGAGGTGCAACTGAAGTTGCTTTTATTTACTGCTTTACTTAGTTTAGACTTTCCTTTCAGTTTCATTTCATTATGAAACTCCATTTTGGTTTTATTGGGCCATTCGGTTCCAAAGTTGTTTAAGGATTTCAGTTGGAGTAATTACAGTTAGATGATTATTCAGATTTTAAATTAATTTATATTTTGGAGATTTGTTTTAATTGGATTTTAGCATGTGATGGTCTTTTTATACCACAATTGTTCATTGGGATTGATTATTACTTATTATTGGATTGATTTTTATTGTCTCATATCTGTCACATGTTGAGAATGGTATTTTTGTTGTCTCATATCTGGCTGGCCATCCCGCTGTCCGGAATGCGTGGGGTGTTACAGGCGTCTCTTAAAATCGACGCTCCCTCAACACCTATTCAAAGGTCTGAAACGTGTGCCTACTATTTCACCCGTTGAATTGCAAAGGTATTGTTAAATCCATTGCAAATTTTAAGATTAGTCATGACTTCTTTAGTTTTTTCGATATCTTTACCATGTTCACATTATTCTTTTTTACAAAACTTCTTCAAAGCGTGAAACAAGTTTTAAATTTCAAATAGTTATTTTGAAAACTAATTACTTTATATGTTTGATTTACTTATAAAATTTTATTTAAGTGGTGTCATATGCGCATGCTATGCATTATAGATATGAATTCGCATAACATTGAAGGCATATATAATAATCTTTGTGAGGCTTTGGTCTTTTTTCACGATACCTTAGGTGGATGTAACCCAGTGATAAAATTTTAAATTCTCTTACTTGGGGTCATGGTTTCACCACTAGAAAATTATAAAGATAATAGATATAAATATCCTATTATATATCTTGATTTCGGACTTGAGCCTTCAAAACAATTAAGTTTTAAAATTTTAAATAACTTTTTAAAACATGATTTTGATTAATTAATTTAATTAGTTATTTCGCAAATAATTAGTTGATTAAGTCTTTATAATCATTTGCGTGAGAGTAACGGGAGAGACTGTCACTCACATTTTTAAGGTATGGGTAGTTTACTCTATCATTATATTTAGCCATAGTGCAAGGATATAACTAATCAAAAACACTATCTCCTTTTGAAAAAATAAAAAAAATAAAATATATATATATATATATATATATATATATATATATATATATATATATATATATATATATATATATATATATATATATATATATATAGAGAGAGAGAGAGAGAGAGAGAGAGAGAGAGAGCGGATCTCACGAGGACCTCTGTTTGCATACCACTGGCGCGGACCAATTTTGATAAAATAGTAAAAAAAATATTTTTGAGCTAATTTTTTTTATATAGTTTTTAAACATTTGAGTAGGGCCATATAAAAAAAATTAGCTCAAAATGAATTTTTTTACTATTTTAAAAAAGCGGTCAAACTTTGTGAGTTTTTAACAACTTAAAACTTGACAAAGTTTGATCGATTTTTTTAAAATAGCAAAAAAAATCATTTTGAGCTGATTATTTTTTTATGATCCTATTGAAATGTTTAAAAATCATAAAAAAAAATCCACCCAAAAATATTTTTTTTACTATTTTAAAAAAATGGTCCTCATTCAGGGTCCTCAAAATGGGACCTCACTTGATCCTTTCCCTATATATATATATATATATATATATATATATATATATATATATATATATATATATATATATATATATATATATACTGGGTAATATTACCGTAGTAAATGTTACTGTCTGTTTGTGGAAATAGCACATATATAGAACTATTTCATATTCTAGTGCATACAATAAAGTTTACTGTTTGTGTAATTTTTTTCTTTGAAATTTTATAGGCTTCATATATCTTGTCTGATAGATCTCATCGATCAGATTTCAAAAATAGTAATTTTGCAAAAAATAAATTAATGAATCAAAAGTTATGATCATTTTAAGATTAAAAAAAAACCACTTATGTAACTTTCTACGGATGATTGGTTTTAAAAAGGATAAAATTGTGAAAAAATTCCTTAAAAAGTTGGAATAAGACGTATATGATTGTTGAAAAGTCAATAGGACTTATATGTATGTTGACCTGACAAATAAAATTTAAATATAATTTTCTCATTTAATAATAGTACTAAAACATAAATTATTTGCTAATTAATGATAGGATTTTCAAATGGCGCAGATATACTTAAAAACTAACTATTTTGGAGGCATAAATTTATGGTCCAGCAATAGTTTTTTGTTGGAGCCCAAATAACTCTCGTCAGAAACTTATGGTCCAGCCATATCACTTTCAGTAGGGGACTAAAACTGGCAGTATGTTGGATGATTTTAATATTAATGGGTATTAATGGTTAGAGAAAATGAAAGGTTAAAACCATTAATTAATTGGAATAAGAAAAGACAAAGGGAAGTGGGAAAACCAAAGTCCTATAATGGAAAAGTGTGAAAAAGTTAGTGGGTTAATAAATGCTTTTGTGTCATAAGAGATTACTTGTGTGCATTGAAGTGTATGCTACTAGTGTACACCTTAGGTCCAAGGATGGTGCTTTGCACCATCCGCAACCGCGCGTGTGCGAAAGTGCGATTGAGCGCTTTAGATGCGCACTTTGCACTTCGCACGTACGCATCATCGCGAGGAGCAGTAGAAGCCTTTGATTTTTGACAACGTCAAAAGATCAAACGGTCCATATTAAATCCATAATAAATGACACATAATTATGGAGCGAGTGGATCTGAACCGTCGAATTTTGGCGCCACTTCGTTAAGTGTTAATTCGTACAGTCGCACCTTTTTAGTTCAAATCTGGAACGTTCAAAACATACTTATATATCAAAGGGCCGTGATTAAATGACCTTTGGATGTGGTGTCTGTTCATGAACAGACACCACAAGAGGCTATATATAGAAGGCAAAATCCTGTCATAATTAATTCCAAAAATTCTCTTTCTCTCTATTATTTCTTCTTACCAATTTCATAGAGTGTTCTCGGTTATTCTTCAAGTTTGCTACTTGAATAAACCCGTGGATTTGTTGTATCTTGGAGGTAATTTTCCAAGATCCGTTAGCAAACTCTGTACGAGTAGGGGCAAATAACACCTTAAGGACAGTAGTTTATTACGCCTCAAATCCAATCATCTATTCACATTTTCTGCATAATTAAAATTCATCAACAATCTTAAGATGTTAATTCATGGAGGCAGAAAAGAATATGAATATGTTTCTGAATCTCAATGTGCATTTGGACCGCTTTGATGGAACAAATTTCACTCGCTGGAAAGGAAAATTATTCTTCCTTCTCACAGTCTTGAACTAGAAGCAATTCCTGAACCAAAAGAAGACGATAATGAAACTGTCAAAGAACAACGGAAGAAACGTGAAAAAGACGAATTGGTGTGTCGTGGGCATATTCTGAATACACTGTCTGATCGATTATATGATCTTTACAACTCTATGCAGTCTCCGCGGGAAATCTGGAATGCTCTTGAATATAAATACAAAACAGAGAAAGAAGGTACGACTAAATTCTTAATTCTGAAATATTTTGAATTCAAAATAAGTGATAACCAAACTGTTTTAGACCAAGTACATGAGTTGCAAATCCTTGTCACAAAGCATCGTGAATTAAAGGTGGAAATTTCTGAATCGTTTCAAGTTGGTGAAATTATTGCAAAATTACCACCAAGTTGGAATGATTGTCATAAGAAACTCCTACATAGGAAATATGATATAAGTTTGGAGGAATTACAGAAACATTTAAGAATTGAAGAAGAGACTAGATCCCGTGATCAAATAAATGTTTCTCATAATTCCACCAAAGTTAACTTTGTTGAAGGAAAGAAATATCATAAGAACTTCAAACCTAATGGTAAGAAGTTCAAGAAAAACAATTCCAATAAGAAACAGTCCAATGGGGCTTGTTTCAATTGTGACAAAAATGGCCACTATGCCCGTGATTGCAGAAACAAGAAACGAAAGATAGATGCTACTGAATCCAATAATACAAACAATGCAAATATGGTGGAAAATAAGATCGAGGATCTTGTAGCAATGGTATCGGACATGCAAATTGGTATGATTACCGAACTAAACATGGCGGCAATAACGAAGTCTTCTGACTGGTGGCTCGATTCTGGGGCTACCATACATGTCTGCAATGATAAATCATTGTACTCCGCATATGAAAAATCAGAGGACGGTCAAGAGGTTCTAATGGGGAATCATAATTCTGCCAAAGTTCTGGGAAAAGGAAACGTTGAACTACAATTCACATCTGGAAAGAAGTTGACGTTGACAAATGTTCTGCATGTACCAGAAATTCAAAAAAATCTAGTGTCTGCAAGTTTGATTTGTAAAAGTGGCATTAAAGCCGTCTTTGAGTCTGATAAGTTAATTCTGTCTAAGAATGGGGCATTTGTTGGGAAAGGGTATGCTTGTGATGGAATGCTCAAACTCAGTATTTTGATTAATAATATGAATAATTCTGCTTATATTATTGAGTCTTTTGATGTTTGGCATGCTAGATTAGCGCATTTAAATTTTAGATCATTGAAATACATGTCTAAACATAAATTAATAGCTTGTGATAGTACTTCTCATGAAAAATGTGAAATCTGTATTGAAACAAAATTAACAAAAAGACCTTTTCCTAAAGTCGAACGAAGTGCAGAATTATTAGAATTAGTTCATTCTGATATATGTGAATATAGTGGTATTTTAACTAGAGACGGGAAAAGATACTTTATTACATTCATTGATGATTGTTCAAAATTCACATATGTATATTTGATAAGACATAAGGATGAAGCTTTTTCAATGTTTAAACGTTTTAAAGCAGAAGTTGAAAATCAAAAGGAAAAGAAAATTAAAATTCTTCGTAGTGATAGAGGGGGAGAGTATTTTCCAAATGAATTTGACTCATTTTGTGAAGAATATGGAATAATACATAAAAGAACTGCCCCTTATACTCCCCAATAAAATGGTTTGGCGAAAAGAAAGAATAGAACTCTTACTAATATGATCAATTCTATGTTGATTAATTCAAACTTATCAAACAATTTATGGGGAGAATCTTTACTCACCGCTTGTCATTTACACAACAGAATTCCATCAATGAAAACCCATGTTTCTCCATACGAGGTATGGAAGAATCGAAAACCAAATCTGGACTACCTAAGGGTCTGGGGTTGTTTGGCTTTCCATAGAATTCATGACCCGAAAAGTTTAAAGTTGGGTGCAAGAGGAATTAAAAGTGTTTTCATAGGATACGCGGAAAATTCTAAGGCATATAGGTTGTTAGACTTAAATTCTAATGTTATAATTGAATCGAGGGATGTTGAATTTATTGAAAATAAATTTTATAAAGATTCATGTGTCGAATTAGATGCCAATCCTGATACATCCACTAGGTTGATTCCTAGACCATTAATTAATAATAAAAGGAATGAACCCGAAACAGAAATAGAACCTAGAAGAAGTCAGCGTGCTAGAAAAGAAAAATCTTTTGGCCCTGATTTTATTTCATCTCAAGCCTTAGCCTTTTTGGTTGAAGGAGATAGAGATAATATTCTTAATAAAATGCCTATTTTACTTAACGTAGAAGAAGATCCTAAAACCTTTAGCTAAGCAATGACTTCTAGAGATGCTTCTTTTTGGAAAGAAGCTATTAATGATGAGATGGATTCAATTCTATCAAATCAGACATGGGTTTAGTGGACTTGCCACAAGGATCATAACCTATTAGTAGTAAATGGGTATTTAGAAGAAAATACAATACCGATGGTTTTATTCAAACCTTTAAGGCTAGATTGGTAGCAAAAGGCTTTAAACAAAGAAAAGGGATTGACTATTTCGATACTTATGCACCTGTTGCTAGAATTACATCCATATGTGTTTTAATGGCAATTGCATCTATTTATAATCTGTTTGTGCATCAAATGGATCTTAAAACAACATTTTTGAATGGTGACCTAGATGAAGAGTGTTGATGTAAAAAATTAGATCGTATCTAATTATTCAATCACAGATAAAATAAATGAAACAAAGAGTTTTTAAAGTGGTTCAGCCTTATAACAATGGCCTACGTCCACTGTTATGTTATTGCTGAGTGTTTGGGAATTCTCGATTACAGGTTCTATCTAGAAATTCCCGTCCCCCTATAATGAGGATTGTACAATGTATTTATAGCCTTGAGGCTGTAATGTGAAAGGGTAATACATTAAATGATGTACATATGAAAGGGTAATACATTCAATGCCCCTTAAGCGTGTGCGTCTGAATGATAAGCATTTAATGAACAGTCAAACTGTTGGTTATCCTGCTATTAATGCTTTGTTCGAGGTGCAGCTCGGACCGCCTAAGTTGCTCGGACTGCCTAAGCTTCTCGATGTTTAGGAGTTCTTGTTCCTCGGAGCGTCTGAATTCCTCAGAGCGTATGAGTTCCACGGGGAAGCAGTGTTCCTCGTTGTAGTATGGTTCCTCAGAAATATTTATTGTTGCCACGTAGATTTCCATGTGTCTTTACTCAATTGAGCCATGTCAGCAGACTAAATTTGGTATCAACAGAAGCCCCCAATGTTTCATAGTTCGATTTTTGAGGAGTGTGGAACATTCTTTCTCGGAATATGGCAGTTTTAAATGGTCATCCTGAAATTTAGGAGTCTTTTGTATTTATTTCTCCTTCTAAATTCGTAGAATTAGGCTTTTTTGAATTTTTATAACCGATTCGATTGCTGCGCCCTTTTTATCCTTCTAGCCGCCGGTAGCGTAATCGTTTCTTTTTGTAATCATTACTTTTTCCTTTTCCCAGGGCAAGGTATTTAAGCGTCATAGACAATCCCATCATCTTCTACTTTTTCAAATTTGTATCTTCGTGTTTTCTATCGTCTCTTTCTCTCCTGTGTATTCATCTCTTCCATAGTTCGTTGTCAACATATCAACTCTTTTTCTGTAAGATCTTCTTCCTTCTTCTTCATTTCCTTTATTCATCATGGTTTACCCTGTTGAATCTCTTGATAAGTTTCGTTCTGATTTTTCTATTCCCTCCTGGGTTGTTCTGGAAGAGCTTTCTGAGCCTTCTGATTATTTCCGTTTGACTGAGGGACATTGGTTCCCCAGTCTCTTTGTTGCTGAGTGTGGATTTTATTTTCTACCAAATCCTTTATGTCTGGAATTTTGTCAATACTTTGACGTTGTTCCTGCAAGAATAGCCCCCAATACATGGAGAATAGTTAATGGGGTTCATAGATTAAATCAAATCCATGGAACTCGCATAGGAATTCCAGAAATCATGTTTTGTTATAGATAGGCAGTTGGTGATAACACCTTTTATTTAAAAACTAGATTTTTAAATAGGGCCTTAGTAGTCAATCTCCCGGATGCCAATAGGGACTATTTTGAGCACGGGGTTGTCATAAAAAATTGGCAACATGCTCCTTTATCTGGAGATGAAGTGTATCAGGGTCCCAGATGCCCTCCCTATGGCAATGGGATGGGTTATTTTTATCTCATTTTATTTATTTTAAAATTATGCTTTCTCTGTGTTTGACAAAATGTACCACTAATATTTTAATGTTTATTTATTTGGAGTTGACAGTAAAAAAAAATGTCCAAAAGAAGCAGACGTTAATATAAGGCACTTAAAACTTATCTGTAGTTTGCATCAGAGTGTTGCCGACGAGCACATTAGGTCAGCCTCGTATTTGCTGCAGTATAAGAGCTACACATCTTCTTTCACTGCTCGTCCGGTGATAAGCGAAGTAGAACCACTACCAGCTTCTAACTGAACCACTACCAGCTTCTACCTATTCCTCGCCTGAGTCACACGTTCCTTTAAGTGAAAGGATGAAGAAGAGAAGACCTCCCACCCTTTTTGAGAAACCTGCCTCTGGTGCTGGAGAGGCAAAAAGAAGTAAGATTGACGTCCCAGGGGAGGGGACAAAGAAAACTGATGCACCTTCCTCGGTTGCCCCTGTTGTGAAGGTTGTCGAGAAGCCCCAAGTGGCTCCGAGCAAGCCTGCTACTCCAGGAGAAGTGATTGTAATATCACCGACCAAGATTTCCTCCTTGGTTGAACTGCTCCCCTGAGGAAGCTGAAGAAGAGCTCCTCGGTCAATTTGGCTGACACCGTCTCTCAGCCCCCGACTAGTGGAGTTCCCACTTTTGTTCCCCCGAGCTTTGCCATGAGCTCGGTGAAGACTTGGATCATTCTCGAGATCTAGGGTATTGAGGAGAACCTTTCTCGGGACATGGTCACCTCATTGGCTGCTCGCCATATTGCTGTAAGTCTTATTACTTTGCACTTTTCATCTTTCCCTTCTTATATCTGTCTCTGACTTGCTTTCATTTTCTTTTCACAGTTGGTGAGTTGCTTAAATACAATTTTGAAGAAAGATGAGGCGATTAAAGCTTCAATCTCCTCATCTAGTGTGGAGGAAGCTCTGGAGGAAGCTATTAAGTCTTTGGAAGACTCTCGTCAGAAGTATGATACTGACAAGGCTATTTGGGAGAATAAACTTACCTCCATCGAGCAGGAGAAAGCTCAAGTTGTTGAAGTCTACAAGGGGTTGGAGAAGAAAATAAAGGACTTGGAGGAGAAAAATAAAGAGCTTGAAGGGAAGCTCAAGAATGCTGAGGAGTTTGAAGATAAACTCAAGGTTGCTGAAGTAGAATTAATCCAACTTCGGGAAGTAAGTCAGCAGAAGGAGGAGATTGAGAATAAATTGAAGACTGCTGAAAACCTTCTATTCGAGAAGCTTTCCTCGGAGAAGTTAAAGAGAAAATTGGCTGTGAAGAAGTCTTTCAGCGCTGGCTGGGACAAGGGGTGGAACAAGGGATTGGCTGCCATGATGTCGCAAGTAGAATATGGCAGCCTCAAGTACTTTAGGGATGGATGGGTCGCTGCTCTACAGGAGATGAAAGTGGATGAAAATTCCGAACTCTTTCAGCGACACATCCCTGGTCCCCCTCCGACTCCTGAAGACGAAGAAGAGGACGAAGCTGCCTCCGAAGAGTCTTCTATGGCAATGGGAGATCATCCCCCAGCCATCCAGCCTATTACCGAGGAACTTGAGCAGCTCGCTACTTCCTCCGAGCAACCTCCAGTACTTCCTCAGCTACTATCTGCTCCATCCGAGCAACCTACTTCCTCGTCCCATCCTCCCGAGAAAGTTTTGGGAGACAAGGAAAAGGTGTAGAGTTGTTCGGATTTCTCTATTTTATTTTTCTTTAACAAATGTAATCCTGAACATGTAACTCTGAAACTTGTACTTCTGACCTTTATGATATAATAAAACTTGAACTTGTGTTTTTGCATACTGTTGTCTCTTCTTCATGCTTTATTGGTGCTTTTATTGATTACTGCTTTTTCTTTCTCTACTAGTTTCTGGCCAGGATGGGATTACTATCTGCTCATGATACCAAGTTATTGAGGTAATGCAATGATTATTTTAAGGCTGGTCACATAGATCTGGTCACATATTTTAAGGCGGTTGAGGCCTACCAATACTTGAAGACCCTGCTTGATCGTGCAGTGGCCAACAATGTGGCTTATTATGATATGATCGAGGATCTCCAAGGCATTCTTGAAGACCTTCAGCAACAATACAAAGAATCCACTGCCCTTTTGCACGAGGGGTATGAGAAGAAGTATCAGCAACTCAATGCTGACAAGGGGTACGAGAAGCGTTTTGCTGGCTATGATGTGAGGGAAAGAACTCTGAGGGGTGAGGTCGAGGAGTGCAGATAAATAGCTGAACTATTAGAACAAGAAAATAACAACCTGCAAAAAGAGTTGTCTCAGTTGAAATCTGCAGCTTCCACTTCAAACGCCTTGATCCCAGTGAATAATGAGGGATTCTCGTTCTTGGAGGTCGAGAACGCCAACTTGAGGGACGAATTGGAGACCTTGAAGAGAGCTGGCCCCTCTACATCTTCTCGTGGACGAGCAAGAGCTCCTCGGGGACGAGCAAGAGCTGCTCGAATTCATGTCGAGGAACAGAGGACTCAATCTGCCTTAGAGAACCAGGCCTTCCAATTAATGGCGAAGAACCAGGCGTTGGCTGAAATGTCAAAGAAGATCAGGGACCTGGAAGAGCAACTTTCTACGCAGAAGTCAGTCTTGGAGAATAAGGAACTCTTCATCAAAAATCTCCACGAGCAGCTGGAAAGATTGACATATCAATTCCACAAACAGCCCAGGGAGTTCTGGATGGCTGGGTACAACGAGGCTCTCTATCACTTGGACGATCGTGTCCAGAATGCCAATAATGAGGGCTACAAGAAAGGCTGGTTGAATGCCTTAGGTGTGCTGTAACTCGAATAGGGTCATTACCTGTGGGACTACCATGATCCTGGGCTGCTCGACCTACCCTTGCCACCATTCAAACTGGATATGAGTTGGATCCCTGCTCGGGCCATTCCTCGATGCTTGATTTCCAAATATCTCGGCGACTATAATCTCCATTCAAATGTCGAGATATCTCGTCCCGAGCACCTCCTAGATCGACCATCCGTGATGAATATCAGGATTTTAAAAGATTTGAACTTTATAAATTCTCCTCTTGCTTTAAATGATCCGCCTTCTGGAGAGGAACCTGTTTCTAAAGCAGAGGGGAAGAAACCAATAGAGTAGGAATTTTGATATAATAGTTAGTATACATTTCATTCTCAATGTAATTTGTTTTTTATTTTAATGAAAGACTTTTATTTTTGTTCGCAATCTTAATTGCTATTATCTCGTAAAACACTTTATATTTGTGCATGTGTATCTGTTAAAAAGATAATGATATTGTGTTATTCGTCGACCAATTTATTGTCGAGTAGTTTGAATTTGTGGTAATCATTTGATAAAAATTATAATCATTTGATAAAAATGATGTTTTATTTCTCGATCAACTTAGTAATAATTAAAAAGTTACGAGTATTAAAAAATTTTCTCGATCACTTTCTTGTATTCATAAAATGTTAATTTACCAACCAAGGTCGGTAAATTTCCTTCTCGACTAACTACAGTTAGTGGGTTTTTATCCCCGACCAGCCATAGTTAGTCGATTTTTCCTCTACGAGGAGCTTTGGCACTTTTTGGAATAATCTTAACTCCCGACCAACTTTAGTTGGCATTTTCGAGAATATTTTTACTTCCTAAACAACACAAGTTGGCATTTTTAGGAATACTTTTATTTCCCGAGGAACATATAGTTTTACTTCCCGTAGGAATACAAGTTTTACTTCCCGGAGGAATACAAGTAGCTTTACTTCCCTGAGGAATACAGGTAGCTTTACTTCCCGGAGGAATATAGGTAGCTTTACTTCCCGGAGGAATATTGGTTTCTCGACCAACCTTAGTTAGCTTTTTCGAGAATAAATTTGAGTAGTCCGAGTTTTGTCGAGTTGTGTGTAGCACTATTCCCCGAAAAACTTTTAATAAAAAGAGAGAATTCGGCAGAATATCTTCATTTTATTCATCACTGATAATACTTGCGTAGGTGCTCTGCGTTCCATGCATTTTTAAACTCCTCCCCTTCTAAAGTTGTTATTCGGTAAGTTCCTGGTCGAACAACTTCTGTAACTCGGTATGGTCCATGCCAGTTTGCCTCCAGTTTGTTGTGCTTTTGAATCACTTTCTTCAGCACATAGTCTCCTTCTTTCAGGTCACACTTCTTCACCCTCTTGTTGTAGAACAAAGCTGTTCGCTGCTGGTAAGCAGCATTTCTAATGGCTGCTTCTTCTCTAACTTCCTCGAGCATGTCTAAATCTAATCTTCTCATTAAGTCGCTGACACGGGAATTGAAATTTAGTACCCTGTGTGTTGGGAGGCCCAACTCGGCAGGTATAACAGCTTCACTTCCAAACGCTAGCATATATAGAGATTCCCCTGTTGCTACTCGGGGAGTATTTCGATAAGCCCCCAGTACTGACTGTAACTCGTTGATCCAATTTGCTTTCGCATCGTCCAGTCTTTTCTTCAAGCCATTCAACAGCGTTCTGTTTGTCACTTCAGTTTGTCCATTGCTTTGAGGATGGCCTGGTGTTGAGTGGATCTTCAAAATGTTTGACTGATGATAATAGGCCGCGAACTCCTCGTTATCAAATTGTGTTCCATGGTCTGTGATGAAGGCATGAGGAAGACCATATCGACAAATGATGTTCTTCCAAATAAATTGGTACACCTTGTCGTACGTCATATGAATGAGAGGCTCAGCTTCTACCCACTTAGTAAAATAATCCACTGCGACGACGAGGTATTTGAACCTTCCTCTGGTCGTTGGCAGTGGCCCGACCAAATCTATTCCCCACATGGAAAATGGCCAAGGGGAAGTTATGGGTGTCAACAATGCTTGTGGAGTTCTTCGGATGGAGGAAAAACGCTGGCACTTGTCATATTTCTTGGCATAGGCTGGAAAATCAGCCCTCATCGTCGGCCAGTAGTATCCCTGCGTCATCACCCTTTGCAAAAGCGTCCGACCTGCTACATGGGCTCCACAGGACCCTTCATGGACCTCTTCAATTAAATCTTTCACCTCGGTGGGATGCACACATCTCTGCAAACCTGCCATAATTCCTCGTCTATATAGAATACCGTTAGTTAATACATACCGAGCAGCTTTAAACTTCAATTTCTTGGCTGCGAGCTTGTCAATTGGTAATTCTCCCTCTTCAATATATGCCCTGATGGTATCCATCCAAGACGGTCCTAAATCAAGGGTAATAAAGTTCATCGTCAGATCTTCATCTATACTCCGACTAACTAAAACTTCAATTGGGATTGTTCTCCGGAACTCGGTACGAGTAGCTGAGGCTAATCGAGATAGGGTGTCTGCTCTCACATTCTCCATTCTCGGTATTCTGACCAGCTGAATAGCAGCAAATTCTGACACCAGCTCCTTTTCCTTTGCATGATATCTAATCATTAATTCTCCTTTGACTGCATATACTCCCATCATTTGGTTTACGATCAATTGAGAATCACTGAAAACAATAACCTGCTGTGCCTCCATAATTTTTGCCAAACTAAGACCTGCAATCATGGCCTCATACTCAGCCTTATTATTGGAAGCTTTGAATTGGAAACGTAGGGCGTATTCCATGTCGACCTCATTCGGAGTGTTCAAAACTATCCTCGCGCCACATCCTGTAGTGCAAGATGAGCCATCTACATAGAGCCTCCATATAGGTAACTCGTCTTCAAATTTCTGATCTGTCAGAGTTCCTCGGTGAAATATTTATTGCTTCCTTTCATCTTCCCCTGATATTTCTCGCTCTTCGTCGATCATCTTTTCTTGCCCTTTTACCAACCGGAGTTGGTCTGAGCTCGAATTTGATGATCCTGTAACATCCACTTGCCCTTTTACCAACCGGAGTTGGTCTAAGCTTGTGTTTGATGATCCTGTAACATCCACAGGTTGATCAGCGAGCAACTTTTGCTCCTCGGGGGTATCAGGATAGGTGAACTCTGCTATTAAATCCGTTACAACTTGCCCTTTAAGCGATGATCTGGGTTCATAAACTATATCATATTCATCGAGCTCTATTGCCCAGTACATCAATCTCCCTGATTTTTCTGGTTTATGAAGGGTTTGCCTCAACGGCATATCAGTATATACGACTATAGTATGAGCCTGGAAGTATGGCCTCATTCTCCTACTCGCCTCAATCAGTGCCAGTGCCAATTTTTCCAGCCTTGGATATCTGATCTCTGCTTCTCGGAAGGCCTTACTCGTGTAGTAGATTAGTTTTTGTACTCCATTCTCCACTCTTATCAATGCCGGACTGACTGCATTCTTGGACACTGCCAGATATAAGTATAATTTTTCTCCCATCACTGGCTTGGATAACAATGGAGGTGCTCCCAAGTATTTCTTCAAGTCTTAAAAAGCCTTCTCACATTCATCATTCCACTCAAAAGTCTTTCGGAGTGTCTTGAAGAATGGGAGACATCGATCAGTTGCTCGTGATACAAATCTGTTGAGTGCTGCTACTCGTCCTGTAAGACTTTGCACCTCTTTCTTCGTCGTTGGAGATCGCAGACCTAATAGAGCTTTGATCTTTTCAGGATTTGCCTCAATGCCTAGTTGATTGACAATGTACCCGAGAAACATGCCTTCTCGTACTCCAAATATGCACTTCGTCGGGTTCAGCTTCATTTGGTATTTATCCAGTTGATCAAAAGTCTGACTTAAGTCAACTAGATGATCGGCAGCTTTCTTGCCCTTTGTCATCATATCGTCAACATAGACTTCCATATTGCAACTGATTTGTTCAGCAAATACCTTGTTCATCTGCCGCTGATATGTCGCACCTGCATTTTTTAAACCAAAAGGCATAACATTATAATAATAAGTTCCCCTAGGGGTAATGAAAGAAGTACTTTCCCTGTCTTCAGGTTTCATTTTAATCTGATTGTAGCCAGAATAAGCATCCATGAAGCTCAGCAGCTCATGTCCCGAGGTAGCATCGACTAGTTGATCAATTCGGGGCAGTGGAAAGTGATCCTTTGGGCATGCTTTGTTGAGGTCGGTGAAGTCTACACACATCCTCCACTTGTTGTTTTTCTTTTTTACCATCACCACATTGGCTAACCAGTCTGGATATTTAACATCTTCAATGAAACAAGCTTTCTGGAGCTTCTCTACTTCCTCCTGTATAGCTTGATTCTTCTCGGGGCTGAACACTCTTCTTCTTTGCTTCACTGGCTTGATCTCCTTATTCACATTGAGTTCGTGACATAAGAAATTTGGATCTATTCCGGGCATATCTTCATGACTCCACGCAAAAGTTTGCTTTCTTCTTCTTATGAAAGTTGTTAATTCCTGTTTTAGTGAGGCTTCCAACGACGAACCTACTTGAGTAGTTCGCTCAGGGTGCTCGTCGTCCAGAATGATGTTTTCAGTAGCTTCCACCACTTGACCCTTCACGAGTTGAGACTCATCTCTAGGATCCAATGTTTTAATTTCTGAACCTTCATCCACTTGATAGGTAGCAGTCTTTTTCCTTGATTCCTCCAGTTCCTCTTGATCGGCGGATGAATAATAGCATTCCCAAGCTACTTTCTGATCACCTTTCACATCTCCTACTCCAAAATTTATTGGAAATTTTAGGCATCGATGTACTGTAGATGGTACAGCCTCGAACTTCTTTAATCTTACTCTTACCATGATGATATTATATGATGATTGAACATTCTTATCCATCACGAAGAAACGTATTCTTTCTGTTCGACAAGCAGGCCACGTACCAATGAATATATCCAACTTGATCGTCCCAAGTGGAAATACCCTTTTGCCAGCAAAGCCGAGGTATGATAAGGCTCCAGTTGAGATAGCTTTAGATTTAAACTATCGAAGCACGAGTAGAACATGATGTCTACCAAGCTACCATTGTCGACCAGTACTCTTGAAATTATTACTTCCTTCATCCTCATTTTGATCACCAATGGATCATCATGAGGATATAGAACACCTGCGAGGTCATTGTTTAAGAAACCAATGACCAATTTCTCTTTATTTACCTTTCTCGGGCGATCCTCCTCAGCTAGATTTATTCGTTGAATGTATGGGAAAGCTTGAGCCTCGCAGAGGTAAGCTTTTCTCTCGGCAGTAAGGTTTCCTCCTCCTGCATCTCCACCTGTTATAACATTACAGTCAAATGACCCAAAGCGTATTGAAGATACCTCTCGTTCTAGCTGCCTTGGTCTCTTGGGAAGATCGGGGTCGTCTTCAGGATCAACTTCATGGTTTCTTTTCTTGTTCTCCTCTGCTCGACGAGGAGATCTAGTCCTCTCTCTTGTTCGGTCGTTGTTTCTTCTTTCGCTTCCACGATCAACATATTTTTCCAGCTTTCCTCGTCTGATGAGTGTTTCAATCTCATTCTGAAGAGCTATGCAATTTTTGGTCATATGGCCATGATCTTTATGAAACTCGTAATACTTTGCCTTATTCCTCTTGTCAGGGTCTGCCTTCATTTTCTCTGGACAGTTTAATTCCTCGTTGTTCTTGATTTCTTCTAGAACATGGTTGATATCCTTCTTCAAAGGAGTATAATTATCAAATTTCTTCATTACGTCCCATACCGACCTAGTTTTTGAATGTTTGTCATTACCATTGTTCTTATGCTCTTTCTTCTTAGCTTTATCACCTTCCACCTTGGTTTCTTTGGCATCCATGTTCTTTTTCGCAGCCATAGCCTCCTCGGCATTCATAATCTTGGACGCTTTTCCCATCAGGTCCGACATGGTTATAGGTGGATCTTTGGCCAAAGTGTAGTACACTTTGTTTGGCAATAGTCCACTCATCAAGGCGGTAATCGCTGTCTTCTCCTCATAATCAATGACTTCAAGTTTCTCGTTATTAAAACGAGTTATATAATCTCTGGTGCTCTCACCAGCTTTTTGTCTAACACTTAACAAATGTGCTACTCGTTTAACTGGCTTTGCCCCAAAATAGAAATTCCCAATGAATAACTCGGCCAGTTGAAGAAAAGTTGAGATCTTACCCCGAGGAAGATTATTATACCATATTTGAGCAGATCCGGTAAGAGTTCCCGAGAATGCCCTGCATCTCATCTCATCTGGAAGAGCATAGATGTCGGCTACAGCTTGGTATTGTTCTATATGAAGGACGGGGTCAGTCTTTTCATCATATTTGGGGGTTACAACAGGTGCTTTGAATTTTGATGGTGTTGGAAAATCTACAATGGTCTGGACAAAAGGTGTTCCTCGAATAAAGGTTCGTTATAGAGGGTTCTTAGCTTTAACCATTTCCTTCAATCTATCCTCCAGCCTTTGAATAAAGCCTTTCTATGCCTCATTTCCTTCCTCAGGCCAGTTGGTTCGAGCAACTGATCACGTTGAGGTGGCTTCCTGGGATCTATCTTGACGAGCAACTGGTCGCGACTGGGCAGATCCTTCCCTTAAGTCTGATGGTCATCGAAAACACCTTGATGGGGCTCTAGGAGGACTTTTGCTCCTCCTAGGTCCTAATCGATCGAAAGGAGATACTCTGCTTAATCTTTCTAGCGCACTGGTGCTTTCTGGGGAGAGAGTGATACGTTGTTCAGTATCTGTGGCTCGCACTGACGAAGTTCGTCCAGGTTGATAAGAAAAATCTTCAGACTCCTCATTGCAATATGAATTGGTACGCCTAGTACGTGAAGAAAGTGCACGGGTATTTCTTTGAATACTTCGTGGTCCTAAATGGGTTGATGCACCGCCATGGAGGGTTTGTATGAGTTATCGCATAGTTTCTTGCATAACGGTCTGGCCCTGAGCCAGATTTGTCATTATTCCAGCCAGATCTGGAATATTTGGCGGAGCAAATGGATTTGGAGGGCTTCCATCTTTTCGATTGTTGGGTTTTGGAATATCAGCCATTTGTGATGAATGTTTTTTGATGAAAAACGATATTACCAGTCGTTTCCCACAGATGGAGCCAATCTGTTGATGTAAAAAATTAGATCGTATCTAATTATTCAATCACAGATAAAATAAATGAAACAAAGAGTTTTTAAAGTGGTTCAGCCTTATAAGAATGGCCTACGTCCACTGTTATGTTATTGCTGAGTGTTTGGGAATTCTCTATTACAAGTTCTATCTAGAAATTCCCGTACCCCTATAATGAGGATTGTACAATGTATTTATAGCCTTGAGGCTGTAATGTGAAAGGCTAATACATTAAATGATGTACATATGAAAGGGTAATACATTCAATGCCCCTTAAGCGTGTGCGTCTGAATGATAAGCATTTAATGAACAGTCAAACTTTTGGTTATCCTGCTATTAATGCTTTGTTCGAGGTGCAGCTCGGACCGCCTAAGCTTCTCGGTGTTTAAGAGTTCCTCGGAGAGTTCTTATTCCTCGGAGCGTCTGAATTCCTCGGAGCGTATGAGTTCCGCGGGGAAGCAGTGTTCCTCGTTGTAGTATGGTTCCTCAGAAATATTTGTTGTTGCCACGTAGATTTCCATGTGTCTTTACTCAATTGAGCCATGTCAGCAGACTAAATTTGGTATCAACAAAGAGGTATATATGGAACAACCCGAAGGGTTTATTTTGCCCAAAAATGAACATAAAGTTTGTAAATTAATTAAGTCGCTTTATGGGTTGAAACAAGCACCAAAGCAGTGGCATGAAAAGTTTGATACAATAATTCTTTCTGATGGTTTCATGCATAACAACGCTGATAAGTGCATTTATTCTAAATTCACCAATGACTATGGTGTAATTATATGTCTATATGTTGATGACTTATAAATTTTTGGTACACATATGAGAGGTGTATATGAAACTAAGAAGTATCTTAGTTCACAATTTAAGATGAAAGATCTTAATGAAGTGGATACCATCTTGGGTATTAAAGTTAAGAAACATAGTGGGGGTTATGCATTATGTCAATCTCATTACATTGACAAAGTTATTCACAAATTTAATCATTTGAAAATAAAAGAAGCAAATACCCCATATGATTCTAGTATAAAATTATTAGAAAAATCTGGCAGAGCAGTTGCACAACTTGAATATGCTAGTACAATTGGAAGTTTAATGTATGCGATGCATTGTACAAGGCCAGATATTGCATTTGCAGTAGGTAAAATGTCAAGATACACTAATAATCCAAGTGTGGATCATTGGAAAGCAATTGGGAGGATTTTTGGTTACCTCAAGAAGACCAAAGAATTAGGTCTATTTTATTATGACTTTCCTGCAGTTCTTGAAGGATACCCTGATGCTAGTTGGATAACTAGTGCAAGTGATAATAAATCCACATCTGGATGGATATTCACCTTAGCGGGTGGGGCGGTATCTTGGGCATCCAAGAAACAAACTTGCATTACACATTCAACAATGGAATCTGAGTTTATAGCACTGGCAGCAGCCGGAAAAGAAGCAGAGTGGCTAAGAAATTTATTATTGGACATAAAGTTATGGCCAAAACCAATGCCATCACTTTCTTTATATTGTGATAGTGAAGCTACATTGTCTAGAGCGCATAACAAAGTATATAATGGAAAATCTAGACACATAAGTTTAAGACATGAATATGTCAAACAATTAATAACTTATGGAGTTATTAATATTACATATGTTCGAACAAATAAGAATCTAGCTGACCCTCTTACCAAAGGACTTTCTAGAGATTTGGTAAAGGACACATCTAGTGGAATGGGACTAAAACCATTTTTTCAATAGTCACGGGTAATGGTAACCCAACTTTGTAATAGCATTACCACTATTCCAAAGTTTAATGGGTAATAACAAGTTACTGATAAGTGATTAGTTTTGCACTGAAATTTATTCAATTTCATGTCCCTTCTAGGATGTTCAGTGCATATTGCTACGTCAAGAGGATGAGTTTAACTCTTAATGAAGTTCGTTGTCTAAAGCAGCAAGGACATGCAAGAGAACTTCACCTATATGAATATAGGAAGTGGTGCCGCTTCTAGCAAGATTTTGGGTTTATTCTTGTAAATATTCATGAAGCCAAGATAGTGCACATGGCCATAATAGTGCTAAAAACATATTGAACATCTCGTAGAGATTGGGATATCTCATGTGTGATATATATCCGGTTCTAAATAATAAGACAAGGTTTAATGCATGGCACACCGTTGTCTTATTAGAACTTTGATATATATTCACTAACTGGAAGTTTAAATCGAAAGATACCTCCTTGTATGCATGGGCATATCACAAGAAGAAATTGCATTAATATTAAAATCTATAGGGGGATTGTTGGATGATTTTAATATTAATGGGTATTAATGGTTAGAGAAAATGAAAGGTTAAAACCATTAATTAATTGGAATAAGAAAAGACAAAGGGAAGTGGTAAAACCAAAGTCCCACATTGGAAAAGTGTGAAAAAGTTAGTGGGTTAATAAATGCTTTTGTGTCATAAGAGATTACTTGTGTGCATTGAAGTGTATGCTACTAGTGTACACCTTAGGTCCAAGGATGGTGCTTTGCACCATCCGCACACGCGCGCGCGCGGGTGTGTGAAAGTGCGATTGAGCGCTTTAGAGGCGCACTTTGCACTTCGCACGTACGCATCGTCGCGAGGAGCAGTAGAAGCCTTTGATTTTTGACAACGTCAAAAGATCAAACGATCCATATTAAATCCATAATAAATGACACATAATTATGGCGCGAGTGGATCTGAACCGTCGGATTTTAGCGCCACTTCGTTAAGTGTTAATCCGTACAGTCGCACCTTTGTAGTTCAAATCTGGAACGTTCAAAATATAGTTATATATCCAAGTGCCGTGATTAAATGACCTTTGGATGTGGTGTCTGTTCATGAACAGACACCACAAGAGGCTATATATAGAAGGCAAAATCCTGTCATAATTAATTCGAAAAATTCTCTTTCTCTCTAATATTTCTTCTTACCAATTTCATAGAGTGTTCTGGGTTATTCTTCAAGTTTGCTACTTGAATAAACCCGTGGATTCGTTATATCTTGGAGGTAATTTTTCTAGACCCGTTAGCAAACTCTGTACGAGTGGGGACAAATAACACCTTAAGGACAGTAGTTTATTACCCCTCAAATCCAATCATTTGTTCATATTTTCTGCATAATTACAATTCATCAACAATCTTAAGGTGTTAATTCATGGAGGCAGAAAATAATATGAATATGTTTATGAATCCCAATGTGCATTTGGACCGCTTTGATGGAACAAATTTCATTCGCTGGAAAGGAAAATTATTCTTCCTTCTCACAATCTTGAAAATTGCATATGTTCTGGATCCTAAACTAGAAGCAATTCCAGAACCAAAAGAAGACGATAATGAAACTGTCAAAGAACAACGGAAGAAACGTGAAGAAGACGAATTGGTGTGTCGTGGGCATATTATGAATACACTGTCTGATCGATTATATGATCTTTACAACTCTATGCAGTCTCCGCGGGAAGTACATGAGTTACAAATCCTTGTCACAAAGCTTCATGAATTAAAGGTGGAAATTTCTGAATCGTTTCAAGTTGGTGCAATTATTGCAAAATTACCACCAAGTTGGAATGATTGTCATAAGAAACTCCTACATAGGAAAGATGTTATAAGTTTGGAGGAATTACAAAAACATTTAAGAATTGAAGAAGAAACCAGATCCCGTGATCAAACAAATGTTTCTCATAATTCCACCAAGGTTAACTTTGTTGAAGGAAAGAAATATCATAAGAACTTCAAACCTAATGGTAAGAAGTTCAAGAAAAATAATTCCAATAAGAAACAGTCCAATGGGGCTTGTTTCAATTGTGACAAAAATGGACACTATGCCCATGATTACAGAAACAAGAAACGAAAGATAGATGCTACTAAATCCAATAATACAAACAATGCAAATATGGTGGAAAATAAGATCGAGGATCTTGTAGCAATGGTATCGGACATGCAAATTGGTATGATTACCGAACTAAACATGGCGGCAATAACGAAGTCTTCTGACTGGTGGCTCGATTCTGGGGCTACCATACATGTCTGCAATGATAAATCATTGTACTCCGCATATGAAAAAGAAGAGGACGGTCAAGAGGTTCTAATGGGGAATCATAATTCTGCCAAAGTTCTGGGAAAAGGAAACGTTGAACTACAATTCACATCTGGAAAGAAGTTGACGTTGACAAATGTTCTGCATGTACCAGAAATTTGAAAAAATCTAGTGTCTGCAAGTTTGATTTGCAAAAGCGATATTAAAGCCGTCTTTGAGTCTGATAAGTTAATTCTGTCTAAGAATGGGGCATTTGTTGGGAAAGAGTATGCTTGTGATGGAATTCTCAAACTCAGTATTTTGATTAATAATATGAATAATTCTGCTTATATTCTTGAGTCTTTTGATGTTTGGCATGCTAGATTAGCGCATTTAAATTTTAGATCATTGAAATACATGTCTAAACATAAATTAATAGATTATGATAGTACTTCTCATGAAAAATGTGAAATCTGTATTGAAGCAAAATTAACAAAAAGACCTTTTCCTAAAGTCGAACGAAGTGCTGAATTATTAGAATTAGTTCATTCTGATATATGTGAATATAATGGTATTTTAACTAGAGCCGAAAAAAGATACTTTATTACATTCATTGATGATTGTTCAAAATTCACATTTGTATATTTGATAAGACATAAGGATGAAGCTTTTTCAATGTTTAAACGTTTTAAAGGAGAAGTTGAAAATCAAAAGGAAAAGAAAATTAAAATTCTTCGTAGTGATAGAGGGGGAGAGTATTTTCCAAATGAATTTGACTCGTTTTGTGAAGAACATGGAATAATACATCAAAGAACTGCCCCTTATACTCCCCAACAAAATGGTTTGGCTGAAAGAAAGAATAGGACTCTTACTAATATAATCAATTCTATGTTGATTAATTCAAACTTATCAAACAATTTGTGGGGAGAAGCTTTACTCACCGCTTATCATTTACACAACAGAATTCCATCAATGAAAACACATGACCCGAAAAGTTCAAAGTTGGGTGCAAAAGGAATTAAAAGTGTTTTCATAGGATATGCGGAAAATTCTAAGGCATATAGGTTGTTAGACTTAAATTCTAATGTTGTAATTGAATCGAGGGATGTTGAATTTATTGAAAATATATTTTATAAAGATTCATGTGTCGAATTAGATGTCAATCCTGATACATCCACTAGGTTGATTCCTAGACCATCAATTAATAATAAAAGGAATGAACCCGGAACATAAATAGATACTAAAAGAAGTCAGCGTGCTAGAAAAGAAAAATCTTTTGGCCCTGATTTTATTTCATCTCAAGCCTTAGCCTTTTTGGTTGAAGGAGATAGAGATAATATTCTTAATAAAATGTCTATTTTACTTGACTTAGAAGAAGATCCTAAAACCTTTAACGAAGCAATGACTTCTAGAGATGCTTCTTTTTGGAAAGAAGCTATTAATGATGAGATGGATTCAATTCTATCAAATCAGACATGGGTTTTAGTGGACTTGCCCTAAGGATCACAACCTATTAGTAGTAAATGGGTATTTAGAAGAAAATAAAAAACCGATGGTTCTATTCAAACCATTAAGGCTATATTGGTAGCAAAAGGTTTTAAACAAAGAAAAGGGATTGATTATTTCGATACTTATGCACCTGTTGCTAGAATTACATCCATACGTGTTTTAATGGCAATTGCATCTATTTATAATTTATTTGTGCATCAAATGGATGTTAAAAAAATCTTTTTGAATGGTGACCTAGATGAAGAGGTATATATGGAACAACCCAAAGGGTTTGTTTTGCCCGGAAATGAACATAAAGTTTGTAAATTAATTAAGTCGCTTTATGGGTTGAAACAAGCACCAAAGCAGTGGCATGAAAAGTTTGAAACAATCATTATTTCTGATGGTTTTAGACATAACAACGCTGATAAGTGCATTTATTCTAAATTCACCAATGACTATGGTGTAATTATATGTCCATATGTTGATGACTTATTAATTTTTGGTACAAATATGAGAGGTGTATATGAAACTAAGAAGTATCTTAGTTCACAATTTAAGATGAAAGATCTTAATGAAGTGGATACCATCTTGGGTATTAAAGTTAAGAAACATAGTGGGGGTTATGCATTATGTCAATCTCATTACATTGACAAAGTTATTCACAAATTTAATCACTTGAAAATAAAAGAAGCAAATACCCCATATGATTCTAGTATAAAATTATTAGAAAATTCTGGCAGAGCAGTTGCACAACTTGAATATGCTAGTACAATTGGAAGTTTAATGTATGCGATGCATTCTACAAGGCCAAATATTGCATTTGCAGTAGGTAAAATGTCAAGATACACTAATAATCCAAGTGTGGATCATTGGAAATCAATTGGGGGGATTTTTGGTTACCTCAAGAAGACCAAAGAATTAGGTCTATTTTATTATGACTTTCCTGAAGTTCTTGAAGGATACTCTGATTCTAGTTGGATAACTAGTGCAAGTGATAATAAATACACATCTGGATGGATATTCACCTTAGCGGGTGGGGCGGTATCTTGGGCATCCAAGAAACAAACTTGCATTACACATTCAACAATGGAATCTGAGTTTATAGCACTGGCAGCAGCCGGAAAAGAAGCAGAGTGGCTAAGAAATTTATTATTGGACATAAAGTTATGGCCAAAACCAATGCCATCTCTTTCTTTATATTGTGATAATGAAGATACATTGTCTAGAGCGCATAACAAAGTATATAATGGAAAATCTAGACACATAAGTTTAAGACATGAATATGTCAAACAATTAATAACTTATGGAGTTATTAATATTATATATGTTCGAACAAAGAAGAATCTAGCTGACCCTCTTACCAAAGGACTTTCTAGAGATTTGGTAAAGGACACATCTAGTGGAATGGGACTAAAACCATTTTTTCAATAGTCACGGGTAATGGTAACCCAACTTTGTAATAGCATTACCACTATTCCAAAGTTTAATGGGTAATAACAAGTTACTGATAAGTGATTAGTTTTGCACTGAAATTTATTCAATTTCATGTCCCTTCTAGGATGTTCAGTGCATATTTCTACGTCAAGAGGATGCGTTTAACTCTTAATGAAGTTCGTTGTCTAAAGCAGCAAGGACATTCAAGAGAACTTCACCTATATGAATATAGGAAGTGGTGCCGCTTCTAGCAAGATTTTGGGTTTATTCTTGTAAATATTCATGAAGCCAAGATAGTGCACATGGCCATAATAGTGCTAAAAACACATTGAACATCTCGTAGAGATTGGGATATCTCATGTGTGATATATATCCGGTTCTAAATAATAAGACAAGGTTTAATGCATGGCACACCATTGTCTTATTAGAACTTTGATATATATTCACTAACTGGAGGTTTAAATCGAAAGATACCTCCTTGTATGCATGAGCATATCACAAGAAGAAATTGCATTAATATTAAAATCTATAGGGGGATTCTAGGATGATTTTAATATTAATGGGTATTAATGGTTAGAGAAAATGAAAGGTTAAAACCATTAATTAATTGGAATAAGAAAAGACAAAGGGAAGTGGGAAAACCAAAGTCCCACATTGAAAAAGTGTGAAAAAGTTAGTGGGTTAATAAATGCTTTTGTGTCATAAGAGATTACTTGTGTGCATTGAAGTGTATGCTACTAGTGTACACCTTAGGTCCAAGGATGGTGCTTTGCACCATCCGCACACGCGCGTGTGCGAAAGTGCGATTGAGCGCTTTAGAGGCGCACTTTGCACTTCGCACGTACGCATCGTCGCAAGGAGCAGTAGAAGCCTTTGATTTTTGACAACGTCAAAAGATCAAACGGTCCATATTAAATCAATAATAAATGACACATAATTATGGCGCGAGTGGATCTTAACCGTCGGATTTTGGCGCCACTTCGTTAAGTGTTAATCCGTACAGTCGCACCTTTTTAGTTCAAATCTGGAACGTTCAAAATATAGTTATATATCCAAGTGCCGTGATTAAATGACCTTTGGATGTGGTGTCTATTCATGAACAGACACCACAAGAGTCTATATATAGAAGGCAAAATCCTGTAATAATTAATTCCGAAAATTCTCTTTCTCTCTATTATTTCTTCTTACCAATTTCATAGAGTGTTCTGGGTTATTCTTCAAGTTTTCTACTTGAATAAACCCGTGGATTTGTTATATCTTGGAGGTGATTTTTCTATAGAACCGTTAGCAAACTCTGTACGAGTGGGGACAAATAACACCTTAAGGACAGTAGTTTATTACCCCTCAAATCCAATCATCTGTTCATATTTTCTGCATAATTAAAATTCATCAACAATCTTAAGGTGTTAATTCATGGAGGCAGAAAAGAATATGAATATGTTTATGAATCCCCATGTGCATTTGGACCTCTTTGAGGGAACAAATTTCACTCGCTGGAAAGGAAAATTATTCTTCCTTCTCACAGTTTTGAAAATAGCATATGTTCTGGATCCTAAACTAGAAGCAATTCCAGAACCAAAAGAAGACGATAATGAAACTGTCAAAGAACAACGGAAGAAACGTGAAGAAGACGAATTGGTGTGTCGTGGGCATATTCTGAATACACTGTCTGATCGATTATATGATCTTTACAACTCTATGCAGTCTCCGCGGGAAATCTGGAATGCTCTTGAATATAAATACAAAAGAGAGAAAGAAGGTACGGATAAATTCTTAATTCTGAAATATTTCGAATTCAAAATAAGTGATAACCAAACTGTTTTAGACCAAGTACATGAGTTGCAAATCCTTGTCACAAAGCTTCGTGAATTAAAGGTGGAAATTTCTGAATCGTTTCAAGTTGGTGAAATTATTGCAAAATTACCACCAAGTTGGAATGATTGTCATAAGAAACTCCTACATAGGAAAGATGATATAAGTTTGGAGGAATTACAAAAACATTTAAGAATTGAAGAAGAAACCAGATCCCGTGATCAAACAAATGTTTCTCATAATTCCACCAAGGTTAACTTTGTTGAAGGAAAGAAATATCATAAGAACTTCAAACCTAATGGTAAGAAGTTCAAGAAAAATAATTCCAATAAGAAACAGTCCAATGGGGCTTGCTTCAATTGTGACAAAAATGGACACTATGCCCGTGATTGCAAAAACATGAAACGAAAGATAGATGCTACTAAATCCAATAATACAAACAATGCAAATATAGTGGAAAATAAGATCGAGGATCTTGTAGCAATGGTATCAGACATGCAAATTGGTATGGTTACCGAACTAAACATGGCGGCAATAACGAAGTCTTCTGACTAGTGGCTCGATTCTGGGGCAACCATACATGTCTGCAATGATAAATCATTGTACTCCGCATATGAAAAAGCAGAGGACGGTCAAGAGGTTCTAATGGGGAGTCATAATTCTGCCAAAGTTCTGGGAAAAGGAAACGTTGAACTACAATTCACATCTGGAAAGAAGTTGACGTTGACAAATGTTCTGCATGTACCAGAAATTCAAAAAAATCTAGTGTCTGCAAGTTTGATTTGTAAAAGGGATATTAAAGTCGTCTTTGAGTCTGATAAGTTAATTCTGTCTAAGAATGGGGCATTTGTTGGGAAAGGGTATGCTTGTGATGGAATTCTCAAACTCAGTATTTTGATTAATAATATGAATAATTCTGCTTATATTGTTGAGTCTTTTGATGTTTGGCATGCTAGATTAGCGCATTTAAATTTCAGATCATTAAAATACATGTCTAAACATAAATTAATAGATTGTGATAGTACTTCTCATGAAAAATGCGAAATCTGTATTGAAGCAAAATTAACAAAAAGACCTTTTCCTAAAGTCGAACGAAGTGCTGAATTATTAGAATTACTTCATTCTGATATATGTGAATATAATGGTATTTTAACTAGAGGCGGAAAAAGATACTTTATTACATTCATTGATGATTGTTCAAAATTCACATTTGTATATTTGATAAGACATAAGGATGAAGCTTTTTCAATGTTTAAACGTTTTAATGCAGAAGTTGAAAATCAAAAGGAAAAGAAAATTAAAATTCTTCGTAGTGATAGAGGGGGAGAGTATTTTCCAAATGAATTTGACTCATTTTGTGAAGAACATGGAATAATACATCAAAGAACTGCCCCTTATACTCCCCAACAAAATGGTTTGGCTGAAAGAAAGAATAGGACTCTTACTAATATGATCAATTCTATGTTGATTAATTCGAACTTATCAAACAATTTGTGGGGAGAAGCTTTACTCACCGCTTGTCATTTACACAACAGAATTCCATCAATGAAAACACATGACCCGAAAAGTTCAAAGTTGGGTGCAAGAGGAATTAAAGTGTTTTCATAGGATATGCCGAAAATTCTATGGCATATAGGTTGTTAGACTTAAATTCTAATGTTGTAATTGAATCGAGGGATGTTGAATTTATTGAAAATATATTTTATAAAGATTTATTTGGCGAATTAGATGCCAATCCTGATACATCCACTAGGTTGATTCCTAGACCATCAATTAATAATAAAAGGAATGAACCCGAAACATAAATATAACCTAAAAGAAGTCAGCGTGCTAGAAAAGAAAAATCTTTTGGCCCTGATTTTATTTCATCTCAAGCCTTAGCCTTTTTGGTTGAAGGAGATAGAGATAATATTCTTAATAAAATGCCTATTTTACTTGACGTAGAAGAAGATCCTAAAACCTTTAACGAAGCAATGACTTCTAGACATGCTTCTTTTTGGAAAGAAGCTATTAATGATGAGATGGATTCAATTCTATCAAATCAGACATGGGTTTTAGTGGACTTGCCACAAGGATCACAACCTATTAGTAGTAAATGGGTATTTAGAAGAAAATATAATACCGATGGTCTTATTCAAACCTTTAAGGCTAGATTGGTAGCAAAAGGTTTTAAACAAAGAAAAGGGATTGACTATTTCGATACTTATGCACCTCTTGCTAGAATTACATCCATATGTGTTTTAATGGCAATTGCATATATTTATAATTTGTTTGTGCATCAAATGGATGTTAAAAAATTCTTTTTGAATGGTGACCTAGATGAAGAGGTATATATGGAACAACCCAAAGGGTTTGTTTTGCCCGAAAATGAACATAAAGTTTGTAAATTAATTAAGTCGCTTTATGGGTTGAAACAAGCACCAAAGCAGTGGCATGAAAAGTTTGATACAATCATTCTTTCTGATGGTTTCAGACATAACAACGCTGATAAGTGCATTTATTCTAAATTCACCAATGACTATGGTGTAATTATATGTCTATATGTTGATGACTTATTAATTTTTGGTACAAATATGAGAGGTGTATATGAAACTAAGAAGTATCTTAGTTCACAATTTAAGATGAAAGATCTTAATGAAGTGGATACCATCTTGGGTATTAAAGTTAAGAAACATAGTGGGGGTTATGCATTATGTCAATCTCATTACATTGACAAAGTTATTCACAAATTTAATCACTTGAAAATAAAAGAAGCAAATACCCCATATGATTCTAGTATAAAATTATTAGAAAATTCTGGCAGAGCAGTTGCACAACTTGAATATGCGAGTACAATTGGAAGTTTAATGTATGCGATGCATTCTACAAGGCTAGATATTGCATTTGCAGTAGGTAAAGTGTCAAGATACACTAATAATCCAAGTGTGGATCATTGGAAAGCAATTGGGAGGATTTTTGGTTACCTCAAGAAGACCAAAGAATTAGGCCTATTTTATTATGACTTTCCCGAAGTTCTTGAAGGATACTCTGATGCTAGTTGAATAACTAGTGCAAGTGATAATAAATCCACATCTGGATGGATATTCACCTTAGCGGGTGGGGAGGTATCTTGGGCATCCAAGAAATAAACTTGCATTACACATTCAACAATGGAATCTGAGTTTATAGCACTGGCAGCAGCCGGAAAAGAAGCAGAGTGGCTAAGAAATTTATTATTGGACATAAAGTTATGGCCAAAACCAATGCCATCTCTTTCTTTATATTGTGATAGTAAAGCTACATTGTCTAGAGCGCATAACAAAGTATATAATGGAAAATCTAGACACATAAGTTTAAGACATGAATATGTCTAACAATTAATAACTTATGGAGTTATTGATATTATATATGTTCGAACAAATAAGAATCTAGCTGACCCTCTTACCAAAGGACTTTATAGAGATTTGGTAAAGGACACATCTAGTGGAATGGGACTAAAACCATTTTTTCAATAGTCACGGGTAATGGTAACCTAACTTTGTAATAGCATTACCACTATTCCAAAGTTTAATGGGTAATAACAAGTTACTGATAAGTGATTAGTTTTGCACTGAAATTTATTCAATTTCATGTCCCTTCTAGGATGTTCAGTGCATATTGCTACGTCAAGAGGATGCGTTTAACTCTTAATGAAGTTCGTTGTCTAAAGCAGCAAGGACATTCAAGAGAACTTCACCTATATGAATATAGGAAGTGGTGCCGCTTCTAGCAAGATTTTGGGTTTATTCGTGTAAATATTCATGAAGCCAAGATAGTGCACATGGCCATAATAGTGCTAAAAACACATTGAACATCTCGTAAAGATTGGGATATCTCATGTGTGATATATATCCGGTTCTAAATAATAAGACAAGGTTTAATGCATGGCACACCATTGTCTTATTAGAACTTTGATATATATTCACTAACTGGAGGTTTAAATCGAAAGATACCTCCTTGTATGCATGAGCATATCACAAGAAGAAATTGCATTAATATTAAAATCTATAGGGGGATTGTAGGATGATTTTAATATTAATGGGTATTAATGGTTAGAGAAAATGAAAGGTTAAAACCATTAATTAATTGGAATAAGAAAAGACAAAGGGAAGTGGGAAAACCAAAGTCCCACATTGGAAAAGTGTGAAAAAGTTAGTGGGTTAATAAATGCTTTTGTGTCATAAGAGATTACTTGTGTGCATTGAAGTGTATGCTACTAGTGTACACCTTAGGTCCAAGGATGGTGCTTTGCACCATCCGCACACGCGCGTGTGCGAAAGTGCGATTGAGCGCTTTAGAGGCGCACTTTGCACTTCGCACGTACGCATCGTCGCAAGGAGCAGTAGAAGCCTTTGATTTTTGACAACGTCAAAAGATCAAACGGTCCATATTAAATCAATAATAAATGACACATAATTATGGCGCGAGTGGATCTTAACCGTCGGATTTTGGCGCCACTTCGTTAAGTGTTAATCCGTACAGTCGCACCTTTTTAGTTCAAATCTGGAACATTCAAAATATAGTTATATATCCAAGTGCCGTGATTAAATGACCTTTGGATGTGGTGTCTGTTCATGAACAGACACCACAAGAGGCTATATATAGAAGGCAAAATCCTGTAATAATTAATTCCGAAAATTCACTTTCTCTCTATTATTTCTTCTTACCAATTTCATAGAGTGTTCTGGGTTATTCTTCAAGTTTTCTACTTGAATAAACCCGTGGATTTGTTATATCTTGGAGGTAATTTTTCTATAGAACCGTTAGCAAACTCTGTACGAGTGGGGACAAATAACACCTTAAGGACAGTAGTTTATTACCCCTCAAATCCAATTATCTGTTCATATTTTCTGCATAATTAAAATTCATCAACAATCTTAAGGTGTTAATTCATGGAGGCAGAAAAGAATATGAATATGTTTATGAATCCCAATGTGCATTTGGACCTCTTTGAGGGAACAAATTTCACTCGCTGGAAAGGAAAATTATTCTTCCTTCTCACAATCTAGAAAATTGCATATGTTCTGGATCCTAAACTAGAAGCAATTCCAAAACCAAAAGAAGACGATAATGAAACTGTCAAAGAACAACGGAAGAAACGTGAAGAAGACGAATTGGTGTGTCGTGGGCATATTCTGAATACACTGTCTGATCGATTATATGATCTTTACAACTCTATGCAGTCTCCGCGGGAAATCTAGAATGCTCTTGAATATAAATACAAAACAGAGAAATAAGGTACGGATAAATTCTTAATTCTGAAATATTTCGAATTCAAAATAAGTGATAACCAAACTGTTTTAGACCAAGTACATGAGTTGCAAATCCTTGTCACAAAGCTTCGTGAATTAAAGGTGGAAATTTCTGAATCGTTTCAAGTTGGTGAAATTATTGCAAAATTACCACCAAGTTGGAATGATTGTCTTAAGAAACTCCTACATAGGAAAGATGATATAAGTTTGGAGGAATTACAAAAACATTTAAGAATTGAAGAAGAAACCAGATCCCGTGATCAAACAAATGTTTCTCATAATTCCACCAAGGTTAACTTTGTTGAAGGAAAGAAATATCATAAGAACTTCAAACCTAATGGTAAGAAGTTCAAGAAAAATAATTTTAATAAGAAACAGTCCAATGGGGCTTGTTTCAATTGTGACAAAAATGGCCACTATGCCCGTGATTGCAGAAACAAGAAACGAAAGATAGATGCTACTAAATCCAATAATACAAATAATGCAAATATGGTGGAAAATAAGATCGAGGATCTGGTAGCAATGGTATCGGACATGCAAATTGGTATGATTACCGAACTAAACATGGCGGCAATAACGAAGTCTTCTGACTGGTGGCTCGATTCTGGGGCTACCATACATGTCTGCAATGATAAATCATTGTACTCCGCATTTGAAAAAGAAGAGGACGGTCAAGAGGTTCTAATGGGGAATCATAATTCTGCCAAAGTTCCGGGAAAAGGAAACGTTGAACTACAATTCACATCTGGAAAGAAGTTGACGTTGACAAATGTTCTGCATGTACCAGAAATTTGAAAAAATCTAGTGTCTACAAGTTTGATTTGCGAAAGCGATATTAAAGCCGTCTTTGAGTCTGATAAGTTAATTCTGTCTAAGAATGGGGCATTTGTTAGGAAAGGGTATGCTTGTGATGGAATGCTCAAACTCAGTATTTTGATTAATAATATGAATAATTCTTCTTATATTGTTGAGTCTTTTGATGTTTGGAATGCTAGATTAGCGCATTTAAATTTTAGATCATTGAAATACATGTCTAAACATAAATTAATAGATTGTGATAGTACTTCTCATGAAAAATGCGAAATCTGTATTGAAGCAAAATTAACAAAAAGACCTTTTCCTAAAGTCGAACGAAGTGCTGAATTATTAGAACTAGTTCATTCTGTTATATGTGAATATAATGGTATTTTAACTAGAGGCGAAAAAAGATACTTTATTACATTCATTGATGATTGTTCAAAATTCACATTTGTATATTTGATAAGACATAAGGATGAAGATTTTTCAATGTTTAAACGTTTTAAAGCAGAAGTTGAAAATCAAAAGGAAAAGAAAATTAAAATTCTTCGTAGTGATAGAGGGGGAGAGTGTTTTCCAAATGAATTTGACTCATTTTGTGAAGAACATGGAATAATACATCAAAGAACTGCCCCTTATACTCCCCAACAAAATGGTTTGGCTGAAAGAAAGAATAGGACTCTTACTAATATGATCAATTCTATGTTGATTAATTCAAACTTATCAAACAATTTGTGGGGAGAAGCTTTACTCACCGCTTATCATTTACACAACAGAATTCCATCAATGAAAACACATGACCCGAAAAGTTCAAAGTTGGGTGCAAAAGGAATTAAAAGTGTTTTCATAGGATATGCGGAAAATTCTAAGGCATATAGGTTGTTAGACTTAAATTCTAATGTTGTAATTGAATCGAGGGATGTTGAATTTATTGAAAATATATTTTATAAAGATTCATGTGTCGAATTAGATGCCAATCCTGATACATCCACTAGGTTGATTCCTAGACCATCAATTAATAATAAAAGGAATGAACCCGGAACATAAATAGATACTAAAAGAAGTCAGCGTGCTAGAAAAGAAAAATCTTTTGGCCCTGATTTTATTTCATCTCAAGCCTTAGCCTTTTTGGTTGAAGGAGATAGAGATAATATTCTTAATAAAATGCCTATTTTACTTGACGTAGAAGAAGATCCTAAAACCTTTAACGAAGCAATGACTTCTAGAGAAGCTTCTTTTTGGAAAGAAGTTATTAATGATGAGATCACTACACCAAAATGGGAAAATTGTCACCTTTCAGCCGGCCAGCCTTGTCAAGGTCATTGACCGTGACAAAAAAACACGCGTTTTATGTCACGGTCATTGACCTTGACACGACCGTGACAACGAATTGTCACGGTCAATGACCGTGACAAGCCCGTGACAATTCAATTTGTCACGGTCTTGTCACGGTCATTGACCGTGACAATTATTTAAATTCTTGTCACGGTCAATGACCTTGACATGACCGTGACAATATTCGCAGCAAAAACCCTATCCCCCTTCTTTTTTCCCTCCCGCGCCGTTCCCTCCATTTCTCTCTCTCTCTCTCTCGACGATGTTCTCTCTCTCTCTCTCTACTTTCAGGTCCATTTTCTCTCTCTCTCTCTCTCTCTCTTTCATTTATATATATATTTGTGTGTATGTGTATATATATATGTGTGTATGTGTGTGCGTGGAGGGGGGCAGGGGGTGGGGGGTGGGGCGGGGTGGGGCAGGGTGGGGGAGGGGGTGGGGACGGTGGAGGGGGGCAGGGGGTGGGGCAGGGTGGGGGAGGGGGTGGTGGAGGGTGGGGTGGGGTGGGGTGTGTGTGTGTGTGTGTGTGTGTGGTGTGTGGTGGGGGAGGGGGTGGGGTGGGGTTGGGGTGTGTGTGTGTGTGTGTGTGTGGTGGTGTGTGGTGGGGGAGGGGGTGGTGGAGGGGTGGGGCAGGGGGTGGTTAGGGGTGGGGTGTGTGTGTGTGTGTGGTGGTGTGTGGTGGGGGAGGGGGTGGGGTGGGGTTGGGGGGGGGGGGTGTGTGTGTGTGTGGTGGTGTGTGGTGGGGGAGGGGGTGGTGGAGGGGTGGGGCAGGGGGTGGTTAGGGGTGGGGTGTGTGTGTGTGTGTGTGGTGGTGTGTGGTGGTGGAGGGGGGCAGGGGTGGGGTGGGGTGGTAATTTTTGACACGACACGATACCCGACACGAACTCGACACGAACTCGGATGATAAATTATTTATGTGTTGCAAGAATTTGAAATTAATTAAATTAAGTTATTGTAGGCCTATGAGTGCAGTGTTTGCTCATCTGACACGATTAGTTAAATGGGTCGGGTTAGGGTTGACTAATACTTAACACGAACCCGACATGACACGACCCGAACACGACACGACGCACACGAATTGCCACCCCTAGTGGGAATTGATATCCAAGACATGTATTTGAATTGATATCTATTTATTTGAATTGATAGAATTGTTTCTAGGATAATAATCCTACTATAAGATAATTGCTCAAAATAAATATTAAATAATAATTACTAAGATATCAATTCAAATAAAGTCTTAATAACCTAACCAAAAGAAATAAAATAAAATATCAAATAAATTATCATCCACCTCATAGACATTCCCTACCAATCATTTTAAGATAATTTTATCCTTATAAAGATAATAGATTATGTAATTTTAGGACTTAAAATAATATTGATTATGGATATAGGACAACAAACATTTTGTTTCCATTTTTAGTCCCTATTTTCAAATTAAAGGGACACGTGGCATGTTATGATTGGTTAACGTTTTATGAATATGGGTCCGCGCCAGCGGTTTTATTAAAAAATAGGGACTAAAATCATAAATAAAATGTTTGTTGTCCTATTTTCAAAATACATATTACAATAAATCCTAAATTTACAAACCCCTAAAGATAAATACCTTTGATTGCAAAGCATGCACTTGTATTATTTCGACGTGTAATTTGGAAATGCTTGTTTTTCTTTCTAGAGACCCGTGTCGTCAAAACTTGGTAGTGTTCGAGTGTGTTTTTATCACTAAATTATTATTTCACTAACAAATACTCCTTATATCCTAGATTAAGAGTCCATATTTAATTTTTGTACTTACTAATAATACACTTAATCAATGGCTAGGATTAACCCTTATTCACTATTATGAAATTTGGTTAATTGATTATTTAAAAAAAAAGCAAAAGTAGACTAACCTATATACACAACACTAAAAGTAGACATCAATTTTATAAATAATTGATATTTTCGTTCAAAATATGTGTGTGTGCATGTGTGTGTGTGTGTGTGTGTGCGTGTGGCGGGGGTGGGGTGGGGTGGGTAGGGGTGGTGTGTGTGTGTGTGTGTGTGTGCGTGTGGCGGGGGTGGTATTGACGGAACTTACACATACGTTATAATATAGACGAAACATTTTTTTATTTGTACTAATAACATTTTTTTTATCTGTACTAATAACATTTTTTTTACAGCAAAAATGTCTCCTTCAGATGTTAGGGCAAAGATGATGATGCTGTTTATGATGATGTCGTCATCTGGGTTCGGTGGTAGCGGAGGCGACGAGGGCTCCTCCGCCCCTAGGCTCCCCAAATATGGAAAATTTGGGATTACCGTCGAAAACAAGTCGGAGCTTTTAGCGAGATCCCTCGAGCTGCTAAAGACGGTCATCGGCCCGGGGTTTATGAGTTGGAAGGAGGTGCCGTATGAGCTCAAGTTAGCTGTTTGGGCGGCACTACAGGTAATGTTTATATGAATATTTCAATTTCAATTTCAATTTATATTTATATTTATATTTATTCGCAACTAACATTGTATTTGTTGGACAGGAACAATTCAACTTGGATCTAAAGCTACGCGATTCCGTCTTCGAGCAGTTGAGGGAGCAACACAAGACGTGGAAAAAAATATGCGGACACGGTACTTTGGAAAAACACGAGAGACCATTTTACAATGGCGCGGATCCGTCCCGCCCAAGGAGCCGATCTCATTGGCACAATGGCAAAAGTTCATTGACAATGAGATCGAGGATCGACAATTGGCATCTCGCCAATCGGGGAGGGAAAATCGGGCTAAAAAGACGGACGTGCACTACTCCGTCCGGACCTCTTACGCTGAGGTGGAGCATAGGATGAAGGTAATATTTAATTTATCTATAACTACAGAAATATATTATTGGATATTATTTTACTTTGCGGGGCCGATACTAATTTTACTTTACTTTATTTTATTTCAGGGGTAGGGAGTGGGCCAGGGGGTAAGCCACATAGGCTCGATACTTATGTGGCTCTTCGGACGAAGAAGGGGAAGGACAAGGAGGTGTCCCCGAGCGTCGCGGCCACGATTGTAAGTAATCCGATAGTTTAATTATTGTTAATTACGTTATAATTTTTTAGTTTACTTATTTTACTAATCATGTGCTTTTTGTCGTTTCAGGCAAAGCTTAAGGAAGTGCATGAGTCGCAGTCTGATGCCGACAAGGCATCTTTGTCCACAGACGCACTCAGCCAAGTGCTTGGCTCTGATCGCAAGGGGAGGACAAGGGGAGTGAGCTCGCGGGTGGCCAAATCTAGGATCATCGGATTGGAGACGAGCGACACCGGGTTGGCTCGAACGGTGGATTCACACGACGCGAAGCTGTCCCGTTTGGAGGCGACGGTCCAAGATATGTACGCATTCATGAAGCGTACGTTGGGTGGAGACCGTAAAGAGAAAGGTAAAGGGAAAGGGAAGGAGAAGGCAGTGGAGGAGGAGGTGCGGGAGGACGAGGAGGTGCGGGAGGACGAGGCGCAGGATGACGAGGATGTGGACCTCGCTGCTTCATCACCGACACGTTCGTACTTCGACGACCTACTTCCCTATTTGACGCCCTCCAACAGACCATTATCGACGATTGGTTGGCCGAGCGTGTTCATATTGGACATATTTGATGGCCAGCGGATAGGGCGGGGGTTGAGGGACCCGGATATCATCGAGGGTGGAATAGTCCATGGACGTGTGCTTCAAGGGATGGAGTCCAGGGTGCTCATCACGCATGTCATACCCGGGAAGGAGAACTCCCTACTGTGGTTGCGTGAACAATGCGGCACGACATATATTAGTGGGTGCGTCAATTCGTATGTCGTGTGGCCTACTCACCTCCTCAGTTTTATACAAGACATGTAGTAACATTATTTTCAAGTTTGTCCATTTTAATTATATTTGGATTATATCGTCATGTATATTATTTTTACTTTGAAAATTTGGATTATACTGTCATGAATATATATTTTCATTATCTTTAGTTTGTGTTGGATATATGATGTTTGGAACAGGTACAACGTTGTTATAACAGGTACAAATATACTGCTGGGCAGTGGCGGTGGCCATACTGCCCAGCAGATTTTTTTTAAATTCTGCCCAGAATTGTCACGGTCATTGATCGTGACAAGTCCTTGACAACATTTGTCACGGGCTTGTCATGGGCAATGACCCTGACAATTTTTTTAAAAAGGATCGCGGCTTAGTCACGGTTTTAAACCGTGACAAACGTGTCAAGGTCAATGACCGTGACACGACCTTGACACAAAACGCGAGTTTTGTGTCAAGGCCAATGACCGTGACACGACCGTGACAAAAAAAGTTGTCTCGCCTCGAAATGTCACCGTCATTAACCTTGACAAGGGTGATTTGTCAAGGTCAATGACCTTGACAAATGGGCAGATTTGGTGTAGTGGATGGATTCAATTCTATCAAATCAGACATAGGTTTTAGTGGACTTGCCCCAAGGATCACAACCTATTAGTAGTAAATGGGTATTTAGAAGAAAATACAATACCGATGGTTCTATTCAAACCTTTAAGGCTAGATTGGTAGCAAAAGGTTTTAAACAAAGAAAATGGATTGACTATTTCGATACTTATGCACCTGTTGCTAGAATTACATCCATATGTGTTTTAATGGCAATTGCATCTATTTATAATTTGTTTTTGCATCAAATGGATGTTAAAAAAATCTTTTTGAATGGTGACCTAGATGAAGAGGTATATATGGAACAACCCAAAGGGTTTGTTTTGCCCGGAAATGAACATAAAGTTTGTAAATTAATTAAGTCGCTTTATGGGTTGAAACAAGCACCAAAGCAGTGGCATGAAAAGTTTGATACAATCATTATTTCTGATGGTTTCAGACATAACAACACTGATAGGTGCATTTATTCTAAATTCACCAATGACTATGGTGTAATTATATGTCTATATGTTGATGACTTATTAATTTTTGGTACAAATATGAGAGGTGTATATGAAACTAAGAAGTATCTTAGTTCACAATTTAAGATGAAAGATCTTAATGAAGTGGATACCATCTTGGGTATTAAAGTTAAGAAACATAGTGGGGGTTATGCATTATGTCAATCTCATTACATTGACAAAGTTATTCACAAATTTAATCACTTGAAAATAAAAGAAGCAAATACCCCATATGATTCTAGTATAAAATTATTAGAAAATTCTGGCAGAGCAGTTGCACAACTTGAATATGCTAGTACAATTGGAAGTTTAATGTATACGATGCATTGTAGAAGGCCAGATATTGCATTTGCAGTAGGTAAAATGTCAAGATACACTAATAATCCAAGTGTGGATCATTGGAAAGCAATTGGGGGGATTTTTGGTTACCTCAAGAAGACCAAAGAATTAGGTCTATTTTATTATGACTTTCCTGCAGTTCTTGAAGGATACTCTGATTCTAGTTGGATAACTAGTGCAAGTGATAATAAATACACATCTTGATGGATATTCACCTTAGCTGGTGGGGCGGTATCTTGGGCATCCAAGAAACAAACTTGCATTACACATTCAACAATGGAATCTGAGTTTATAGCACTGGCAGCAGTCGGAAAAGAAGCAGAGTGGCTAAGAATTTATTATTGGACATAAAGTTATGGCCAAAACCAATGCCATCTCTTTCTTTATATTGTGATAGTGAAGCTATATTGTCTAGAGCGCATAATGGAAAATGCCTAGACAATGTAGCTCTAGACAATGTAGCTTCACTATCACAATATAAAGAAAGAGATGGCATTGGTTTTGGCCATAACTTTATGTCCAATAATAAATTTCTTAGCCACTCTGCTTCTTTTCCGGCTGCTGCCAGTGCTATAAACTCAGATTCCATTGTTGAATGTGTAATGCAAGTTTGTTTCTTGGATGCCCAAGATACCGCCCCACCCGCTAAGGTGAATATCCATCCAGATGTGGATTTATTATCACTTGCACTAGTTATCCAACTAGCATCAGAGTATCCTTCAAGAACTGTAGGAAAGTCATAATAAAATAGACCTAATTCTTTGGTCTTCTTGAGGTAACCAAAAATCCTCCCAATTGCTTTCCAATGATCCACACTTGGATTATTAGTGTATCTTGACATTTTACCTACTGCAAATGCAATATCTGGCCTTGTACAATGCATCGCATACATTAAACTTCCAATTGCACTAGCATATTCAAGTTGTGCAACTGATCTGCCAGAATTTTCTAATAATTTTATACTAGAATCATATGGGGTATTTGCTTCTTTTATTTTCAAGTGATTAAATTTGTGAATAACTTTGTCAATGTAATGAGATTGGCATAATGCATAACCCCCACTATGTTTCTTAACCTTAATACCCAAGATGGTATCCACTTCATTAAGATCTTTCATCTTAAATTGTGAACTAAGATACTTTTTAGTTTCATATACACCTCTCATGTTTGTACCAAAATTAATAAGTCATCAACATATAGACAAATAATTACACCATAGTCATCGGTGAATTTAGAATAAATGCACTTATCAGCGTTGTTATGTTTGGAACCATTAGAAAGAATGATTGTATCAAACTTTTCATGCCACTGCTTTGGTGCTTGTTTCAACCCATAAAGTGACTTAATTAATTTACAAACTTTATGTTCATTTCCGGGCAAAACAAACCCTTCGGGTTGTTCCATATATACCTCTTCATCTAGGTCACCATTCAAAAATGCTGTTTTAACATCCATTTGATGCACAAATAGATTATAAATAGATGCAATTGCCATTAAAACACGTATGGATGTAATTCTAGCAACAGGTGCATAAGTATCGAAATAGTCAATCCCTTTTCTTTGTTTAAAACCTTTTGCTACCAATCTAGCCTTAAAGGTTTGAATAGAACCATCGGTATTGTATTTTCTTCTAAATACCCATTTACTACTAATAGGTTGTGATCCTTGTGGCAAGTCCACTAAAACCCATGTCTGATTTGATAGAATTGAATCCATCTCATCATTAATAGCTTCTTTCCAAAAAGAAGCATCTCTTGAAGTCATTGCTTCGTTAAAGGTTTTAGGATCTTCTTCTACGTTAAGTAAAATAGGCATTTTATTTAGAATATTATCTCTATCTCCTTCAACCAAAAATGCTAAGGCTTGAGATGAAATAAAATCAGGGCCAACAGATTTTTCTTTTCTAGCACGCTGACTTCTTCTAGGTTCTATTTCTGTTTTGGGTTCATTCCTCTTATTATTAATTGATGGTCTAGGAATCAACCTAGTGGATGTATCATGATTGGCATCTAATTCGACACACGAATCTTTATAAAATTTATTTTCAATAAATTCAACATCCCTTGATTCAATTACAACATTAGAATTTAAGTCCAACAACCTATATGCCTTAGAATTTTCCGCGTATCCTATGAAAACACTTTTAATTCCTCTTGCACCCAACTTTGAACTTTTAGGGTCATGAATTCTATAGAAAGCCAAACAACCCCAGACCCTTAGGTAGTCCAGATTTGGTTTTCGATTCTTCCATACCTCGTATGGAGAAACATGTGTTTTCATTGATGGAATTCTGTTGTGTAAATGACAAGCGGTGAGTAAAGCTTCTCCCCACAAATTGTTTGGTAAGTTTGAATTCATCAACATAGAATTGATCATATTAGTAAGAGTCCTATTCTTTCTTTCAGCCAAACCATTTTGTTGGGGAGTATAAGGGGCAGTTCTTTGATGTATTATTCCATGTTCTTCACAAAATGAGTCAAATTCATTTGGAAAATACTCTCCCCCTCTATCACTACGAAGAATTTTAATTTTCTTTTCCTTTTGGTTTTCAACTTCTGCTTTATAACGTTTAAATATAGAAAAAGCTTCATCCTTATGTCTTATCAAATATACATATGTGAATTTTGAGCAATCATCAATGAATGTAATAAAATATCTTTTTCCGCCTCTAGTTAAAATACCATTATATTCACATATATCAGAATGAACTAATTCTAATAATTCATCACTTCGTTCGACTTTAGGAAAAGGTCTTTTTGTTAATTTTGCTTGAATACAGATTTCACATTTTTCATGAGAAGTACTATCACAAGTTATTAATTTATGTTTAGACATGTATTTCAATGATCTAAAATTTAAATGCGCTAATCTAGCATGCCAAACATCAAAAGACTCAACAATATAAGCAGAATTATTCATATTATCAATCAAAATACTGAGTTTGAACATTCCATCACAAGCATACCCTTTCCCAACAAATGCCCCATTCTTAGACAGAATTAACTTATCAGACTCAAAGACGGCTTTAATGCCGCTTTTACAAATCAAACTTGCAGACACTAGATTTTTTCGAATTTCTGGTACATGCAGAACATTTGTCAACGTCAACTTCTTTCCAGATGTGAATTGTAGTTCAACGTTTCCTTTTCCTAGAACTTTGGCAGAATTATGATTCCCCATTAGAACCTCTTGACCGTCCTCTGCTTTTTCATATGCGGAATACAATGATTTATCATTGCAGACATGTATGGTAGCCCCAGAATCGAGCCACCAGTCAGAAGACTTCGTTTTTGCCGCCATGTTCAGTTCGGTAATCATACCAATTTGCATGTCCGATACCATTGCGACAAGATCCTCGATCTTATTTTCCACCATATTTGCATTGTTTGTATTATTGGATTCAGTAGCATCTATCTTTCGTTTCTTGTTTCTGCAATCACGGGCATAGTGGCCATTTTTGCCACAATTGAAACAAGCGCCATTGGACTGTTTCTTATTGGAATTATTTTTCTTGAACTTCTTACCATTAGGTTTGAAGTTCTTATGATATTTCTTTCCTTCAACAAAGTTTACTTTGGTGGAATTATGAGAAACATTTGTTTGATCACGGGATCTGGTTTCTTCTTCAATTCTTGAATGTTTCTGTAACTCCTCCAAACTTATATCATCTTTCCTATGCAGGAGTTTCTTACGACAATCATTCCAACTTGGTGGTAATTTTGCAATAATTGCACCAACTTGAAATGACTCAGAAATTTCCACCTTTAATTCACGAAGCTTTGTGACAAGGATTTGCAACTCATGTACTTGGTCTAAAACAGTTTGGTTATCACTTATTTTGAATTCGAAATATTTCAGAATTAAGAATTTATCCGTACCTTCTTTCTCTATTTTGTATTTATATTCAAGAGCATTCCAGATTTCCCGCGGAGACTGCATAGAGTTGTAAAGATCATATAATCGATCAGACAGTGTATTCAGAATATGCCCACGACACACCAATTCGTCTTCTTCACGTTTCTTCCTTTGTTCTTTGACAGTTTCATTATCGTCTTCTTTTGGTTCTGGAATTGCTTCTAGTTTAGGATCCAGAACATATGCTATTTTCAAAACTGTGAGAAGGAAGAATAATTTTCCTTTCCAGCGAGTGAAATTTGTTCCATCAAAGCGGTCCAAATGGACATTGGGATTCAGAAACATATTCATATTCTTTTCTGCCTCCATAATAACACCTTAAGATTGTTGAAGAAATTTTAATTATGCAGAAAATATGAACAGATGTTTGGATTTGAGGCGTAATAGACTACTGTCCTTAAGGTGTTATTTGCCCCCACTCGTACAGAGTTTGCTAACGTGTCTAGGCAAATTACCTCCAAGATACAACAAATCCACGGGTTTATTCAAGTAGCAAACTTGAATAATAACCCATAGAACACTCTATGAAATTGGTAAGAAGAAATAATAGAGAGAAAGAGAATTTTCGGAATTAATTATGACAGGATTTTGCCTTCCATATATAGCCTCTTGTGGTGTCTGTTCATGAAGAGACACCACATCCAAAGGTCATTTAATCACGGCCCTTGGATATATAACTATATTTTTTAACGTTCCAGATTTGAACTAAAAAGATGCGACTGTACGGATTAATACTTAACGAAGTGGCGCCAAAATCCGACGGTTCAGATCCACTCGCGCCATAATCATGTGTCATTTATTATGGATTTAATCTGGACCGTTTGATCTTTTGACGTTGTCAAAATCAAAGGCTCCTACTTCTCCTCGCGACGATGCGTACGTGCGAAGTGCAAAGTGCGCCTCTAAAGCGCCCTAAACGCCCTAAACGCCCAATCGCACTTTCGCACACGCACACGCGCGCGCGCGCGTGTGCGTGTGCGGATGGTGCAAAGCACCATCCTTGGACCTAAGGTGTACACTAGTAGCATACACTTCAATGCACACAAGTAATCTCTTATGACACAAAAGCATTTATTAACCCACTAACTTTTTCACACTTTTCCAATGTGGGACTTTGGTTTTCCCACTTCCCTTTGTCTTTTCCTATTCCAATTAATTGATGGTTTTAACCTTTCATTTTCTCTAACCATTAATACCCATTAATATTAAAATCATCCAACAATCCCCCACTAGATTTTAATATTAATACAATTTCTTCTTGTGATATGCTCATGCATACAAGGAGGTATCTTTCGATTTAAACCTTCAGTTAGTGAATACATATCAAAGTTCTGATAAGACAATGGTGTGCCATGCATTAAACCTTGTCTTATTATTTAGAACCGGATATATATCACACATGATATATCCCAATCTCTACGAGATGTTCAATATGTTTTTAGCACTATTATGGCCATGTGCACTATCTTGGCTTCATGAATATTAACAAGAATAAACCCAAAATCTTGCTAGAAGCGGCACCACTTCCTATATTCATATAGGTGAAGTTCTCTTGCATGTCTTTGCTACTTTAGACAACGAACTTCATTAAGAGTTAAACTCATCCTCTTGACGTAGCAATATGCACTGAACATCCTAGAAGGGACATGAAATTGAATAAATTTCAGTGCAAAACTAATCACTTATCAGTAACTTGTTATTACCCATTAAACTTTGGAATAGTGGTAATGCTATTACATAGTTGGGTTACCATTACCGGTGACTATTGAAAAAATGGTTTTAGTCCCATTCCACTAGATGTGTCCTTTACCAAATCTCTCGAAAGTCCTTTGGTAAGAGGGTCAGCTAGATTCTTATTTGTTCGAACATATATAATATTAATAACTCCATAAGTTATTAATTGTTTGACATATTCATGCCTTAAACTTATGTGTCTAAATTTTCCATTATATACTTTGTTATACGCTCTAGACAATGTAGCTTCGCTATCACAATATAAAGAAAGAGATGGCATTGGTTTTGGCCATAACTTTATGTCCAATAATAAATTTCTTAGCCACTCTGCTTCTTTTCCGGCTGCTGCCAGTGCTATAAACTCAGATTCCATTATTGAATGTGTAATGCAAGTTTGTTTCTTGGAATGCCCAAGATACCGCCCCACCCGCTAAGGTGAATATCCATCCAGATGTGGATTTATTATCACTTGCACTAGTTATCCAACTAGCATCAGAGTATCCTTCAAGAACTGCAGGAAAGTCATAATAAAATAGACCTAATTCTTTGGTCTTCTTGAGGTAACCAAAAATCCTCCCAATTGCTTTCCAATGATCCACACTTGGATTATTAGTGTATCTTGACATTTTACCTACTGCAAATGCAATATCTGGCCTTGTACAATGCATCGCATACATTAAACTTCCAATTGCACTAGCATATTCAAGTTGTGCAACTGCTCTGCCAGAATTTTCTAATAATTTTATACTAGAATCATATGGGGTATTTGCTTCTTTTATTTTCAAGTGATTAAATTTGTGAATAACTTTGTCAATGTAATGAGATTGGCATAATGCATAACCCCCACTATGTTTCTTAACCTTAATACCCAAGATGGTATCCACTTCATTAAGATCTTTCATCTTAAATTGTGAACTAAGATACTTTTTAGTTTCATATACACCTCTCATGTTTGTACCAAAAATTAATAAGTCATCAACATATAGACAAATAATTACACCATAGTCATCGGTGAATTTAGAATAAATGCACTTATCAGCGTTGTTATGTTTGAAACCATTAGAAAGAATGATTGTATCAAACTTTTCATGCCACTGCTTTAGTGCTTGTTTCAACCCATAAAGTGACTTAATTAATTTACAAACTTTATGTTCATTTCCGGGCAAAACAAACCCTTCGGGTTGGTCCATATATAGCTCTTCATCTAGGTCACCATTCAAAAATGCTGTTTTAACATCCATTTGATGCACAAATAGATTATAAATAGATGCAATTGCCATTAAAACACGTATGGATGTAATTCTAGCAACAGGTGCATAAGTATCGAAATAGTCAATCCCTTTTCTTTGTTTAAAACCTTTTGCTACCAATCTAGCCTTAAAGGTTTGAATAGAACCATCGGTATTGTATTTTCTTCTAAATACCCATTTACTACTAATAGGTTGTGATCCTTGTGGCAAGTCCACTAAAACCCATGTCTGATTTGATAGAATTGAATCCATCTCATCATTAATAGCTTCTTTCCAAAAAGAAGCATCTCTTGAAGTCATTGCTTCGTTAAAGGTTTTAGGATCTTCTTCTACGTTAAGTAAAATAGGCATTTTATTTAGAATATTATCTCTATCTCCTTCAACCAAAAAGGCTAAGGCTTGAGATGAAATAAAATCAGGGCCAAAAGATTTTTCTTTTCTAGCACGCTGACTTCTTCTAGGTTCTATTTCTGTTTCGGGTTCATTCCTCTTATTATTAATTGATGGTCTAGGAATCAACCTAGTGGATGTATCATGATTGGCATCTAATTCGACACACGAATCTTTATAAAATTTATTTTCAATAAATTCAACATCCCTTGATTCAATTACAACATTAGAATTTAAGTCCAACAACCTATATGCCTTAGAATTTTCCGCGTATCCTATGAAAACACTTTTAATTCCTCTTGCACCCAACTTTGAACTTTTAGGGTCATGAATTCTATAGAAAGCCAAACAACCCCAGACCCTTAGGTAGTCCAGATTTGGTTTTCGATTCTTCCATACCTCGTATGGAGAAACATGTGTTTTCATTGATGGAATTCTGTTGTGTAAATGACAAGCGGTGAGTAAAGCTTCTCCCCACAAATTGTTTGGTAAGTTTGAATTAATCAACATAGAATTGATCATATTAGTAAGAGTCCTATTCTTTCTTTCAGCCAAACCATTTTGTTGGGGAGTATAAGGGGCAGTTCTTTGATGTATTATTCCATGTTCTTCACAAAATGAGTCAAATTCATTTGGAAAATACTCTCCCCCTCTATCACTACGAAGAATTTTAATTTTCTTTTCCTTTTGGTTTTCAACTTCTGCTTTATAACGTTTAAATATAGAAAAAGCTTCATCCTTATGTCTTATCAAATATACATATGTGAATTTTGAGCAATCATCAATGAATGTAATAAAATATCTTTTTCCGCCTCTAGTTAAAATACCATTATATTCACATATATCAGAATGAACTAATTCTAATAATTCAGCACTTCGTTCGACTTTAGGAAAAGGTCTTTTTGTTAATTTTGCTTGAATACAGATTTCACATTTTTCATGAGAAGTACTATCACAAGTTATTAATTTATGTTTAGACATGTATTTCAATGATCTAAAATTTAAATGCGCTAATCTAGCATGCCAAACATCAAAAGACTCAACAATATAAGCAGAATTATTCATATTATTAATCAAAATACTGAGTTTGAACATTCCATCACAAGCATACCCTTTCCCAACAAATGCCCCATTCTTAGACAGAATTAACTTATCAGACTCAAAGACGGCTTTAATGCCGCTTTTACAAATCAAACTTGCAGACACTAGATTTTTTCGAATTTTTGGTACATGCAGAACATTTGTCAACGTCAACTTCTTTCCAGATGTGAATTGTAGTTCAACGTTTCCTTTTCCTAGAACTTTGGCAGAATTATGATTCCCCATTAGAACCTCTTGACCGTCCTCTGCTTTTTCATATGCGGAATACAATGATTTATCATTGCAGACATGTATGGTAGCCCCAGAATCGAGCCACCAGTCAGAAGACTTCGTTATTGCCGCCATGTTCAGTTCGGTAATCATACCAATTTGCATGTCCGATACCATTGCGACAAGATCCTCGATCTTATTTTCCACCATATTTGCATTGTTTGTATTATTGGATTCAGTAGCATCTATCTTTCGTTTCTTGTTTCTGCAATCACGGGCATAGTGGCCATTTTTGCCACAATTGAAACAAGCCCCATTGGACTGTTTCTTATTGGAATTATTTTTCTTGAACTTCTTACCATTAGGTTTGAAGTTCTTATGATATTTCTTTCCTTCAACAAAGTTTACTTTGGTGGAATTATGAGAAACATTTGTTTGATCACGGGATCTGGTTTCTTCTTCAATTCTTAAATGTTTCTGTAACTCCTCCAAACTTATATCATCTTTCCTATGTAGGAGTTTCTTACGACAATCATTCCAACTTGGTGGTAATTTTGCAATAATTGCACCAACTTGAAATGACTCAGAAATTTCCACCTTTAATTCACGAAGCTTTGTGACAAGGATTTGCAACTCATGTACTTGGTCTAAAACAGTTTGGTTATCACTTATTTTGAATTCGAAATATTTCAGAATTAAGAATTTATCCGTACCTTCTTTCTCTGTTTTGTATTTATATTCAAGAGCATTCCAGATTTCCCGCGGAGACTGCATAGAGTTGTAAAGATCATATAATCGATCAGACAGTGTATTCAGAATATGCCCACGACACACCAATTCGTCTTCTTCACGTTTCTTCCTTTGTTCTTTGACAGTTTCATTATCGTCTTCTTTTGGTTCCGGAATTGCTTCTAGTTTAGGATCCAGAACATATGCTATTTTCAAAACTGTGAGAAGGAAGAATAATTTTCCTTTCCAGCGAGTGAAATTTGTTCCATCAAAGCGGTCCAAATGGACATTGGGATTCAGAAACATATTCATATTCTTTTCTGCCTCCATAATAACACCTTAAGATTGTTGAAGAAATTTTAATTATGCAGAAAATATGAACAGATGTTTGGATTTGAGGCGTAATAGACTACTGTCCTTAAGGTGTTATTTGCCCCCACTCGTACAGAGTTTGCTAACGGGTCTAGGCAAATTACCTCCAAGATACAACAAATCCACGGGTTTATTCAAGTAGCAAACTTGAATAATAACCCACAGAACACTCTATGAAATTGGTAAGAAGAAATAATAGAGAGAAAGAGAATTTTCGGAATTAATTATGACAGGATTTTGCCTTCCATATATAGCCTCTTGTGGTGTCTGTTCATGAAGAGACACCACATCCAAAGGTCATTTAATCACGGCCCTTGGATATATAACTATATTTTTTAACGTTCCAGATTTGAACTAAAAAGATGCGACTGTACGGATTAATACTTAACGAAGTGGCGCCAAAATCCGACGGTTCAGATCCACTCGCGCCATAATCATGTGTCATTTATTATGGATTTAATCTGGACCGTTTGATCTTTTGACGTTGTCAAAATCAAAGGCTCCTACTGCTCCTCGCGACGATGCGTACGTGCGAAGTGCAAAGTGCGCCTCTAAAGCGCCCAAAGCGCCCTAAACGACCAATCGCACTTTCGCATACGCGTGCACGCGTGTGCGTGTGCGTGTGCGGATGGTGCAAAGCACCATCCTTGGACCTAAGGTGTACACTAGTAGCATACACTTCAATGCACACAAGTAATCTCTTATGACACAAAAGCATTTATTAACCCACTAACTTTTTCACACTTTTCCAATGTGGGACTTTGGTTTTCCCACTTCCCTTTGTCTTTTCCTATTCCAATTAATTGATGGTTTTAACCTTTCATTTTCTCTAACCATTAATACCCATTAATATTAAAATCATCCAACAATCCCCCACTAGATTTTAATATTAATACAATTTCTTCTTGTGATATGCTCATGCATACAAGGAGGTATCTTTCGATTTAAACCTTCAGTTAGTGAATACATATCAAAGTTCTAATAAGACAATGGTGTGCCATGCATTAAACCTTGTCTTATTATTTAGAACCGGATATATATCACACATGATATATCCCAATCTCTACGAGATGTTCAATATGTTTTTAGCACTATTATGGCCATGTGCACTATCTTGGCTTCATGAATATTAACAAGAATAAACCTAAAATCTTGCTAGAAGCGGCACCACTTCCTATATTCATATAGGTGAAGTTCTCTTGCATGTCTTTGCTACTTTAGACAACGAACTTCATTAAGAGTTAAACTCATCCTCTTGACGTAGCAATATGCACTGAACATCCTAGAAGGGACATGAAATTGAATAAATTTCAGTGCAAAACTAATCACTTATCAGTAACTTGTTATTACCCATTAAACTTTGGAATAGTGGTAATGCTATTACATAGTTGGGTTACCATTACCGGTGACTATTGAAAAAATGGTTTTAGTCCCATTCCACTAGATGTGTCCTTTACCAAATCTCTCGAAAGTCCTTTGGTAAGAGGGTCAGCTAGATTCTTATTTGTTCGAACATATATAATATTAATAACTCCATAAGTTATTAATTGTTTGACATATTCATGCCTTAAACTTATGTGTCTAAATTCTCCATTATATACTTTGTTATACGCTCTAGACAATGTAGCTTCGCTATCACAATATAAAGAAAGAGATGGCATTGGTTTTGGCCATAACTTTATGTCCAATAATAAATTTCTTAGCCACTCTGCTTCTTTTCCGGCTGCTGCCAGTGCTATAAACTCAGATTCCATTGTTGAATGTGTAATGCAAGTTTGTTTCTTGGATGCCCAAGATACCGCCCCACCCGCTAAGGTGAATATCCATCCAGATGTGGATTTATTATCACTTGCACTAGTTATCCAACTAGCATCAGAGTATCCTTCAAGAACTGCAGGAAAGTCATAATAAAATAGACCTAATTCTTTGGTCTTCTTGAGGTAACCAAAAATCCTCCCAATTGCTTTCCAATGATCCACACTTGGATTATTAGTGTATCTTGACATTTTACCTACTGCAAATGCAATATCTGGCCTTGTACAATGCATCGCATACATTAAACTTCCAATTGCACTAGCATATTCAAGTTGTGCAACTGCTCTGCCAGAATTTTCTAATAATTTTATACTAGAATCATATGGGGTATTTGCTTCTTTTATTTTCAAGTGATTAAATTTGTGAATAACTTTGTCAATGTAATGAGATTGGCATAATGCATAACCCCCACTATGTTTCTTAACCTTAATACCCAAGATGGTATCCACTTCATTAAGATCTTTCATCTTAAATTGTGAACTAAGATACTTTTTAGTTTCATATACACCTCTCATGTTTGTACCAAAAATTAATAAGTCATCAACATATAGACAAATAATTACACCATAGTCATCGGTGAATTTAGAATAAATGCACTTATCAGCGTTGTTATGTTTGAAACCATTAGAAAGAATGATTGTATCAAACTTTTCATGCCACTGCTTTGGTGCTTGTTTCAACCCATAAAGTGACTTAATTAATTTACAAACTTTATGTTCATTTTCGGGCAAAACAAACCCTTCGGGTTGTTCCATATATACCTCTTCATCTAGGTCACCATTCAAAAATGCTGTTTTAACATCCATTTGATGCACAAATAGATTATAAATAGATGCAATTGCCATTAAAACACGTATGGATGTAATTCTAGCAACAGGTGCATAAGTATCGAAATAGTCAATCCCTTTTCTTTGTTTAAAACCTTTTGCTACCAATCTAGCCTTAAAGGTTTGAATAGAACCATCGGTATTGTATTTTCTTCTAAATACCCATTTACTACTAATAGGTTGTGATCCTTGTGGCAAGTCCACTAAAACCCATGTCTGATTTGATAGAATTGAATCCATCTCATCATTAATAGCTTCTTTCCAAAAAGAAGCATCTCTTGAAGTCATTGCTTCGTTAAAGGTTTTAGGATCTTCTTCTACGTTAAGTAAAATAGGCATTTTATTTAGAATATTATCTCTATCTCCTTCAACCAAAAAGGCTAAGGCTTGAGATGAAATAAAATCAGGGCCAAAAGATTTTTCTTTTCTAGCACGCTGACTTCTTCTAGGTTCTATTTCTGTTTCGGGTTCATTCCTCTTATTATTAATTGATGGTCTAGGAATCAACCTAGTGGATGTATCATGATTGGCATCTAATTCGACACACGAATCTTTATAAAATTTATTTTCAATAAATTCAACATCCCTTGATTCAATTACAACATTAGAATTTAAGTCCAACAACCTATATGCCTTAGAATTTTCCGCGTATCCTATGAAAACACTTTTAATTCCTCTTGCACCCAACTTTGAACTTTTAGGGTCATGAATTCTATAGAAAGCCAAACAACCCCAGACCCTTAGGTAGTCCAGATTTGGTTTTCGATTCTTCCATACCTCGTATGGAGAAACATGTGTTTTCATTGATGGAATTCTGTTGTGTAAATGACAAGCGGTGAGTAAAGCTTCTCCCCACAAATTGTTTGGTAAGTTTGAATTAATCAACATGGAATTGATCATATTAGTAAGAGTCCTATTCTTTCTTTCAGCCAAACCATTTTGTTGGGGAGTATAAGGGGCAGTTCTTTGATGTATTATTCCATGTTCTTCACAAAATGAGTCAAATTCATTTGGAAAATACTCTCCCCCTCTATCACTACGAAGAATTTTAATTTTCTTTTCCTTTTGGTTTTCAACTTCTGCTTTATAACGTTTAAATATAGAAAAAGCTTCATCCTTATGTCTTATCAAATATACATATGTGAATTTTGAGCAATCATCAATGAATGTAATAAAATATCTTTTTCCGCCTCTAGTTAAAATACCATTATATTCACATATATCAGAATGAACTAATTCTAATAATTCAGCACTTCGTTCGACTTTAGGAAAAGGTCTTTTTGTTAATTTTGCTTGAATACAGATTTCACATTTTTCATGAGAAGTACTATCACAAGTTATTAATTTATGTTTAGACATGTATTTCAATGATCTAAAATTTAAATGCGCTAATCTAGCATGCCAAACATCAAAAGACTCAACAATATAAGCAGAATTATTCATATTATTAATCAAAATACTGAGTTTGAACATTCCATCACAAGCATACCCTTTCCCAACAAATGCCCCATTCTTAGACAGAATTAACTTATCAGACTCAAAGACGGATTTAATGCCGCTTTTACAAATCAAACTTGCAGACACTAGATTTTTTCGAATTTCTGGTACATGCAGAAGATTTGTCAACGTCAACTTCTTTCCAGATGCGAATTGTAGTTCAACGTTTCCTTTTCCTAGAACTTTGGCAGAATTATGATTCCCCATTAGAACCTCTTGACCGTCCTCTGCTTTTTCATATGCGGAATACAATGATTTATTATTGCAGACATGTATGGTAGCCCCAGAATCGAGCCACCAGTCAGAAGACTTCGTTATTGCCGCCATGTTCAGTTCGGTAATCATACCAATTTGCATGTCCGATACCATTGCGACAAGATCCTCGATCTTATTTTCCACCATATTTGCATTGTTTGTATTATTGGATTCAGTAGCATCTATCTTTCGTTTCTTGTTTCTGCAATCACGGGCATAGTGGCCATTTTTGCCACAATTGAAACAAGCCCCATTGGACTGTTTCTTATTGGAATTATTTTTCTTGAACTTCTTACCATTAGGTTTGAAGTTCTTATGATATTTCTTTCCTTCAACAAAGTTTACTTTGGTGGAATTATGAGAAACATTTGTTTGATCACGGGATCTGGTTTCTTCTTCAATTCTTAAATGTTTCTGTAACTCCTCCAAACTTATATCATCTTTCCTATGTAGGAGTTTCTTACGACAATCATTCCAACTTGGTGGTAATTTTGCAATAATTGCACCAACTTGAAATGACTCAGAAATTTCCACCTTTAATTCATGAAGCTTTGTGACAAGGATTTGCAACTCATGTACTTGGTCTAAAACAGTTTGGTTATCACTTATTTTGAATTCGAAATATTTCAGAATTAAGAATTTATCCGTACCTTCTTTCTCTGTTTTGTATTTATATTCAAGAGCATTCCAGATTTCCCGCGGAGACTGCATAGAGTTGTAAAGATCATATAATCGATCAGACAGTGTATTCAGAATATGCCCACGACACACCAATTCGTCTTCTTCACGTTTCTTCCTTTGTTCTTTGACAGTTTCATTATCGTCTTCTTTTGGTTCCGGAATTGCTTCTAGTTTAGGATCCAGAACATATGCTATTTTCAAAACTGTGAGAAGGAAGAATAATTTTCCTTTCCAGCGAGTGAAATTTGTTCCATCAAAGCGGTCCAAATGGACATTGGGATTCAGAAACATATTCATATTCTTTTCTGCCTCCATAATAACACCTTAAGATTGTTGAAGAAATTTTAATTATGCAGAAAATATGAACAGATGTTTGGATTTGAGGCGTAATAGACTACTGTCCTTAAGGTGTTATTTGCCCCCACTCGTACAGAGTTTGCTAACGGGTCTAGGCAAATTACCTCCAAGATACAACAAATCCACGGGTTTATTCAAGTAGCAAACTTGAATAATAACCCACAGAACACTCTATGAAATTGGTAAGAAGAAATAATAGAGAGAAAGAGAATTTTCGGAATTAATTATGACAGGATTTTGCCTTCCATATATAGCCTCTTGTGGTGTCTGTTCATGAAGAGACACCACATCCAAAGGTCATTTAATCACGGCCCTTGGATATATAACTATATTTTTTAACGTTCCAGATTTGAACTAAAAAGATGCGACTGTACGGATTAATACTTAACGAAGTGGCGCCAAAATCCGACGGTTCAGATCCACTCGCGCCATAATCATGTGTCATTTATTATGGATTTAATCTGGACCGTTTGATCTTTTGACGTTGTCAAAATCAAAGGCTCCTACTGCTCCTCGCGACGATGCGTACGTGCGAAGTGCAAAGTGCGCCTCTAAAGCGCCCAAAGCGCCCTAAACGCCCAATCGCACTTTCGCACACGCACACGCGCGCGCGCGCGTGTGCGTGTGCGGATGGTGCAAAGCACCATCCTTGGACCTAAGGTGTACACTAGTAGCATACACTTCAATGCACACAAGTAATCTCTTATGACACAAAAGCATTTATTAACCCACTAACTTTTTCACACTTTTCCAATGTGGGACTTTGGTTTTCCCACTTCCCTTTGTCTTTTCCTATTCCAATTAATTGATGGTTTTAACCTTTCATTTTCTCTAACCATTAATACCCATTAATATTAAAATCATCCAACAATCCCCCACTAGATTTTAATATTAATACAATTTCTTCTTGTGATATGCTCATGCATACAAGGAGGTATCTTTCGATTTAAACCTTCAGTTAGTGAATACATATCAAAGTTCTAATAAGACAATGGTGTGCCATGCATTAAACCTTGTCTTATTATTTAGAACCGGATATATATCACACATGATATATCCCAATCTCTACGAGATGTTCAATATGTTTTTAGCACTATTATGGCCATGTGCACTATCTTGGCTTCATGAATATTAACAAGAATAAACCCAAAATCTTGCTAGAAGCGGCACCACTTCCTATATTCATATAGGTGAAGTTCTCTTGCATGTCTTTGCTACTTTAGACAACGAACTTCATTAAGAGTTAAACTCATCCTCTTGACGTAGCAATATGCACTGAACATCCTAGAAGGGACATGAAATTGAATAAATTTCAGTGCAAAACTAATCACTTATCAGTAACTTGTTATTACCCATTAAACTTTGGAATAGTGGTAATGCTATTACATAGTTGGGTTACCATTACCGGTGACTATTGAAAAAATGGTTTTAGTCCCATTCCACTAGATGTGTCCTTTACCAAATCTCTCGAAAGTCCTTTGGTAAGAGGGTCAGCTAGATTCTTATTTGTTCGAACATATATAATATTAATAACTCCATAAGTTATTAATTGTTTGACATATTCATGCCTTAAACTTATGTGTCTAGATTTTCCATTATATACTTTGTTATACGCTCTAGACAATGTAGCTTCGCTATCACAATATAAAGAAAGAGATGGCATTGGTTTTGGCCATAACTTTATGTCCAATAATAAATTTCTTAGCCACTCTGCTTCTTTTCCGGCTGCTGCCAGTGCTATAAACTCAGATTCCATTGTTGAATGTGTAATGCAAGTTTGTTTCTTGGATGCCCAAGATACCGCCCCACCCGCTAAGGTGAATATCCATCCAGATGTGGATTTATTATCACTTGCACTAGTTATCCAACTAGCATCAGAGTATCCTTCAAGAACTGCAGGAAAGTCATAATAAAATAGACCTAATTCTTTGGTCTTCTTGAGGTAACCAAAAATCCTCCCAATTGCTTTCCAATGATCCACACTTGGATTATTAGTGTATCTTGACATTTTACCTACTGCAAATGCAATATCTGGCCTTGTACAATGCATCGCATACATTAAACTTCCAATTGCACTAGCATATTCAAGTTGTGCAACTGCTCTGCCAGAATTTTCTAATAATTTTATACTAGAATCATATGGGGTATTTGCTTCTTTTATTTTCAAGTGATTAAATTTGTGAATAACTTTGTCAATGTAATGAGATTGGCATAATGCATAACCCCCACTATGTTTCTTAACCTTAATACCCAAGATGGTATCCACTTCATTAAGATCTTTCATCTTAAATTGTGAACTAAGATACTTTTTAGTTTCATATACACCTCTCATGTTTGTACCAAAAATTAATAAGTCATCAACATATAGACAAATAATTACACCATAGTCATCGGTGAATTTAGAATAAATGCACTTATCAGCGTTGTTATGTTTGAAACCATTAGAAAGAATGAGTGTATCAAACTTTCCATGCCACTGCTTTGGTGCTTGTTTCAACCCATAAAGTGACTTAATTAATTTACAAACTTTATGTTCATTTCCGGGCAAAACAAACCCTTCGGGTTGTTCCATATATACCTCTTCATCTAGGTCACCATTCAAAAATGTTGTTTTAACATCCATTTGATGCACAAATAGATTATAAATAGATGCAATTGCCATTAAAACACGTATGGATGTAATTCTAGCAACAGGTGCATAAGTATCGAAATAGTCAATCCCTTTTCTTTGTTTAAAACCTTTTGCTACCAGTCTAGCCTTAAAGGTTTGAATAGAACCATCGGTATTGTATTTTCTTCTAAATACCCATTTACTACTAATAGGTTGTGATCCTTGTGGCAAGTCCACTAAAACCCATGTCTGATTTGATAGAATTGAATCCATCTCATCATTAATAGCTTCTTTCCAAAAAGAAGCATCTCTTGAAGTCATTGCTTCGTTAAAGGTTTTAGGATCTTCTTCTACGTTAAGTAAAATAGGCATTTTATTTAGAATATTATCTCTATCTCCTTCAACCAAAAAGGCTAAGGCTTGAGATGAAATAAAATCAGGGCCAAAAGATTTTTCTTTTCTAGCACGCTGACTTCTTCTAGGTTCTATTTCTGTTTCGGGTTCATTCCTCTTATTATTAATTGATGGTCTAGGAATCAACCTAGTGGATGTATCATGATTGGCATCTAATTCGACACACGAATCTTTATAAAATTTATTTTCAATAAATTCAACATCCCTTGATTCAATTACAACATTAGAATTTAAGTCCAACAACCTATATGCCTTAGAATTTTCCGCGTATCCTATGAAAACACTTTTAATTCCTCTTGCACCCAACTTTGAACTTTTAGGGTCATGAATTCTATAGAAAGCCAAACAACCCCAGACCCTTAGGTAGTCCAGATTTGGTTTTCGATTCTTCCATACCTCGTATGGAGAAACATGTGTTTTCATTGATGGAATTCTGTTGTGTAAATGACAAGTGGTGAGTAAAGCTTCTCCCCACAAATTGTTTGGTAAGTTTGAATTAATCAACATGGAATTGATCATATTAGTAAGAGTCCTATTCTTTCTTTCAGCCAAACCATTTTGTTGGGGAGTATAAGGGGCAGTTCTTTGATGTATTATTCCATGTTCTTCACAAAATGAGTCAAATTCATTTGGAAAATACTCTCCCCCTCTATCACTACGAAGAATTTTAATTTTCTTTTCCTTTTGGTTTTCAACTTCTGCTTTATAACGTTTAAATATAGAAAAAGCTTCATCCTTATGTCTTATCAAATATACATATGTGAATTTTGAGCAATCATCAATGAATGTAATAAAATATCTTTTTCCGCCTCTAGTTAAAATACCATTATATTCACATATATCAGAATGAACTAATTCTAATAATTCAGCACTTCGTTCGACTTTAGGAAAAGGTCTTTTTGTTAATTTTGCTTGAATACAGATTTCACATTTTTCATGAGAAGTACTATCACAAGTTATTAATTTATGTTTAGACATGTATTTCAATGATCTAAAATTTAAATGCGCTAATCTAGCATGCCAAACATCAAAAGACTCAACAATATAAGCAGAATTATTCATATTATTAATCAAAATACTGAGTTTGAACATTCCATCACAAGCATACCCTTTCCCAACAAATGCCCCATTCTTAGACAGAATTAACTTATCAGACTCAAAGACGGATTTAATGCCGCTTTTACAAATCAAACTTGCAGACACTAGATTTTTTCGAATTTCTGGTACATGCAGAAGATTTGTCAACGTCAACTTCTTTCCAGATGCGAATTGTAGTTCAACGTTTCCTTTTCCTAGAACTTTGGCAGAATTATGATTCCCCATTAGAACCTCTTGACCGTCCTCTGCTTTTTCATATGCGGAATACAATGATTTATTATTGCAGACATGTATGGTAGCCCCAGAATCGAGCCACCAGTCAGAAGACTTCGTTATTGCCGCCATGTTCAGTTCGGTAATCATACCAATTTGCATGTCCGATACCATTGCGACAAGATCCTCGATCTTATTTTCCACCATATTTGCATTGTTTGTATTATTGGATTCAGTAGCATCTATCTTTCGTTTCTTGTTTCTGCAATCACGGGCATAGTGGCCATTTTTGCCACAATTGAAACAAGCCCCATTGGACTGTTTCTTATTGGAATTATTTTTCTTGAACTTCTTACCATTAGGTTTGAAGTTCTTATGATATTTCTTTCCTTCAACAAAGTTTACTTTGGTGGAATTATGAGAAACATTTGTTTGATCACGGGATCTGGTTTCTTCTTCAATTCTTAAATGTTTCTGTAACTCCTCCAAACTTATATCATCTTTCCTATGTAGGAGTTTCTTACGACAATCATTCCAACTTGGTGGTAATTTTGCAATAATTGCACCAACTTGAAATGACTCAGAAATTTCCACCTTTAATTCATGAAGCTTTGTGACAAGGATTTGCAACTCATGTACTTGGTCTAAAACAGTTTGGTTATCACTTATTTTGAATTCGAAATATTTCAGAATTAAGAATTTATCCGTACCTTCTTTCTCTGTTTTGTATTTATATTCAAGAGCATTCCAGATTTCCCGCGGAGACTGCATAGAGTTGTAAAGATCATATAATCGATCAGACAGTGTATTCAGAATATGCCCACGACACACCAATTCGTCTTCTTCACGTTTCTTCCTTTGTTCTTTGACAGTTTCATTATCGTCTTCTTTTGGTTCCGGAATTGCTTCTAGTTTAGGATCCAGAACATATGCTATTTTCAAAACTGTGAGAAGGAAGAATAATTTTCCTTTCCAGCGAGTGAAATTTGTTCCATCAAAGCGGTCCAAATGGACATTGGGATTCAGAAACATATTCATATTCTTTTCTGCCTCCATAATAACACCTTAAGATTGTTGAAGAAATTTTAATTATGCAGAAAATATGAACAGATGTTTGGATTTGAGGCGTAATAGACTACTGTCCTTAAGGTGTTATTTGCCCCCACTCGTACAGAGTTTGCTAACGGGTCTAGGCAAATTACCTCCAAGATACAACAAATCCACGGGTTTATTCAAGTAGCAAACTTGAATAATAACCCACAGAACACTCTATGAAATTGGTAAGAAGAAATAATAGAGAGAAAGAGAATTTTCGGAATTAATTATGACAGGATTTTGCCTTCCATATATAGCCTCTTGTGGTGTCTGTTCATGAAGAGACACCACATCCAAAGGTCATTTAATCACGGCCCTTGGATATATAACTATATTTTTTAACGTTCCAGATTTGAACTAAAAAGATGCGACTGTACGGATTAATACTTAACGAAGTGGCGCCAAAATCCGACGGTTCAGATCCACTCGCGCCATAATCATGTGTCATTTATTATGGATTTAATCTGGACCGTTTGATCTTTTGACGTTGTCAAAATCAAAGGCTCCTACTGCTCCTCGCGACGATGCGTACGTGCGAAGTGCAAAGTGCGCCTCTAAAGCGCCCAAAGCGCCCTAAACGCCCAATCGCACTTTCGCACACGCACACGCGCGCGCGCGCGTGTGCGTGTGCGGATGGTGCAAAGCACCATCCTTGGACCTAAGGTGTACACTAGTAGCATACACTTCAATGCACACAAGTAATCTCTTATGACACAAAAGCATTTATTAACCCACTAACTTTTTCACACTTTTCCAATGTGGGACTTTGGTTTTCCCACTTCCCTTTGTCTTTTCCTATTCCAATTAATTGATGGTTTTAACCTTTCATTTTCTCTAACCATTAATACCCATTAATATTAAAATCATCCAACAATCCCCCACTAGATTTTAATATTAATACAATTTCTTCTTGTGATATGCTCATGCATACAAGGAGGTATCTTTCGATTTAAACCTTCAGTTAGTGAATACATATCAAAGTTCTAATAAGACAATGGTGTGCCATGCATTAAACCTTGTCTTATTATTTAGAACCGGATATATATCACACATGATATATCCCAATCTCTACGAGATGTTCAATATGTTTTTAGCACTATTATGGCCATGTGCACTATCTTGGCTTCATGAATATTAACAAGAATAAACCCAAAATCTTGCTAGAAGCGGCACCACTTCCTATATTCATATAGGTGAAGTTCTCTTGCATGTCTTTGCTACTTTAGACAACGAACTTCATTAAGAGTTAAACTCATCCTCTTGACGTAGCAATATGCACTGAACATCCTAGAAGGGACATGAAATTGAATAAATTTCAGTGCAAAACTAATCACTTATCAGTAACTTGTTATTACCCATTAAACTTTGGAATAGTGGTAATGCTATTACATAGTTGGGTTACCATTACCGGTGACTATTGAAAAAATGGTTTTAGTCCCATTCCACTAGATGTGTCCTTTACCAAATCTCTCGAAAGTCCTTTGGTAAGAGGGTCAGCTAGATTCTTATTTGTTCGAACATATATAATATTAATAACTCCATAAGTTATTAATTGTTTGACATATTCATGCCTTAAACTTATGTGTCTAGATTTTCCATTATATACTTTGTTATACGCTCTAGACAATGTAGCTTCGCTATCACAATATAAAGAAAGAGATGGCATTGGTTTTGGCCATAACTTTATGTCCAATAATAAATTTCTTAGCCACTCTGCTTCTTTTCCGGCTGCTGCCAGTGCTATAAACTCAGATTCCATTGTTGAATGTGTAATGCAAGTTTGTTTCTTGGATGCCCAAGATACCGCCCCACCCGCTAAGGTGAATATCCATCCAGATGTGGATTTATTATCACTTGCACTAGTTATCCAACTAGCATCAGAGTATCCTTCAAGAACTGCAGGAAAGTCATAATAAAATAGACCTAATTCTTTGGTCTTCTTGAGGTAACCAAAAATCCTCCCAATTGCTTTCCAATGATCCACACTTGGATTATTAGTGTATCTTGACATTTTACCTACTGCAAATGCAATATCTGGCCTTGTACAATGCATCGCATACATTAAACTTCCAATTGCACTAGCATATTCAAGTTGTGCAACTGCTCTGCCAGAATTTTCTAATAATTTTATACTAGAATCATATGGGGTATTTGCTTCTTTTATTTTCAAGTGATTAAATTTGTGAATAACTTTGTCAATGTAATGAGATTGGCATAATGCATAACCCCCACTATGTTTCTTAACCTTAATACCCAAGATGGTATCCACTTCATTAAGATCTTTCATCTTAAATTGTGAACTAAGATACTTTTTAGTTTCATATACACCTCTCATGTTTGTACCAAAAATTAATAAGTCATCAACATATAGACAAATAATTACACCATAGTCATCGGTGAATTTAGAATAAATGCACTTATCAGCGTTGTTATGTTTGAAACCATTAGAAAGAATGAGTGTATCAAACTTTCCATGCCACTGCTTTGGTGCTTGTTTCAACCCATAAAGTGACTTAATTAATTTACAAACTTTATGTTCATTTCCGGGCAAAACAAACCCTTCGGGTTGTTCCATATATACCTCTTCATCTAGGTCACCATTCAAAAATGTTGTTTTAACATCCATTTGATGCACAAATAGATTATAAATAGATGCAATTGCCATTAAAACACGTATGGATGTAATTCTAGCAACAGGTGCATAAGTATCGAAATAGTCAATCCCTTTTCTTTGTTTAAAACCTTTTGCTACCAGTCTAGCCTTAAAGGTTTGAATAGAACCATCGGTATTGTATTTTCTTCTAAATACCCATTTACTACTAATAGGTTGTGATCCTTGTGGCAAGTCCACTAAAACCCATGTCTGATTTGATAGAATTGAATCCATCTCATCATTAATAGCTTCTTTCCAAAAAGAAGCATCTCTTGAAGTCATTGCTTCGTTAAAGGTTTTAGGATCTTCTTCTACGTTAAGTAAAATAGGCATTTTATTTAGAATATTATCTCTATCTCCTTCAACCAAAAAGGCTAAGGCTTGAGATGAAATAAAATCAGGGCCAAAAGATTTTTCTTTTCTAGCACGCTGACTTCTTCTAGGTTCTATTTCTGTTTCGGGTTCATTCCTCTTATTATTAATTGATGGTCTAGGAATCAACCTAGTGGATGTATCATGATTGGCATCTAATTCGACACACGAATCTTTATAAAATTTATTTTCAATAAATTCAACATCCCTTGATTCAATTACAACATTAGAATTTAAGTCCAACAACCTATATGCCTTAGAATTTTCCGCGTATCCTATGAAAACACTTTTAATTCCTCTTGCACCCAACTTTGAACTTTTAGGGTCATGAATTCTATAGAAAGCCAAACAACCCCAGACCCTTAGGTAGTCCAGATTTGGTTTTCGATTCTTCCATACCTCGTATGGAGAAACATGTGTTTTCATTGATGGAATTCTGTTGTGTAAATGACAAGCGGTGAGTAAAGCTTCTCCCCACAAATTGTTTGGTAAGTTTGAATTAATCAACATGGAATTGATCATATTAGTAAGAGTCCTATTCTTTCTTTCAGCCAAACCATTTTGTTGGGGAGTATAAGGGGCAGTTCTTTGATGTATTATTCCATGTTCTTCACAAAATGAGTCAAATTCATTTGGAAAATACTCTCCCCCTCTATCACTACGAAGAATTTTAATTTTCTTTTCCTTTTGGTTTTCAACTTCTGCTTTATAACGTTTAAATATAGAAAAAGCTTCATCCTTATGTCTTATCAAATATACATATGTGAATTTTGAGCAATCATCAATGAATGTAATAAAATATCTTTTTCCGCCTCTAGTTAAAATACCATTATATTCACATATATCAGAATGAACTAATTCTAATAATTCAGCACTTCGTTCGACTTTAGGAAAAGGTCTTTTTGTTAATTTTGCTTGAATACAGATTTCACATTTTTCATGAGAAGTACTATCACAAGTTATTAATTTATGTTTAGACATGTATTTCAATGATCTAAAATTTAAATGCGCTAATCTAGCATGCCAAACATCAAAAGACTCAACAATATAAGCAGAATTATTCATATTATTAATCAAAATACTGAGTTTGAACATTCCATCACAAGCATACCCTTTCCCAACAAATGCCCCATTCTTAGACAGAATTAACTTATCAGACTCAAAGAGGGATTTAATGCCGCTTTTACAAATCAAACTTGCAGACACTAGATTTTTTCGAATTTCTGGTACATGCAGAACATTTGTCAACGTCAACTTCTTTCCAGATGTGAATTGTAGTTCAACGTTTCCTTTTCCTAGAACTTTGGCAGAATTATGATTCCCCATTAGAACCTCTTGACCGTCCTCTGCTTTTTCATATGCGGAATACAATGATTTATTATTGCAGACATGTATGGTAGCCCCAGAATCGAGCCACCAGTCAGAAGACTTCGTTTTTGCCGCCATGTTCAGTTCGGTAATCATACCAATTTGCATGTCCGATACCATTGCGACAAGATCCTCGATCTTATTTTCCACCATATTTGCATTGTTTGTATTATTGGATTCAGTAGCATCTATCTTTCGTTTCTTGTTTCTGCAATCACGGGCATAGTGGCCATTTTTGCCACAATTGAAACAAGCCCCATTGGACTGTTTCTTATTGGAATTATTTTTCTTGAACTTCTTACCATTAGGTTTGAAGTTCTTATGATATTTCTTTCCTTCAACAAAGTTTACTTTGGTGGAATTATGAGAAACATTTGTTTGATCACGGGATCTGGTTTCTTCTTCAATTCTTAAATGTTTCTGTAACTCCTCCAAACTTATATCATCTTTCCTATGTAGGAGTTTCTTACGACAATCATTCCAACTTGGTGGTAATTTTGCAATAATTGCACCAACTTGAAATGACTCAGAAATTTCCACCTTTAATTCACGAAGCTTTGTGACAAGGATTTGCAACTCATGTACTTGGTCTAAAACAGTTTGGTTATCACTTATTTTGAATTCGAAATATTTCAGAATTAAGAATTTATCCGTACCTTCTTTCTCTGTTTTGTATTTATATTCAAGAGCATTCCAGATTTCCCGCGGAGACTGCATAGAGTTGTAAAGATCATATAATCGATCAGACAGTGTATTCAGAATATGCCCACGACACACCAATTCGTCTTCTTCACGTTTCTTCCTTTGTTCTTTGACAGTTTCATTATCGTCTTCTTTTGGTTCCGGAATTGCTTCTAGTTTAGGATCCAGAACATATGCTATTTTCAAAACTGTGAGAAGGAAGAATAATTTTCCTTTCCAGCGAGTGAAATTTGTTCCATCAAAGCGGTCCAAATGGACATTGGGATTCAGAAACATATTCATATTCTTTTCTGCCTCCATAATAACACCTTAAGATTGTTGAAGAAATTTTAATTATGCAGAAAATATGAACAGATGTTTGGATTTGAGGCGTAATAGACTACTGTCCTTAAGGTGTTATTTGCCCCCACTCGTACAGAGTTTGCTAACGGGTCTAGGCAAATTACCTCCAAGATACAACAAATCCACGGGTTTATTCAAGTAGCAAACTTGAATAATAACCCACAGAACACTCTATGAAATTGGTAAGAAGAAATAATAGAGAGAAAGAGAATTTTCGGAATTAATTATGACAGGATTTTGCCTTCCATATATAGCCTCTTGTGGTGTCTGTTCATGAAGAGACACCACATCCAAAGGTCATTTAATCACGGCCCTTGGATATATAACTATATTTTTTAACGTTCCAGATTTGAACTAAAAAGATGCGACTGTACGGATTAATACTTAACGAAGTGGCGCCAAAATCCGACGGTTCAGATCCACTCGCGCCATAATCATGTGTCATTTATTATGGATTTAATCTGGACCGTTTGATCTTTTGACGTTGTCAAAATCAAAGGCTCCTACTGCTCCTCGCGACGATGCGTACGTGCGAAGTGCAAAGTGCGCCTCTAAAGCGCCCAAAGCGCCCTAAACGCCCAATCGCACTTTCGCACACGCACACGCGCGCGCGCGCGTGTGCGTGTGCGGATGGTGCAAAGCACCATCCTTGGACCTAAGGTGTACACTAGTAGCATACACTTCAATGCACACAAGTAATCTCTTATGACACAAAAGCATTTATTAACCCACTAACTTTTTCACACTTTTCCAATGTGGGACTTTGGTTTTCCCACTTCCCTTTGTCTTTTCCTATTCCAATTAATTGATGGTTTTAACCTTTCATTTTCTCTAACCATTAATACCCATTAATATTAAAATCATCCAACAATCCCCCACTAGATTTTAATATTAATACAATTTCTTCTTGTGATATGCTCATGCATACAAGGAGGTATCTTTCGATTTAAACCTTCAGTTAGTGAATACATATCAAAGTTCTAATAAGACAATGGTGTGCCATGCATTAAACCTTGACTTATTATTTAGAACCGGATATATATCACACATGATATATCCCAATCTCTACGAGATGTTCAATATGTTTTTAGCACTATTATGGCCATGTGCACTATCTTGGCTTCATGAATATTAACAAGAATAAACCCAAAATCTTGCTAGAAGCGGCACCACTTCCTATATTCATATAGGTGAAGTTCTCTTGCATGTCTTTGCTACTTTAGACAACGAACTTCATTAAGAGTTAAACTCATCCTCTTGACGTAGCAATATGCACTGAACATCCTAGAAGGGACATGAAATTGAATAAATTTCAGTGCAAAACTAATCACTTATCAGTAACTTGTTATTACCCATTAAACTTTGGAATAGTGGTAATGCTATTACATAGTTGGGTTACCATTACCGGTGACTATTGAAAAAATGGTTTTAGTCCCATTCCACTAGATGTGTCCTTTACCAAATCTCTCGAAAGTCCTTTGGTAAGAGGGTCAGCTAGATTCTTATTTGTTCGAACATATATAATATTAATAACTCCATAAGTTATTAATTGTTTGACATATTCATGCCTTAAACTTATGTGTCTAGATTTTCCATTATATACTTTGTTATACGCTCTAGACAATGTAGCTTCACTATCACAATATAAAGAAAGAGATGGCATTGGTTTTGGCCATAACTTTATGTCCAATAATAAATTTCTTAGCCACTTTGCTTCTTTTCCGGCTGCTGCCAGTGCTATAAACTCAGATTCCATTGTTGAATGTGTAATGCAAGTTTGTTTCTTGGATGCCCAAGATACCGCCCCACCCGCTAAGGTGAATATCCATCCAGATGTGGATTTATTATCACTTGCACTAGTTATCCAACTAGCATCAGAGTATCCTTCAAGAACTGCAGGAAAGTCATAATAAAATAGACCTAATTCTTTGGTCTTCTTGAGGTAACCAAAAATCCTCCCAATTGCTTTCCAATGATCCACACTTGGATTATTAGTGTATCTTGACATTTTACCTACTGCAAATGCAATATCTGGCCTTGTACAATGCATCGCATACATTAAACTTCCAATTGCACTAGCATATTCAAGTTGTGCAACTGCTCTGCCAGAATTTTCTAATAATTTTATACTAGAATCATATGGGGTATTTGCTTCTTTTATTTTCAAGTGATTAAATTTGTGAATAACTTTGTCAATGTAATGAGATTGGCATAATGCATAACCCCCACTATGTTTCTTAACCTTAATACCCAAGATGGTATCCACTTCATTAAGATCTTTCATCTTAAATTGTGAACTAAGATACTTTTTAGTTTCATATACACCTCTCATGTTTGTACCAAAAATTAATAAGTCATCAACATATAGACAAATAATTACACCATAGTCATCGGTGAATTTAGAATAAATGCACTTATCAGCGTTGTTATGTTTGAAACCATTAGAAAGAATGAGTGTATCAAACTTTCCATGCCACTGCTTTGGTGCTTGTTTCAACCCATAAAGTGACTTAATTAATTTACAAACTTTATGTTCATTTCCGGGCAAAACAAACCCTTCGGGTTGTTCCATATATACCTCTTCATCTAGGTCACCATTCAAAAATGTTGTTTTAACATCCATTTGATGCACAAATAGATTATAAATAGATGCAATTGCCATTAAAACACGTATGGATGTAATTCTAGCAACAGGTGCATAAGTATCGAAATAGTCAATCCCTTTTCTTTGTTTAAAACCTTTTGCTACCAGTCTAGCCTTAAAGGTTTGAATAGAACCATCGGTATTGTATTTTCTTCTAAATACCCATTTACTACTAATAGGTTGTGATCCTTGTGGCAAGTCCACTAAAACCCATGTCTGATTTGATAGAATTGAATCCATCTCATCATTAATAGCTTCTTTCCAAAAAGAAGCATCTCTTGAAGTCATTGCTTCGTTAAAGGTTTTAGGATCTTCTTCTACGTTAAGTAAAATAGGCATTTTATTTAGAATATTATCTCTATCTCCTTCAACCAAAAAGGCTAAGGCTTGAGATGAAATAAAATCAGGGCCAAAAGATTTTTCTTTTCTAGCACGCTGACTTCTTCTAGGTTCTATTTCTGTTTCGGGTTCATTCCTCTTATTATTAATTGATGGTCTAGGAATCAACCTAGTGGATGTATCATGATTGGCATCTAATTCGACACACGAATCTTTATAAAATTTATTTTCAATAAATTCAACATCCCTTGATTCAATTACAACATTAGAATTTAAGTCCAACAACCTATATGCCTTAGAATTTTCCGCGTATCCTATGAAAACACTTTTAATTCCTCTTGCACCCATCTTTGAACTTTTAGGGTCATGAATTCTATAGAAAGCCAAACAACCCCAGACCCTTAGGTAGTCCAGATTTGGTTTTCGATTCTTCCATACCTCGTATGGAGAAACATGTGTTTTCATTGATGGAATTCTGTTGTGTAAATGACAAGCGGTGAGTAAAGCTTCTCCCCACAAATTGTTTGGTAAGTTTGAATTAATCAACATAGAATTGATCATATTAGTAAGAGTCCTATTCTTTCTTTCAGCCAAACCATTTTGTTGGGGAGTATAGGGGGCAGTTCTTTGATGTATTATTCCATGTTCTTCACAAAATGAGTCAAATTCATTTGGAAAATACTCTCCCCCTCTATCACTACAAAGAATTTTAATTTTCTTTTCCTTTTGGTTTTCAACTTCTGCTTTATAACGTTTAAATATAGAAAAAGCTTCATCCTTATTTCTTATCAAATATACATATGTGAATTTTGAGCAATCATCAATGAATGTAATAAAATATCTTTTTCCGCCTCTAGTTAAAATACCATTATATTCACATATATCAGAATGAACTAATTCTAATAATTCAGCACTTCGTTCGACTTTAGGAAAAGGTCTTTTTGTTAATTTTGCTTGAATACAGATTTCACATTTTTCATGAGAAGTACTATCACAAGTTATTAATTTATGTTTAGACATGTATTTCAATGATCTAAAATTTAAATGCGCTAATCTAGCATGCCAAACATCAAAAGACTCAACAATATAAGCAGAATTATTCATATTATTAATCAAAATACTGAGTTTGAACATTCCATCACAAGCATACCCTTTCCCAACAAATGCCCCATTCTTAGACATAATTAACTTATCAGACTCAAAGACGGCTTTAATGCCGCTTTTACAAATCAAACTTGCAGACACTAGATTTTTTCGAATTTTTGGTACATGCAGAACATTTGTCAACGTCAACTTCTTTCCAGATGTGAATTGTAGTTCAACGTTTCCTTTTCCTAGAACTTTGGCAGAATTATGATTCCCCATTAGAACCTCTTGACCGTCCTCTGCTTTTTCATATGCGGAATACAATGATTTATCATTGCAGACATGTATGGTAGCCCCAGAATCGAGCCACCAGTCAGAAGACTTCGTTATTGCCGCCATGTTCAGTTCGGTAATCATACCAATTTGCATGTCCGATACCATTGCGACAAGATCCTCGATCTTATTTTCCACCATATTTGCATTGTTTGTATTATTGGATTCAGTAGCATCTATCTTTCGTTTCTTGTTTCTGCAATCACGGGCATAGTGGCCATTTTTTCCACAATTGAAACAAGCCCCATTGGAATTATTTTTCTTGAACTTCTTACCATTAGGTTTGAAGTTCTTATGATATTTCATTCCTTCAACAAAGTTTACTTTGGTGGAATTATGAGAAACATTTGTTTGATCACGGGATCTGGTTTCTTCTTCAATTCTTAAATGTTTCTGTAACTCCTCCAAACTTATATCATCTTTCCTATGTAGGAGTTTCTTACGACAATCATTCCAACTTGGTGGTAATTTTGCAATAATTGCACCAACTTGAAATGACTCAGAAATTTCCACCTTTAATTCACGAAGCTTTGTGGCAAGGATTTGCAACTCATGTACTTGGTCTAAAACAGTTTGGTTATCACTTATTTTGAATTCGAAATATTTCAGAATTAAGAATTTATCCGTACCTTCTTTCTCTGTTTTGTATTTATATTCAAGAGCATTCCAGATTTCCCGCGGAGACTGCATAGAGTTGTAAAGATCATATAATCGATCAGACAGTGTATTCAGAATATGCCCACGACACACCAATTCGTCTTCTTCACGTTTCTTCCTTTGTTCTTTGACAGTTTCATTATCGTCTTCTTTTGGTTCCGGAATTGCTTCTAGTTTAGGATCCAGAACATATGCTATTTTCAAAACTGTGAGAAGGAAGAATAATTTTCCTTTCCAGCGAGTGAAATTTGTTCCATCAAAGCGGTCCAAATGGACATTGGGATTCAGAAACATATTCATATTCTTTTCTGCCTCCATAATAACACCTTAAGATTGTTGAAGAAATTTTAATTATGCAGAAAATATGAACAGATGTTTGGATTTGAGGCGTAATAGACTACTGTCCTTAAGGTGTTATTTGCCCCCACTCGTACAGAGTTTGCTAACGGGTCTAGGCAAATTACCTCCAAGATACAACAAATCCACGGGTTTATTCAAGTAGCAAACTTGAATAATAACCCACAGAACACTCTATGAAATTGGTAAGAAGAAATAATAGAGAGAAAGAGAATTTTCGGAATTAATTATGACAGGATTTTGCCTTCCATATATAGCCTCTTGTGGTGTCTGTTCATGAAGAGACACCACATCCAAAGGTCATTTAATCACTGCCCTTGGATATATAACTATATTTTTTAACGTTCCAGATTTGAACTAAAAAGATGCGACTGTACGGATTAATACTTAACGAAGTGGCGCCAAAATCCGACGGTTCAGATCCACTCGCGCCATAATCATGTGTCATTTATTATGGATTTAATCTGGACCGTTTGATCTTTTGACGTTGTCAAAATCAAAGGCTCCTACTGCTCCTCGCGACGATGCGTATGTGCGAAGTGCAAAGTGCGCCTCTAAAGCGCCCAAAGCGCCCTAAACGACCAATCGCACTTTCGCATACGCGCGCGCGCGCGCGCGTGTGCATGTGCGGATGGTGCAAAGCACCATCCTTGGACCTAAGGTGTACACTAGTAGCATACACTTCAATGCACACAAGTAATCTCTTATGACACAAAAGCATTTATTAACCCACTAACTTTTTCACACTTTTCCAATGTGGGACTTTGGTTTTCCCACTTCCCTTTGTCTTTTCCTATTCCAATTAATTGATGGTTTTAACCTTTCATTTTCTCTAACCATTAATACCCATTAATATTAAAATCATCCAACAATCCCCCACTAGATTTAAATATTAATACAATTTCTTCTTGTGATATGCTCATGCATACAAGGAGGTATCTTTCGATTTAAACCTTCAGTTAGTGAATACATATCAAAGTTCTAATAAGACAATGGTGTGCCATGCATTAAACCTTGTCTTATTATTTAGAACCGGATATATATCACACATGATATATCCCAATCTCTACGAGATGTTCAATATGTTTTTAGCACTATTATGGCCATGTGCACTATCTTGGCTTCATGAATATTAACAAGAATAAACCCAAAATCTTGCTAGAAGCGGCACCACTTACTATATTCATATAGGTGAAGTTCTCTTGCATGTCTTTGCTACTTTAGACAACGAACTTCATTAAGAGTTAAACTCATCCTCTTGACGTAGCAATATGCACTGAACATCCTAGAAGGGACATGAAATTGAATAAATTTCAGTGCAAAACTAATCACTTATCAGTAACTTGTTATTACCCATTAAACTTTGGAATAGTGGTAATGCTATTACATAGTTGGGTTACCATTACCGGTGACTATTGAAAAAATGGTTTTAGTCCCATTCCACTAGATGTGTCCTTTACCAAATCTCTCGAAAGTCCTTTGGTAAGAGGGTCAGCTAGATTCTTATTTGTTCGAACATATATAATATTAATAACTCCATAAGTTATTAATTGTTTGACATATTCATGCCTTAAACTTATGTGTCTAGATTTTCCATTATATACTTTGTTATACGCTCTAGACAATGTAGCTTCACTATCACAATATAAAGAAAGATATGGCATTGGTTTTGGCCATAACTTTATGTCCAATAATAAATTTCTTAGCCACTCTGCTTCTTTTCCGGCTGCTGCCAGTGCTATAAACTCAGATTCCATTGTTGAATGTGTAATGCAAGTTTGTTTCTTGGATGCCCAAGATACCGCCCCACCCGCTAAGGTGAATATCCATCCAGATGTGTATTTATTATCACTTGCACTAGTTATCCAACTAGCATCAGAGTATCCTTCAAGAACTGCAGGAAAGTCATAATAAAATAGACCTAATTCTTTGGTCTTCTTGAGGTAACCAAAAATCCTCCCAATTGCTTTCCAATGATCCACACTTGGATTATTAGTGTATCTTGACATTTTACCTACTGCAAATGCAATATCTGGCCTTGTACAATGCATCGCATACATTAAACTTCCAATTGCACTAGCATATTCAAGTTGTGCAACTGCTCTGGCAGAATTTTCTAATAATTTTATACTAGAATCATATGGGGTATTTGCTTCTTTTATTTTCAAGTGATTAAATTTGTGAATAACTTTGTCAATGTAATGAGATTGGCATAATGCATAACCCCCACTATGTTTCTTAACCTTAATACCCAAGATGGTATCCACTTCATTAAGATCTTTCATCTTAAATTGTGAACTAAGATACTTTTTAGTTTCATATACACCTCTCATGTTTGTACCAAAAATTAATAAATCATCAACATATAGACAAATAATTACACCATAGTCATCGGTGAATTTAGAATAAATGCACTTATCAGCGTTGTTATGTTTGAAACCATTAGAAAGAATGATTGTATCAAACTTTTCATGCCACTGCTTTGGTGCTTGTTTCAACCCATAAAGTGACTTAATTAATTTACAAACTTTATGTTCATTTCCGGGCAAAACAAACCCTTCGGGTTGTTCCATATATACCTCTTCATCTAGGTCACCATTCAAAAATGCTGTTTTAACATCCATTTGATGCACAAATAGATTATAAATAGATGCAATTGCCATTAAAACACGTATGGATGTAATTCTAGCAACAGGTGCATAAGTATCGAAATAGTCAATCCCTTTTCTTTGTTTAAAACCTTTTGCTACCAATCTAGCCTTAAAGGTTTGAATAGAACCATCGGTATTGTATTTTCTTCTAAATACCCATTTACTACTAATAGGTTGTGATCCTTGTGGCAAGTCCACTAAAACCCATGTCTGATTTGATAGAATTGAATCCATCTCATCATTAATAGCTTCTTTCCAAAAAGAAGCATCTCTTGAAGTCATTGCTTCGTTAAAGGTTTTAGGATCTTCTTCTACGTTAAGTAAAATAGGCATTTTATTTAGAATATTATCTCTATCTCCTTCAACCAAAAAGGCTAAGGCTTGAGATGAAATAAAATCAGGGCCAAAAGATTTTTCTTTTCTAGCACGCTGACTTCTTCTAGGTTCTATTTCTGTTTCGGGTTCATTCCTCTTATTATTAATTGATGGTCTAGGAATCAACCTAGTGGATGTATCATGATTGGCATCTAATTCGACACACGAATCTTTATAAAATTTATTTTCAATAAATTCAACATCCCTTGATTCAATTACAACATTAGAATTTAAGTCCAACAACCTATATGCCTTAGAATTTTCCGCGTATCCTATGAAAACACTTTTAATTCCTCTTGCACCCAACTTTGAACTTTTAGGGTCATGAATTCTATAGAAAGCCAAACAACCCCAGACCCTTAGGTAGTCCAGATTTGGTTTTCGATTCTTCCATACCTCGTATGGAGAAACATGTGTTTTCATTGATGGAATTCTGTTGTGTAAATGACAAGCGGTGAGTAAAGCTTCTCCCCACAAATTGTTTGGTAAGTTTGAATTAATCAACATGGAATTGATCATATTAGTAAGAGTCCTATTCTTTCTTTCAGCCAAACCATTTTGTTGGGGAGTATAAGGGGCAGTTCTTTGATGTATTATTCCATGTTCTTCACAAAATGAGTCAAATTCATTTGGAAAATACTCTCCCCCTCTATCACTACGAAGAATTTTAATTTTCTTTTCCTTTTGGTTTTCAACTTCTGCTTTATAACGTTTAAATATAGAAAAAGCTTCATCCTTATGTCTTATCAAATATACATATGTGAATTTTGAGCAATCATCAATGAATGTAATAAAATATCTTTTTCCGCCTCTAGTTAAAATACCATTATATTCACATATATCAGAATGAACTAATTCTAATAATTCAGCACTTCGTTCGACTTTAGGAAAAGGTCTTTTTGTTAATTTTGCTTGAATACAGATTTCACATTTTTCATGAGAAGTACTATCACAAGTTATTAATTTATGTTTAGACATGTATTTCAATGATCTAAAATTTAAATGCGCTAATCTAGCATGCCAAACATCAAAAGACTCAACAATATAAGCAGAATTATTCATATTATTAATCAAAATACTGAGTTTGAACATTCCATCACAAGCATACCCTTTCCCAACAAATGCCCCATTCTTAGACAGAATTAACTTATCAGACTCAAAGACGGATTTAATGCCGCTTTTACAAATCAAACTTGCAGACACTAGATTTTTTCGAATTTCTGGTACATGCAGAAGATTTGTCAACGTCAACTTCTTTCCAGATGCGAATTGTAGTTCAACGTTTCCTTTTCCTAGAACTTTGGCAGAATTATGATTCCCCATTAGAACCTCTTGACCGTCCTCTGCTTTTTCATATGCGGAATACAATGATTTATTATTGCAGACATGTATGGTAGCCCCAGAATCGAGCCACCAGTCAGAAGACTTCGTTATTGCCGCCATGTTCAGTTCGGTAATCATACCAATTTGCATGTCCGATACCATTGCGACAAGATCCTCGATCTTATTTTCCACCATATTTGCATTGTTTGTATTATTGGATTCAGTAGCATCTATCTTTCGTTTCTTGTTTCTGCAATCACGGGCATAGTGGCCATTTTTGCCACAATTGAAACAAGCCCCATTGGACTGTTTCTTATTGGAATTATTTTTCTTGAACTTCTTACCATTAGGTTTGAAGTTCTTATGATATTTCTTTCCTTCAACAAAGTTTACTTTGGTGGAATTATGAGAAACATTTGTTTGATCACGGGATCTGGTTTCTTCTTCAATTCTTAAATGTTTCTGTAACTCCTCCAAACTTATATCATCTTTCCTATGTAGGAGTTTCTTACCACAATCATTCCAACTTGGTGGTAATTTTGCAATAATTGCACCAACTTGAAATGACTCAGAAATTTCCACCTTTAATTCACGAAGCTTTGTGACAAGGATTTGCAACTCATGTACTTGGTCTAAAACAGTTTGGTTATCACTTATTTTGAATTCGAAATATTTCAGAATTAAGAATTTATCCGTACCTTCTTTCTCTGTTTTGTATTTATATTCAAGAGCATTCCAGATTTCCCGCGGAGACTGCATAGAGTTGTAAAGATCATATAATCGATCAGACAGTGTATTCAGAATATGCCCACGACACACCAATTCGTCTTCTTCACGTTTCTTCCTTTGTTCTTTGACAGTTTCATTATCGTCTTCTTTTGGTTCCGGAATTGCTTCTAGTTTAGGATCCAGAACATATGCTATTTTCAAAACTGTGAGAAGGAAGAATAATTTTCCTTTCCAGCGAGTGAAATTTGTTCCATCAAAGCGGTCCAAATGGACATTGGGATTCAGAAACATATTCATATTCTTTTCTGCCTCCATAATAACACCTTAAGATTGTTGAAGAAATTTTAATTATGCAGAAAATATGAACAGATGTTTGGATTTGAGGCGTAATAGACTACTGTCCTTAAGGTGTTATTTGCCCCCACTCGTACAGAGTTTGCTAACGGGTCTAGGCAAATTACCTCCAAGATACAACAAATCCACGGGTTTATTCAAGTAGCAAACTTGAATAATAACCCACAGAACACTCTATGAAATTGGTAAGAAGAAATAATAGAGAGAAAGAGAATTTTCGGAATTAATTATGACAGGATTTTGCCTTCCATATATAGCCTCTTGTGGTGTCTGTTCATGAAGAGACACCACATCCAAAGGTCATTTAATCACGGCCCTTGGATATATAACTATATTTTTTAACGTTCCAGATTTGAACTAAAAAGATGCGACTGTACGGATTAATACTTAACGAAGTGGCGCCAAAATCCGACGGTTCAGATCCACTCGCGCCATAATCATGTGTCATTTATTATGGATTTAATCTGGACCGTTTGATCTTTTGACGTTGTCAAAATCAAAGGCTCCTACTGCTCCTCGCGACGATGCGTACGTGCGAAGTGCAAAGTGCGCCTCTAAAGCGCCCAAAGCGCCCTAAACGCCCAATCGCACTTTCGCACACGCACACGCGCGCGCGCGCGTGTGCGTGTGCGGATGGTGCAAAGCACCATCCTTGGACCTAAGGTGTACACTAGTAGCATACACTTCAATGCACACAAGTAATCTCTTATGACACAAAAGCATTTATTAACCCACTAACTTTTTCACACTTTTCCAATGTGGGACTTTGGTTTTCCCACTTCCCTTTGTCTTTTCCTATTCCAATTAATTGATGGTTTTAACCTTTCATTTTCTCTAACCATTAATACCCATTAATATTAAAATCATCCAACAATCCCCCACTAGATTTTAATATTAATACAATTTCTTCTTGTGATATGCTCATGCATACAAGGAGGTATCTTTCGATTTAAACCTTCAGTTAGTGAATACATATCAAAGTTCTAATAAGACAATGGTGTGCCATGCATTAAACCTTGTCTTATTATTTAGAACCGGATATATATCACACATGATATATCCCAATCTCTACGAGATGTTCAATATGTTTTTAGCACTATTATGGCCATGTGCACTATCTTGGCTTCATGAATATTAACAAGAATAAACCCAAAATCTTGCTAGAAGCGGCACCACTTCCTATATTCATATAGGTGAAGTTCTCTTGCATGTCTTTGCTACTTTAGACAACGAACTTCATTAAGAGTTAAACTCATCCTCTTGACGTAGCAATATGCACTGAACATCCTAGAAGGGACATGAAATTGAATAAATTTCAGTGCAAAACTAATCACTTATCAGTAACTTGTTATTACCCATTAAACTTTGGAATAGTGGTAATGCTATTACATAGTTGGGTTACCATTACCGGTGACTATTGAAAAAATGGTTTTAGTCCCATTCCACTAGATGTGTCCTTTACCAAATCTCTCGAAAGTCCTTTGGTAAGAGGGTCAGCTAGATTCTTATTTGTTCGAACATATATAATATTAATAACTCCATAAGTTATTAATTGTTTGACATATTCATGCCTTAAACTTATGTGTCTAGATTTTCCATTATATACTTTGTTATACGCTCTAGACAATGTAGCTTCGCTATCACAATATAAAGAAAGAGATGGCATTGGTTTTGGCCATAACTTTATGTCCAATAATAAATTTCTTAGCCACTCTGCTTCTTTTCCGGCTGCTGCCAGTGCTATAAACTCAGATTCCATTGTTGAATGTGTAATGCAAGTTTGTTTCTTGGATGCCCAAGATACCGCCCCACCCGCTAAGGTGAATATCCATCCAGATGTGGATTTATTATCACTTGCACTAGTTATCCAACTAGCATCAGAGTATCCTTCAAGAACTGCAGGAAAGTCATAATAAAATAGACCTAATTCTTTGGTCTTCTTGAGGTAACCAAAAATCCTCCCAATTGCTTTCCAATGATCCACACTTGGATTATTAGTGTATCTTGACATTTTACCTACTGCAAATGCAATATCTGGCCTTGTACAATGCATCGCATACATTAAACTTCCAATTGCACTAGCATATTCAAGTTGTGCAACTGCTCTGCCAGAATTTTCTAATAATTTTATACTAGAATCATATGGGGTATTTGCTTCTTTTATTTTCAAGTGATTAAATTTGTGAATAACTTTGTCAATGTAATGAGATTGGCATAATGCATAACCCCCACTATGTTTCTTAACCTTAATACCCAAGATGGTATCCACTTCATTAAGATCTTTCATCTTAAATTGTGAACTAAGATACTTTTTAGTTTCATATACACCTCTCATGTTTGTACCAAAAATTAATAAGTCATCAACATATAGACAAATAATTACACCATAGTCATCGGTGAATTTAGAATAAATGCACTTATCAGCGTTGTTATGTTTGAAACCATTAGAAAGAATGAGTGTATCAAACTTTCCATGCCACTGCTTTGGTGCTTGTTTCAACCCATAAAGTGACTTAATTAATTTACAAACTTTATGTTCATTTCCGGGCAAAACAAACCCTTCGGGTTGTTCCATATATACCTCTTCATCTAGGTCACCATTCAAAAATGCTGTTTTAACATCCATTTGATGCACAAATAGATTATAAATAGATGCAATTGCCATTAAAACACGTATGGATGTAATTCTAGCAACAGGTGCATAAGTATCGAAATAGTCAATCCCTTTTCTTTGTTTAAAACCTTTTGCTACCAGTCTAGCCTTAAAGGTTTGAATAGAACCATCGGTATTGTATTTTCTTCTAAATACCCATTTACTACTAATAGGTTGTGATCCTTGTGGCAAGTCCACTAAAACCCATGTCTGATTTGATAGAATTGAATCCATCTCATCATTAATAGCTTCTTTCCAAAAAGAAGCATCTCTTGAAGTCATTGCTTCGTTAAAGGTTTTAGGATCTTCTTCTACGTTAAGTAAAATAGGCATTTTATTTAGAATATTATCTCTATCTCCTTCAACCAAAAAGGCTAAGTCTTGAGATGAAATAAAATCAGGGCCAAAAGATTTTTCTTTTCTAGCACGCTGACTTCTTCTAGGTTCTATTTCTGTTTCGGGTTCATTCCTCTTATTATTAATTGATGGTCTAGGAATCAACCTAGTGGATGTATCATGATTGGCATCTAATTCGACACACGAATCTTTATAAAATTTATTTTCAATAAATTCAACATCCCTTGATTCAATTACAACATTAGAATTTAAGTCCAACAACCTATATGCCTTAGAATTTTCCGCGTATCCTATGAAAACACTTTTAATTCCTCTTGCACCCAACTTTGAACTTTTAGGGTCATGAATTCTATAGAAAGCCAAACAACCCCAGACCCTTAGGTAGTCCAGATTTGGTTTTCGATTCTTCCATACCTCGTATGGAGAAACATGTGTTTTCATTGATGGAATTCTGTTGTGTAAATGACAAGCGGTGAGTAAAGCTTCTCCCCACAAATTGTTTGGTAAGTTTGAATTAATCAACATGGAATTGATCATATTAGTAAGAGTCCTATTCTTTCTTTCAGCCAAACCATTTTGTTGGGGAGTATAAGGGGCAGTTCTTTGATGTATTATTCCATGTTCTTCACAAAATGAGTCAAATTCATTTGGAAAATACTCTCCCCCTCTATCACTACGAAGAATTTTAATTTTCTTTTCCTTTTGGTTTTCAACTTCTGCTTTATAACGTTTAAATATAGAAAAAGCTTCATCCTTATGTCTTATCAAATATACATATGTGAATTTTGAGCAATCATCAATGAATGTAATAAAATATCTTTTTCCGCCTCTAGTTAAAATACCATTATATTCACATATATCAGAATGAACTAATTCTAATAATTCAGCACTTCGTTCGACTTTAGGAAAAGGTCTTTTTGTTAATTTTGCTTGAATACAGATTTCACATTTTTCATGAGAAGTACTATCACAAGTTATTAATTTATGTTTAGACATGTATTTCAATGATCTAAAATTTAAATGCGCTAATCTAGCATGCCAAACATCAAAAGACTCAACAATATAAGCAGAATTATTCATATTATTAATCAAAATACTGAGTTTGAACATTCCATCACAAGCATACCCTTTCCCAACAAATGCCCCATTCTTAGACAGAATTAACTTATCAGACTCAAAGACGGATTTAATGCCGCTTTTACAAATCAAACTTGCAGACACTAGATTTTTTCGAATTTCTGGTACATGCAGAACATTTGTCAACGTCAACTTCTTTCCAGATGCGAATTGTAGTTCAACGTTTCCTTTTCCTAGAACTTTGGCAGAATTATGATTCCCCATTAGAACCTCTTGACCGTCCTCTGCTTTTTCATATGCGGAATACAATGATTTATTATTGCAGACATGTATGGTAGCCCCAGAATCGAGCCACCAGTCAGAAGACTTCGTTATTGCCGCCATGTTCAGTTCGGTAATCATACCAATTTGCATGTCCGATACCATTGCGACAAGATCCTCGATCTTATTTTCCACCATATTTGCATTGTTTGTATTATTGGATTCAGTAGCATCTATCTTTCGTTTCTTGTTTCTGCAATCACGGGCATAGTGGCCATTTTTGCCATAATTGAAACAAGCCCCATTGGACTGTTTCTTATTGGAATTATTTTTCTTGAACTTCTTACCATTAGGTTTGAAGTTCTTATGATATTTCTTTCCTTCAACAAAGTTTACTTTGGTGGAATTATGAGAAACATTTGTTTGATCACGGGATCTGGTTTCTTCTTCAATTCTTAAATGTTTCTGTAACTCCTCCAAACTTATATCATCTTTCCTATGTAGGAGTTTCTTACGACAATCATTCCAACTTGGTGGTAATTTTGCAATAATTGCACCAACTTGAAATGACTCAGAAATTTCCACCTTTAATTCACGAAGCTTTGTGACAAGGATTTGCAACTCATGTACTTGGTCTAAAACAGTTTGGTTATCACTTATTTTGAATTCGAAATATTTCAGAATTAAGAATTTATCCGTACCTTCTTTCTCTGTTTTGTATTTATATTCAAGAGCATTCCAGATTTCCCGCGGAGACTGCATAGAGTTGTAAAGATCATATAATCGATCAGACAGTGTATTCAGAATATGCCCACGACACACCAATTCGTCTTCTTCACGTTTCTTCCTTTGTTCTTTGACAGTTTCATTATCGTCTTCTTTTGGTTCCGGAATTGCTTCTAGTTTAGGATCCAGAACATATGCTATTTTCAAAACTGTGAGAAGGAAGAATAATTTTCCTTTCCAGCGAGTGAAATTTGTTCCATCAAAGCGGTCCAAATGGACATTGGGATTCAGAAACATATTCATATTCTTTTCTGCCTCCATAATAACACCTTAAGATTGTTGAAGAAATTTTAATTATGCAGAAAATATGAACAGATGTTTGGATTTGAGGCGTAATAGACTACTGTCCTTAAGGTGTTATTTGCCCCCACTCGTACAGAGTTTGCTAACGGGTCTAGGCAAATTACCTCCAAGATACAACAAATCCACGGGTTTATTCAAGTAGCAAACTTGAATAATAACCCACAGAACACTCTATGAAATTGGTAAGAAGAAATAATAGAGAGAAAGAGAATTTTCGGAATTAATTATGACAGGATTTTGCCTTCCATATATAGCCTCTTGTGGTGTCTGTTCATGAAGAGACACCACATCCAAAGGTCATTTAATCACGGCCCTTGGATATATAACTATATTTTTTAACGTTCCAGATTTGAACTAAAAAGATGCGACTGTACGGATTAATACTTAACGAAGTGGCGCCAAAATCCGACGGTTCAGATCCACTCGCGCCATAATCATGTGTCATTTATTATGGATTTAATCTGGACCGTTTGATCTTTTGACGTTGTCAAAATCAAAGGCTCCTACTGCTCCTCGCGACGATGCGTACGTGCGAAGTGCAAAGTGCGCCTCTAAAGCGCCCAAAGCGCCCTAAACGCCCAATCGCACTTTCGCACACGCACACGCGCGCGCGCGCGTGTGCGTGTGCGGATGGTGCAAAGCACCATCCTTGGACCTAAGGTGTACACTAGTAGCATACACTTCAATGCACACAAGTAATCTCTTATGACACAAAAGCATTTATTAACCCACTAACTTTTTCACACTTTTCCAATGTGGGACTTTGGTTTTCCCACTTCCCTTTGTCTTTTCCTATTCCAATTAATTGATGGTTTTAACCTTTCATTTTCTCTAACCATTAATACCCATTAATATTAAAATCATCCAACAATCCCCCACTAGATTTTAATATTAATACAATTTCTTCTTGTGATATGCTCATGCATACAAGGAGGTATCTTTCGATTTAAACCTTCAGTTAGTGAATACATATCAAAGTTCTAATAAGACAATGGTGTGCCATGCATTAAACCTTGACTTATTATTTAGAACCGGATATATATCACACATGATATATCCCAATCTCTACGAGATGTTCAATATGTTTTTAGCACTATTATGGCCATGTGCACTATCTTGGCTTCATGAATATTAACAAGAATAAACCCAAAATCTTGCTAGAAGCGGCACCACTTCCTATATTCATATAGGTGAAGTTCTCTTGCATGTCTTTGCTACTTTAGACAACGAACTTCATTAAGAGTTAAACTCATCCTCTTGACGTAGCAATATGCACTGAACATCCTAGAAGGGACATGAAATTGAATAAATTTCAGTGCAAAACTAATCACTTATCAGTAACTTGTTATTACCCATTAAACTTTGGAATAGTGGTAATGCTATTACATAGTTGGGTTACCATTACCGGTGACTATTGAAAAAATGGTTTTAGTCCCATTCCACTAGATGTGTCCTTTACCAAATCTCTCGAAAGTCCTTTGGTAAGAGGGTCAGCTAGATTCTTATTTGTTCGAACATATATAATATTAATAACTCCATAAGTTATTAATTGTTTGACATATTCATGCCTTAAACTTATGTGTCTAGATTTTCCATTATATACTTTGTTATACGCTCTAGACAATGTAGCTTCACTATCACAATATAAAGAAAGAGATGGCATTGGTTTTGGCCATAACTTTATGTCCAATAATAAATTTCTTAGCCACTTTGCTTCTTTTCCGGCTGCTGCCAGTGCTATAAACTCAGATTCCATTGTTGAATGTGTAATGCAAGTTTGTTTCTTGGATGCCCAAGATACCGCCCCACCCGCTAAGGTGAATATCCATCCAGATGTGGATTTATTATCACTTGCACTAGTTATCCAACTAGCATCAGAGTATCCTTCAAGAACTGCAGGAAAGTCATAATAAAATAGACCTAATTCTTTGGTCTTCTTGAGGTAACCAAAAATCCTCCCAATTGCTTTCCAATGATCCACACTTGGATTATTAGTGTATCTTGACATTTTACCTACTGCAAATGCAATATCTGGCCTTGTACAATGCATCGCATACATTAAACTTCCAATTGCACTAGCATATTCAAGTTGTGCAACTGCTCTGCCAGAATTTTCTAATAATTTTATACTAGAATCATATGGGGTATTTGCTTCTTTTATTTTCAAGTGATTAAATTTGTGAATAACTTTGTCAATGTAATGAGATTGGCATAATGCATAACCCCCACTATGTTTCTTAACCTTAATACCCAAGATGGTATCCACTTCATTAAGATCTTTCATCTTAAATTGTGAACTAAGATACTTTTTAGTTTCATATACACCTCTCATGTTTGTACCAAAAATTAATAAGTCATCAACATATAGACAAATAATTACACCATAGTCATCGGTGAATTTAGAATAAATGCACTTATCAGCGTTGTTATGTTTGAAACCATTAGAAAGAATGAGTGTATCAAACTTTCCATGCCACTGCTTTGGTGCTTGTTTCAACCCATAAAGTGACTTAATTAATTTACAAACTTTATGTTCATTTCCGGGCAAAACAAACCCTTCGGGTTGTTCCATATATACCTCTTCATCTAGGTCACCATTCAAAAATGCTGTTTTAACATCCATTTGATGCACAAATAGATTATAAATAGATGCAATTGCCATTAAAACACGTATGGATGTAATTCTAGCAACAGGTGCATAAGTATCGAAATAGTCAATCCCTTTTCTTTGTTTAAAACCTTTTGCTACCAGTCTAGCCTTAAAGGTTTGAATAGAACCATCGGTATTGTATTTTCTTCTAAATACCCATTTACTACTAATAGGTTGTGATCCTTGTGGCAAGTCCACTAAAACCCATGTCTGATTTGATAGAATTGAATCCATCTCATCATTAATAGCTTCTTTCCAAAAAGAAGCATCTCTTGAAGTCATTGCTTCGTTAAAGGTTTTAGGATCTTCTTCTACGTTAAGTAAAATAGGCATTTTATTTAGAATATTATCTCTATCTCCTTCAACCAAAAAGGCTAAGGCTTGAGATGAAATAAAATCAGGGCCAAAAGATTTTTCTTTTCTAGCACGCTGACTTCTTCTAGGTTCTATTTCTGTTTCGGGTTCATTCCTCTTATTATTAATTGATGGTCTAGGAATCAACCTAGTGGATGTATCATGATTGGCATCTAATTCGACACACGAATCTTTATAAAATTTATTTTCAATAAATTCAACATCCCTTGATTCAATTACAACATTAGAATTTAAGTCCAACAACCTATATGCCTTAGAATTTTCCGCGTATCCTATGAAAACACTTTTAATTCCTCTTGCACCCATCTTTGAACTTTTAGGGTCATGAATTCTATAGAAAGCCAAACAACCCCAGACCCTTAGGTAGTCCAGATTTGGTTTTCGATTCTTCCATACCTCGTATGGAGAAACATGTGTTTTCATTGATGGAATTCTGTTGTGTAAATGACAAGCGGTGAGTAAAGCTTCTCCCCACAAATTGTTTGGTAAGTTTGAATTAATCAACATAGAATTGATCATATTAGTAAGAGTCCTATTCTTTCTTTCAGCCAAACCATTTTGTTGGGGAGTATAGGGGGCAGTTCTTTGATGTATTATTCCATGTTCTTCACAAAATGAGTCAAATTCATTTGGAAAATACTCTCCCCCTCTATCACTACAAAGAATTTTAATTTTCTTTTCCTTTTGGTTTTCAACTTCTGCTTTATAACGTTTAAATATAGAAAAAGCTTCATCCTTATTTCTTATCAAATATACATATGTGAATTTTGAGCAATCATCAATGAATGTAATAAAATATCTTTTTCCGCCTCTAGTTAAAATACCATTATATTCACATATATCAGAATGAACTAATTCTAATAATTCAGCACTTCGTTCGACTTTAGGAAAAGGTCTTTTTGTTAATTTTGCTTGAATACAGATTTCACATTTTTCATGAGAAGTACTATCACAAGTTATTAATTTATGTTTAGACATGTATTTCAATGATCTAAAATTTAAATGCGCTAATCTAGCATGCCAAACATCAAAAGACTCAACAATATAAGCAGAATTATTCATATTATTAATCAAAATACTGAGTTTGAACATTCCATCACAAGCATACCCTTTCCCAACAAATGCCCCATTCTTAGACATAATTAACTTATCAGACTCAAAGACGGCTTTAATGCCGCTTTTACAAATCAAACTTGCAGACACTAGATTTTTTCGAATTTTTGGTACATGCAGAACATTTGTCAACGTCAACTTCTTTCCAGATGTGAATTGTAGTTCAACGTTTCCTTTTCCTAGAACTTTGGCAGAATTATGATTCCCCATTAGAACCTCTTGACCGTCCTCTGCTTTTTCATATGCGGAATACAATGATTTATCATTGCAGACATGTATGGTAGCCCCAGAATCGAGCCACCAGTCAGAAGACTTCGTTATTGCCGCCATGTTCAGTTCGGTAATCATACCAATTTGCATGTCCGATACCATTGCGACAAGATCCTCGATCTTATTTTCCACCATATTTGCATTGTTTGTATTATTGGATTCAGTAGCATCTATCTTTCGTTTCTTGTTTCTGCAATCACGGGCATAGTGGCCATTTTTTCCACAATTGAAACAAGCCCCATTGGAATTATTTTTCTTGAACTTCTTACCATTAGGTTTGAAGTTCTTATGATATTTCATTCCTTCAACAAAGTTTACTTTGGTGGAATTATGAGAAACATTTGTTTGATCACGGGATCTGGTTTCTTCTTCAATTCTTAAATGTTTCTGTAACTCCTCCAAACTTATATCATCTTTCCTATGTAGGAGTTTCTTACGACAATCATTCCAACTTGGTGGTAATTTTGCAATAATTGCACCAACTTGAAATGACTCAGAAATTTCCACCTTTAATTCACGAAGCTTTGTGGCAAGGATTTGCAACTCATGTACTTGGTCTAAAACAGTTTGGTTATCACTTATTTTGAATTCGAAATATTTCAGAATTAAGAATTTATCCGTACCTTCTTTCTCTGTTTTGTATTTATATTCAAGAGCATTCCAGATTTCCCGCGGAGACTGCATAGAGTTGTAAAGATCATATAATCGATCAGACAGTGTATTCAGAATATGCCCACGACACACCAATTCGTCTTCTTCACGTTTCTTCCTTTGTTCTTTGACAGTTTCATTATCGTCTTCTTTTGGTTCCGGAATTGCTTCTAGTTTAGGATCCAGAACATATGCTATTTTCAAAACTGTGAGAAGGAAGAATAATTTTCCTTTCCAGCGAGTGAAATTTGTTCCATCAAAGCGGTCCAAATGGACATTGGGATTCAGAAACATATTCATATTCTTTTCTGCCTCCATAATAACACCTTAAGATTGTTGAAGAAATTTTAATTATGCAGAAAATATGAACAGATGTTTGGATTTGAGGCGTAATAGACTACTGTCCTTAAGGTGTTATTTGCCCCCACTCGTACAGAGTTTGCTAACGGGTCTAGGCAAATTACCTCCAAGATACAACAAATCCACGGGTTTATTCAAGTAGCAAACTTGAATAATAACCCACAGAACACTCTATGAAATTGGTAAGAAGAAATAATAGAGAGAAAGAGAATTTTCGGAATTAATTATGACAGGATTTTGCCTTCCATATATAGCCTCTTGTGGTGTCTGTTCATGAAGAGACACCACATCCAAAGGTCATTTAATCACTGCCCTTGGATATATAACTATATTTTTTAACGTTCCAGATTTGAACTAAAAAGATGCGACTGTACGGATTAATACTTAACGAAGTGGCGCCAAAATCCGACGGTTCAGATCCACTCGCGCCATAATCATGTGTCATTTATTATGGATTTAATCTGGACCGTTTGATCTTTTGACGTTGTCAAAATCAAAGGCTCCTACTGCTCCTCGCGACGATGCGTATGTGCGAAGTGCAAAGTGCGCCTCTAAAGCGCCCAAAGCGCCCTAAACGACCAATCGCACTTTCGCATACGCGCGCGCGCGCGCGCGTGTGCATGTGCGGATGGTGCAAAGCACCATCCTTGGACCTAAGGTGTACACTAGTAGCATACACTTCAATGCACACAAGTAATCTCTTATGACACAAAAGCATTTATTAACCCACTAACTTTTTCACACTTTTCCAATGTGGGACTTTGGTTTTCCCACTTCCCTTTGTCTTTTCCTATTCCAATTAATTGATGGTTTTAACCTTTCATTTTCTCTAACCATTAATACCCATTAATATTAAAATCATCCAACAATCCCCCACTAGATTTAAATATTAATACAATTTCTTCTTGTGATATGCTCATGCATACAAGGAGGTATCTTTCGATTTAAACCTTCAGTTAGTGAATACATATCAAAGTTCTAATAAGACAATGGTGTGCCATGCATTAAACCTTGTCTTATTATTTAGAACCGGATATATATCACACATGATATATCCCAATCTCTACGAGATGTTCAATATGTTTTTAGCACTATTATGGCCATGTGCACTATCTTGGCTTCATGAATATTAACAAGAATAAACCCAAAATCTTGCTAGAAGCGGCACCACTTACTATATTCATATAGGTGAAGTTCTCTTGCATGTCTTTGCTACTTTAGACAACGAACTTCATTAAGAGTTAAACTCATCCTCTTGACGTAGCAATATGCACTGAACATCCTAGAAGGGACATGAAATTGAATAAATTTCAGTGCAAAACTAATCACTTATCAGTAACTTGTTATTACCCATTAAACTTTGGAATAGTGGTAATGCTATTACATAGTTGGGTTACCATTACCGGTGACTATTGAAAAAATGGTTTTAGTCCCATTCCACTAGATGTGTCCTTTACCAAATCTCTCGAAAGTCCTTTGGTAAGAGGGTCAGCTAGATTCTTATTTGTTCGAACATATATAATATTAATAACTCCATAAGTTATTAATTGTTTGACATATTCATGCCTTAAACTTATGTGTCTAGATTTTCCATTATATACTTTGTTATACGCTCTAGACAATGTAGCTTCACTATCACAATATAAAGAAAGATATGGCATTGGTTTTGGCCATAACTTTATGTCCAATAATAAATTTCTTAGCCACTCTGCTTCTTTTCCGGCTGCTGCCAGTGCTATAAACTCAGATTCCATTGTTGAATGTGTAATGCAAGTTTGTTTCTTGGATGCCCAAGATACCGCCCCACCCGCTAAGGTGAATATCCATCCAGATGTGTATTTATTATCACTTGCACTAGTTATCCAACTAGCATCAGAGTATCCTTCAAGAACTGCAGGAAAGTCATAATAAAATAGACCTAATTCTTTGGTCTTCTTGAGGTAACCAAAAATCCTCCCAATTGCTTTCCAATGATCCACACTTGGATTATTAGTGTATCTTGACATTTTACCTACTGCAAATGCAATATCTGGCCTTGTACAATGCATCGCATACATTAAACTTCCAATTGCACTAGCATATTCAAGTTGTGCAACTGCTCTGGCAGAATTTTCTAATAATTTTATACTAGAATCATATGGGGTATTTGCTTCTTTTATTTTCAAGTGATTAAATTTGTGAATAACTTTGTCAATGTAATGAGATTGGCATAATGCATAACCCCCACTATGTTTCTTAACCTTAATACCCAAGATGGTATCCACTTCATTAAGATCTTTCATCTTAAATTGTGAACTAAGATACTTTTTAGTTTCATATACACCTCTCATGTTTGTACCAAAAATTAATAAATCATCAACATATAGACAAATAATTACACCATAGTCATCGGTGAATTTAGAATAAATGCACTTATCAGCGTTGTTATGTTTGAAACCATTAGAAAGAATGATTGTATCAAACTTTTCATGCCACTGCTTTGGTGCTTGTTTCAACCCATAAAGTGACTTAATTAATTTACAAACTTTATGTTCATTTCCGGGCAAAACAAACCCTTCGGGTTGTTCCATATATACCTCTTCATCTAGGTCACCATTCAAAAATGCTGTTTTAACATCCATTTGATGCACAAATAGATTATAAATAGATGCAATTGCCATTAAAACACGTATGGATGTAATTCTAGCAACAGGTGCATAAGTATCGAAATAGTCAATCCCTTTTCTTTGTTTAAAACCTTTTGCTACCAATCTAGCCTTAAAGGTTTGAATAGAACCATCGGTATTGTATTTTCTTCTAAATACCCATTTACTACTAATAGGTTGTGATCCTTGTGGCAAGTCCACTAAAACCCATGTCTGATTTGATAGAATTGAATCCATCTCATCATTAATAGCTTCTTTCCAAAAAGAAGCATCTCTTGAAGTCATTGCTTCGTTAAAGGTTTTAGGATCTTCTTCTACGTTAAGTAAAATAGGCATTTTATTTAGAATATTATCTCTATCTCCTTCAACCAAAAAGGCTAAGGCTTGAGATGAAATAAAATCAGGGCCAAAAGATTTTTCTTTTCTAGCACGCTGACTTCTTCTAGGTTCTATTTCTGTTTCGGGTTCATTCCTCTTATTATTAATTGATGGTCTAGGAATCAACCTAGTGGATGTATCATGATTGGCATCTAATTCGACACACGAATCTTTATAAAATTTATTTTCAATAAATTCAACATCCCTTGATTCAATTACAACATTAGAATTTAAGTCCAACAACCTATATGCCTTAGAATTTTCCGCGTATCCTATGAAAACACTTTTAATTCCTCTTGCACCCAACTTTGAACTTTTAGGGTCATGAATTCTATAGAAAGCCAAACAACCCCAGACCCTTAGGTAGTCCAGATTTGGTTTTCGATTCTTCCATACCTCGTATGGAGAAACATGTGTTTTCATTGATGGAATTCTGTTGTGTAAATGACAAGCGGTGAGTAAAGCTTCTCCCCACAAATTGTTTGGTAAGTTTGAATTCATCAACATAGAATTGATCATATTAGTAAGAGTCCTATTCTTTCTTTCAGCCAAACCATTTTGTTGGGGAGTATAAGGGGCAGTTCTTTGATGTATTATTCCATGTTCTTCACAAAATGAGTCAAATTCATTTGGAAAATACTCTCCCCCTCTATCACTACGAAGAATTTTAATTTTCTTTTCCTTTTGGTTTTCAACTTCTGCTTTATAACGTTTAAATATAGAAAAAGCTTCATCCTTATGTCTTATCAAATATACATATGTGAATTTTGAGCAATCATCAATGAATGTAATAAAATATCTTTTTCCGCCTCTAGTTAAAATACCATTATATTCACATATATCAGAATGAACTAATTCTAATAATTCAGCACTTCGTTCGACTTTAGGAAAAGGTCTTTTTGTTAATTTTGCTTGAATACAGATTTCACATTTTTCATGAGAAGTACTATCACAAGTTATTAATTTATGTTTAGACATGTATTTCAATGATCTAAAATTTAAATGCGCTAATCTAGCATGCCAAACATCAAAAGACTCAACAATATAAGCAGAATTATTCATATTATTAATCAAAATACTGAGTTTGAACATTCCATCACAAGCATACCCTTTCCCAACAAATGCCCCATTCTTAGACAGAATTAACTTATCAGACTCAAAGACGGCTTTAATGCCGCTTTTACAAATCAAACTTGCAGACACTAGATTTTTTCGAATTTTTGGTACATGCAGAACATTTGTCAACGTCAACTTCTTTCCAGATGTGAATTGTAGTTCAACGTTTCCTTTTCCTAGAACTTTGGCAGAATTATGATTCCCCATTAGAACCTCTTGACCGTCCTCTGCTTTTTCATATGCGGAATACAATGATTTATCATTGCAGACATGTATGGTAGCCCCAGAATCGAGCCACCAGTCAGAAGACTTCGTTATTGCCGCCATGTTCAGTTCGGTAATCATACCAATTTGCATGTCCGATACCATTGCGCCAAGATCCTCGATCTTATTTTCCACCATATTTGCATTGTTTGTATTATTGGATTCAGTAGCATCTATCTTTCGTTTCTTGTTTCTGCAATCACGGGCATAGTGGCCATTTTTGCCACAATTGAAACAAGCCCCATTGGACTGTTTCTTATTGGAATTATTTTTCTTGAACTTCTTACCATTAGGTTTGAAGTTCTTATGATATTTCTTTCCTTCAACAAAGTTTACTTTGGTGGAATTATGAGAAACATTTGTTTGATCACGGGATCTGGTTTCTTCTTCAATTCTTAAATGTTTCTGTAACTCCTCCAAACTTATATCATCTTTCCTATGTAGGAGTTTATTACGACAATCATTCCAACTTGGTGGTAATTTTGCAATAATTGCACCAACTTGAAATGACTCAGAAATTTCCACCTTTAATTCACGAAGCTTTGTGACAAAGATTTGCAACTCATGTACTTGGTCTAAAACAGTTTGGTTATCACTTATTTTGAATTCGAAATATTTCAGAATTAAGAATTTATCCGTACCTTCTTTCTCTGTTTTGTATTTATATTCAAGAGCATTCCAGATTTCCCGCGGAGACTGCATAGAGTTGTAAAGATCATATAATCGATCAGACAGTGTATTCAGAATATGCCCACGACACACCAATTCGTCTTCTTCACGTTTCTTCCTTTGTTCTTTGACAGTTTCATTATCGTCTTCTTTTGGTTCCGGAATTGCTTCTAGTTTAGGATCCAGAACATATGCTATTTTCAAAACTGTGAGAAGGAAGAATAATTTTCCTTTCCAGCGAGTGAAATTTGTTCCATCAAAGCGGTCCAAATGGACATTGGGATTCAGAAACATATTCATATTCTTTTCTGCCTCCATAATAACACCTTAAGATTGTTGAAGAAATTTTAATTATGCAGAAAATATGAACAGATGTTTGGATTTGAGGCGTAATAGACTACTGTCCTTAAGGTGTTATTTGCCCCCACTCGTACAGAGTTTGCTAACGGGTCTAGGCAAATTACCTCCAAGATACAACAAATCCACGGGTTTATTCAAGTAGCAAACTTGAATAATAACCCACAGAACACTCTATGAAATTGGTAAGAAGAAATAATAGAGAGAAAGAGAATTTTCGGAATTAATTATGACAGGATTTTGCCTTCCATATATAGCCTCTTGTGGTGTCTGTTCATGAAGAGACACCACATCCAAAGGTCATTTAATCACGGCCCTTGGATATATAACTATATTTTTTAACGTTCCTGATTTGAACTAAAAAGATGCGACTGTACGGATTAATACTTAACGAAGTGGCGCCAAAATCCGACGGTTCAGATCCACTCGCGCCATAATCATGTGTCATTTATTATGGATTTAATCTGGACCGTTTGATCTTTTGACGTTGTCAAAATCAAAGGCTCCTACTGCTCCTCGCGACGATGCGTATGTGCGAAGTGCAAAGTGCGCCTCTAAAGCGCCCAAAGCGCCCTAAACGACCAATCGCACTTTCGCACACGTGCGCGCGCGCGCGTGTGCGTGTGCGGATGGTGCAAAGCACCATCCTTGGACCTAAGGTGTACACTAGTAGCATACACTTCAATGCACACAAGTAATCTCTTATGACACAAAAGCATTTATTAACCCACTAACTTTTTCACACTTTTCCAATGTGGGACTTTGGTTTTCCCACTTCCCTTTGTCTTTTCCTATTCCAATTAATTGATGGTTTTAACCTTTCATTTTCTCTAACCATTAATACCCATTAATATTAAAATCATCCAACAACTATACTATACAATTAACTTTTAAACAAACTTTGGTCATGTTAGTTAAGCAATCTCTATATACTATAAAATGCAAAACAAGGCATTTATTATGCTTTGCAATTAGCGTATCCACGTGGCATATCTCAATAATCTATCTAAATACTCTCCGTCTTCCTACCATTAAGAATACCGAAAAGCCAATTGGGTTTCCAATGCCTCTCCTCATCCACATTTCTCACCAACCTATCATTTATCCACTTCCGATGTGTCAAAATTTATTTCACAGCCTATGAACCAAGACATTTTGGCATTAATGATTCCATTTCCCTTCCTTTTTATCTCATTTGGTGCATTTCAGATGCTTTGTACGAATTGGCCAACTTCAGCATCTATAGGTATGTCATCTCTCACTTCTGTCTTTGCATTGGCAATGGAGATAAAGGGCGAAAATGGTGCTAAATCCAGTTTCTACATAGATCAAACATTGCATGGTTCGTTAATATTACTGTTATTCCCTATTATTTAGTTTGATGATGTATATTTTATTTTGAATGTTTGTATGTTCAGGTGCTATGTTGAGAAACTATAACGATGGTCAGGGGAGTGAGAATGGAGGTATAAAGGAGATGATATCGAGAGAAATAGAGAAGAAGAGGATAAGGGATGGGATGGTTGCATCCTGAGCGGCGTTTTGCGGCGACGAGAACTTGAGAATGAAGTTTTAAGAGAGATGATGATAGGGGTTTCGTACTCGAACGTGCTTGGTATTGGGATAGGGGAAAGTTGTTTGGGTTTGGTGAATCGCATGGATGGTGGGGTTTTTGAAGCTTTTACTTCTCACCCACACCAAGAACCGAAACTCACATCTGTAAGTGGGGTTGCTCTTACCCACTGATCAACCTCAGCAAGGGGCCACCTCTGTCTTTGTCTCCATCTCCTGTGAGCCACCATTTATTCTCTTATTCTTTATTACTGTGCTATTCTCGGGCAAGAAGTTTGATTTTGCGGCGGCCGGAGACGCCATAGCTCCGGCTAGAAGCTGAGAGAAAGAAAAAGAATCGGAGTCGGAAAAGAAATTGGACACCATAGTAATCGGGCCGGGGTTAAACCCGGATCCGCCATTAAGGAAAGATTCGAATGAAGAGCGAGGTGGGAGAGTTAGATTTGGTCGATTATGCAATGACACCTTGGAAGCTCCCTCTGTCTCCGCCATCGATATTAAGAGTTGCAGCTAAAATCCTTCTTCTATTATTACTCCTTTTGTGTCACTATAACAACCGGGTTTTGTTTCGTCTCTCTTATCCCTTTGTATTTAAAAATATTTAAAGAAAATAATTGAGATTCTACATGGGGCCAACCAAAAAGAATAATAAGAGCCTCGGGTGTTTGAAAGTATCTTTTTTTATATAATATTATATAATTTGTGGCATGTTAGGTTTTTTGTCATATAAAATTTTTAAATACAAATAACTTTTTATTTTAGTAAAACAACTAAAATTTCATTACCATTAATTTTTTTTTATTTTATTCTTTTTTTGAAAATAAACTTTGTTCGAAATAACTACTCACAATTGCAAACTCGAATTGTATAAATTTAAGGATCAAATACCAAAAAGTTCCTAAAACATTTTTTTAATACACATTTAGTACAAACATTTTATTTTGTATCAAAAAGTCTCATATTCTCTTATCTCTAAAGATTCGCGCCAGCAGCATGGTGATGGACTTTATGGAGAAAAATAAAAAGGCTTTGACTAAACATGTATTAAAAATGTTCAAGGACTATTTGGTATTTGATCCTAAATTTAATTTGTGTATTTATGTATCACGTCCGCGCATTGCGCGGGTTTAAACACATTTCCTATACAATTAATCTTTGATAATATATATATAATAATATTTATCAATTCATAGGTTGAATGGTAATTATCACTTTGAAATTTATCATTGCATTTTATTTTTTATTGTATAAAAAAGTTAATCCACCATAATTAAGAATTTACTTTAGACCAACCAAAAATAATAATAAGGGCATGGGGTGTTTGAAAGTATCATTTTTATTATATAATATTATATAATTTGTGCCATGGACTTTTTTAGGTCATGTTAGAATTTTTGTCATATAAACTTTTAAATACAAATAACTTTTCAATTTCGTAAAACGGCTAAAATTTCTTTACCATTAATATTTTATATTTTATTTTGTTTTGAAAATAAACTTTGTTCCAAATAACTACTCACAATTGTAAACTCGAATTGTATAGATTTAATTTGCGTATTTATGTACCACGCCAGCGCATCGCTCGGGTTTACACCTAGTTTGAGTGATAACCTTAACAACCACTTTTAAAAATATGCAAAGATTCTTATACGAGAAGCACAGGTTGGGCCTCCAACAAAACAGGAAAACAGTAACTTTTAGCAAAACAAGACTTTTTGTAAACAATCATCTTTCTAAATACAATCATGAAGTAACACATTTCGTTACAACTGCACAACAATCGTTCAATATGCAATCATACTGACACCTAATGATTTTCACCCAAACCCTCGTTCCTGTCCTATATCACGACAGTAAGGATAAGGTTGCCACAAATTATTAGATGGATAGTATATTACCAATAAGAACAACTTGTCGTGTTTCAAAACTTATTCTCAAGTTGAATTATCAAAAAAATCTGTATTCAAACATCCCTTGTGGAGTGGGGTAGGGGTCCAGGAAAGAAAAGGATCTGTATTGACCCCCAAATCTGTTCAACACTTTATCCACCGCGACTACAAAATCTAAATCAGGTACAAGAATTTCTCCTCAACACACACAGTTTTCGTTACATATTACATAAAACTGACCCTTGCATAAACATATAGTCACATTTTCAGTAGGCAACCTATACTTCAGTTACCAAACTTGCATTTCTCATTGGATGACCTTAGACACGTATTTATTATAATGTATATATATGTTGGACGAATGTACCTATTTTATATAGGAATAATTAATGTTTAATCTCTAGGATCTACGTATATTTTACACTTAATTTACCTAATTTTGTTGCGTCAAAAAGTCATTTTCCATTTTTTTAATATTTTTCTTAGGATTTAAGATAAGAAAAGAAAAACTGGTGGTTAGAATTGTATATGGTGAGTGACATTTTAAAATAAAATTACAAAGAACTAATCTTAATTAAAAAATATTAAGCGACTTTTCTTAAAATAACCCTTTTATGTATGCCTCGTAGATATTTATTGGCCAAAACGAGAATTCTATTTATTCTCCAATTATATTACATAGGGAAGATAAGTAGAATTCTATTACAGTGTTGGTGATATCAACCACCTTGTTACTAAAGGTCCGTTTGAATCTCAATTTGAAGATTTAGAATTGAAAGGCCAGTTTCAATTCCGTGGAATTGAAAATGACCTTCTACTTTCATTTTCATGACTTGGAATTGGGTGGTCAAACGTATCCTAACTGCAAAATCAAGAATGTGGATGCCAATGATTAGATTTGGGATCATCTTCTGTCAGTTCATTTTGGAACGCTGCCCAGAACACATAAATAATTGGTTGGTTTATAAAGAGAGAATTATTTTGGACTTGGGCTAAGCTTAGAATCTATATCACATGTACAATCATTTATTTATACTACATAATTATAATTTGAGTGGTAACTTAACAACCACTTAAAATAATATGCAAGGCCTATTTGTTTCAATGTTAAACACAGTTTTATGAGTTTTAACACATAAACACGGTTGAACAACTATTTGGTGACGTTTTTGAAAATGTGCGTTTAAATTTTCTTTTTTTAAATTTTGTTTTTAAATCGCCTTTTTCTAAACACAACTTTAATATGTTTTTAGAGTATGTATTCTGAAAAATTATTCACCTAAGATCTATTTTCCTTATATTTTTTCTAATACAGAGTAATTCACTCTTGTCGTGTCTTCTTTGGTTCTTAGTGAGATTACATAACTTCTCAACCACCATCTTTAGTTTTTATAGAAAACATTAGCTACAAACCCCCATCTTACCCTCCACCACACTGAGATCGGTACATGGGTTGTACAACGAGAGCTTGGCGTCTCTTAAAATCGACGGTCCCTCAACACCTCTTCAAGAGGTCTGAAACGTATGCCTACTATTTATCCCGTCGAATTGCAAAGGTATTATTAAATCCGTTGCAACTTTTAAGATTAGTCACGACTTCTTTAGTCTTTTCGATTTCTTTACCATGTCCGCATTATTCTTTTTTACAAAACTTCTTCAAAACATGAAACTAGTTTTAAATTTCAAATGGTATTATTTTGAAAACTAATTACTTTATATGTTTAATATACTTATAAAATTCTATTTAAGTAGTGTTGTATGCACATGCTATGCATCATAGACATGAATTCACATAAGGTTGAAGGCACATATAATAATCTTTGTCCTACTTTGGTCTTTTTTCAGGATACCTTAAGTGGATGCAACCTAGTGATAAAATTTTAAATTCTCTTACTTGGGGTTATGGTTTCATGTCCCACTAGAAAATTATAAAGATTAGATATAAATATACTATTATATATCTTGATTTGGGACTTGAGCCTTCAAAAGAATTGAGTTTTACAATTTTAAATAACTTTTTCAAACATGATTTTGATTAATTAATTTACTTAGTTATTTCGCAAATAATTAATTGATTAAGTCTTTATAATCGTTTGGGTGAGATTTACTGGAGAGACTGTCACCCACGTTTTTAAGGTATGGGTAATTTACTCTATCATTATATATTTAGCCATTGTGAAGGGTTCTAAGTAATAAAAAACTCTATCTCCTTTTGAAAAATTCTCTCTCTTAATTATCTTCTTTTGCATTTTCAATTTCGTGGTTAATTTTATGTGGTTCTGTAGTTCTACATTGAGTGCTCCAATCGGATGAACTGTATTGTTGAATTCTGGGAGCAGATATCCGAGACTCTGGAATGATATTTTTGTCTTATGACTGCGTATCTAACACGCAACTCAGCATCAAGAAAAGTTACTTTAAGTTTCTAAATTATGTGATTTTCTCGTTTATACATATAACAATCTTCGTAATTTATTTTAAGTGAATATATTGATAATATCGTTTGCACGTAATTTATTTTATGCAAGACATGAATAATGCTATAATCATATGTGATGTCGTAGACACGGATAATTAAGTGGCGATAGCAGCTATCCTGTTCAATAATGCTATCATAGGAATATAGATGAAGTTAATAGTACTAAAACATAAATTATTTGCTAATTAATGATAGGAATTTCAAATAGCCCATATATACTTAGAAACCACCTATTTTGGTGGAATAAATTTATGGTCCAGCAATATTTTTTGGTTGAAGCCCAAAATAACTCTCATCAGAAACATATGGTCGCTTTTCAGTTAGGGCCTAAGACTGGCAGTAGGCAACCTAAACTTCATAAGCTTACTTGCGTGTTTCATTCTTGAAGATAGCAGTTCATCCATATTTAATTCGAACATCACTATTCTCATTTGATGACCGTAGACACATTTACGAGGATTCATACCTGTTTTGGGTAATTGTAGACATTTTATGTTAGTGAATATTTTTTGAGCAATCCAAAAATATTATTTATTTTAAAACTATATTACATGGGTAAGAGAAAAAGCGTTTTCAACTTTTCCTTCTATTTATGTCAAGCAACAATCTTGTAAGCTAGTTCCAAAGTCAAGAACCAATTGTTAGATTTGGGCTCGTCTTTCATAAGTTAATTCTGGGATTCGGCAGAAAACAAAAATAACTGGGGTTTAGAAAGAGAGAATTATTTTAGACTTACTATCGCACGTACAATCATCAAACTATACTATACAATTAACTTTTAAACAAACTTTGGTCATGTTAGTTAAGCAATTTGAGTGATAACCTTAACAACCACTTTTAAAAATATGCAAAGATTCTTATACGAGAAGCACAGGTTGGGCCTCCAACAAAACAGGAAAACAGTAACTTTTAGCAAAACAAGACTTTTTGTAAACAATCAGCTTTCTAAATACAATCATGAAGTAACACATTTCGTTACAACTGCACAACAATCGTTCAATATGCAATCATACTGACACCTAATGATTTTCACCCAAACCCTCCTTCCTGTCCTATATCACGACAGTAAGGATAAGGTTGCCACAAATTATTAGATGGATAGCATATTACTAATAAGAACAACTTGCCGCGCTTCAAAACTTATTCTCAAGTTGAATTATCAGAAAAATCTCTATTCCAACATCCCTTATAGGGTGGGGTAGGGGTTCAGGAAAGAAAAGGATCTGTATTGACCCCCAAATCTATTCAACACTTTATCCACTGCTACTACAAAATCTAAATCAGGTACAAGATTTTCTCCGCATCACACAAAAAGTTTCCATTACATATTACATAATACTGACCCTTTCATAAACATATATTCACACACACACACACACACACACACATTAATACATTGTATTAAAAACTTAAAAATCATATCTCTACATAGCAACCTGATTGCACAAATCCTGAAAACTCAGCAGGGACATCTATTTTCACCAATTTACCATTTTGCCCCTCCTTCACAAAAAAACCTTGCGCTGCACCCTCGTAATCCGACCCAGTCACCAAGGTCCGATCACCCAAATCAACCGCACAAATTCCAACCCGGACCCGGGAATCAGAATCCGACCCGGCCCAACAAATTAAACTCCCATCTTTGCCCACACCCACACAAGACCTTGGACATAAACTAACCTGCCACGCGCCATCCACGCGCCTCCACTCATTATTTTGCAAATTGAAAACTTCAGCTGTGCTTTTAAACCTCCCTTGAGACTCAGTATCATACCCACTAACAACCCAAAACTCCGACCCGATAAAAAGTCCTTCACACTCATCGCGTTCTTCACTCATTGGGCTCAACTCGTCCCACTCATCTTTTTTCAAATCATAAACCCAAGCCGATTTCAAAGCGTTTTTACAGTCATCATGTCCACCAGCAACAAACACCTTCCCACCCCACGCGCCGGCTGCGAAAAAAGAGCGCGTGGATGGCATGTCCACGCGCCTACTCCACTTTCCTGTGGTAAACTCGTAAACAAAAACATCCTTAACGGGTTCCCAGCTCACCGGGTCCCACCCGCCCATAACCACCAATTTCCCCTCCAAGCTCACAACTTGACAGAACAACGGTAACCCATCTGGGTATTTCGGAATCGGGTCGACCCGGTCCCAAGCTCCACTCAACGGGTCAAAAACTGACACCCCATAATTCGAGTGGCCGACCCGTTTAGGCGCAACGGATCCGGGTTGAACCGGGAGAGATTGAATTAAGCAAGTGGCTTTGTGGGTGTGGCCAGTTTGTTTTCTGTGGTAAAAAAAGTGTGGGTTTTGGAGAAGTTGGCGCCATCGGTGGCAGACTTGGGATCCGACCCGGTGAGCTGAGTAGTGTAAACGAGTTAAGCACTCGAGGGCGAGTTCTTCGGGTAGACCCAGAAGTAACTCGGTGAAGTCTGAATTAAAATCTTCTTGTTTCATGTTTTTCGGTTGATCACTTTACGAATGGTTGCGTTTGGGTGATGCGTTTGGGTATTTATAGTGAGAAGGGCACATGGTATCTAGAACGAGGAGCTTCAAGAATTCATATAGTGCCAAATGGAGCACATGGGTTAAGATGATAAGCTAGCCTAAGCTTCTAGAGACCGAATATGAATGTCGACGTGGATAATATATTTTAAAATAATTTGTCCTTGTCTATATATGGTATTTTGTTATAAAATACATACTATATAAATTTTATTATTAATTTTGTGTGCTAATAATATATTGATGTATCTTTTCAAAGAGTTCTTATTCTAATGAGACATGGTTATCATACAAAAGTTATAACCAAATATAAACATACGCTTTACAAATAAATTATGGTAACACTTTCTCTTTAATGTATCATATTTCTAAAATGTAATGATTATTGTCTCGTTAAAATTTTATTAGGTTTTTACGGCTAGTCATTGGACTAACAATTTTGGACAAAAAAAATCGGTGAAACAAATTTTAAACGATTAGGTCCAACATATAAATACTGTCAATCTAAAAAAATCATAAACCTAATCGGCTATTGGAGGTTTCTCTGCAACTAACGACTATTCTCCAAAATCGAAAATAACATCAATCTTATGCTTTTTACGTCTGTCTAATAATGATTACAGTGTTATTAATCGATTCTACCTGTATCACTTGGCTCTATCATTTGTAAGTTTATCTTTATCAGCAGTTAGGGATGGACAAAAAAAAAGACCGACTCGATTGACCCGATTGGACCGAACCGGACCGAACCCTATTTTATAGGATTTTTTATAATTCGGTCCTAAATTAAGAGACCCGAATATATTCGGTCCGGTCTAAAATATCCATTTTAAATTCGGTCTTAGGACCGGACCGTTTATTTTAATATTATATAATATATATTAATTTTAGATAGATAAATAAATAAATATATATATATATATATGTGTGTGTGTGTGTGTGTGTGTGTGTGTGTGTTTAGTAAATAACAAAACCTAACAAAAACTCCAACATAAAACTTGTACACTACTTCGATCGCACCCTCATTTCATTTCTCCCAAAATTTTCTCTCTTTCACTGTCACTTCCTCTCTCCGGTGCACCTAAACTCCGGTTTAAAAGCCATAACCCACAAATGGAAATGGAGACTAAAGATCCGATGGGTAAAGATCCGTTATGTATATGTTTTTTTCTAATTTTTAAGCACCTCAACTCTGATTGTTTCTTAATTTCTTGATCACAAATAAAGATCCAGTACAGTTCTGAAAAGTTTGTTTTGATTTCTTGAAAACACAGAACATACATATTTTTTGGTTATATCTTTTTTTTTTCCAACAATGTCTGTTTGCTTGTTCAGAAACAAGAGCCTTTTAAAAACTCAAGATAAGATTGGCTTGTTGGGTTGTATCAATTATACACTGTTGATAAGATTGGCCTGTTGGGTTGTATCAGTTATACAATGTCTGTTTGGTTGTATCTTTAATTTATTTTTCTTCTACCTTTCGTTGATAAGATTTTGCATTTACTGGTTCTTATGCAGTGTATCTATATGTATACCATGTTTCTGAGTATGGTATTGGGTTTTGGTAGGGAATTTATGTCAAGATTTGAATTTAAGTCTTTTTATGATAATTTTTTTTTGTTTATGCTAGGATATAGATTAGCTTTTGCACGAAATAATTAATAAAATACAGATTAGACTTTGTACAACATTGAATTGTGCAATCTGAGTGTTGAACAATCTCAGTATTAGAAAGTGTAATTAGAATGTACCCAAAAAGGAATTGTATTTAGAAACTGTCAATACAATCAATCAATAGAGGACTGAATCCAGTAAGTTATAAATCATGTATGTTAGCTGGAAAATTCATATTTTTTTGTCGTAATACTGTTTGGTTATACTAAAAGATATGTTGCTTAATTGTTTGTGATTTTAGGAACTGATTAATATATCATTTATGTTATGCTGTGATTTATCAACTGATTTTAGGAAATGATTTATATAATTTAAATGTAAACGTGGATCGATTATTAACCGAACCGGATCGAAAATAGACTAGACTGAATAAATAGGCGAAACCGATTAAATTGGTCCAAATTCGGTCTTCTCAAATAAAGGTGTTGATACCAATTTTAGTCTGCTGACATGGCACAATGAAGTGGAGACACGTGTCAATCTACATGGCACTAACAAACATTTCTGAACAATACCTTGACTTCGAGGAACTCAATTTCCCCGATCAACTCACTAAGCAGTAGGGGCTCACCGAGCAACTCATGGATACCGAGATATTTAGGCGGTCCGAGCAGCTTAGGCGGTTCGAGCTACACCTCGATCAGAGCATTTATTATCATACAATTAAGAGGATTAAATGCGTATTAAATGCTGAATATTATCATACGAATGTAAACGCTTGTTGAACAGCTATGTATTACCCATTCACATGTACAGCCTCATGGCTATAAATATATTGTATCATCCTCATTATAAGGGGACCAGAATTTCTGGAGATAAACCCTACTTCGAGAATTCCCAAACATTCAATAATAACACAAACAGTGGATGTAGGCTATTCGTTTAAGGCTGAACCACTCTAAAATCTCTTGTCTCATTTATTTTTTTATCTGTGATTAAACAATTAGAGATAATCTAATTTTTTACATCAACAGATTGGCGCCGTCTGTGGAAAACAACTGTAATTTTCGTTTTTCACCAAAAACAAATCATCACCAATGGCTGACAATCCTGAATCCAGCAATCGAAACGCTGGAAACCCCCCAAATCCATCCGCTCCTCCAAATATCCAAGATCTGGCAGGAATCATGACCATTTTGGCTCAAGGCCAGACAACCATGCAGGAAACAATGCGATAACTCATGCAAACTATCCAAGGTGGAGCATCAACCTATTCAGGACAACGAAGTGGTCAAAGAAATACTCATTTACTTTCTTCACGCATTAGGCAAAGCGATTCATATCGCACTGATAAATCTGAAGTTTTTTCTTATCAACCGGGTCGAACTTCGTCAGTACAAGCCACAGATACTGAACAACACATCACTCTCTCTCCAGAAAGGACCAGTGCACTCGAAATATTGAGTAGGGTCTCTCCTTTTGATCGATTGGGCCCTAGGAAGAATAAAAGTCCTCCTAAGGCTGTGTCGAGAAAATTTTGACGACCATTTGATTTAAGAGAGGGTTCTTCCCAATCACAACCAACTGCTCGACAAGATAGATCCCAAGAAGCCACATCCATGCGATCAGTTGCTCGAACCAACAGGCCCGAGGAAGGAAATAATCCGTGGAAAGGCTCTATTCAGAGGTTGGAGGATAGATTAAGGGAAATGGCCAAGGCCAAGAATCATCTACAAAGAACTTTTGTCCAAGGGACACCTTTTGTCCAAGCAATTGTGGATTTTCCCACACCATCAAAGTTCAAAGCACCTGTTGTGACTCCTAAATATGATGGAAAAACCGATCCTGTCCTTCATATAGAGCAATACCAAGCTGCTGCCGACATCTATGCTGTGCCCGATGAGATGAGATGCAGGGCATTCTCGGGAACTCTTACAGGATCAGCTCAAATATGGTACAATAATCTTCCTCGGGGTAAGATTTCAACTTTCTTTCAACTGGACGAGCTCTTCATTGAAAACTTCTGTTTTGGAGAAAAACCTGTTAAACGAGTAACACACCTGTTAAGTGTTAGACAAAAGGCTGGTGAGAGCACTAGGGATTATATAACTCGTTTCAATAACGAAAAACTTGAAGTTATTGATTACGAGGAAAAGACAACGATTACTTCTCTGATGAGTGGGCTGTTGCTCAACAAGTTGTACTACACTTTGGCTAAAGATCCACCCAGAACCATGTCAGAATTGATGGCAAAAGCGACCAAGATCATGAATGCCGAGGAGGCTATGGCTGCAAAAAAGAATATGGATACCAAAGAAACCAAGGTGGAGGGTGATAAGGCCAAAAAGAAAGAGCATAAGAACAATGGTGGTGACAAGCACTCAAAAACAAATCCATCATGGGAGGTATTGAAGAAATTTGAGAATTACACTCCTTTGAAGGTAGACATCAACCATGTTCTAGAAGAAATCAAGAACAGCGAGGAGTTAAACTGGCTAGAGAAAATGAAGTCAGACCCTGACAAGAGGAATAAGGCCAAATATTGCGAGTTCCACAAGGATCATGGCCACATGACCAAAAATTGTATAGCTCTTCAGAATGAGATCGAAGCACTCATTAGACGAGAAAAACTGGCAAAGTATGTTGATCGTAGAAATGAAAGAAGAAACAACGATCGGGCAAGAGAGAGGTCTAGATCTCCTCGTCGAGCAGAGGAGAACAAGAAAAGAGACCATGAAGATGATCCAGAAGACGACCCCGATCTTCCCAAAAGACCAAGGCAGCCAGAACGTGATGTATTTTCAATACGTTTTGGATCATTTGATTGTAATGTTATTACAGGTGGAGATGCAGGAGGTGGAGACCTTACTACAGAAAGAAAAGCTTACCTCAATGAGGCTTAAGCCTGTTCATATATTCAACGAATAAACTTGGCTGAAGATGATCGCCCGAGGAAGGTCAACAAAGAAAAACTGGTCATTGGTTTCTCAAAAAATGACCTCGCAGGTGTGCTGTATCCTCATGATGACCCATTGGTGATCAAAATGAGAATGAAGAAAGTGATGATCTCGAGAGTACTAGTTGATAATAGTAGCTCGGCTGATATTATGTTCTACTCGTGCTTCGACAGCTTAATTCTAAAGTTGTCTCAGTTGGAGCCTTATCATAGGCCCCTCCTCGATTTTGCTGGCGATAAAGTTTTTCCACTTGGGACGATCAAGTTGGATATGTTCATTGGTACATGGCCTTCTTGTCAAACAGAAAGAGTACGCTTCTTCGTGATGGATAAGAATGTTCAATCAGCCTACAATATCATCATGGGAAGGGTAGGAATGAAGAAGTTTGAAGCATTACCATCTACGGTACATCAATGCCTAAAATTTCCAACCAATTTTGGAGTAGGAGTTGTGAGGGGTGATAAAAAAGTAGCTCGGGAATGCTACTATTCATCTTCCGAACAGGAGGAACTGGAGGAATCTAGGAAAAAGACTACTACCTATCAGGTGGATGAAGGTACAGAAATTGAAACATTGGATCCTAGAGATGAGTCACAACTCGTGAAAGGTTAGGTAGTGGAAGCTACTGAACACATCATTCTGTACGACGAGCACCCTGAACGAACAACTCAGATAGGTTCGTCGTTAGATGCCTCATTAAAATAGGAGTTGATAGTTTTCTTAAAAAGTAGAAAATTAACCTTTGCTTGGAGTCATGAAGATATGCCCGGAATATATCCAAATTTCTTATGTTACGAACTCAATGTGAATAAGGAAATCAAGCCAGTGAAACAAATAAGAAGAGTGTTCAGCCCCGAGAAGAACAAAGCTATACAGGAGTGTAATACCCCGTACTTTTGGTGATATTTATTTATGGGATTAATTGAATTAAATGCGTATTAATTGGAAATTAATCCGGATAAAAATACTAGCGAGATGCGAGTTGGTATTTGATATTAATGAGTATATATGGCTATATATGAATATTGAATTATGAAATTTGTCGTGAGATTGAAATACGGAAATTTGGGAATTTTGTTGAGACGTGTGTGACAGTCGCGTCATGGAATATAATTATGATAATTCAAAAGTGAATTTTATTTCTATTCATCGTATGGTCGTTTTGAGTGCGCCAACGCGTCCGGAAGGATCGAAATAGTCATAAAACACTAGCCGGGGGTTTAGTTTGGGTCCTGGGGCATTTTTAGGCCATACCGACAACGTATAAGGGTAGTTTGGTAATTTTGAATTTTTGGGAATTAAAACCTACGAAAATTGGGAATTAAAAAGCTGACTTGGCAATTGCCCACTAAAACCACTAACCACATCTTAGGACTTAATGGGCTACGGGGATTATTAGAAATTGTTCGAAAATTTCCTAAGGCAAACCCTAGCCACCATTAGCATCTTGGAGAAGAAAGCTTGGAGTGAGAGAGAGAGAGAAGGACTTCTGCAGAGAGAGAGAGAGAACACTCCATCAATTCGTCATCAAAATCAGAGATTCAAACAAGGCAAGTGGTTTAATTTCGTTATTTTGCAAAGAATGTTTCTTCCATGTGTAGGAATTGATAAAATCTTATTGTTCTTGGGAGTTAATGAAAAACCCATTTTAATTGAAAGTGAAAATTTCATTTTTGATGAGGAATCGCATGTAGAATTGTATTTAGATGATTATTATGATGATATTATAATTTGGATGAAACGAAAACGTATTTAATTAGGCTCTTGGAGGATTTATAAATTCTAGGGTTCATGTTCTTGAAATTGGGGATAAATGTATGGATTTGATATTTGGATGATGTTTATAATGAATTAACCCCACAAAAACGTTAGTAGGTGACCTATGTATGTTTAGGGACGATTAGGAACCTTGAACAATTGATGGACTAATGTTTACATGAGATTAGAAGGGAAGAAAAGATGGAAAAACGAAATAAGAAATTTATGGGCTCGAATCTGGCCACTCGTTAGAAGACCTGCCCAGGTCGTTCGAACGAGCTTCTAACGAGTTGACAGTTTGGGTTCTAACAAGAGGGATGTTCATTCGAAGACTTTCGTTCGAACGAGATCTCGTTAGAAGGCCCAGTTCGTTCGAACGAACTCTCGTTCGAACAGCCTCGTTCGAACGAGACTTCTAACGAGTTGACAGTTTAGGCTTTTTAGCCTGTTTTGATTTCGCGTGTCCCGTAACCTTACTTAATGGTAGAGATCACCTTCCCTTGATGATAAATTGATATAGTAGGGACATTTGAGGTATAATGAAGAGTAAAACCTAGAAGTGTGATTCGAACCAAGGGGTAATTATGGAGTAGGACGTGAGTGTCTATTACGGTGCAAGAACTATTGACGGCCTAATTTATTATATTAACCGGGAACATATAAATTGTGTAGTATTATATGTCGGTACGAGAATGAGAAGGGTACCACCAACATATTATGGTGATTACTAAGATGTGTGCATACTTAGTATATGTATTGATTTTATGTGTACGACATACCTACCATACTTGCTATCACGGGAGGTTTACGTTCGCTTAGGGCCTTCTAATCCTTGTGTTGCCCGGATTTAGATTGGTTACCTCGATGCATAGGTCAGAGAAGGACTTATTGGGATATTAATAAGTCTGCTGACCGTGGGAGCGCAGGTATGTGCGTGACCCATGTGATGTGACTGTGTTTGCCTCCATTATTTGTGATGTTGTTATCTGAGAACGATTCCTGAGAGATTCGGAATGCGTGATCCTTATATACGTGATGTACCGGTATGGATAGCAGAGTATGTGTGCACCGCAGCTTAGTCTCGGGGTGCTTGTATTGTATATTTATGACGTGAATAATATACACTTAATTAATGGGAACTTTCATGTGATATTGTGTGTATAAATATAAAAACATTTTGAGAAAATATAACGGGATAACTGATAGTGAATTGTATTAAAAATTGAGAATCTGAGTTTAAGTAAAGCTCTCTATTGAATTGATAACTATAGAATGTAATATGGGGATCGAGTAGTAAGGGGTAGAACTTATTACGGTTTGGTTATCCATGTATGTCTTTTAGATGGATACGGTACGTTAGGAGTGAACATGTAGTCGAGAGGTGAGAATTTCATGTGAGTGTACGTCCTAACATGTATTTTGCATTTAATGTTTTAATGTTATTAAAACACTTGTTGTTTTTAAAATGATTTCCACTTTCGGGCTCTGACCCATTTGCTTTTAAATCTATTTTTGTAAAAACCATTTTAGGTGCCCAGCCACAAGGACACCATGCTTAGGATCCTCATTCAGGTGACGAGCTGTAGCTGTTTGTGGAAGTTGCAGGACTTTGCTTGTAGACGCTTCTTCTATATTGACTCTCTATTCAACATTTATCAGTTGTAGGGCATGTCGCCCATTTCTTTAGAGACATTTCATTTATTTCAGTTATTCAGATTTATGGCATGTATTAATTCAGGATTCAGACTTGTCATTTTATTTTCAGTTGTGGAATTGTTGTGAGGAGTTTTCCTCCGGACTTTTGATTACTTCGTTGGTTATTTATTACTTCATTATGGTGAATGGATTATGTTGTTCTTCCATTACTCTTTTATTGCATGTTAATCAGACTTAACTTAAAATTTGGCAACTTACTTTTTAAATACTAGGTGGTTAGTAATTATTAAAATGTTTTCGACAGCGATGCTATTAACTGAACCAACTTGGAATTTTGTATTGATTTAATAAAGGAGTAGCTACCCGGTATTTAATTAGTCGGGGTGTGACAGGTGGTATCAGAGCATCAGGTTCTAGTGTCCTTTAGGATCTGTACGGCTTATTATGTTTTCCGCTGAGCTTTCTTTGATGTAGAGCCCTATATTTTAGGACTGTTGTATTCCTTTTTGTATATGCTACGTTCTTCAGCTATTTCAAGTTTATAACTGCGAACTTATAAACTTTATTCTTGTTTCAGAATGCCTCCACAACGTGCACAACGGGTTCCCAGGTATGCTACGCCAGAACCACAGCCCGCACCAGTTCAGGGCACGATGAATGCCGCCGAGCTTGCAGCAATTGTGTCCCAGGCGGTAAATGCCGCACTAGCTGTAGTTCAGCAGGCACCACCTCAGGCGCCGATAGCCGCGCCAGTTCAGGCTCATGCATTCCCGTCTGCATGGGAACGTGTTCGTGATGCTTTCCAGAAAGCACACCCACCAGAGTTTGCAGGTAGCTCCGATGTGGTAGTTTCGAGTCAGTGGAGGAAGGATATTCAGCGGCACTTGAGGATGTATGAGTGCAACGATGTCCAGAAGAAGATACTAGCTACCTTTAAGCTAGTGGAGTCTGCACTGTAGTGGTGGGAGTCTATTACCACCGTGGAGGATAGAGACACTCTCACTATTCAGGAGTTCTGGGTGCGGTTCGACCGCAAGTACTTTCCGTCAGCTGTTCACACGGAAATGAGGAGGAAGTTGATGAGCCTTCGACAGGAGGGTAAGACTGTGGCCGAGTATGAGGCCGAATTCACTAATCTTCTGAATCTTGTTCCGGATGAGATACCGACGAGGAGAAGAAGATACAGAAATTTACGGACAGGTTGACATGGAGGATTCGTCAGCACTTGTTAGGGAACCTCTCATTAGCCACTTATTCTGATGTGGTTAACGCTGCACTGTTACACTGCCAGGATCATCGCTTTCACATGACTGAAGGCAAGAGGTCAGGAGAGTCCAGACATCAGGGAAGGACTGGAGGACATGGTGCTAGTGGGGCACAATCTGTTCAGGGGCAGAGACAGGGCGACCAGGGTTCCCAGTAGGGGGATCACAAGAGGTTCAGGTCAGGGAATTTCAGGCACGGACAGGGAGGTTTCCGGCAGGGCCATCAGGGTCCGAACGGCCATCAGAACCAGCAGGGTCAGAATGGTCAACAACAGTTTCAGCAGGGCCAGTGGAGGAACGGTAACGGCCACCAGGGCCGGGGGCAGCAAGGGCAGAGAGGGGGGAACTTCCCGGGGAAGTGTTTCGTTTGTGGCAAGACTGGCCATAAATGCCAGGACTGTCGTGATAGGGGCAGGGCCCCGCAGCAGCAGCAGGGTGCTCGACATGAGCCACAGAGGCCACTTTTTCCACCTACTCTCCCAGCTCCAGCCCAGGTGCCAGCTCTTCCAGCCATTCCAGCAGTTCCTGTGCAGCAGGGGCAGTTATAGTATAGACGTGTCTATAACGTCCACCAGGCAGCAGTTCCACAGGCACCACTCGCGATTGAGGGTATGTTTCCTATCCATGGTACTATGGGTCGGGCTTTGTTTGATACGGGGGTAACGCATTGTTTTATAGCTACACATTTTGCGAAAGCCTTAGGGTTGTTAGCCACAGCAGAGAGCACAGTGACGTGTGTAGACTCACCATTGGGGAGTGGGTCATTTATTTTCTTTATATGCCGGGGAGTAGGGGTAGAGATTGGTAGTTTGGTATTACCTGCAGACATGTTGGTATTAGATATGCATGTGCACGATTTGATTATCGGTATGGATTGGCTCGCTGATTATAGAGCCATGATTGATTGCTTTGGTGGGAGCATTGCTTTTGCCATTCCGGGGCAAGAGATGTTTGTAGTGGCAATGCCTCGCCCAGAGGGAGGTTCGACCACTCATTTGTACTACATAGAGGAGGATACCTCTAAGGAGGTTGTGATTCCTTTAGATTCGATCCCAGTTGTTAGGGAGTATTCCGATGTGTTTCAGGAGATACCAGGCCTACCCCCCAGTCGAGAGATAGACTTTGTCATAGACTTATTACCAAATACGAGACCCATAGCACGCGCACCGTACCGTATGGCTCCAGCTGAGATGAGGGAGTTACGGGATCAGATTGAGAAGTTATTAGGTCAGGGGTTTATTCGGAGGAGTACTTCACCGTGGGGTGCCCCTGTGTTGTTCGTGAAGAAGAGAGATGGTTCACTGAGATTGTGTATGGACTACCGAGAGTTGAATAAAGTCACGATACGGAATAAGTATCCGTTGCCTCGAATCGATGACTTATTCGACCAGTTGAGAGGAGCTTCTTTCTTCTCGAAGATTGATTTGAGATCAGGATATCATCAGTTGCGTATCAGGGAGGAGGACGTCTCGAAGACTGCGTTCTTAACGAGATATGGTTCTTACAAGTTTCGGGTTATGCCTTTTGGTTTGACCAATGCTCTAGCTGTGTTTATGGACCTGATGAATAGGGTGTTCAGGGATTTCCTAGATCAGTTTGTCTTTGTCTTCATTGATGATATTCTGGTTTACTCCCAGACAGAGGAGGAGCACGCCGAGCATTTGAGGCAAGTTTTGCAGACGCTACGTCAGAACGAGCTCTATGCAAAATATGAGAAGTGCGGGTTTTGGCTAAAGGAGGTCCAGTTTTTGGGACATATTATTTTCGACTGGTGAATATCTGTTGATCCGGGGAAAGTATCCGCGGTGAGGGAGTGGGGACAGCCCACGACACCAACGGAGATCCTAGTTTCTTGGGATTAACAGGATACTACAGGAGGTTCATTCGGGGATTTTCGAATATAACAGGTCCTTTGACACATCTGACTCGTATGGGTGTGCCATTCATCTGGAGTGATGCCTATCAGTTGGCATTCTATGAGTTGAAGGATAAGTTGACCCCAGCACCTGTGTTAGCATTGCCGAGACCGGGAGTTGAGTACCTAGTCTACACCGACGCGTCCTTACAAGGACTTGGAGGTGTATTGCAGCAGGAGAGTCAGGCCATTGCTTATGCATCCCGTAAGCTAAAGCTGCACGAGAAGAATTACCCCACTCATGACCTGGAGTTGGCGGCAGTGGTATTTGCCCTACGGATTTGGAGACATTACCTTTTGGGGGAGAAGTTCCGATTGTTCACAGACCACAAGTCCCTACAGTACCTATTCACGCAAAAAGAGTTGAATATGCGGCAGCGAAGGTGGCTTGAGTTTGTGAAGGATTATCAGTTTGATATCCAGTATCACTCGGGGAAGGCTAACGTGGTAGCAGAAGCGTTGAGCCGTAGGCCAGTAGATGAGGTGGCAGGAGTGTGGAAGGTCAAATGGAAGGAATTGGGATACCAGAATGCAGTGGCCCAATCGTTCATATCTGTGATGGCAGTTACACCTCAGATTGTCACGAAGGTAGTAAGGGCACAGGCAAATGACTCGTTCTGTCAGGAATAGATAGTTCGATTACTAGCAGAGGGAGCCGAGTCCTATACCGTTAGCTCAGACGGGGGATTACACTTCAATGGGAGATTGGTAGTTCCGGAAGGGAAGGAATTGCGGCACGAGGTGATGGCAGAGTCACACGGCTCACGGTTCGCGGTACATCCCGGTGGGGACAAAATGTACCAAGACATGAGACGATAGTATTGGTGGAGCGGGATGAAAAGAGATATTGTCGTGTTTGTTTCAAAATGCGCCACTTGTCAGCTAGTAAAGGTGGATCATCAGAGATCGGCAGGACTGTTACAGCCATTGGAGGTCCCGATGTAGATATGGGAGAGCATCTCCATGGACTTTATCACGGGGTTGCCTACATCCCAGAGAGGTCACGACTCCATTTGGGTAATTGTGGACAGGTTGACCAAAGTCGCTCATTTTCTACCCGTAAGGACAGACTACACTGCGGGACAGTATGCCAAGCTCTTTATTACAGAGATAGTGAGACTTCACGGTGTTCCCCTAAATATCGTGTCTGACCAAGACAAGATATTTGTTTCACGGTTTTGGGAGAGTTTTCAGGAGGCCATGGGCACAGAATTGCGGTTGAGTACGGCGTACCACCCGCAGACCGACGGGAAAACGAAGCGTACAAACCAGATGTTGGAGGACATGCTACGTATGAGTATCATTGATTTTTGGGGTGGATGGGAGAAGTATCCTCCACTGGTGGAGTTTGCTTACAACAACTCCTACCAGTTCACTATTGACATGGCTCCATTTGAGGCATTGTACGGTAGACCTTGTCGTTCCCCAGCATGTTGGTTGGAGGTGGGGGACAACAAACTACTTGGGCCGGAGGTGATTCAGGTTACTTCGGCAAGGATAGAACTGATACGGAGTCGCATTCGGGTAGCTCAGGACAGGCAGAAGAGCTATGCTGATGCGAAGAGGTTCTTCAGAGAGTTCCAAGTGGGGGACCAGGTTTTGCTCAGAGTATCTCCTATGAAGGGGATTATGCGTTTCGGGAAGAAAGGGAAGTTGGCACCGAGATATGTGGGACCATTTCCTATTATTGAGCGGATTGGACCGGTTGCGTATAGGCTTGGGTTACCGGAGCATTTACATCGGATTCACGATGTATTTCATATTTCCTCGCTAAGGAAATATCTTAGAGACAATTTGGCTCATTCACATATTGTTTTGGAGGACATCGATCTCCAGCCTGATAGCTCCTACGAGGAGGAGCCGATTGCTATTTTGGACCGAAGTGAGCGGAAACTGCGGTCAAAGATAGTTACGTTAGTACGTGTTCAGTGGCGACATCATAATGTCGAGGAGTCCACATGGGAGCGCGAGGATGAGATGCGCGAACGTTATCCAGAGTTGTTCTTACAAGGTACTTTTTAGTTCCGAATTTCGAGACGAAATTCTGTTATTAGGGGGGAAGTATGTAATACCCCGTACTTTTGGTGATATTTATTTATGGGATTAATTGAATTAAATGCGTATTAATTGGAAATTAATCCGGATAAAAATACTAGCGAGATGCGAGTTGATATTTAATATTAATGAGTATATATGGCTATATATGAATATTGAATTATGAAATTTGTCGTGAGATTGAAATACGACAATTTGGGAATTTTGTTGAGACGCGTGTGACAGTCGCGTCATGGAATATAATTATGATAATTAAAAAGTGAATTTTATTTCTATTAACCGTATGGTCGTTTTGAGTGCGCCAACGCGTCCGGAAGGGTCAAAATAGTCAGAAAACACTAGCCGGGGGTTTAGTTTGGGTCCCGGAGCATTTTTAGGCCATACCGACAACGTATAAGGGTAGTTTGGTAATTTTGAATTTTTGGGAATTAAAACCTACAAAAATTGGGAATTAAAAAGATGACTTGGCAATTGCCCACTAAACCCACTAACCACATCTTAGGACTTAATGGGCTACGGGGATTATTAGAAATTGTTCCAAAATTTCCTAAGGCAAACCCTAGCCACCATTAGCATCTTGGAGAAGAAAGCTTGGAGAGAGAGAGAGAGAAGGAATTCTGCAGAGAGAGAGAGAGAGAGAGAGAGAACACTCCATCAATTCATCATCAAAATCAGAGATTCAAACAAGGCAAGTGGTTTAATTTCGTTATTTTGCAAAGAATGTTTCTTCCATGTGTAGGAATTGATAAAATCTTATTGTTCCTGGGAGTTAATGAAAACCCATTTTAATTGAAAGTGAAAATTACATTTTTGATGAGGAATCGCATGTAGAATTGTATTTAGATGATAATTCTGATGATATTATAATTTGGATGAAACAAAAATGGATTTAATTAGGCTCTTGGAGAATTTATAAATTCTAGGGTTCATGTTCTTGAAATTGGGGATAAATGTATGGATTTGATATTTGGATGATGTTTATAATGAATTAACCCCACAAAAACATTAGTAGGTGACCTATGTATGTTTAGGGACGATTAGGAACCTTGAACAATTGATGGACTAATGTTTAGATGAGATTAGAAGGGAAGAAAAGATGGAAAAACGAAATAAGGAACTTCTGGGCTCGAATCTGGCCACTCGTTAGAAGACCTGCCCAGGTCGTTCTAACGAGTTGACAGTTTGGGTTCTAACGAGAGGGATGTTCGTTCGAAGACTTTCGTTCGAACGAGATCTCGTTAGAAGGCCCAGTTCGTTCGAACGAAATCTCGTTCGAACAGCCTCGTTCGAACGAGACTTCTAACGAGCTGACAGTTTAGGCTTTTTAGCCTGTTTTGATTTCGCGTGCCCCGTAACCTTACTTAATGGTAGAGATCACCTTCCCTTGATGATAAATTGATATAGTAGGGACATTTGAGGTATAATGAGGAGTAAAATCTAGAAGTGTGATTCGAACCAAGGGGTAATTATGGAGTAGGACGTGAGTGTCTATTACGGTGCAAGAACTATTGACGGCCTAATTTATTATATTAACCGGGAACATATAAATTGTGTAGTATTATATGTCGGTACGAGAATGAGAAGGGTACCACCAACATATTATGGTGATTACTAAGATGTGTGCATACTTAGTATATGTATTGATTTTATGTGTATGACATACCTACCATACTTGCTATCACGGGAGGTTTACGTTCGCTTAGGGCCTTCTAATCCTTGTGTTGCCCGGATTTAGATTGGTTACCTCGATGAACATAGGTCAGAGAAGGACTTATTGGGATATTAATAAGTCTGCTGGTCGTGGGAGCGCAGGTATGTGCGTGACCCATGTGATGTGACTGTGTTCGCCTCCATTATTTGTGATGTTGTTATCTGAGAACGATTCCTGAGAGATTCGGAATGCGTGATCCTTATGTACGTGATGTACCGGGATGGATAGCAGAGTATGTGTGCACCGCAGCTTAGTCTCGGGGTGGTTGTATTGTATATTTATGACGTGAATAATATACACTTAATTAATGGGAACTTTCATGTGATATTGTGTGTATAAATATGAAAACGTTTTGAGAAAACATAACGGGATAACCGATAGTGAATTGTATTACAAATTGAGAATCTGAGTTTAAGTAAAGATCTCTATTGAATTGATAACGCTAGAATGTAATATGGGGATCGAGTAGTAAGGGGTAGAACTTATTACGGTTTGGTTAGCCATGTATGTCTTTTAGATGGGTACGGTACGTTAGGAGTGCACATGTAGTCGAGAGGTGAGAATTTCATGTGAGTGTACGTCCTAATATGTATTTTGCATTTAATGTTTTAATGTTATTAAAACACTTGCTGTTTTTAAAATGATTTCCACTTTCGGGCTCTGACCCATTTGCTTTCAAATCTATTTTTGTAAAAACCATTTTAGGTGCCCAGCCACAAGGACACCATGCTTAGGATCCTCATTCCGGTGACGAGTTGTAGCTGTTTGTGGAAGTTACAGGACTTTGCTTGTAGACGCTTCTTCTTCTATATTGACTCTCTATTCAGCATTTATCAGTTGTAGGGCATGTCGCCGATTTCTTTAGAGACATTTCATTTATTTCAGTTATTCAGATTTATGGCATGTATTAATTCAAGATTCAGACTTGTCATTTTATTTTCAGTTGTGGGATTGTTGTGAGGAGTTTTCCTCCGGACTTTTGATTACTTCGTTGGTTATTCATTACTTCATTATGGTGAATGGATTATGTTGTTCTTCCATTACTCTTTTATTGCATGTTAATCAGACTTAACTTAAAATTTGACAACTTACTTTTTAAATACTAGGTGGTTAGTAATTATTAAAATGTTTTCGACAGTGATGCTATTAACTGAACCAACTTGGCATTTTGTATTGATTTAATAAAGGAGTAGCTACCCGGTATTTAATTAGTCGGGGTGTCACAAGGAGGAGGTCGAGAAGCTCCAAAAAGCTTGCTTTATTGAAGATGTTAAATATCCAGACTGGTTAGCGAATGTAGTAATGGTGAAAAAGAAGAACAACAAATGGAGGATGTGTGTAGACTTCACCGACCTCAACAAGGCATGTCCAAAGGGCCATTTTCCCTTGCCCCGAATTGATCAACTAGTGGATGCTACCTCGGGACACGAGTTGTTGAGCTTCATGGATGCTTATTCTAGTTACAACCAGATTAAAATGACACTTGAAGACAGGGAAAATACCTCTTTCATTACCCCTAGGGGAACTTATTGTTATAATGTTATGCCTTTTGGTTTGAAAAATGTAGGTGCGACATATCGGCGGCTAATGAATAAGGTGTTTGCAGAACAAATCAATCGCAATATGGAAGTCTATGTTGATGATATGCTGACAAAGAGCAAGAAAGCTGCTGACCATCTAGTTGACTTAGGCCAGACCTTTGATCAATTGGATAAATATCAAATGAAATTGAACCCGACCAAGTGCATATTTGGAGTACGAGAAGGCATGTTTCTCGGGTACATTGTCAATCAATGAGGCATTGAAGCAAACCCTGAAAAGATCAAAGCTCTGTTAGGGCTGCAATCTCCAACGACGAAGAAAGAAGTGCAAAGTCTTACAGGGCGAGTAGCAGCATTTAATAGATTTGTATCGCGAGCAACTGATAGATGCCTCCCATTCTTCAAAACGCTTCGAAAGACTTTTGAATGGAATGAAGAATGCGAGAAAGATTTTCAAGAATTGAAGAAATATTTGGGAGCACCTCCACTGTTATCCAGACCAGTGATGGGAGAAAGGTTGTACTTGTATCTGGCAGCTTCGAAAAATGCAATTGGCTCGGCATTAATAAGAGTAGAGGATGGAGTACAAAAACCAATTTATTACACTAGTAAGGACTTTCGAGGAGAAGATATCAGATATCCGAAGCTGGAAAAGCTGGCAGTAGCGCTGATCAAAGCAAGTAGAAGAATGAAGCCATACTTCCAGGCTCATACCATAGTCGTAATATTGATATGCCATTGAGGCAAGCTCTTCACAAACTAGAAAAATCAGGGAGATTGATGTATTGGGCAATAGAACTCGGTGAATATGATATAATTTATGAGCCTAGATCGTCACTGAAAGGGCAAGCAGTAGCAGATTTTATAGTAGAGTTCACTTATCCTGATACCCCCGAGGAGCAAAAGCTGAGCATCGACCAACCTGTGGATGTTACAGGATCATCAAATTTAAACCCCGATCAACTTAAGCTGGTCGGAGAGCAAGAGGAGAAGGTCGACGAGCAGCGAGGTGTGGTAGAGATAAAGATAAAGGAGCAATAAATATTCCATCGAGGAATTTTGTCCAATAAGAAGTTTGAGGACGAAATACCTGTATGGAACCTATATGTGGATGGCCCATCATGTACCTCGGGTAGTGGAGCTGGGATTGTATTAAAAAGTCCAAACGAGATCGATATAGAATATGCTCTGCGCTTTCAATTTCAAGCTTCTAATAATGAGGCCGAATATGAAGCGATGATTGTAGGTCTTAGTCTGGCAAAAATCATGAAGGCAGAACAAGCAATCGTATGCAGTGACTCACAGTTGATTGTAAACCAAATGCTTGGTGTATATACAATAAAAGGAGAGTTGATGATTAAGTACCATGAAAAGGCAATGGAATTGGTATCGGAATTTGTTACTGTTCAACTGGTCAGAATACCAAGAATGGAGAATGCGAAAGCAAACGCTTTAGCTCGATTAGAATCGGCTACTCGTACCGAGCTACGAAGAACAATCCCAATTGAAGTTCTAACTGGTCGGAGCATAGATGAAGATCTGACAATGAATTTTATTACCCTTGATTTAGGGCCATCTTAGATGGATCCCATCAGGGCATATATTGAGGAGGGAGAATTACCAATTGACAAACCTGCAGCCAAGAAATTGAAGTTTAAAGCTGCTCGTTATGTACTAACTCATGGTATTCTGTACAGACGAGGAATCATAGCTGGCTTGCAGAGGTGTGTACATCCCGCCGAGGTGAATGATTTGATTGAAGAAGTCCATGAAGGGTCTTGCGGAGCCCATGTAGCAGGTCGGACACTTCTGCAAAGAATAATGATGCAAGGATACTACTGGCCAACGATGAGGGCTGATGGTATAGCCTATGCCAAGAAATGTGACAAGTGTCAGCGCTTCTCCTCCATCCGAAGAACTCCCCAAGCATTGTTGACACCCATTACTTCTCCTTGGCCATTTTCCATGTGGGGAATTGACCTGGTCGGGCCACTTCCAACAACTAAAGGAAGATTTAAATATCTCGTCATTACAGTGGATTATTTTACTAAGTGGGTAGAAGCCGAGCCTCTCATTGATGTGACGTATGACAAGGTATACCAATTTATTTAGAAGAACATCATTTGTCGACATGGTCTTCCTCATGCCTTCATCATAGACCATGGAACCCAGTTCGACAACGAGGAGTTCGCGGCCTATTGCCATCAGTAAAATATCTTAAAGATTCACTCGGCACCAGGCCATCCCCAAAGCAATGGACAAACTGAAGTGACAAACAGAACGTTGCTAAATGGCTTTAAGAAAAGACTAAATGACGCGAAAGCAAACTGGATCAACGAGCTACATTCGGTATTGTGGGCTTATCGTACTACTCCCCGAGCAGCAACTGGAGAATCTCCATATATGCTGGCATTTGGAAGTGAAGCTATTATACCTGTCGAGTTGGGCCTCCCAACACACCGAGTGCTAAACTTCAATTCCCCTGTCAGCGATTTAATGAGAAGGTTAGATTTGGACATGCTCGAGGAAGTTAGAGAAGAAGCATCCATCAGGAATGCTGCTTACCAGCAACGAACAACTTTGTTCTACAACAAGAGAGTGAAGAAGTGCGACCTGAAAGAAGGAGACTAAGTGCTAAAGAAAGTGATTCAAAAGCACAATAAATTGGAAGCGAACTGGCATGGACCTTACCGAGTTACATAAGTTGTTTAACCAGGAACCTACAGAATAAAAACTTTAGAGGGGGAGGAGTTTAAGAATGCATGGAATGCAGAATACCTGCGCAAATATTATCAGTAATGTAAACTCTCATGTAATGCAGTTTCATCAGTATGAATAAAATGTGAATATTCTACCCAACTCTCTCCTTTTATTGAAATTTTTTTGCGGAATACTAGTGCTACACACTACTCAACAAAATCCACCAACTCTGGTTGGTTGGGAAGAAAATCCACCAACTCCGGTTGGTCGGGAATAAAAAATATTTCCCAAAAGTGCCAACTCCGGTTGGTTGGAAAGAAAATCCACCAACTCCGGTTGGTCAGGAATAAAAAATATTTCCCAAAAGTGCCAACTCCGGTTGGTTGGGAAGAAAATCCACCAACTCCGGTTGGTCAAAAATAAAATATATATATATATATATATATATATATATATATATATATATATATATATCCCAGAAATACCAACTAAGGTTGGTTGGGAAGAAAAAAATATTTCTAAAAATCCACCAACTCAGGTTGGTCGGGAATAAGAAGCTGCCAACTACAGTTGGTCGGGAATATTTTTATTAAACAAAGCATGATTATGTGATAAAAGTTAGCTAATGGGTTAGAATTAAAAAGTGATTAAGCAAAATTTTTTATACTCGTAACATTTTAAATTATCACCAAGCTGGTCGAGAAACAAAATATCATCAATTTTGGTTAGTCGTCAAATGATTACCACAAATTCAGGATAGTCGACAATAAGTTTTATCGGCAAATAACACAATGTTGTTATCTTTTTAACAGATATACATACACATATGTAAAGTGTTTTACAAAATATCTACAAGACATTGGCAATTAAGATTGCAAAGAAAAATAAAATTCTTTCATTAAATCTATAGCAAAATACATCGAGAATGAAATACATATTAATTATTACATCAAGATTCCTATTCTATTGGTTTCTTCCACTCTGCCTTTGAAACAGGTTCTTCACCAGCAGGAGGATCGTCTAAGGCATAAGGGGAGTTAATGAAATTTAAATCTTTAAGCATCCTGATGTTCATAACTGATGGCCGATCAAGGAGATGCTCGGGGCGAGATATCTCAAAGTTGGAGTGAAGATTGTAGTCGTCGAGATACTTTGAAATTAGGCATTGTGGAATGGCCCGAGCAGGAATCCAACTCATATCAAAATTGAAAGGAGGCACTGGTAGGTCGAGCAACCCAGGATTGTGGTAATCCCACAAATAATGACTTTGTTCCAACTTCAGCACGCCCAAAGCATTTAACCATCCTTGTTTATAACCCACATTATTTGCATTCTGGAGCCGATCATCTAAATGGTAGAGGGATTCATTGTAACCAGCCATCCAGAACTCCCTAGGCTTTTTGTGGAACTGGTAGGTTAATCTTTCTAACTGCTCGTGGGGATTCTTCACCAAATTCGTTTTATTCTCCAAGGTAGAATTTTGGGCAGCCAGTTGCTCGCCAAAAGTTTGGATTTTCTTAGACATCTCATCCAATGCCTGGTTCTTTGCCATCAATTGGAAGGCTTGATTCTCCAGTGCCGATTGAGTTCTTTGTTCCTCGATAGGAATCCGAGCAGCTCTTGCTCGTCCTCGAGAAGCTCTTGCTCGTCCCCGAGTAGAGGTAGAAGGCCCAATCCTCTTCAAGGTTTCTAATTCATCTCTCAGATTGGCATTTTCGACCTCCATGAAGGAGAATCCCTCGTTGTTTACAGGTACCAAAGCGTTTGAGGTAGAGGCAGCAGATCTCAGCTGGGATACTTCTCCTCGCAAGTTATTATTTTCCTTCTCCTGCAACTTGGCTATCTGCATGTGCTCCTTGACCTCGGTTTTCAAAGTTCTCTCCCTCACTTCATAAGCAGCAAACAATTTATCGTATCCCTTATCAGCATTCAGTTGCTTATACTTCTTCTCATACCCTTGGTGCAAGAGGGTTGAAGATTCCTTGTATTGCTGTTGAAGCTCCTCGAAAGTGCCTTGGAGGTCTTCAATCATGTCATAATATGCTATATTATTAGCCACTGCTCGGTCGAGCAGACACTTTAAATACTGGTAGGCTTCAACTGCCTGCTCTGAAGCATCTTGACGAAGGATATCAATGATTTGAGCTTCAGTCATATCTGTATGACCAGCTCTGAAGTAATCATTGCATTGCCTCAACAATCTTGTATCATGAGCAGATAGCAATTCCATCATGGCCATAAACTAGTAAAAAGAAGAGATAGCAATAATCAATAAGGAGCAAGAGGAAGAGAATCAATGAATAGTCAAAATTTTAAATTTTATTACATCATAAAAGAGAAGTACATAGGTCAGAGTTACAATTGGCAAAAATAAATAGAGAGAAAAATCCGAACAACTCTACACCTTCTCATTGTCTCCCAAAACTTTCTCGGAAGGCTGGGACGAGGAAGTAGGTTGCTCGGGTGGCACAGATGGCTGCTCGGTGGGAGCTGGAAGCTTCTCGGTTGAAATAATGGATGGATGGAGTTGCTCGCAGGAGGACTGGACAATTGGGGGATGAGAAATTTGATCCGCCATCACCATGGAGGATTCCTCAGAGGCAGCTTCGTCCTCTTCTTCTTCTTCAGGAGTTGGAGGAGGGCCAGGGATGTGTCGCTGAAATAGGTCAGAATTTTCATCAACATTCATCTCTTTCAGAGCAGCGACCCAGCCATCCCTAAAGTACTTAAGGCTACCGTATTCCACCTGCAACATCATAGCAGCCAGACCCTTATTCCATCCTTTTCCCCAGCCAGCACCGAAGGACTTTTTCATAGCTAACTTTCTTTTCACCTTCTCCGAGGAAAGCTTCTCGGATAGAAGTTCCTCAGTAGCCTTTAATTTATTCTCCACTTCCTCCTTTTGACGACTTACTTCACGAAGTTTGCCCAACTCTTCCTCAGCAACTTTGAGCTTACCTTCAAGCTCCCCAGCATTTTGGAGCTTCCCTTCGAGCTCTTTATTCTTCCCCTCAAAGTCTTTTATTTTCTTCTCCAACCCCTTGGAGACTTCAACAGCTTGATCCCTCTCCTGCTTAGTCGAATTGAGCTTCTTCTCCCAGGCAGCTTTATCATCAACATACTTCTGACGAGAATCTTTCAGAGACTGCGTCAGACCCACCAAAGCTTCCTCTACACCTGACGAGGAACTTGAAGCTTTAATAGCTTCATCCTTCTTCAAAATTGTATTGAAACAGGTTACCAACTGGGAAAAGAAAATAATAGCAAGTCAGTGCAAAGATATAACAAGGGAAAAATGAAATTTTAGGATAATAATACTTACAAAAGCAATATGACGAGCAGCTAATGTGGTAACCATGTCTCGAGAAAGATTTTCTTCAAAACCTTGGATCTCGGGAATGATCCAAGACTTCACCGAGCTCATGACAGAGCTCGGGGCAACAAAAGTGGGAACACCACTTCCCGTAGTCGGGGGCTGAGAAATGGATTCAGCCAAATTGACCGAGGAGCTCTTGTTCAGTCTCCTCAGAGGAGCATCAACGGTCTCGACCAAGGATGTAGTCTTAGTCGGGGATATGACTATAACCTCGCTTGGAGCAGCGACTTTGTTCGGAGCCACTGGGGCTTCTAGGTAACCTTCACAGGAGCAGCCGGAGGAGGTGCATCGATTTTTCTTGTCCCTTCTTCTGGGACATCATGTTTGCTTTTCTTTGCCTCTCCAGCAATAGAGGCATATTTCTCGAAGAGGGCAGGAGCTCTTCTTCTCTTCATTCTTTCACTCAGAGGAGTATGTGACTCAGGTGAAGAACTTGAAGAAGCTGGTACTGGTTATACGTCACTTATCACCGAACGAGCAGTAAAAGACGAGGTGTAACTCTTATACTGCAGCAAATATGAAGCTGATCTGATATGCTCGTCGGCAACAGTTTGATGCAAACCCCAAATAAGTTTTAGATGTTTTAAGTTAACTTCTGTCTCTTTTGGAGACCTTCTTTTGCTGTCAACTGCAAATAAATGAAGATTAAAATATTAGTGACACATTTTATCAAACACAAAGAAAGCATAAATTCAAAAATAAAGTAAAGTAAAAACAACCTATCCCATTGCCATAGGGAGTGCCTCTGGGACCCTGATACACATCATTTCCAGTTAGTGGAGCATGTTGCCAGTTTTTTATAACAACACCATGCTCAAAATAATCCCTATTGGCATCTGGGAGATTGAACACTAAAGCTCTATTTAAAAACCTAGTTTTTTAGTAAAAAGTACTGTCGCTGACAGCCCATCTATAGAAAAACATGATTTTTGGAATTCCTATACGAGTTCCATGAATCTGATTTAATCTATGAACTCCGTTAACTATTCTCCACATATTGGGGGCTATTTTTGCAGGAACCACGTCAAAATATTGACAGAATTCCAGACACAAAGGGTTTGGGGGAAAAGAAAAGCCACATTCAGCAACGAAGAGACTGGGGAACCAATGTCCCTCAGCCAAACGAAAATAATTTGAAGGCTCAGAAAGTTCCTCCAAAACAACCCATGAAGGAATAGAGAAATCAGAACGAAACTTATCAAGTGACTCAACAAGGTAAACCATGGAGAATAAAGGAAATAAAAGAGAAGGAAGAAGATCTTACAGAAAAAGGATGGATCTGTTGACAATGAACGATGAAAAGGATGAACGCATAAGAGAGAGAGAAAATGGAAAACTCAAAGATACAGATTTGAAAAAGTAAAAGACGATATGATTTTCTGCAACGCTTAAATACCTTACCTTGGGAAAAGGTAAAAATAATGATTACAAAGGGAGACGTTTACGCTACCGGCGGCTAAAAGGACAAAAAGGGCGCGGAGATCGAAGCAGTTAGAAAAATTCGAAAAGTCCGATTCTATGAATTCGAAAAGGAAAAATAAATGCAAAGAACATGCTCCTAAAATTCAAGATGACCATTTAATCCCGCCATATTTCGAGAAGAATGTTCCACACTCCTCAGTCTCGAATTGAGAAACATTGGGGGCTTCTGTTGATACCAATTTTAATCTGCTGACATGGCACAATGAAGTGGAGACACGTGTCAATCTACATGGCACTAACAAATATTTCTGAACAATACCTTGACTTCGAGGAACTCAATTTCCCCGATCAACTCACCGAGCAGTAGGGGATCACCGAGGAACTTTACTGAACCGAGCAACTCATGGATACCGAGATATTTAGGAGGTCCGAGGAGCTTAGGCGGTCCGAGCTGCACCTCGATCAGAGCATTTATTATCATACAATTAAGAGGATTAAATGCGCATTAAATGCTGAATATTATCATACGGATGTATACGCTTGTTGAACTGCTATGTATTACCCATTCACATGTACATCCTCATGGCTATAAATACATTGTATCATCCTCATTGTAAGGGGACCGAAATTTCTGGAGTAACACAAACAGTGGATGTAGGCCATTCGTTTAAGGCTGAACCACTCTAAAATCTCTTGTCTCATTTATTTTTTATCTGTGATTAAACAATTAGAGATTATCTAATTTTTTACATCAACAATAGGACCAAATGATTCAGTCCGGCACCTAAAATGGCCAAAAATCGGACCGGACCGAACCGCGCCCACCCCTATCAGCAGTTGGTTTTTCTATTTTTCGATCGATTACAATAGGTCAATGTCCTTTGTTTTGATTCAAGAGACTCATTGTAATATTCATTCATGTGATTGAATAACTTTTTATATGTTTTATATGTATATATTTTTATTTTGTGTTTTTTATGCATTTATGTTTGGATTCTTCATATATAAGTTATATTTATCAATAGTTGTAATTGTTAGTTGAACGTGTTGAATGAATATTATTGATGTTTCATTCTAATTTTAAGAGTACTTGATTTTGATTTGGTATTGAATCATTTATTGATATAGGTCCGTGCCAGCGGAAATAACTAGTTCGATATCAGTTTTCAAAGTACACGCAGTGATTATAAAGTAGACGTGATTGTTTTTTGAAAATATGTGTCTTCTTTATTGCTTCATGTATAGGTTTTTAAATAGTGCCTGTAATTTTATATTAATTATAAATAAACATTTTGATATTTCATGCATTAAATTATTGCACACATATTTAGAATTGTTGACCTTGAAGTAAATATTTTTCGTCTCTGTTTTACTACAGGACATTATGGTAAGTAGTGTAATAACAAGGTGTTGTTATTTGAATAATATGGCTTGTATTGAAATATTTGAATATAGCTCATTAGATTTCATATGCAATGAGTTGTGTATTAGGTTTACTAATTTGAGAAGTTAATTTTTTTTTATTGAGGTATTCATTTGGTGATGAATGTCGGTTCATGTTGGTTTGTGACAACGATGTTTGTTGTATGTTGCGGTCCCAATTGATCGTGAAAGCTAATTTCATTTGGATATATGTCATTGATTCATTACTATTGCCAAGTAATACATGTCGTGAACGGTTTGAATGCTCTAATTGAATTTTTGAAGGGGTTGACTGCAGTAATACAAATTCTGAAAGGGTTGACAGTGGTGATACAAATACACAGAGGTTAGAGTCTTTATCATCAGGCACTGCAAATGATTTTAATAGTTGCATTGAAAATGACTTTTATCTTGGAGGTGTGGAGCCAAGTAAGTCGAAAGTCGATCTTTCGAATGATTGGAAGACATATATAAGTCATGAGCAGCAGTGTTTTGAAGGAGGTGTAGTGGAATTTCGGGATAAATTGTGAAAGTATGCCGTTGAGGTTGGGTTCAAGTATGTGTATTTGAAGAATGATAAAACTCGAGTGATGGCTGAATGCTCTAAAAAGACTACTGAGAATTGCATGTGGAAAATTCATGCTTCATTATTAACAATAAATGGATACTTTTACATACGAAGTTTGAATAATGAGAATACATGTAGAGGTGTCTTTCGTAGTCCGTCAGTTAAAATGATAGCCTCCAAGTTGGTTTCAACATCGGTAGCTGATGATCTTAGAGATAACCCGTCAACATTGGTAGCTGATGATCTTAGAGATAACCCGCTATTAAGACCAATTGATGTAGTTAGAGATATGAAGAAGAATTATGGTCTAGATATAGCTTATCAACATGCATGGCGTGCGAAAGAGATGGTTGTTATTGATATACATGGTGATGAAAAGGTTTCTTATACATTAATGAATAACTATCGTGACCTTCTATTGCAGTATAATCCTGGGTTGCATTGCATACTTGACGTGGAACATGCGAATAAAAAATTCAAGAGAATATTTGTAATGTATAGAGGGTGTATTTATGGATTTCAATACTGCAGACCTGTTTTATTTCTTGATGGTGCCTTTTTGAAGAGCCGTTACCGTGGAACAATATTGTCAGCTACTGCAAGGAATGGGAACAATGGTAAATTGATTTTCTAAATATTTTATTTTGTGTATTACATTGACATTTTGTTTGTTCCATTCCATATCATCAAAATACAAGCATAAAAATATAAAGTACCTTTAAATGTCTTTATTTTAGTTCACATGTACTTTTCATTTTTATGCGTGTATTTTGATTATATGTCTTATTATGTGTAATACCAAGTAAAGTACACGCATAGTACATGTCAAATACACGTGAATATTTTTGTTAATTTCACGTGTACTTTTCATTTTTATGCGTGTACTTTGATGATGTTATAGTGAATACAAACTAAAGTATACGCATAGTACATGTGAAGTACACGTGAATGTTTTTGTTAATTTCACGTGTACTTTTCATTTTTATGCGTGTACTTTGATGATGATGTTGTTATGTTGAATACAAACTAAAGTACACGCATAGTACATATCAAGCACACGTGAATGTTTTTGTCAATTTCACGTGTACTTTTCATTTTTATGCGTGTACTTTGATGATATGTGTTGTTATTTAGAAATAATAAAGCCAAGTACACGTTAAAAATGTAAAGTACCTTTGAATGTATTTGTTTAGTTCACCTGTACTTTACATTTTTATGCTTGTACGTGATGTTAGTGTTGTTAATAATAAATCCAAGCAAAAGATTGGAAAGTAAACGTGCATGTCTTTTTATTTTTATCACGTGTACGGTACATTTCTATGTTTTGTCTTGTTATTTACAAACAATTTAAATTAAACACATAATATATTTTCCATGTGTTTTAAGGTCTGCGCCAGCAGCATCAATTTATGAAGTGTTGTACATGGATATGTTATTTATTTTAATTTTGATATATTTTTATATTTCAGGCTTTTTTCCTGTTGCAGATATTGTTGTTGATTATGAAACCGAAGATAATTGGATGTGGTTTCTTGTCAATTTTCATAGTTCAGTAGTTGAGCAATATCGAAACACAACATTTATATCAGATCGAAACAATAGATTACTTGAAGCTGTTTCGAGGGTCTTCCCGTTGTCTGCACATTCCTATTGTATACATCATTTACAAGGGAATATAAAAAAGAAAATTCGTGAGAATTGCGCTGGATTTCGAAAGAAAATTGTTAAAGATTTTTTGTCTTGTGCATATGCTGTCTCAGTAGATGTATTTCACAAGAATATTAAAGCATTGAAGAAGGAAGGAGGAGCTGCTATTGCTGATTTCATTGATAGTTTGCCTACCAAGAATTGGACCTGTGCATATTTCCCTGGTAAACGGTATGTGACATGACATCTAGTATTGCGGAGTCATTCAATTCATGGATATTGGAGGAAAGGCATTTACCAGTAATGAATATGCTTGATAAATTGAGAGTGAAGATTATGAATTTCAATGCAAATGTTGAGTCTGACACTTGGACAAATGAGCTATGTCATTTTTTTCAAAAGTTACTGAATGAAAATTGGAATAAAAGCTGACATTGAACTATTAGTCGCTCAAGTTAAAATGTATTTGAAGTTCATTCAGAAGTGCGAGCAACAGTTGACTTAGGAGAAATGACTTGTTCTTGTAAGAGTTGGCAGATTAGATGTTTTTCATGTTCTCATGCTGTTTTTGTTGTGCGGAGGAAAGGGACCAGTATTTATGATTATATTGAGGAGTACTATAAGGTATCTTTCTACAGAAAATCATACTCGATACCTATAGTTCCTCTTCTTGATTTGATTTTCTTAAATATTACTATACCTGAAAATTCATCTGTCTTTCCACCAATGACTAAGAGACCGACAGGCAGGCCAAGAAATAAGAGAATAAAGTCTTCTGGTGAGATCACAGTAAGGGAAGTTACTTGCTCGAGGTGTAGTAAAACGGGTCATTACAGGCCTACTTGTAAGGAACTCATTTGAATACTTTTAAAATAGTTGAATTCATTCATTTTAACCATTTGATTGAATAAATTAATTAATAAACCATTTGTTTCACATAAATGAATGTAATTTTAGTTTTTAGTCTCATTTTTTAGTTTGTTTTTTATGTAGCTGTACACGTATTTTTCATAAAATACACGTGATCATTTTTCCTGATGTTCATGTGTACTTTACATTTGTATACGCATGTTATGTACAGTACACGCACATTTTGATGTCCAAAGCAATTTAATAAATGCGTGTACTTGATGAAATATGCGTATACTTTATGAAGTACACATAGAATACATAAAGTACACGCATTTAAAAATGAATTTGGCCAGTTCAATATGCGTGTACTGTATAAATCATGTGTGTACTTTATTAATGACATTTAATTTAGATTTACTTGATAAAATATGCGTGTACTTTATGATGTACACACCTGAAGTACATGCATAATATAAATATAATATGTGTGTGCTTGATGAAATGTGCGTGTACTTTATGAAGTACACGCATAATAATTAAAGTACACGCATTTAAATATACGTGTACACGCATGTTTTTATAAAGTACACGCATATTGATATGATGTAAAATCTAATTCAATATACGTGTACTTTATGTACTCTGCATGTAATTTTATCAAGTAGACGTATATAAATGCATGTACTATTTGGAAAATAGTTTTGGACATTACAATGTGCTTGTACTTTATAAAAGACACTTAGGTCACTCATATTCTTAGATTCCTATGTGCATTATGGTCCGCACCAGCGACATTATTATACAAGTATTTCAATAAGCGTGTACTTTATAGGCTATGCTTGTACTTTATAAGGTACACATGTAATACATAAATTACACGCATTTATATATTGATTTGGGACAATACCTTGTGCATGTGCTTTATAAAAACTTGCGTGTATTATAATTTATAATTGATAGAATCTTATTTTGACAATACAGTCATATTTTGACATATAATGATTTAAAATAAATGATATTAATGTTTATATTTTTTACAATACACGTGATCATTGTTATAAAGGTTCACGTGTACTTTACTATATTTGGTGTATGATATAAGTGAGAATACATGCATGAAAGAAATAATTTTTTTTATTAAAATAGAAAAACAAAGTACAATTTTTTCACATAAGAAAAGCTGAAAAAACTAAAGAAAGCTTCTATTAGGGAAATTTGTTAAAGGCGTCTATGGTGTCAGGAAGAGAGTCAATTAAATTCGACTATACTCGAATTTCTTCTTCTATGACAGCTACAAGGCTTTCATGGTGAACCTTCTTCTCCTTCAGCTTGGCTATTTTCAAGCGAACTTCTTATCTATAGAAAGACATGATGTCTTCATGTGTTTGAGGAGGGTATCCACATCAAATAAATCTATGGGATTGGGTGGAAGTCCAGAATAACATTCCCTCACATATGTTTGAAACTGCTCAAAGGCAGTTTCATATGAGAAAATATTTTCCTCAATTTGCCTTATTTTTGTTTTATTTCTTTCATCTCTCTCAGAGTATCTCGCAACTTTTCTGGTGGAATAGTCATTATGTTATCTTTATCCTAGATGTAATGGTTAAGAAAGGAACATATATTACTCTTTTATAGGAAAAGTTAAAGCTATTTATTTCTTGACCAGAAATAGTTGGGAAGTGAGTAGGTGAGCTTAATAAATTGATTTTGGTTATTGTGTCCTTCTGAATAAATATTTAAAGTAGTTTTCAATTAAAAATAAAAAATTATTATATTAACCAGTGCGTGTACTTTAGTCAAACTGCGTGTACTTTGAAGAATTCATGTGTGTACTTAGTAATTATCACTTGTAGTTTTCGTGAAAAATACATGTACATTGTTTCATAACACTCAGGTGCATTGTTTGTCTAAACCTTACGTGGATTGTGGTCCGCGCCAACGAAAATAAACCATTTTGGTGTAAGAAATATTGTAACCAATAACCAATATAACACAAAACAAATTACAAATATGATTTGTATATGAATCACAATTTATACAAGTTTTTTCTCCTTTCGGGGGAAGAAATATTTTGATAAAAGAATTTCCCTGAGTACATATGCTCTATATTTTAGCATGTCAGGGTCTTGAAATAATTTTTGCATTTCCTTGTTTCTGCTAATTTTTTCAATATATTACATGCAGAACACCCCATAGTCAACCCTGAATCTAAAATAAAATAAATATACAAATTAGTATGACGTGAATGAATTTTTTTGAAAATATACAAATTAGTAATTTTTAGAAATGAAGTTTTTCTTACCCATTATATAACTTAGGGCATTCATGATCTCTTATTAGGTCAAATTTGAGATTACTTTCCAGCAAGAAATCTACTGTCCTTTTTTCTTGTTCTGTTAATGGATCATCATCCAATGTAAACTCATTTGATGTACCTTCATCAAATTTTCTCTAAATTTTGAAACCATTATTTTTCATTATTTTTGCTTCAGACTTCAATAGGCACAGTGTTTTTTGGAAGACAGAAAACTGTTAAGAAGACATATATTTAGTGTATACAAATAAAAGAGTATATGAAGATTAAAGAGTGAAAAGTACACGCATATTTTATTTTTCATATCACGTGTATTTTAAAATATGATGCGTGTACTTTGCCTAAAGAGTTAAAAGTACACGCATAATATTAAAGTACACGTAATTTGTATTGGTTCATTTCACGTGTATTTTAAAATATGATGCGTTTACTTTGATAATCTGCGTGATTATGTGAAACTAATACAAAGTGCACGCATTATATGATAAAGTACACGTGTATAATATAAGTACATGTAACATTACTAATTAAGTTTAGGCACTAACCATTTTTTTCGCATCATCAAAGAATATTGTGTTTTTTTCTTTATCGTTCGGTTGAAGGGAATCCATGTGGACCACTTTATTTTCTTTTTTGTATATCACAAGTAATGTGAAATGTCCTACGCTATGTTTTAGTACAATGAAAAAATTATTACAAGTGCCTAAGTATTCAAATAAATCTCTGTATAACTCCCCCTTCTTATTGACTTCATTTGTGCTACAAGTTTCTATCTGAATAAAAATTATAGACATTGTGTTAATAAAAAAAATTGAAATTTTGTTTCACAAAGCTTTCGGTTTAATTGTACTTACCCAAAAATAATCAGAAAAAGTGTGTGAGTAGGAGAGCCCTTCCTCTGACAATTTTAACCTCAATACTTCACTAAAGGAAAGTATTATCTATTTCACATAATATAAAATGGTGAGGAAATAATAATGTTGAAATTTAATGAATGTCTAATATTTGAACTACATACTTGGCTTGAAATTTCTTCATTCTTGAGGACTTCAACAAAATACTCCCATTGGACATACGAAAGCATCCCTTGGAAAATAAATTCCCTGCATTTTATATAAGCAATAAGAATTGTATAATAATAATAACCTTATTCTTTTGCACAAAAAAAATATAAATTAGCGAAGTGATAAATCATAAAACAATACACTTTACCCTGGCTGAGCCTTTTGAATAAACTCTTCAATCTTTTTCTTCGAAGCTTCATCGAGATATTTATATACTTTGATTTCTTCAAGCTTGAAGTGAGTTTCTTTCATTTGTTGAGCTATTGTTAGAGGACCTTTTCTCAGCTTTGACTCTTTTTGTTTCTTAATTTGTTCATGCTTCTCGGTTTTGTCAACTTTTCTTTTCTTCTGTCCTCTAGTAAGAGGCCCTTTTGTTTTGGATATTTTGGGGGTGCCCTGAACTGTCTTTGAGGCTACTTCAATCTTCAAACTCGAAATTTCATCCATGAGTTGTTTATTAGTGTTTTCCTGATATATTTAACAAGGAATGTTGAATTGTAAGCATTTTTTGAAACAATGATTCATTTTCTCTTACGTGTATTTTATAAAGTACACGCGTGTATTTTAATACATACGTGTATTTTATAATATACACGCATGTATTATAAAATATGTGTATTTTATAAAATTTATAATATACACGTGTACTTTCAACATAATTTGCGTTTACTTTAGAAAGTAAACGCGTGTACTATATATCTATTGTACTTTATAGATACCTGATCAATTTTTTTCAATGCTAATTCATCAAGCATTTTCTTCAACTTCGAAATTTCGTCATTAAGGATTTTATTATTGTTTTCATGTTATACAAAAAGAATGTTACATTACAAGCAATACTTGAATAAAACTGCACTTTTTTTAATCAAATAATGCATGTACTCTGCATTATTTCTAATATCAAATAAAACTGCATTAAAAATGCTATGAAATAAAACTGCGTGTACTTTAGGAAAACTGTGTGTACTTAATGAAATATGCGTGTACTTTAGGAAAACTGCTTGTACTCTGCATTATTTATATTCAAAAGTACCTGTTGAGTTCTTTTCAATTCTGACTCCTCATGATACTGCCTCAATATCATCTTTTCTATGTCAGCATCTTTCCATTTTTCCAATGTATTATCATACTTTTTTTTAGATCTTCATTACTCAGAGACAGATATCCATTTTTTGTGTTCCAAAATTCGTGTTGATTCTACCTATTTTTTTAATGATTCATCCAATTATTTAATTCTATCTGAGTCACTCATTGTGACTTGATCAAGATTTTCTTTTAAAGAATTGTTTAACTCAACTAGTTGGGCATTTTCTACCTCCAACTTATTTAGTAAATCTTTTTCGTTCAAAAGGTTGGAATTCTCCACCTTTAACTTAAACATTTCCTCATGGGCTTCAAAAAATGAATCACGATCTACCTGCAACTGTACATTCAAAATAGAATTCTCCACCTCTAAAGAGGTCACATTCTCAAGTGCACCATTAAAGTCTTCAACTGCGTTAGATAGTTGGTTATTTTTTTCCAACAATTCCCTTTTTAAAACAACAATTTGTTCCTCCAAATTAACCTTTGGTTGATTTTTTCCCTTCTTTTTCTTTGGAGTCACAAAGTTTTTAAGGGGAATATTCCAACCATGTGAAAACTCATTGTCATTAATATCTTCAGCAACTTTTTCTGATGATGAATATGCATGTATAAGACTTTCTATAAAAATGTTCAAAGAGTAACTTAGCCCTTCAAACTGAGATTCCTTTTGTACAGAACTGTCCTTACAAGCTGATTTATTTGTAGCCTGCTTCAAAGTTGCTATTGCGATGTCATTCTTCACAAACCATTGTCTTAAAGAAAACAATTTCCACCTCACAAATTTTGGCGTCTTATCTTTAAATTCTTCAACAGGAGAAATAATTTCAAATTTCTCACATGCCCAATACTGTGATCATACAAAAAATAAAATGATATTAATAATTGTATTACCTAGGTATTCATAATGGAAAGTACAAGTGATTTGTTCAAAATACACACAAAATTAAACGTGTACTTTATAAATTTTACAATTGTATTTTGAAAGTACACGTGATTTTTATAAAGTTCACGTGTACTTTGTCAATATCAGTTCACGTGTACTTTCTAAAGTACATTTATAATATTGACAAAAAATATAACAAGTGTATTTTGTAAATTAGAAGTGTATTTTATAAAACAAAGTACACTTGTTATATTTACAAAATATAGTACACGTGTACTTTGTAAAATACAAGTGTACTTTATAAAAATACACGTGATATAAGACCTATATTTTCAAAATACACGTTAAATTATCACATGTATTTTGAAAATACAAGTGAAAATATCATGTGTATTTTGAAACTTCACTTATACTTTATAAAGTACACTTGTATTTTACAAAGTACACATGTACTATGTTTTGTAAATATAACAAGTGTACTTTGAAAATACACTTTTTATATCACGTGTATTTTCAAAATACACTTATTATCATGTGTATTTTCAAAATACACGTGAAAATATCATGTGCATTTTAAAAATACACGTGATTTTTATTAAGTACATGTGAGTATTGGTATGTAAATTTTGAAATATCAGGATTTTTTTTGCTCACCAAAAGAAAAATGACACATCCATTAACTGTGCTAGGTTTTGAACTTGCTGATTTGTCAAGTGAATATATGAGAAACTCATGAAAAGCCGATGTCCAATCATACTTATTCATTTCCTCAATATTGTCGATGTATTTCAACCAAAATTATACACGGGTGAAGTTTGAGTTGGAGAAAAACAACGTGTTCAAGAAGTGGAGACACACAATTTTTACAAAAGCAACAATGCCTTCATCTGTCTCCAATTCAACTGATTTCTTTAAACCATTAAATATTTCTGACTTTCCTACTCTTTTTGTGAAGTATCGTGCTTGTACTCCAGGTTTTTTAGCAGTACTCTGTCGCTTTTTCAGTTCTATTGATTTTTAACCTTCAACCAGTGGTATGCCAAATATTTCACTTAGATCTATTGGCATTATTGCAATCCTACTCTTCATACAGAAACTTTTGGTTTCTGTATTGTACAGGATAATTGATAAAATATTTTTATCCGTCTTCTTGTGGTCCACTTCTATTACTTTCTAAGTGTAGTAGGCATTGAAAAGCTCCCAAAATGGAGTCTTTTTAAGAAGTTCAATATGCCAATTTTTTTATTTTCTCTTTAATCTGATGCAAATCATGGAGAAAGCTAACAATATTTGATCGATATTGGTCATTCTTCTTTGCAGGACGTTTAGATTTCAATGCCACACTAGAACTAGAACTGGAACCGGATAAATAACTATCATCGGAACTGCTCTTTTTTCTGTTTCTTTCCTCTACTTGCCTTCATCTTCATCCCCATTATATTGATCTATAAACAAAATTTAAATTACTAACCTATAATGATATGTACAAAAAATAAAATACATGCGAATTAGAAGAAAACACAGACTAAAACAATAAAATACAAGCATATTTAACAAAAGTACATGCAATATTCTCACAAACAATTTATACAAGTCTCAACAAAATACATGCTAAAGGCGATAATATATATCGTCAGTTTCATGGTAATACCTAAGAGAGGTTGTTCGACAAGTCAAAAACCAAGATTCTCTATTCCTAACATATTCAGTAAAGAAGTGATATAATAGCTGCATGTTAAAAGATCCAACATTATCAAAACCCCTTAAGCAATACTGCTCAATTCGTTTAGATAAATCCTTCGCTTTCGATCCAGTTACTTGAAGCTGTTGCACATCAAAAGTGCAGTAAATATCTTTATAGTAGTAGAAACCAAGTAACCTTTTAGCTCTGTCATTGATGCGAATGAGAAAATAAATTTCGTCATCATTAGTACTATTGACTGTCAATGTGAAAGGTTTTGTATTGTTAAGATCTCCGAACGCGCAAGCAGAAGTTTTGCAGTTGAACATGCTTGATCGTATAATTCCTAAACAATAACACAACAATACAAAATAGTACACTCATAATACACATTAGTACACACATATTGGATTGAACAAATTGAATTTCAATGTGCGTGTACTTTATGATTTTTTTGCGTGTACTTTCAACAAAGTACATGAAAAAAAATGAAAAATTACACACAATAATACTGATTACAAATTAATAAAATATCATTCGAATGACGCTGGCCCCGACCAAAAACACTCCTAAATATTAACACAATAATAATACTTCTTACAAACTCATGGAATATCATTCAAATGCCGATGGCGCGGACCAAAATAACATAGGATTGATCAAATATGGATTTGAAATATATATTTTATAGAGTACACGTATAAAACATAAAAGTACACGGATATTGAATTGAGAAATTCAATTTCAATGTGCGTGTACTCTTTGTATTTTGCGTGTACTTTTTGATAGTACATGCAAAATACACATAGTACACCCAATAAAATAGGGCTTGTACATGTACATATTCCAATCATGTATATATTCCCAGTCCTTGATAAATCCTCGATAAATGATGTATACAGGAGGAAAAGTACAATAATGAAATACATATATCTAACATGCAAAAAGTGTGTTTTGCAATTAAAATGAGGAAAACAAATATATTTTTTCATATCATGAAGAAGAAGAATGTGATTTCATCAGTCCATGTGTCTACAAATTTATACATATGAGAACACAAAATATACAAGGACAAACAGGTGATAAGAGAACGTATACATACTTGTTAGTGGTGTTTGGAAAAATTTGATTTAGAATGTAAAATGCTCGGTAGAACTTCAAGGATTAGGGCTTGATCGAAGAGAGTTAGATTTTTGATCGAATAGAGTTAGGGTTTTGATCGATGAGAATTTTTGGCGCTTCGATTTCTGAATAGTGCGTGTTTGTTTTAATTTCGGGCTATTTATATGTTGGACCTAATCGTTTAAAATTTGTTGGGCCTAGTTTTTTTGTCCAAAATTGTTAGTCCAGGGACTAGACCGTAAAAGCCCCAAATTTTATTGAGGAAAATTCATTGTGAAAAAAAAGTGAATGAAAAAAGTACAATTTTTTTTTTATAATTAAGTAGGTTTTTAGTGAGTTTGATTACGCCTCATTAAATCTTTACAACAAAAACGTAGTGAAAAAAAATACTTAGTTAAAGTAAAAAGAGTACATCACTCACGTCTCAAGTGCCATCATCGTGTATCCTTTCTTTATAAGATAATCTCCTTGACTTGCATGTCTCAAATTGTGTATTGGAGGAGACAGCGCATTCCAATCTCATACACAAGATTGCGTATATACTAGTCCAACCTCATATGAACGATCACAACATTAGTATCTCTCAAACTAAAAATAAAGAAAGAATACTAAAATATGAAGAAAATAAAGCATAAACGCGTTAACATAAAAGAAATCATAGAAACACAAGTAGTACTCATGCCAGCTGACATTAAATTGAGAATTTAGCGCATCTGACCTAAAATAGATGATTGAGAGTGATCTTAAAAATCAAGAAAAATAATAAAACTGATTAAAACTACACATGAACCCCAAAACTAACCTAGTTTCAAATGATGACATGAGTCAATCATATTGAAACGACATGAGTTGATTTAGGTTAGGGTGATATCGACATAAGATAAATGTAATCCAATAAGGCCAAGAAATGTCACATATTAGATAAGAGAGTACTAACAAATTGGCCTATCTTATTTATCCCTTAAAATGTGCTATTTGTTTTTTTATTGAGAGTATTCAACACGTATGGTAGTTTTCTCTCATTAACATATATAAATTTGTTTCTTGCCAATGGTAGTTATCACTCTTCATTTTGGTAGGTTTTACCATTAGTTCATTTACTTTTTTCATTAAGCCTCACTGGAATTAATTCTTACGAGCACACATTAAAAATTTAGCGAAGAGAATATGATCCGATTGAGTGCAAAAACTAAACAAGGAAAACTTATCACATCAAAATTAATGATACATCAGGTTATATCTTCCCTAGTGGGTTGTGTAATATAAATCAGTTAAGCACTTAAGGGTGAGTTCTTAGGGTAGACCTGAATATAAGTTGATGAATTTTGTATTAAAATATTATTCATTTAATTTGAGAAGTCACTAGACCATATACCGAAGATGGTCATGGACCAAGGTCGTGACTAGGGCGATGATTCATGGACCAAAGTCGTGACCATTTTATGAGACCAGCATTTTTGGAGCATGTTTTGGCTTTGCAGACTTACACCATTGAGAAATGTAACTCGCATTATATTGGCCAAAAACACCGATCATAGACCTCATTCTTGATCGTAAAGGAGGGTCACGGTCTCTCTCGTAGGAAAATATCATCTCGATGTTAACTTACGTAATCTGTGACCCCCATGGTCATTAATCTAGGTCGTGACCATCCGTAACCCCATGGTCATGGATATGGGTCATGACCCTGGGTGGGACAATGTTAAAATTAGGTCACAGTTCAAGTCCGTGACCCCATGGTCATAGATCTGGGTCGTGACCATCTGTGACCCCATGGCCACAGATATGGGCTGTGGCTATGGGTGGGACAATGTGAAAATTTGGTCACGGTTTAAATTCGTGACACATATTTTTTTAAATAGATAAATAAATGGTCACAGTTTAGGACCACGATCATTTATTTATTTATTTTTAAGAAAGACTATGAGCTACAAATTTTGGTTTTGAGCATATTCATTTAATAAAAAAATAGTTTTAGATAACCCCCCAAAAATATGTATTCAACAATCGATCATATACAATTAAGCAATATTGAAACCATAGAGTTGATGTAACAACCCGCTTAATTAAATATCGGGTGATCAGTCCTTCATTTAATTAAATCAGAATATCCAATTGGTTGATTCTCAGCATCACTGTCGAAAACAATTTTTTTATTTATCACCTAATAGTTAATTAAGCTAAGTGTCAAAACTTTTTTCCATTTTTAATTTAATTAAAACCATTCCACGACACAGAGTAATAATATGCAACAACACATCACTGCTAAATTAACTACAACAAGAATAAATGTGACTGGAATAATCCTCTAGTGAAATTATAACCTTTACACTAAATAAAACTGATATCCACAATACTTACATAAATAATTACAACCACTAGAATCCTGGGCGACATTCCCTAAATGAAGTAGACATTATAGATGAGTGAATCAACAGAAAGAAAGCATCTAAACAAAATCCGCATCTCTGATTGTAGTTATAATCCATCAGAGCATCCGTAATCTATGCTGGGCATCCCTGCTGCTGGATACCTGATGTACAAATTATAGTAGAAAAGAGAATGTGCAAGGAAACGGGTTAGAACCCGATTGTAAAAGATTTTAAAAATAGCAAGTGCTTAACAATTACAAATAATCATTTATTATGTACATGTTAGTTTCTTGGGCTCTCTCTTGAGAATTCTCACCTCTCATCTAGAGTGCACACCTATCATATCTTATTATCTTCCTAGTTAAGGTTCCCTCCTAACTAGTTTCCACAACATAATTCTAACCCATATCATAAACCCGTATGTCCCATACCATACGTAATATAATTATTCATATTCATTTCTCTTTAATATGAACTAGTCTTGTTACAACCTTGGAATTAAGTTTACACTTACTTAATTCAATTCAGATTTCATTATTTGCTTCTATCTACAACATTACAAAGTAGATTAAATTAGAGTTTATATTTTTAATCTACAATATCACAGAGAAGATTATATCTCTATATCTACAATGTCACACAGTAGATTACATCATAATTTATATATATAATATCACACTAATTATATATATACTAATACGGCACCTCCCAAACATAGCTGCGGTGCATGCATACTCTACTATCATGTCCTGATACATAATGTCACTGTATAAAGAACTATTGATTCGGCATCTCTCATGAATCATATCATAATACAAATATATTGGAGGCGAGCATACTCCCCAGCCAAATGGGTCACGCACATACCTACGCTCCCATTCAATCGTCGAAACTATCATGTACAATGATAGCACGTGTCCAAGGTCCTATGCTCAGGGTACGAATCTAAAATCCCTCCCAATTGGGCGCACAAGGATAAGGCCATCCACAACGCGAAACCTCCACCCCGATAGCAAGCAGCATAGGTATGTCATACATACAAATAATAATATAGGTATTCATCACACCTATATAAATATAACATCAATAAGGTATTCACACAACCGTATGATAATAACAAGCAATCATCTCACCTATATATATAATAACAATAGGTATTCATTATACCTATATATAACCATAGTGCATAGGCACAAACCATATAATAAATCCCATATGAAATATAATTATATCCCGAATATCCTACATACTTTTTTATTATGACTTTAATCCTCAAAGTATATATTTTTAAACTTATCTAACCGCACGATGGTGACTATTTAATCCTCAAATAAATTCAGTAGGTAAACATTACATCCTACAAATCCATGTCATCACGACTCCCGAATTTCTACGAATTAAATTCACTTTAATTAGGTTTAATTCTCGATAACTCTTAATCCACTCTTAACCCTTTATTCCACCTCTTAAGGTTAATCCCAATCATATCTAAGGTTATACCGGTAATTTATGACTCTTTTACTACTGGTCCTAACCTTAAATTATCATTTATCCGATTTAAACCCCAAATAATATAATTCTCCAAAATAACTCATTTTATTACTTACTCGTTAATTTTCCCTCATTCACAATCCCAAAATAATATTTTTCGGGTCTTAAGTATATCCTACTGCCCATCCCTAAGTCCTATTAAGTTCATTTAACCATCATCAAAGATTACTCGAGGTATGGGATTTAATCAACAATTAAAAAGAAAAATATTTCACATTTCCAAGGGTAGTTGATCGATCGATGATTTTGGTCGATCGATCGACACTCTTAAGTTGATCGATCGATGGATCACATATTTCCCAGTTTTCTGCATTGTTTTTCCTACGAGTTTCATACCTTTTAATCATAAAAACCTTTATCAAATAATCCCAAACTCCCCAATATTCATTCCACATGATAAACCAAGATATATAAATGATTTCTAATAATCGAACCAACTAAAATCATCAAGAAGGTTGGATTAAAACATACTATTTCCAGAAAACTCATATATTATTATTTCTCCAAGAACATCATATAAACTAAGATTTTCTTCTCCAATAATTCCCAAATTTCGTGGATTAAATTCCATACTCAAAAGAAAATTAATCCTACATCATTATCCTTGCAAAGGTTCAATCAACAACACCCTAATTCATCTTTGATTATGCATCTTTTCAGAGTTTTCTAAACAACCTAACATGGACAATATACGTACTAAATTTGCAATAATTAATCACTTGCCTTTAGATTGTAGGTCTGATCCATTGGGGATGGTACTCTACTGGTGGTCCTCTATTTTTTCAGCCAACTTCCGGCAGTGGTGGTGGTGGCTCTTGGTGGTGCAAGGTGGTTGCCCTTTGGTTTCTTAGAAAAGTTTCTTCTTCTCCCATAGAAAGTCTCGCAATCCCCCCTAAACCCTTTCCTCTTATTTTTGGTGAATGAACCTAAGCTATCTAATCCCTTTACTTATAAAATAAACTCAGATTTATGTAGTTACTATTCACCTCCCTTGTAAAATGACCGAAATACCCCTCCGGGGCGTCCTTTCGGTTCCAAAGTTCACTGAGACCCAAATCAAATACCCAAGTAGACCTTTTCAACTATTTGAACCCTTTCAGACACTTTGGCACAGTCAAAACGACCATTCAGATGACATAATAATTCACTTTTATTTCATTAAATTATAATCCCGACACGACTTAAATGCACGTCCCGACTTAATTACCATAATTGTCGTACACATAATTCGCGACAAGTTTATAAAGTCATAATCAATTGTAAATTCATAATCATATATATTACTTTAATCACTAAGTAATATTCAACATAAATCACATATTACTTTATTCTCGAGTAATATTTAAATCCGAATTAATTTCCAATCATATCACAATTAATTCTAATTAATCCTATTTTAAAAATCATTAAAAATACGGGATGTTACAGTTGACCATTCAAAATAAAGCACCGTGCCACCCTAGTTAATTCATAAATAATATTAAATATTCATAATTCATACTAAACATTCATAAATTAAATTAAGGAGCCAAGATATAGTCAATATCATAATAGGATACAAATAGGATTGTCAATGGCCAATATAATGCGAGTTACATTTGTTCTGTGACTATGCTTCCAGTTCTTACGAGTTACATTGGTCCCGTGCGAGGTGTTCTTGTCTCTTACGGGGTCGTTTAGGTGTTTTTTTAGTTTTCTCCTATTAAAAGCATGTTTTTAATTCTAAGTCTTGAGATTTTTAAATTATCGTAATATTTTCAAATTAAGAGTCATGTGACATCGCAGTTAGTACCTATGATTTATATTAGTCCTGTGCGAGGTATTCATGCCTCTTAAGGTGTCGTTTAGAGGTTGTTCTGCATCTTTGCCTTTTAACGACATATTTTTAAGTCGAGGTATAGATATTTAAAATTATCTTCGTACTCTCAAATTTGGAGTCCCATGACTACGCGTTCAGTTCTTTCGAGTTATATTGATCCCGTGCGAGGTGTTTGTGTCTCTCACGGGGCCGTTTAGGGGTAATTTTGACTTTTTTCCTGTCAAAGAAATATTTGTAAGTCTATGTCTTGAAATTTGTAAATTATCTTGGTATTCTCAAGCACAGAGCCTTGTGACTTCGTGGTTAGTTCCTATGAGTTACATTACTCCTGTGCGAGGTGTTTGTGCCTCTTACGGGACCATTTGGGAAGTTATTTTGAGTGTTCGCCCCTTAACGACATATTTTTAAGTGCCTACCTAAATATTAGAAAATTATTATCACATTCTCAAACCGGTAGTCTCGTGACTATGCGTTCAATTCCTATGAGCTACATTGGTCTTGTACGAGGTGTTCATGTATCTTACGGGGCTATTGGGGATTTTTTTTGGTTTTCTCCAATCAAAGGCATTTTTTAAGCCTAAGTCTTTGTATTTACAAATTATCGTCATATTCTCAAATTGAAAGTCATATGACTCCACGGTCAGTTCCTAAGAGTTACATTTGTGTCGTGAAAGGTGCTCGTGCCTTTTATGGGATCTTGGTAGGGGGGTTGTCTTCTCGCATTTTAGCGGCTTGTTTTTAAGATAAAGTTTTAGGATTTACAACTTTCATCATATTCGCAAACCGAGAGTTCTGTGTGACTATGTGCTCGGTTCCAATGAGTTATATTGGCCCTTTACGAGGTGTTCGTGTCTCTTACAGGTCCGTTTAGAGGATTTTTAGGGTTTTCGCCTATTAAAGGAATGTTTTTAAGCCTATGTCTTGATATTTTTAAATTATCATCATATTCTCAAATCATAATTTCGGTGAATCCGCGATCAGCTCTTACGAGTGATATTGGTCCCATGTGAGGTATTCGTGCCTCTCGCGGGACTGTTTTGTGGCTATTTTGTGTGTTTGCCCTTTAAAAACATGTTTTTAAGACTAAGTCTAGATATTTAAAAATTATCCTCATATTCTCAAATTGAGAGTCCCACAACTACGCACTCAGTTCTTACAAGTTATATTGATCTCGTGTGAGGTGTTCGTGTCTCTTACGGTGTAATTTGGGAGTTATTTTGGGTTTTTTCTTATTAAAGGCCTATTTTTATGCATAAGTTTTGAGATTACAAATTATTATCATATTCTCAAATCGAGAGTCCCGTGATTTCACCAATAGTTTCTATGAGTTACATTGGTCCCGTCTGAGGTGTTCGTGCCTCTTTCGGGATCATTTAGGAGTTACTTTGCATTTCACCCTTTACAACATGTTTCCAAGAATGAGTATAGATATTTGAAAATTATTTTTATACTATCAAACAAGGAGTCCCGTGACTATGCGTTCAGTTCCTATGAGTTACATTGATCCCGAGTGAGGTGTTTGTGTCTCTTATGGAGTTGTTCGGAAGCTATTTTGGATTTCACCTGTTAAAGGCATGTTTTTAAGCCCAAGTATTGAGATTTACAAATTATTGTCATATTCTCAAACATAGAGTCATGTGACATTGTTTTTAGTTTCTACGAGTTACATTGATCCAGTGTAAAGTGATAATGCCTCTTACGGGGCCGTTTGGGGTTACTTTGTTTTTTCACCCTTTAACAACATGTTTTCCAGTTTAAGCCTATGTATTTAAAAATTATCATCATATTTTCAAACTCAGAGTCTTGCGACTACGTGTTTAGTTCATACGAGTTACATTGGTTGCGTACGAGGTGTTCATATCTCTTATAGTGCCATTTGGGGGTTGTATTGAGTTTTCGCCTGTTAAAGGCATATTTTTAAGACCGAGTCTTGAGATTAAGAAATTATCATCATATTCTCCAATCGATAGTGTCGTGGCTTCGTGGTCAGTCCCTACGAGTTACATTGGTCCGGTACGAGGTGATTGTACCTCTTACAGGGCCGTTTAAGGACTATTTTGCATTTTTTCCCTTTCATAGCATGTTTGTAAGCCTAAGTCGAGATATCTTAACATTATCATCATATTCTCAAATCAAGAGTCTTGTGACTACTCGTTCAGTTCGTACAAGTTACATTGGTCCCATGCGAGGTGTTCGTGTCTCTTATAGTGTCGTTTGGGGCTATTTTAGATTTTCGCTTCTTAAAGGCATGTTTTTAAGCGTAAGTCTATATGTTTTTAAATTATCATCGTATTTTTAAACTAGAAGTATCGTGACTTCGCGGTCAGTTTCTACGAGTTACATTGGTCCCGCACGAGGTGACGTACCTCTCATGGGGCGGTTTGGGGTTGTTTTGAGTTTTCTCCCTTTAACAACATGTTTTTAAGCCTCAGTCTAGATATTTTAAAATTACTGTCATATTCTCAAATCGGGAGTCCTGTGACTACGCATTCAGTTCCTATGAGTTATATTGGTCCCGTGCAAGGTGACCATCTCTCTTATAGGGTCGTTTGGGAGTTGTTTTGGGTTTTCACCTATTAAAGGCATGTTTTTAAACCTAAGTCGTGAGATTTGAAAAATAACATCATATTCTCATATAAAGAGTTTTGGACTTTACGATAAGTTCCTACAAGTTACATTAGTCCTGTGTGAGTTGTTTGTGCTTCTTAAGGTGTCGTTTGAAGGTTATTTTTGTATTTTCACCGTTTAGCAACATGCTTTTAAGCCCAAGGATAGATATTTAAAAATTAACGTCATATAGTTTCAAACTAGTAGTCCCGTGTCCCGTGCGAGGTTCCCGAGTCTCTCATGGGGCCATTTAGGGGTTGTTTTGATTTTTCACCTGTTAAAGGCATGTTTTCACCATATGTCTTGAGATTTGTAAATTATCATCATATTATAAAATCAGGAGTGCCATGACTTCACAGTCAGTTCCTACGAGTTACATTGGCCCCATACGAGTTGTTTGTGCCTCTTTTGGGGACGTTTCAGGACTATTTTTTGTTTTTGCCCTATAATAACATGTTTTAAATCTAAGTCTAGATCTTTAAATATTATCGTTATATTCTTAAACCAAGAGTCCCGGGACTACGGGTTCGATTCCTACAAGTTACACTGGCCCCGTGTGAGGTATTTGTGTCTCTTTTGTGTCCGTTTAGGGGTTGTTTTCGATATTCGCTTGTTAAAGATATGTTTTTAAGTCTATGTATAGATAGTTTCAAATTATTATCACATTTTCAAAGTGGGAGTCCCGTGACTTCGCAGTCAATTCCTATGAGTTACATTGGTCCCGTGCGAGGTGTTCGTGGCTCTTACGGGGCCATTTGGTAGCTGTTTTGGGTTGTATTTAGCAACAGATTCATGTACAATTAATTATATTTTAACGTTGGAGTTGACAAATCAATGTAAATCATCATTCCATCTTAGTTTATTCATAAATCAAACTAAACATTCAAAATTCAAACTAATTATTAATAAATCAAAGTAAACATTCATAAATAAGAATAAAGCGCCAATATAGTTCCAATATCAAAATATCATGAAATTTGGATACATATAGGATTCTCAAGGGCTAATATAATAATAAGATATGAGAAGGATTGTCAAGAGTAATGTAACACCCCATATTTTGGTAATATATTGTGTTCTCGTAATTTAATTAATTTGAGAAACAAGTTGAATTGTATAAATATTAATTAACAAATATTGGACTAATAATTATGTGTTATTATATTTACTTGTGGGATAAGTAAATGAAAATGTGTTATTTTACATTATATCGTAAGTGAGTAAATTCGACGGGTTTGAGGGCATCTCATTCGGGACGCGTGTATGGGGTCATGTTGGGAATGAGATGAGAAAAGCATGTTGAGTGACTCGGATGGTGATTTCGAGTTCTCCGATAATTTGAAATGGGTCGAGATAGTCAATATTAGGTACCCAGGGGTAGTAATCGGGTTATGAGGACTTTTTAAAGTGAATAGGACCCGTATAGGATCATCCGAGTCATTTTACACTTAGCCTATAACCTAATTTTGGGATTTTTGATATAAGTGGGGAAAGTGGATGGAATTATTAATGGAAAGTGTTTAAACTTGCTTTTATATTTTATACTATGCCAATAATTCATATTATAGTTGGTGTAAGAATATGGATTTTGGGGTGGGATTCACATGATAAAAATGAGATTTTGGGGAATGACATTATATAAGTTGATTTAATTATAATCCCATATCAAATATGAGATTAATTTATATATAAAAGATGTGATGTTGAATAAAATTTTGGATTGATTCATAGAGAAGATGTGGAGAATTTAAAGAATCTTGAAACTAGGATTTAGTATTGAATGACGTCTTGATTTAATTGATGAATTTAACAGAAATTTTAACGTCACTTCAAACGCATGCCATTTATTTTTACTTTGAATTAAACTATGAGCCATAGATGAAAAGAAAGGCATATATTTTATATTTCTAATGCGCTTTGAATAAGGTCATTTGGACTTATGCGAAAGTTGTAATAGCCATTTTAGTAAAAGGTGTTTAATCTGTCAAAATATATGTATTTTACTAATTTTGATGTCACTTCAAAAGCATGACATTTTTTTTTCTTACAATTAGACTATGATCTATAGATGAAAATAAAGGCATGGATCTTAGTTTCCAATGCGCTTCGAATCAAGTCCTTGAAAATTCCGTGGAGGGAGTAATAGCCATTTTAGTAAAAGGTGTTTAATATGTCAGAATATTTTGTGATTTTTAAGAGTTCTAACGAGACAAGGACTCTTATATTTTTACTTATTTGACGGGAGATCATGGGAGGAGTTTTTAAAACTCATATTCACTTATTCCTAAGAGACTTAGGTAGTGTCGTATTCTAATCGGGGATGGATTCCGTGTAAAGAAATACAAGAGTAAGTGAGTAAATGATCACAGGTGGAAATTAACAAATTAGGTTAGGATTCACTGCACCAAAAAAGCTAAATTGTCACCTTTGAGCCGGCTAACCTTGTTATGGTCATTGACCGTGACAAGTCCTTGACAACGATTTATCACGGTCAAAGACCTTGACAGGTTCGTGATAACTCTGTTTACTAAAAACCTTACTGCCACTTTATTCCCATTGTTTTTCATTCCCACAAATTTCTCTCTCTCTCTCTCTCTTTCTCTCTCCTTTGTATATGTGTGTGTATATATGTATATATGTGTGTGTATAGGACTGTGTGTGTGTGTATGGGTGTATGTGTGTGTAGGTGTAAGTGTGTGGGGGTAGGAGTAGGGGTGGGGGTAGGGTGTGTGGGGGTGGGGGTAAGTGTGTGTGTGTGTGGTGGTGGTGGTGGTGGGGGGGGGGGGGGGAGGCAGTGTGTGTAGAGGGGTGTGTGTGTGGGGCTTCAATATTTGTCACACTGACCTTATTTATTCCATATAATAGTATTATAAATGACCGGGGACATTTGAAATTTATTGATGAACCTCCTTATGACGTAACACACCCTTATAAAATAATTGTGTTCCTTTTTGTGCAAGAACACAGTATGAGCCCTTACTCGAGAACTTGTTATTGTTATTATTTTTTTGTCATGTAGATGATATAAGGAGTGCGGGATGCATGTTGATTCTTGGTTTGGTTAATGGTTTGGTTAATAACCTTTTTAATTTGTATACATTGTAATTCTATAGGACCCATTTCTCTAAATTAAAATTGAATTTGAATTGGTATTGATATTGGTATAAATTGGTATAAGTTTTAGTTATTATGCCTACTTTAAATTAATTGAAACATACTTTAAATTACATAATTAAATGAAATTTCTCGAATTGTGATAAGACATAATTAAATGAAACATACTTTAAAATTAATATAGTACTCATAGATAATAACCTTCTAATTATTATGCATACTCATTCAATAGCCCTTAGAACCGTTCGAGAGTCATTACCACTATAATGAGACCTCTCGAATTGTCCCGTGTGGATAGTTTGGGACTGCATAGTTTCTCTATAATAATAATCTTAGTTTCTTAAAGTTATTACTTTTGGGGGAAGTTCTACAGTCGTATCTTAATGTTCTCTGGGTACATACTAGATGATGCGATGTTAAGTGTTATTTCAATTGATAAATTGAAAGAACACTCACATTTGTGAATCTATATCGTGTAATTGGAGAACTATGGGGATATGCTATCGAATTTTCCTCAAATTGGAACAATGTGCATGAGTTGTTAAGTATGTGGTTTGGAATAGGATAAGACCACTCACCATTTAGAGGAGATGGAGGAAATAAGAATTATTATTATAAATTGAATTTAAATTTCAATTTCAAATTAAAATTGAATTTGAATTTGAATTTACATGCACGAATAAATTTACTCATAGAAACTAGCCTTCTAGTTCTTATGCGTACGCATTTAATAGGTGATTATTTATACTAATGGGAACTACATATTCACACTGTTGTTTATGTTAATCCATGAGTATACGCTTCTTACCCATAATAGGTGATTATTTGTAGTAGATGTGATGAGATATCCTAAATATAAAGAGTGGATGGGTGAGACAAATAGATTAGGGGATGTGTTTCGCAGAGGTGCTAATGAATTTGTGAAATATGCAAAGAGATGTCATAATGATTAAGAGTTTTTGTGTCCGTGTGCTAGGTATAAGTATGGTATGGTGTTTGAGTGGAAAATGGTTGAACTACATTTGTTTAGATGGGGTATTCAAGATAGTTATCGAATTTGGGTATTTCACGGGGAACTGAAAGTTCCTTTTATCCCCTAGCAACCTTCACAACAACCTCCAACAAGTAGGATAAATGTACAAGGGGAAGATGACAGTGTAGATCATAATATGCTAGAGGATTTAGTTGATGACATGTATGGAGTTCATGAAGTGGAAAAGAATGAGGTCACTAACGATGTACAAGGTTCAAGTGCTCATGAAGATATCGGGATAAACCTTGACGATGACTACCAAAATTTAAAATTTAAGGCGAGCCATCCGTTATACTCTACCAAAGTTTAAAATTTAAGGCGAGCCATCCGTTATACTTTGGCTATGAGAAATATCAAATAACTTTACATGTCATGGTTGGTTTTCATAGTTTGGAGACCTAATATGGTTTGTCTATAAATAGCGTGATAAGAATTTTGAATTGGGTGAAGGGCTTGCTACCCAAGCAGAATATGCTTCCAAACATCTATCCTATTATGAAAAATAATTTTAAAGGTTTGGTAATGAAGTATAAATCAATTCATGCTTGTGGGTATGAATGCATACTATACCGAAAGGAGTATGAAAATCTTGATCGATATTCGGTATGCGATGAACCTAAATATGTCCAATCTACTGGCAAGGAAGGCACAAGATCAAAAGTGCATTAAAAAGTGTTGAAATATTTTCCCGTTAGGCCTAGATTAAAGAGTTTTTTTACAGTACCATGGATGGTGGAGGCAATGAGTTGACATGCTAGGGCAGAAGCAGGGAATAATATCATGCGTGTACCTATTGATTCTACAGCTTGGAAGAGTTTGAGTTTTTAGTATTCTGATTTTTCTTGAGTAACATTCATTTGGCAATATCAACAGATGGTTACAATCCATTAGGAAATCTAAGCGCCAATAAGAGTGTATGGTCAGTGATCCTATCCCCACTCAACCTCCCTCCTTCAAAGTGTATGAGACCTGGATTTTCAATATTGTCTTTATTGATATTTGGGCCAAAGGCACCAAGTGAGGACATCGATGTCTACCTGGCTCCTTTGGTAGAAGAATTACATGAGTTATGGGAAGAGGTTGTGCAAGCATTTGACTCTTTTAGAAAAGAAGAGTTTACACTGAAAGCTATGTTGATGAGGGCAATTCATGATTTTACAGCTTATGGGACATTATTCGGTTATGTAGTATATAGTTATTTGGGGTGTCCTATTTGTGTAAAGAAGACTGAATCTTCTTCTCCCCTCTAGCTCAAAAAATATATACCATTGCCATAGGAGGTTTTTACCCCCCGCTCATAGGTTTAGATTTGAGAAAGGTTCCATTTTTTATCTGGCAGGGTTGAACATAGGCTACCATCGAGAAAACTTTCAGGCCTAGAAATTGAAAGTAAATCTTCTGATTGTGGCCCTAATATACCAGGTAAGAATCCTAAATTTAAGAATGTCAAGAATAAGAAGACCCCAACTAGGAATGCAACTGAGAGAAGAAAGGCATGGTCTAGGAGGTCAATTTTATTTGACTTGCCTTATTGGAAGAATAACCCAGTGCACCATGTATTGGATGTGATACACGCAGAGAAGAACATCGTTGAACATATAATGGGCACATGCCTTTGGGGGAGTCATTCGAAGGATGTATAAAATGAAAAAAAAGACCCTAAAGCGTTGAAACTTAAACCCCAACTATGGTTGAAAGAAGATAGTAGAGGAGAGAATTCTCCCTAGTGCGTTTACTTTGACGAGTGAGGAAAGGAAGGTGATTTTAGACACAATATATAATTTGAAAGTTCCATCTAATTTTTCGTCCAACTTGTAAAGGATTTTGAAATATGATACCCATGATTTACATAAGTGCAAGTCCCATGATAGGCATGTGATGATGAAATTGGTTCCTCTATTGTTTAAGCATTGTTTCTCCAAGCACAAGGATTGGCGGAGGGCTATTATCCAAATTAGTATCTTCTTCTCACTTTTATGTGAGAAGGTAATCAATAGAGATCATATAGAGGCCGCAAAATTGGCAATGAACAAAGCTATTTGTGACTTAGAGAAGTACTTTCCCCCATATTTCTTTGACGTAAGTGTTCACTTGTTGGTACACCTATGCGACGAGGCACTTATTTGCAACCCAGTTAGAAATCAGAGGATGTATCCGTTTGAAAGATTAATGAAAGTTATTAAATATTACGTCAAGAATACACGATACATTTAAGGATCAATTTCATAGGAATACATCACCGTGGAGTCATCAATCTACACTCGAAAATATTTTCCTGACTCGACCAACGTGGAGGACAATTATGAGTTCATCCTTGAGGGTGGTACTGTGATGGGAAAACGAGTGAAATTAATGAGTTTGAAACATGAACAAGTAGCTCATTATCTATTTGACACAAATAAAGATGTCAAAGAATGGAAAAAATAAGTTTAAATTATTACAACTTTTACATTATTTTAATTTTTACATGATTAATTTTATGATACGTTCACCGTAATATATAAAGAAAATATGAAGCTTGTGAGAGCTATAAAAGATGAAAAAAATGGCACAATCAGACAGAAAATTTAGGGTATGGTTGTCACACGTGGTAATTATACTAAAAATTGTTATTATTAAATGTCACACTGCAAGAAAGCTTTACAACTAACCTAATCAATTTATCTATATTCTTAACCCTTAAAGACGGGTGATGCGACATCAAGGCTTGCTCATCTAGCCGCTGGACCATTTTTCATGGCTCAAGAGTACAAAAAGTATCGATTGAACGGTTACATATTCGGTCTAAGGGTGTACAACGAAAATACAAATGTATAGAACTCGGGCATTTCATACAAGGTGATTAGGCATAAATTCTACATATTTCTCCCCATAATTTAGAGGATTTTATCATATTGTGCGATGTAAGTTGAGTTAATTGAACTCATATCATTTTTACTGACATCTTCTATATAGTGCATCGAGTTTCGTGTATCTTTCTTACATTTTGCAGGTATTTTGTACAAGTGAAGAAAAGAGATAAGTCAAAACCAAGAAAGAAAGAAAAGAAAAAAAGTCAAAGGGAAAATGAGTAATTTTACATCCAAAATTCGGATACAAGACCTAAAAGAAGTTGAAAACCTTGAGTCCACAAGCACGTAGGAAGAAACGACATCCACATCTGAAGACCGAGTGAAAAGTTGCGACGCTTCAAAGTTGAAAAGAAATCATGGAAGAAAAGATAAAAAAATTATGGTCCGAAAAGGTTTGGAACTAGGTGAACCAGATTGCTACTGATGTCAAATTTTTCCTCGCTACTGGAAATCCGAATCGGTTCGCTCTAGTGAAGAAGAAAAATCCGAACCAGTTCGACGTGATGCAATCTGATTTTTTATTTATTAAATTGGAGTTGTGCATGGGGCAAACACTTAGCAAAATGCGAGAGGTTTATTCTAGAGTAACACCAGACATTAGGATTAAGTTTTTACATGGTATTTGAGAGCTTCTTGGAGGCAAGAACACTAGGTTTATCATTATTCAACAATTGTTCATGATTTGACATTGAATTCAAGGGTTTACATAAATACAAGTATAGTTCCTTTATTGCTATTAATTTCTCTTATCTTTTTGGTTTATAATAATTTATTTCTTAGTAAGAAGTTTCTTTTACATGTTTGATCACACTTTCAGCATAAGAATTAATTCATGCAACATAGATTTCATGTTTAGTCGTATTTACACCATGTTTGATTAAGTTTTTAGCATGTTGGGGTACATGAACCCAACCTAGGTAACATATATGGATTTAAAAATGAATAAAAAGTAATCCCTCATTCAAAGGTTTGAACTTTATCAAGATAAAGGTTGTAGGTCTTTTAATTCCGTTTGCCCTAGGTAACTGGAATATTTAAGGGTGCAATTGATGCTTTGATAACTTCTCATCCTTATTAAATACAATTTTTGATTTGATATTATGCGGCATTAAGTCCTCATATGTTGAATGCTTAGAGTATATGGTGTCTCTTTGAATGAAGAATTATCTTTTTGAAGCTTTTATGTTCTGTGTAAACACCGATGGATCGGGGGAATGTACCCTAACTCCATTTTTTCTCACATATTTAAAGTTTATTTTAGTCCTCCATGCATGCGTAGTTAGTTATTAATTTAATTCAAATTACATTAGTTTATAGTCACGATCACAAAATCATCATCTTTTCCTTTCTTTTTTGGAGTCATTCATAGGGTTAATCGTTCTCCCTATTTGTCGTCACGATTCTTCGTCTTAGTCCCAGTGTTCGATACCCATTTTTACCGGATTATTACTTGAGCGACCGACTTACACTTGAGTCGATAGAAGCACGCACACGAAACACTTTTAAAGTCACATCAAGTTTTTGGCGCCGTTGTCGGGGATGAGGTAGGCATTTAGGTTAGGTCGATTTAATTCAAATTTGACTTAAATTCTTAAAAGGACAAAAAAAATAATAATATGAAAAATCCAAAAAACTCAGAAAAATAAAAAGTAAAAATATATCATCTCTCTAGTCCCTTCACGTAAAATCCTCAACACCCTCCTCAATCTACTCTAACCTGTATCCACGAAAAATCCTTTAGTTATGTACTATCCCGATAGCCCATATAATACTCGTGTTCCAAAATTTTGGATTCCACCTCCTACACCACCTAATTTTGTCATGAGTCACAATTCTAGGGCACCGAGTGACGAATTCGAGTCATTTGGAGAGAAAACCATGTCGGACAACGCTAGTTTTGGCACGGGTGAGGGTGAGATACCATATCGTCCCATGAGAGAGCTCTTATATCCCGAGTGGACTGTCACTCGGGGATGCATTCTACTTTCGTACAATGCGGGACAATTTCACTTACGAAATGAGATGATCCAAATTCTTCCCAACTTTCACGATTTGGATTCGGAGAAACCATACCTCCACATCCGTGAGTTTGAAGAGGCATGCGACACGTTTAGCGATCAAGCTTACACTCAAGACGTTGTTCGCCTAATTTTTTTTCCTTTTTCCTTAAAAGATAAAGCTAAGGCCTGGCTTTGGTCTTTATCACCGAACTTAATCAAGTCATGGAGAGATATGCAAGCTAAGTTTCTTTTGAAATTCTTCCCCCAACATTGAACGATTCCATCAAGGCTCAAATTCAAACTTTTAGACTGCGAGAAAATGAGAAATTTGATCGATGTTGGGAGCGCTTCCAAGAGTTGGTTAACACATACCCACATCATGGTTTTGAGAAGTATCGCCTTATCTCTTTCTTCCACCAAGGGCTAAGTATAGATTTCAAACAACTCGTGGAAACTATGCGCAAGGGATAATTTTGAGGGTTAGATGCAAATGATGCCGAGGCCCACCTTAAGTATGTCGTCGATACTACTCAATCATGGGATACATCCGATCCTAACACCCAAAATCCAGTTCGACAAATGTCCACTTCTCCTTTCGCATTCGGTCTCTATCACGTGGGCAAGGACGTCGATTGGAAACTTTAAGTCAACCAAATTGAGAAAATATTGGAAGACCTACTTGAATAACGAGCAAGCGAAACAACCAGATCCACCCGAGCTATGAAAGAAAAAGTGTGTGCCATTTTTGAGGCGGACCATTCACCAAAGAATGTCCAATGATACTCGCCTACAAAGTCATGCTCCATGAGCAAGTGGAAGCTGTAGGAGGATTGAAGGGAAATTTCGATGACCCTCACAGGAATTCTTATAACCTTTCATGGAGGAACCATCCTCGATTTAGTTATGGGAAACCAAACGCCATGTTGAGTCCTAATTCACACGTTTCTCCTCCTCCACCATCGCCTTCACACTTTCAACAAGCTCCACATATGCCGGCACCACCTCTCGCATCGTATAGTACCCCACCGAGGTAAAAATTTTAAGGATTTGATAAATCAATTCATATAATCCCAATAAGTATAGAATGATCAAAACACCTGGATGTTTGCCGAGATAAATGCTAACATTTCAAAGTTTTAATCATCGTTGAGTATCTAAGAGAAGGGTAAGTTTTTGGCCCAAGGCCAAAGACCTTCCTAAGGTCAACCTAGTGTTAGCTCTACATCTAATGACCATCAAGAGCAATGTCAAGCAGCCACTACATTAATAAGTGGGAGAGTTGTTGATTTATCACCTTCTCCACATGACGAATCTAAAGATAAGGAGGTTTTGCCCGATACAAAAGAGGCCTAAGATTCCCCCATAAATGAAAGTGACAATGAAGACAACACTAGTAGGCCCAAAGTCATAGTGAAACCACCCACCGCTGTGCCTTTTCCTCAAAGGTTGGCTCCACCTCAAAAAGGGGTCTCCCGCGATGATGTGCTAGACGTATTTAAGCAAGTTAAGCTGAATTTACCTTTGCTCGATGCCATAAAGCAAATTCCAACCCATGTGAAGGTCCTAAAGGACTTATTGACGGTGAAAAGACGACTAAAGGTGAAAAAGAACATTTTTCTAGTGCAAAATGTGAGTTCTGTTCTACTTAATAAACTCCCAGCCAAGTTTAAAGATCCGGGTGCACCTACCATCTCGTGCATCATTAGAGAGAATCGAATAGAAAAAGCCTTTCTTGATTTTAGGGCATATGTCAATATTCTCCCTTATTCGATATATAGGCAACTAGATTTGGGGGACCTCAAGTCCACATCAATCATTCTCCAACTTACGGATCGTACCGTGAAAATACCTCGAGGTATCATCGAGGAAGTGATAGTCCAAGTGGACACATTCTACTTCCCGGTGGATTTTGTCATTTGGGATACAGAGCCCTCCATCCCCTTGAGAAATCATGTTCCCGTCATCCTAGGCCTCCCATTCTTATCTACGACTAACAGATTAATCAACACTCGAAATGGGCAAATGCAACTCACATTCAAGAACATGACCCTTGAAACGAATATTTTCAATATCTCTAGGCAAGTGGTCGAGGAGGACAATTTTCATGCAGACGATCTTATCAAGGAGATAGTAGAGGAGCACATAAAGGGAAATATCGATAGGAATGCCTTAGGAGAGTGTCTTATTTTGGGTAGTGAGAGTGATGGGACATACATCGACTTCGAGAGGGAGGTGGAGGAGTTGAGAGCGTTATTATACGAGAGATAATCAGATGAGGATGTAGGAGATATAAATTGGGTTTCTAAATTTGAGGAGTTACCCCTGAGGGAGTCATGCACGATTCCTTCCAACAAAAAAATTTCCATCCATGAATTAAAGAAACTACCATCCAATGTAAAATATGCTTATTTGGGAGAGTATGAGACATTTCCCATTGTCATCTGCTCTAGCCTAGATAAAGAGCAAGAGGGTAAATTGTTAGATATTTTAAAGAAGCACCGATGTTCTTTTGGTTGGAGCATTACGAATTTGAAAGGTATAAGTCCCCTGATTTGTACCCATAAAATCCACCTCGAGGGGGATGTGAAGCCCTCGAGGGAGATGCAACGACGATTGAACCCCATTATAAAAGAAGTAGTGAGAGCGAAGATCATTAAGCTATTAGATGCGAGTATCATTTGCCCAATCTCAAATAGCAATTGGGTAATTCCTATCCAAGTTGTCCTGAAGAATTCGGGAATGACTGTGGTCGATAATGCTAAGGTAGAGCTAATTCCTCAATGCACCACCACCAGGTGGTGCGTTTGCATTGACTACTGGAAGCTCAATGCCAGCACGAGAAAAGATTATTTCCCCTTGCCATTCATCGACCAAATGCTCGAGTGAGTAGCGGAACATGCATTATATTACTTCCTTAACTGTTATTCCGGATATAACCAAATTGAGGTAGATGTACTTGATCAAGAGAAGACGACTTTCACATGTCCTTTTGGCACGTTTGCCTACAAAAGTATGTCATTTAAATTATGTAATGCGCCCGCAACCTTTCAAAGGTGCATGCTTAGTCTCTTTAATGACACGGTCAAAAGGGTCCTTGAGGTTTTTATGGATGACTTTAGTGTTTTCGGACCCTCTTTTGACCTTTATCTTGAGAATCCTGAAAAAGTTTTAGCCGTTGTGTGGAAAAAAATTGGTATTAAATTGGGAGAAGTGCCATTTCATGGTTACCGAAGGAATAGTTCTTGGCCACATAGTATCATCCAAAGGTATTGAAGTTGATGGGGAAAAAATCGATGTCATAGCTAATCTTCCCCCTCCTAAGTCACAAAAAGATGTTCTCTCATTCTTGGGCCACGTGGATTTTTATCAGAGGTTTATTAAGGATTTTAGTGCCATCGTTATACCCTTGAGTAAACTCTTTATGAAGGATGCCCCCTTTGATTGGAATGAAGCATGTCAGAACACTTTTGAAAAATTAAAAAGTATGCTCATTTTCGCTCCCATCATGCAAGATCCGAATTGGTCTCTTCCATTCGAGCTCATGTGTGATGCGAATGACTATGCTATAGGGGCTATTTTGGGCCAAGGAAAAGATAAGAAGGCTCATGTCATCTACTACGCTAGCCGAACGTTAATCATACCTCAGTTTAATTACTCCACCATGGAGAAAGAATTACTAGTGGTAGTTTTTGCCCGAGATAAATTTTTCTCTTACCTTATTGGTTCGCCAATCACTTGCTATATCGACCACGCGTAGCTTAAGTATCTCATTTCCAAAAATGATGCGAAGCCGCACTTCATAGGGTGCATCCTACTCCTACAAGAGTTATATATTTCCATAAAATATGAAAAGGAGTAGAAAACGTCATCGCCGACCACTTGTCCCAGCTTTCGTCTGACGTACCTAGTGATTATATACCCATAGATGAATGTTTTCCGAATGAACAATTATTGTCCACTTCTTCCCTCCTTTGGTTTATGGATATAGTTAACTACCTTGTCACAGGAGCTGTTCCTTTCGATTAGACACCACAAGAGATAAAAAAGTTCCTCACTTGGTCACACATGTTCTTCTATAACGATCCATATTTATTCAAATATTGTGTGGACAAAATCATCCGACGTTGTGTACCGGATGATGAGATACCTAGTGTCATTCGTTTTTATCACACGAAAGCATGTGGAGGCCATTTTTTGACGAATAAGATGCCCGCTAGGATTCTTCAAAGCGGTCTCTATTAGCCCATAATTTTTCGGGATGTAAATGCTTATTGCAAATATTGTGATAGATATCAAAGGATGAGAGTCATCACTCGATGAGACATGATTCCATTGACCCCCATCCGCGTTATCGAGATATTTGATTGTTGGGTTATAGACTTCATGGGCCCTTTCCCACCCTCCTTCGATTTCTTATACATCTTAGTCGCAGTAGACTATGTGTCAAAATGGGTTGAGGCAATAATTACAAAGACTAATGATAATAAGGCGGTGGTTAAGTTCTTGTAAGAGCATATAATTTCTTGCTTCGGTAATCGGCCGTTTGTAACACTTATGACAAAGTATGGGGTCGCCCACAAGGTTGGGATGACCTATCACCCCCAAGCAAATGCTCCATCCGAGTTAGAAAATCATGAAATCAAGAACATTCTTGAAAACACTGTCGATCCTAACCGAAAAGATTGGTCCCTCCGATTGAACGATTCACTATGGGCTTATTGAACCGCATACAAGAATCCCCTCGGAATGTACCTGTTTCCCTTTGTGTTTGATAAGCCTTTACATATCCCCGTGGAGCTAGAACACAAATCCTATTGGGAAATCAAGAGGGTGAACTAAAATTTAGACAAAGTCGGTGAAGCACACAAGCTTCAATTAAATGAGTTGGAAGAGATACGCAATGATGCGTACGAGAATGCTAAAATATTCAAAGAAATGATGAAACTCGCACATGATAGAATTATCCGACATAAGGAGTTTCATTCGGGACAAAAGGTGCTTCTCTAAAACTCTTTTCTACATTTGATTCTTGGCAAATTACGTTCACAGTGGATGGGCCAATTCGTTATGAGAAAATTGTTCCCCCACGGAGCCGTAGAATTAGAGATCCAAAAGGGGGACACATTCAAAGTTAACGGACAACACCTAAAGATATATTTAGAGGCGTGTGTTGAAGAAGCTGACACCATTTGGTTGTCAGATCCCGTTTACGAGGTTGATTGAGAGAGATATGAGAGGTCGCCACACCCCCGACGCGTATGGGGTGATTCTTTTGTACCATAGTAAATTATATATGTAGGTTAGTAGAAGTTCGTATTACAAGTCGAGATAGGATAAGAGCAGAAATATGCATTTAGGGAGATTTTTATGCGAGGCAAGGTGAGTTTTTGGGGTTTTCCAAGCTAAAATAGGATTAAGAGTGTTTTAGGAAATTTTTGGAAAAGTGAATTTTCGGAGTTCTAACACTTAGTTTTTTTTCTTGATGCTAAGTTAAGGGGCCATACTGGAAATCCGAACCGATTTACCCTGGTTGCACTATCGGGTTCGAACCGGTTTGCATGCTAGTTGAATAAAAAAAATTTAAAGGGTCCGAAGTGGTTCGCTGATAGCAGGTATAGATGATTCAACCATTCCCAATGCCTTCATTCCCCATACATCCCCCTTCTTTTCCCTCCAACCTTTCCCTCCAAATCCATTCCCTCCATTTCTTTCTTCTCTCCATTTCTTCGACTTCTCCACCTATAAATACACACCCAATTCCCCCATTTTGTTTCACTTCTTCCATCTCTCCTCACTCTTATTCTCCCAAAATCACTCTTCCATATGGCTAACGATGAATTGCCTGTGACGTACGATTCCACCAAAATTTAATAAGATGGCAATCACACCTACCGCTCACTCTAAGAAATCATATGGTGTGAAACATTTTTCTATACCACCCTCACCGTACACATTGAGCGAGAAATCAACTGGAATGGGCTACCTCAAGCCGTGTCCACCATCTTGCGATGACAAAGGTGGCGTTAATTCTTAGACAATCCCGATGACGAGGTTTGGCTCGACTAAGTGTGCTCCTTTTATGGAACTCTCGTCAACGTCAATGAAAATTTGTACCAAGCCTATGACGATGAGGTACCGATACTTTTTTCTCTCACCATAATCGCCCGAAAAATGCAGGAAAATCATGTTCCAAATCCCCAAAATTTCAATTACCCCACTATAGGTAATCCCATTCCGAAGCACCAATGTAAGGAGCGTGTAGCCCCTAACCACAATTGGGATCGTGATACCTTTTCGATGATCAACCTTGACGAAACAACCCACTTTTCCTTCTTAATCACGTGTGGGGACATCCTCCAAACATCTTGCAAATCCACAATCCGCATACGCCATGGAAATTTCGTCTACCACGTCCTTGGCAAGGCGAGTTCCATTAATCTCCCTAGTATCTTTTACTCAGAAATTATACAATTTTCCATGGTCCGCAAAGGAAAAATCACCCTACCCTATTCCCGGTTCATCACATCTCTCCTAAAGGATGCCGAGATTTGATCTCCACCATCGCAAACTTGTCTCCCCAAGCCTATTGGGTCAGAATCCATCACTCGGAGTGTGCAACACATGGAGGTAGTGTACCCATCCCCATCGCAAGCAAAAGATGTAGAAATGGTAGAGGAGGAGGCCGATTGCAATGAGGATGACAACTCCACTATGAGCCGGAGGGAGTGGGTCTAACTCGCAACATTGCAAATCTAGAGCCGAGTTTCATTGGGTTTTTGATGGATTATCGCCGAGACACAAGCATGATGGTCCGCCTACAAGCGAAAATGTACAAGCTCCAACTGGGGTCCAATGTCTCTCTCCCGACATACTTCTATGATCCATATGAACCCAGCGCTCCCAACACATCACACCCACCCCCGCGGTAGCCCCGATGTTGTTGTTTGGTTGTTTCTTTCACAAATGTAGTTTTTCATTTTTAGGTCTTTTTTGGCTATTAATTTTTTGTTACAAAGAACTATGTAATCTCTATCCTTTATTTCACTTCCACTCAGCCGTTATTAATTCAAATATTGCATTTGCTCTTTGTCCATTTTCTACGCACCCTTCTTTTGTTTAGATTTTAGTCCTTTTGCATTTGGACTTTGCAAATGTCTAAGTTGGGGGGGGGGGGGGGGGGTACACATGCGCTTTAAAAAAATCACAAATTTAAAAATGCCCAAAATTAAAAAAAAAAATAGAAAATTTCAAAACTTTTCAAAAAAAATTGAAAAACATGAAAAAGCCAAAAATATTTTTCTTCAAAATAAATAAAAATTGGAATTTAAAAGCTTTGAAAATGTCAAGAAATTTTGTCAAAGTCTAAAATTGTAAAACTCATACGCACAAAGCCGAAATTGACCAAAGATGGAGATTGAATGAAAATTGACGACTTTACGAATAAGTGTGGAGACAAATTAACCCGGTGAGATTTCAAGCCTATCATCTTTTGTGAGTTATTAAATCAATCCGAGTTAAAATTAATTCAGAGTTTAATTTTTCTTTAAATAATTCGTTGAGGATCTCTATTCCTTTGTTTTGATCGGTTACGAAAAATGTGGGAGATGTTGTCTTGAAAAACTCGCTAAAATATCTCTAAATTAAATTATTCTCGAGACGCACATGGTAAAATAATTAGTAATTCGTTTAAATGAAGTTAAGCCATCGTTTGTTTAGCCAAAAATATTAGCCATAAAAAAAGGGTTGTGAAAAATTATCCTTTTACTAGCCCAATTGATCCTAATAAAATTTTCCCTTTTTGATTATTACCCGAAAAACCAATTGGCCCGAAATTGTGGAAATTAAACATTCATCAATTACGTCTGAAATGTGAACAAAGAGGGGCAAGAAAAAAAAATGCTCAACAAAAATAGCGAGAAAAGAAAAATGTGAAATACAGAAAAAAATTAGAAAAAAAAGAAGAAAAGGAGCCAAAGCCCCAAAAAGCATTAATGGACATCATAAGAAGATTTTACAATTCTGAAATTACCAACCATTCCTATTTTTACCCAATGCACCTTATAATCCAAAAAATTCCTAACCGAGTCCAAATGGCGAAATTAACTACCGCGTGGAGAGCCTAAAACACGAAAAGATAAAAAGAGAGATTAATGGGTGTGAACTAGAGGTGAGGTTTCCCGTTTTTCAATGACCGTATTCCGATGAAGAGATATTTTCACCTAAAATAATTCCATATTTCAAAATTATGTGCGTGAATTTGTGTACCATTACAGTTACTCTTTATATCACACATAATGAGAGAAATAGCCACATTCTGAGTGATTCGTTTGTGAGTATATCTATGAGAATTTGAGTCAAAATGAATTTTTGGATTAGTAACGTAATGATCTATCGGTGGAAATTAGCGGTGAAATTCTCAGCTTCTTACACACACACTATGACTTGACACTACAGAACAAAAATCTGTGGTGACAATTTTTGGAAATTTGAATTGTATAGTTTTTAGGTATTTTGAGTTTTTCTTTGAGTCAAAAACGAATTTTGTGGGTATATTCACTACAAACCCTCACGAGACACAACTCGTCCTACTAGGGTAACCTAGGGGTTTAAAGGCGTATGACATATACTAAATGCAATTGCTTACCCGTGAAAGAGGCATTCTATCCTAATAACATGTTTGCTAAGTGTTTTGACTGTGCTTTGATTCTTTTACATTGCTCGGGATGATTAAAGTTCTAAGTTAGGGGGGATTGATTAGGCATAAATTCTTCATAAATATCTCGGTAATTTAGAGGATTTTATCATCTTGTGCGATGTAAGTTGAGTTCATTTATCTCATATCATTGCTACTGACATCTACTATAGAGTGCATTGAGTTTCGTGTATCTCTCTTACATTTTGCAGGTATTTTATACAACTCAAGAAGGGAGAGAATTCAAAACATAAAAAGAAAGAAAAGAAGAAAAGTCAAAGGGCAAAATAGTAATTTTACATCCAAAATTGGGACACGGAACCTAGTAGAAGTTAAAGACCTTGAGTTCACAAGCGCGTAGGAAGAAACAACATCCAAATTCGAAGTCCGAGTGAAATCATAGAAGAAAAGATTGAAATTTTTTGGTCCGAACCAGTTTGGAACTAGGTGAACCGGTTTGCTGTTGATGTCAAATTTTTCCTCGCTACTGGAAATCCGAACTGGTTCGCTCCAGTAAAGAAGAAAAATCCAAACCGATTTGGCATCACGCAATCTGATTTTTTATTTCTTGAAATTAGAGTTGTGCATAGGGCAAACACTTAACAAAACTTGAGAGGTTTATGCTAGAGTAACACCAGACATTAGAATTAAGTTTTTACATGGCTTTTGAGAGCTTCTTGGAGGCAAAAACCATAGGTCTATCATTCTTCAACAATTGTTCATGATTTGACATTGAATCCAAGGGTTTACATCAATACAAGCATCGTTCCTCTATTGCTTTCAATTTCAATCATCTTTTTGGTTTATAATAATTTATTTCTTAGTTAGAAGTTTCTTTTACATGTTTGATCAGACTTTTAGCATAAGAATGAATTCATGCAACGTAGATTTCATGTTTAGTTGTATTTACTCCATGTTCGGCTAAGTTTTTAGCGGGTTGGGATACATGAACCCAACCTAGGTAACACATATGGATTTAAAATTGAATCCTCATTCAAAGGTTTGAACTTTATCAAGATAACGATTGTAGGAATTTTAATTCCTTTTGTCCTAGGTAACCGGAATGTTTAAGGCTGGAATTGGCATTTTGATAACTTCTCATCCTTGTCAAATACAATTTTTGATTTGATATTGTGTGGAATGAAGTCCTCATATGTCGAATGCTTAGAGAGTATTTGATGTCTCTTTTAATGAATAATTATATTTTTGAAGCTTTTATGTTCTATGTAAACACCGAAAGTTCGGGGGAGTGTACCCTAACTCCATTTTCTCTCATTTATTTAAAGTTTAATTTAGTTCTTCTTGCATGCGTAGTTAGTAATTAATTTAATTCAAACTGCATTAGTTGATAGTCATGATCACAAAATCATCATCTTTTCCTTTTTTTTTCCGAGTCATTCGTAGGGTTAATCATTCTGCCTATTTGTTGTCACGATTCTTCGTGTTAGTCCCTATTTTCAATACCCATTTTTATCGGATTATTACTTGAGAGACTTACTTACACTTGAGACGATAGAAGCACACACTAGAAACACTTGTAAAGTTTCATCACAAGGATCTTACTTTCTTTCGAGCGAGCTCGAAAGATAAAAAACTCGTTGAAGCTGAAATGACTTACTATGGTGTTAATCGAAATATATTTGAATTGGACTATGTAAGCTTCAAAGAGGCTGTATTTTATTGTGATTGGGTAAGAGTTGAGGATAAAAATGCTTGTAAAGTTGATCCTGGCACCAATTTGATCATGGTTGACTTGTCCAAGCTGAAGAGCAACGAACACGTGAGCGATGAGCCATTTGTTTGTGCTTCTAAAAAGGTCAAGCAAGTATTTTAATCAGAGTATATCAACAACGAGCCGTGATCAATCGTTCTACATGTGCCAAAGCATCTAAACAGTAGTGTGGATGACTTGGCTGCTCCTACAAAATATCAATCCATTTTTTATGATAACCCAAATTTGAAACAAGTTTTAGATTTATAATAAGTATTCAAATTATTTGTAATGACCAGTGGCTGTATTATTCCAAGTGCTTTATTATTATCGGACGATAATTTAATGCTTTTTATTCATTTGTACTTAATCATTTTAATGCTTGTAATAACCAAGTGAATATATTAATTAGAGTTTTAATCAATTTAAGCATTAATTCAAGGTCCATGACCCGGGAGTGTGTGCGCGTGGGGGAGTGGGCAGTGTGCGTGTGTGTAAATTGAATTTGGTATTGGTATAAATTGGTATTGATATTAGTATAAATTGAAGTTGATATAATTTTATATTGGTATTGGTATGCATTGTTATTATCAGATTTGAGCATTAATTCAAAGTCCATATACATGTTTGTATTAATAATAACAATTTTTTTGTAGAAAATGACTTCATCCGGGCGCGGTAGCGGAGGCGACGAGGACTCCTCGGCCAGTAGGCACCAAAAATGGGGAAACTTAGGGTCCGTCGTTGAGAATAAGACGTCATTATTGGCTAGAGCACCAGAGTTTTTGAAGACGATCGTTGGCTCGAGGTACACTGCTTGAAAGGCCATGCCTATTGATGTCAAGATGAACATCGGGGGGCACTAGAGGTAATGTATTTATATTTATACTTATATTTATATATATATTTATAAGAAACTAACACTTACTTTCTTTTTGGTTTGTATTTTTTTGACAGGAACAATTCGGCCTGCTCCCACATCTCCGTGAGTCCATGTTAGAACAATTGAGGGATCAATATAAGATGTGGAAGAAGAATATGCATGCATGGTACTTTGGAAAGACCCGGGAGTTCATTCTGAGAGTATGTGACTCCGTCCTCCCTAAGGAGTCGATCTCATTGGCACAGTGGAAAAAGTTTATCGACAATGAGATCAACGAGCGATAATTTTCATCTCTCCAATCGGGGAGGGACAACCGGGCGAAAAATTTGGACGTGCACTACTCAGGGCGGACGTCTTACGCCGAGGTGGAGCACAAGATGGTAAGTTTTTATTTTTCTTTAATTTTAGTTTTATGTTATTCTAATTTAGCATTACTTTGCATTACATACTAATTTTGTATTATTTTATTTCAGGATATGGGGAGTGGCCCTAGGGGTAGGCCACATTGGTTCGATGCCTATGTGGCAATTCAGACAAAAAAAAGCAAGGACAAGGAGGTGGTCCCGAGCGTTGCAATCACCATTGTAAGTTATAAAGGTTAAATTTTTTTAATTACGTTATAATTTTTTTATGAACTTGATTAACTAATCGTGTACTTTTTGTCTTTTCAAGAAAAGCTTAAGGAAGTGCATGAGTCGCAGTTTGATGCCGACAAAGTATCTTTCACTACGGACGCACTCAGCCAAGTGTACGGGGTAGATCAAAAGGGGAGGACTAGAGGGTGAGATTACAGGTGGGGAAGTCAAGGATCATCGAAATGGAGACGAGCAACACCGGGCTGGCACATAAGGTGGACACCCATGTCGATAAGATATCAAGGTTGGAGGCGATGGTCCTAGATATGTACGCCTTCATAAAGCATCAGTTGGGCAAGGGAAAGCGAAAGGGAAAGGGCAAGAGGATGGAGAAGGAGGAAAAGGTATACAAGGATGAGGACGTCACTGCTTCATCGCCGATATGCACGGACTCAACACCATATGATGATCCATTTCCCATGGTTCCCCCCATCGAGCAGACTATGTCAACAATCGGTTGGTCGAGTGTGTTTCTACTCGACATATATTATAGGGAGACGATAGCGAGGGGGTTGAGGGACCTGGGCTTTGGCCCGGGTATGTCGGTTCATGGATGTCCCCTCCAAGACATTGAGACAAGAGTGCGCTTCACACATGTGGTGGACGGAAAGGAGAACTCACCTTTGTGGTTGCATGTACAATGTGGTGTTGAACATATTGAGGGGTGTCTTAATTCATATATCGTGTGTCCTTCCTTCCTCCTCTGACCTGCTCAAGACCCTTATTGATGAAATTATTTCTATCTTTTGTATTAGGATATTGGATTGTATTTGTATTTTTTTGATTTTGGTACATGTTGGTTTGGATATGTATATTTTCATTTCTATTATACTTGGATATGGATTATATATGCCATGATTTGGTATACTATTTCTATTTTATTTGGATATATATTATTTGGACAAGTACAATTTTGGTATAACATGTACAAATATACTACTGGACAGTGGCCGTGGCCATACTACCCAGCATTGTTTTTTAAATTCTACCCAAAATTGTCACGGTAAAAAACTGTGACAAGTCTATGACAAAGAAATTTGTCACGGACTTGTCATGATCTTTGATCGTGATAATTTTTTGGTTTTGTCATGGGTTTATCACGGTCTATGACCATGACAAAACTTATCAAGGTCAAAGACCTTGGCTGGACCGTGATAAGTCTAAAGAGCTTATCACGCTCTTTGATCGTGAAAAGTCTACGACAAAGAAGTTGTCACCTCAGACTGACTGTAACAAGTCAGCTCTTTTGGTGTAGTGATTTTGAGATGTCTAGGCTAAGTTATAGGGTATAATATCATTATAGACACCCCATTCTAGGACCCCCTAAGCACCTCCTTAGGTCCCTAGCACTCACTCGTTCACCATAAACCCTAGGTCATACTCCGAGTACTGATTTGGAGGCTATCGGGCACTTTCGGGTCCCGTTTGACTCTAGTAATATATCTATCTTGATAAAAAGCTCTATGAATCTTTGAAGGGATCTAAATGCCTTTTCCAAAAATCTACCCGATGGCGAATCGGCCTTACGGTTCGGACGAACTTCCCTTTTTACCCTAAAAACTGATCTAGAAGCCACAAAGCACTCCTGTTTCACTCCGGCGAACTCTCTCGCTTGAGTGGAAGCTCACAGAATCTTTGAAGGTCTCTAAATACCATTTCCAAAGGTCCACCCCTTGAACTAATCAGCATTATGGTTCAGACAAACTATTTTTTTTACTATGAAAATTGATTTAGAGGCCACTAGATGCTCTAGGACCCCGTTTGACTTTGGTCAACTCTCCAAATTGAGTGAAGCTCAATGAATTTTTAAAGGCCTGAAGTTTGAATCCCCTTTTCAATGGTCCACTCCATGAGCGAATCAACCTTACGGTACGTAAAAAAGATCCATTTTGCTCTAAAGGGACATCGGGCGCTTACGAGCCCTATTTGAACTTGGTTAGTTCTTTGAACCGAACAAAGATGAATGAAATCTCAAAGGGAACTGAATAACCTTCCCAATGATCCATCTGGTGAACTAATCGGCTTTACAGTTCGAGCAAACGATATGTTTTCCTCCAAAAACTTCTAGTCTAGTGACGAACGAGCCCCGTTTGACCTTAGTCAACTCCTGGACTCGGGATTGACTTGATGGATTCTTGAAGGAATATGAATACCCTATTAAAAGTCTACCCCATGCATGATTCTAATTTACAATTTGTGTTTTACGATCGTTTTTTCAAAAACCTTGTTCTGGGCTTCCAAATGGCACCCTAGGGACCCTACCTATCGGCAGTGTACCTGAGGTACTGTGCCGATAAGCAGGTCTAAACCCATGTAGATCGGAAGTCCCCTTATCCCTATAAGTAAAGGCCATGGCCTCATTTTGAAAGACACCCCCTGAACACCCCTCTCAGTAATTCAGAAAACATTCTCTCTAATGCAGAGTTGTTCCCTTTCTAAAAAATCTATTTTCTCACATTCCATTCCATCACTTTATTACCTCACTTGGTAAATTCCCCCACCTCTGTATACCACTTTCAAACGATTGCAAGATCAGTATAGATACATCCAAGATCAACATCATGCATTTATAAGGAGGTCCAATTCTCCATCATTTTCTTTAATTCTCTCATTTTTACTATTATTTGCTTTATTTCTACTTTGGCATTTTGTTTCATTACATCACATATATTAATCTCAAATCTTTACTAGTATTATTTTCACATATTTTATTTTCATAAAAGATCAAAAACCAATAAAAATAGGGTTTATTTATAAATTCCAAAAGAGGGATTCTCACCTCACATTCTAACTATTGAAACACATTTCTACTGCACACACATAAGTGAAATTACCCATTTCGATTTATGTATGGAACCCCACCTTATTCTATCTTCTAACTATGTGGACTTTGATGCCCCATGGGCTAACTAGGCATCTTGGGGTAAAGCTGAGATTCGAGCCCTCCTTTATGCATGTTTATAATATTTCGTTCATACCATATACATATATTATTTATGAATGTCATATGCTTGTGTTTCGTCCAACATATACATTCACTCCTCCATAAAGACTTATGATCCAACAAACACTCAAATTATATTTTGAATTATTATATTAGGGAACACTCTTAAGGATGAATTCACTACGTCCTTTTCCATTACGCGAGTTGAATGATTTCATTATTAACCTCTATTATGAACATGAGCAAACATTTCACGGAGTCTAACAAGAGAAGATTAACACATGCCTATGAGAGACCAAAAGGGAGGAATGGGTTCCTAACACCTTTAAGTTTGTAACTTAGTCCCAAAACTTTCGAACTACTTGGTTTCGAAAGAATCAATATTGTCCTTGATGTCGTTCTCTTGAGGCGATGACATTTTTTTGCCCGTTTTGTGCAAAATGGGCCGGCGACTCTATCTATACACATTATTTGGCACATTGACGATGGTCGAGTGCCCCGAGAAAGGGTGAAACCCCCGCACGCTCACCGAAGGGAATCCGTAAGGAAGGCCCCGAGATGTCCCTAGTGGCGACTCTGTTGTGGATTTATTTTAAGAAGACTAGACTTTAATTCTGCATACGTGTTATTCTTTTTTATATTTGTTCATATGCTCCTTCCTTTATGTTCCCTCTACTCCTTTATTTACTTTTGTGTATATGTACCTCATTCTTATATCTATCATGCTCCCTTCTCATGTATATATCACTTTTCACTCACTTATACACTTCACACACTTACACTTGTATATAGTTTCACTTATACTTGCATGCTCCATTCGCTACTTAAGTTATTCATGCTTAGGCTTCACTAGAACACACCCAATCTTCTCACACCTGTATATATCTCCATGATCACTTACAGATCTCACACACCACTTGTAGTTAATCGATCTATAGGCTCACGACTACACACACTCACTTATAAATATTCACATGTGACTCACTCACATGTATATATCCCGATTACCATGTGTTGTATAGTCTCCATTCTTCATGCTAGATTTACTTTTCATGATACTTATATATTCTCCCTTATTAGTATATTACTCCCTTTACTTATCATGTAAATAAAAAATATACTAATTAAGACTCACTCATTTTTGCAGACTACATCACCAAGAGCATGCCAATATTGACAAAACTTTTGTCCCATACTGGGGGGTCACTTTGTGATGGATGTTAATCCTGCCAGGCACAATTAACCTAAGTGATATGAATCCCACCTTTCATTGGCCTTGTACCTTTGACGCATATCAAATGTTCCCCCCTCATCGTATCTCTTGACCTAACTCACGACGAGAGGTATATAGCAGGGAACTCGTTCATGTATATCGAGTATATTGAATTTTCTCTCACACGTACAATCCCCATGGGGTATATCGTGAGGCAATTCATCTACACTTAGGTATATCAAATGGCTTGTCCAGAATGATTTCCTTTATAGGTAAGAGGTATATTATGGAAGTCATGCCAAATGGGGGAACCCTTCTATTAACCCAACAAGTACACAAACCTAATATAGGCATCAAACCTAGGGCACTCATATTAGTTTGTTGATTACCATGCAAAACTCTATCCAAATTTCGGGTCAACGTATCACTCGAATTTTCACGCTATTTTTCCTTTTTCAAAATAGGACCCTGTCTGTGAGCCTAGAAACAAGTTAAACCGTGTCTTGTACTTTTAAACCCTATTTTCCCAAGCTCGGGTCCTATCTGACATTTTTTTTTGCATTTAGAAAAACCCAATACAAGTGAAAACCTTACAATAATAATAATAATAATAATAATAATAATAATAATAATAATAATAATAATAATAATAATAATAATAATAATAATGATAATAATAATCATGTTGAGATTCCTCTCTTCTTTCCCTCCTTTTCAAAAACCAAAAATGCCACAAATATTTTCCCCCTTTTCTCAAAAATACCCAAAATAATTCTCTCTCCTTCTTTCAAAAATAAATTTGAACCGTTTTCTCTCTCAGGTCTATCGCATACCCAATTTTGGCATGTTCCCTATTGGCTTCAGTCTTTCATCAAATGACCCCGAATCCCCATCGCTTCTTCTGCTACTTCGTCCGAGTTTTGGATCTACTTTCACAAGCTCTTCATGGAGAATACTGAACAAACATCGAATGTGAAGCTCGATCAGATGTCTGTCCTAGCCGAGCTAAGCGCCATGATTCATAACGTTCAAACCTAGATCCACAAAATGTAGTGACACCGGGCCCATATTCTCAAATAACTCGAGTTCCTCTTTTCTTGTGTTATGAGTCCACCAATTACTAAGCTTGTCTGGGTCCCAGAAGAGTACCATCATGTCCCACATACCCCGTCTACTAATGGTCCACCATCAACTCAACTCTCGATTTTGAACCTTGTCCAACCAGGGGCTAATCTATTAGTATACGTGAACCCCAAAGAGGAGGAACTGAACAAGGTCAAAGAAAACCTCAGATTACTGTCAAAGAAGTTAGAATAAGTTAAAATATCCGGTAACTACATGGATTACACCCATATGTCTCCTTATCCCAAAGATAAACTTCCAGAGAAGTTTAAGATGCCAAACATCGATAAGTTCAGGGGAAGAGGACTCACGATTATGCACCTTCGAAGATACCATCGAGCCATGAAATTTCTTGGTTCCTCCAAAGAGATAATGGCCCAAATGTTTTAGCAGAACTTTAAAGTAAGTTCCTTCCACTGGTTCTTGTCTCTTAAAGAATACATAATCCATGTTTGGGAAGATGTGGCCCGAGAATTCATGTTTCAGTACAAGTAGAATGAGGAGTTAGAGGTTACGTGTGGAGACTTAGGGATTCTGAAGAAAAACACTGAGGAAGCAGTCAGTATCTTTCCTGGAAGGTGGAGAGAGAAGGATACCACCATAATCAACAAGCCCTTCGAGGAGGAATAAGTTGGAATTATGAAGAATAATTTTTTACCCCATATCCGAGCATCTATGGGAGGGAAATATTACCCGTACTTTCGAGCCCTCCGAAAGGCTGGTGTGGAAATCAAAGAAGATGACACAAAGTGGAATATGAACCCAAGAAGGTGACAGGACAGTTCACCCCCCCAAAAGTATGAAAATCTTGCTAGTGCTACAATCTCAACCATCAATAACATATCCAAACCATCTACCTCTTCAGCACTCGAAAGTTACCCTAATCCTGCCAAAAAAGAGTACACCGACCTCCATGCTCCCATGTCCAAAGTTTACCAGGATCTGTTAAGACGAAATCTCATGAAACCCTTGGACACCTATCCATTACCAAATTCACTCCCTAAAAACTTCAAAATAGATGCCCACTTTAACTTTCACCAATTAGCAGGTCATACCATCGACTAATGCTTCCACCTCAGAATTGCGATCCAAGTCCTAATTGACATGGGTATCATTATCCCACCATCTAATCCTAAAACCAATAAAACTCACAACCCTTTTCTAACACATGGAATTAGGACAAATTTCATCTTCCTAGAAAGTGACCCGGAGTTCGACTCTTTAACTCAAATCGTGCCAAGAAAAGCACCCATCATCTCCACAGTCTCACTTAAACCTCTCAAAGTTTACCCATATTCTTTCCTACAACCTACATGATTCGTCGATAAATCTTTATCACTCTTTATAAGGGCTTGTATTATCGTTCGTACCCAGTCTGAGGGGGCAGGCATGGAGATACTCGCTATGTTGAACCAACTCCTAGAGTTTGGGATGAAATTTCCCACTGAGATGTCCATCACTTATAATAATTTTAGGAGCTATTTTATGAAAGCCCGAAAGTGATCTCGAGAATCAGACGAATGGTTGGTGGCTATTGAAGAAGTTAGTTTAGATGATTTGGTATAAATTATGGGCGTATATTGCTTCAGATAAAGGAAATATGCAGCATCTTTGAGTTGCTTACTACCTTCAAACTTTAAGGACGATTACTCCCTTCACTCCTACACTTCCCCATTGAGTTGGAAGACTTATAAGCTGAGGCTATTGAGGTGTTTTAATGTATTGATTATGCATGGTAAGCAGAAATAGTCACCACTAAATAGGGGGATGACTTTGACAGTTTAGACGATGAGTCAAATAGTGAAAACGCAAGTCCAGTTGCTAGCTCGTGTGGAATTATCACCTTTGAGGATTTGTTAGGAGAAATCAACAAAGTATCCGTTCAGAACGAGCTAGATAAATCCATGGGGTTATTATTCTTCCCCACCTCGATGAATCTCATGACCTGATCAGGGTGGTACTACAAAGACGCAATTCCTCATACAACTATTACAGATAAAGGAAAGGGTGTGGCCGAAGAACTGAAAATGTCATAAATGACCATTGAGGAAAGAAAAGTCATTAATCAGCTCAATAAGACAAATTCATTATCACCATATGGGGACTTTTCATGTCGTCTCAGCTACACCAAAATTCCTTGATAAAACTCCTCACAGTACCCACAGTTTCTCCCTTTATTACTCGTAAAGAAGATGTGAATATGGTTGGGTAATTAACCTCTTCCATACTTCTCTCTTTTTTTCGAAGAAGAAATACTGAAGTTCAGCCCTAATCATAATTATGCTCTCAACATCTCTGACAAAGTCGTGGGAAAGACGATCCCACTATCACTTGTCGATAATGGATCTTCTTTCAATGTTTATCTGCTTAGAACCTTTAGTTATTTGGGACTAAAATTCAGTGATCTCACTTCTACCTCTGTCATCGTGCATGCTTATAACAACACTCATTAGGAATTAATGGGTTCTATAAAACTTGCACTAGGGGCTACCCTATCAATCCTCTCATAGAGTTTTAGGTCATAGACATACCTACTTGCTGCAACCTACTCCTTGTTCTCCCTTGGCTCCATAGATGTGGAGGAGTATCCTCTTCTCTCCATCAGATATTTGAAGTTCTTTGCTAAAGGTCGAGCTATTTTGGGGGATGGTGACAGTGCAGATAGTGCCAACACTAGTAATCCAGTATTGGAGATTTAATATGGTACCAATGACATGTTTCTCTTCAATTTCATAATTGATCGACTTACCATCCCAGCAGGGGACAACTTCAAAGGCTAAGTCTATTCGGAACACAACCCTCATGGCAATGTCAATGTGATTCAGATTTTTAAGAACATGCACTTCATGGATGGAATGGGGCTAGGGCAACTCTAATAATGAATTATTGAGCCCATAGTGCTAAAAGAGGCCTTTTCCCCATGTGGCCTCGGTTATCAACCTTCATGGGCTGAACTCAAAGAACTCCATCGACCAAGATAAAGAAGAAGCTTGGAAGATGTAAAGATTTTTTTAGGAGACTCTTTAAATAGAATATTTGTCAAGGAGGGTAAAGACTTTCATTTTCATGGATTCTCGGAATTGTGGTACGACCATGTTAAGAAGAAGATGGAAATTAGGGCTAAAAATATTCTTTCAAGATAGTGACTCTTGGGCTGAAGAATGCAAACATGAAGTACAACCTCCCACCTAGTAAACCATGACAATTACCAAAGAGTATGAGGAAAGTGACTTCGAAGAATCCTGCGACTTACTAACACTGGCACTGAATCTCTATATGATCAACCAAGATTTTGGGATGTCGAACCCATCTGCTAAGATCACGACTGCTGGCATGCTTCTCCTCAACTCGAATACCATACCACTCTAACGTGCTCAAATTCAACCAAACCCTGTTATTTACCCTATTCGAGTCTCTTCACCTATTTCCTTTTCCTTATATGAATGTAACTGAGACCTCTTTTGATGAGGTTCTCAACGTTGTTTTTCCTCAAAATGAAATAAAGGATGATTTTGAGTATCTTGATGCGCCTTACATTAATTTTCTTGAATCTAATCAAATCTTTGATGATGATGACTTTGTAAACAAAAATTTCTTAGCTGATCTCAATAAGGAAAATAAAAAAACAACATAATCGCATTCAAATTAATGATGGTGAGACTGTTGTTATTAATCTCGATTCTAGTAGCCACCAATACGAGATTATAATAGGGTCCACACTTAATGAGCATGATCATTCGCAAGCCGATTAAACTGAAAGAATTCATGGGCTTCTTAGCATGGTCCTATGGTGACATGCTTGACATTGACCTGGAAATAGATCATCACGAGATCCTGACATTCTCAAAATGCAAGCCAACTAAACAAAAGCTAAGAAAACTTCGTATCGAGTGGTAGCTCAAAGTCAAAGAGGAAGTGGTCAAACAGTTGAATGTGGGTTTCATTGGCGTGGTCGAATACCCAATATGGCTTGCCAACATCGTCCTCATTTAAAGTTAGGAATAAAAGTTCATATGTGCGTCAACTGTGGGAAGTTGAATAAAGCATCCCCAAAAGACGATTACATGCCACTCATCATCGACATGATCATGGACAACACGACCAACCATGCCCTCAAATTATTTGTCATCAGATTCGTTAGATATAACGAGATTAAGATTCAGCCTGACCATCAGGAGAAAACCACCTTCATCATCCTATGGGGAACTTTCTGCTATACTGTTACATCATTAGGACTCAAGAATATCCGAGCTACTTACTAATGGGCTGCCACAATCATCATGCATGACCTTATTAATAAGTAGGTCGAAGTCTATTTGAAAGATATGATAATCAAGTCAAAGAGTTAGGACAATCATAGTCTTGCCCTCTGAAAGTTTTTTGAGCGGCTACGACAGTACCTGATGATGCTAAATCCACATAAATGTATTTTCGGCATCACTAAAGGAAAGTATTGGGATTCATTGTTAGTGAGAAGGGAATTGAAGTTGACCCTGCCAAGTTAAAAGCCATACTTGAGATGCCACCACCATGGACGGAGAAGGAAGTCCGAGGATTTTTGGGTAAACAATAGTACATCAATCAATTCATTATTCAACCGACCTCTATCTACGAACCAATTTTCAAACGTATTTGGAAGAATTCAACTAAAATCTGTAATGAGGCCTACCAAGAAGCCTTTGACCAAGTTAAGCGAAGAATATCATAAAGAAAGAGACATCTATTATGCTAATCATAAATTGGCTCGGTATGAGGTCAACTAAACTGCTTTAGAGAAAGCAATAGTCGCCTTGGTCTTGGTCACGCAAAAGTTATGGCACTGCCTGCTTTCCTTTCCTATCCGACTATTATCCTGAATGGATCTCATCAAATACCTACTAAAAAAGCCCTCTCTGTACAACTAAATGAATGGTTGATGTTGCTATCCGAATTCGATATTGTGTATGTCAAGAGAAAATCTAGAGATTGCAAATGTTCTTTGATGGAGTTGCCAACAAGAAAGGATACGGCATTAAGATACTCCAGATCACCCCTGATGACTCTCATACCCATTGCCATCAAATTAGACTTTCCTTTCACCAACAATATGACCAAATATGAGGCATGCACCGTGGGCTTCAAAATTTCCCTTAAGAATGGTACCAAACACCAAGTTATTTTTAGGGACTCTCCCTCATTATCGACCAAATCCTCAGAATATGGAAAGTTAAAAATAAGAAACTCCAACCCTTCCATGCACACTTAGGAGAGCTCGCCTCCTAGTTCAAAGATGTCACCTTCCACTACCTGCCTCGTATAAAGAACAACCTAACTCACGCCCTTGCAATCCTAAACTCCATAGTTGACATGCTCGAGGAGATAAAAATGTCCCCTTTCCTTATTCAGAAATAGGCTATGCCCACTTAGTACTACCACATTGAGGTCGTCATCGAGGAAGATTCTGGCATGGATCGGTTATGGTACTATAACATTTGGCACCTCCTCAAACATGGCAGGTATCCATGAGATGCAGATAAAAAATTCTTATTACCCTTCGCAAACTGTTACCCAGTACATCACCTGCGATAATGAGTTTCTCAAGAGAAACTTCGATATAATCCATTTGCATTGCATAGTTGGGGCTAATATTGAAAGAATGATGCAGAAAATCCACAACGAGGAATGAAGGCCCCGCATTAATGTACGCATGCTTGCTGAGAAGATCGCCCGTCAAGGATACTATTGGACTACCATAGTAGAAGATTGCACTATCTATGTTCAAAGATGTCTCAAATGCCAATAATTGTCCAATCTCCAACACTTACCTCCTCAAGAATTATATAGCATGACATCTACCTAGCCCTTCTCCACCCGGGGCATTGACGTCATAGGAAAGGTCACTCCGAAAGATTCAAATGGTCATGAGTTCATCCTGGTTGCCATTGAGTACTTCACCAAATAGGTCAAAGTCAAGTCATACACAGTACTGAATGCCAATAAAATGGTCAAGTTTATCAAAAAGAACATCATTTGCAGATATAGGGTTACCCATGAGTTAGTATCAGATAATGAATTCCACTTTGAAGATGAGATCATAGAACTGGTTAACAAGTATGGGATTCAGTGACATATATCTTCTTCCGACCAACCCCAAATCAATGGTGTAACAACAGTTATGTGAAGTATGAGTGAAGTAATACAATATGAGCAACAAAATATGACCAAAACCATTTTTTTATTTCTAATGAAGTAATACAACAGTTACATGAAATATCGGTGAAGGGAGTTAAACAGACCATACTCTTTTCACTAAGAAACACCATCTTAAACAAACCTACCTAATCCTGTAACACCCCGTAGATTTTAAACCAAAAATAATTTAAAATAATTTTAGAATTTGGAAAAATAAAATTTTTGGATTTATTTATTTTTAGCAATTTAAAATGTTGGATTTTAATTATGGAAGCAGGATTTTAATAGGAATTAAAACCGGGGAAGAAATCGAAATTTTATTTAACTTACATAAACGGAGGGGAGAACTATCAACCGGATCCAGACCGAATCGATCCGACCTGGAGGGTGAATCGATTCAGAATGACCATGCCTGGAATTGTTTTGGTTTACTTATAATTCTAATCACAATCAAACTCCTAATCTTTTTCCATATTAGAATAACCTGGGGTTAGACTTTTCTACACATTTTTTCACGAACTTTTCAACTAGAAGGCTTTTACATCTTTACCACATTTCATCTACAAACCATAGACCCAAATTTATTCAAGATTCAACTCAAGTTTCGAAGGCTTAATTTTTGTTTTCTAAAGATTGTTCAAGAATAAGTCTTTCTTAATTTTTCAAGAGGAACTCAACCGTATAATCAAAATTCTCAACCAACTTTTCAATAGGCATGAATACGTCTATTCTCTCTCTTTAATATTATGCATTTTAAATGTCGCCTGAACATTAATTTACATCTTTTTCTTAAAATAAATTAGCAACCTTAATTCGGGAAATTGAAATCTAATTTGGGACTTTTTCTGAAAAAATCTTAATCTGAATTAAGACTCATAACCGTTGTGTCCTTAGGATAGAAATTTGGTTTTGTCATTATGGGGGTAGGTTTGCATGTAGAAATCATAGTTTCTCTATTTAAATGAAAAAGGAACTTGTGAAATCTTATGAAATTATGTTGATAGGACTGAAGTAAATTATTGTTGTGTTCTCCTTACATTTGCATGATGTTGAAATTATAATTGTTGAATAAAATAAATGGTGTTAATTACGATGATGTATTGAACGCATTAAATTAAAGTAAATTGTGACCGAATCAGAAATTTGTAGACTTTGGATATATTGGTTTATGAAACTTATTTCTTTAATTATTGTTGACATCACGGGGATGTCGGGATTTTGATTAGTATGCTCTCACCTTAATTTTAGGAGTTCTTGCTAGTTATGGGACTAGTGGGTATGCCTTAGTTGCGGTTAATACTTTCTAGGTATGGGACTAGTCATTGCAGATTTTTACGGATGGGATATTCTAGGGTGGGGCTGGTTTTGGTGTCATTTTGTTGATTTCGATATCCTAGGCATGAGACTAGGGAGAGATAAATGGTAGAAATTGATCTTACAAAAGAGGATAGGACGTGTTTATGTTTTGGAGATGTCTAGGTATGGGACTAGGGGTAGACTTTAGGTATTTTTCTCTAAAATCGGGTGGGGATAATTTAAGATAATGAGAACTTGAGAATTAATGCCTAAGATAATAAACATGTATTAAAATATATTGACATCATTAATAAGTGTAGGACTGACAGAATACGAGTTGGATGTCTATTGTGACGTGTGTGTGTGTGTGTGTGTGTGTGTGTGTGTGTGTGTATTGGTGTCATCAATAAGTGTAAGGCTGACAAAATATGAGCTGAATGGCTATTATAATGTGTCGTGCATGGAACCTCATCAATAAGTGCAGGACTGACATAATACAAGCTGGCTGGCTATTACGAGGGGAATGCATGTGGTGTAAAACTTTAAATGAGCCTGAATAAATGCAGGACATACAGTAGGGTCGGTTGGCTATGACGTCACCCCTATAAAAATAATAATAATAATGATAATAATAATAATAATAATAATAATGTTGTAAATCGATTTAAATAATGATGGTGATTTTAGAAATAATTAACAAATTGTGATAAAATAAGTTTCACTTACACTTTGGGGTGGCGTAACTACCTGATTAGGTATTTGCCATTTATTTCACTCACTTGTTATTATTTATCGTGTTTAAATTAATATATTCAATTGGGGTATTTATTATGTATAATTCCACTGTCTAGGTTCACGGACCCTAACTGGAGAAAATAACTTGTATTCATGTAGTAGGCTCTGACCCATTTCGTTGACTGACATTTGAAGTATAGCGCTGGAGTAGCTGCATATGAGTATTGGAGACACTGTTAGAGGTGCAACTGCAGACTTATTTATTTTAGATGCTTTAGTTGTTTACGATTTATTTTCTATTCCATCTCATTATTATGAGACTCTTATTATGGATTTGGTGGGCAAATCGGTTCCACAGTTGTTATAATTTTTATTCAAATACTTATAGTTGGATCATTTATTTGAGATTATATTATTTGGAGTTGGATTTAAATTTGGAGATTAGAATGGTGACGAATTTTTATTATTTCATGAATGGTTACTATTATTGGATCAATCTGATTATTATTTTGTGGAATGAAATTTTATATGTCTCATATATGTCACATGCTAAGAATGATTACTTATTTAGTGAAGCCCGACGTAGTTTTGTTGCGGAGGCTGGCCACCTCACTTGTCAGATTCCGCGGAGTGTTACAGATCCCTACTAGCTTGATAAAAATTATCCCTAACCCCTCTAGAAAAACCCAAAAATTTCCCTAAACACAAATTACCCTAGCTTCACAAAATGTTACCCTAGTTTTATAGATATTTTCCTCAACTGCCAGACGACCCTGCTTCATTATTCCTTGCCCCTGAAAGTCCTAAAGTCTCCCACTCTTGGTTAACACTCCGTATGTGATCCATGGAGTAATACACCCTGATGTGTTTGGACAAAACCACATAACCCTCCTCTATGGTGTCGAAGGCGATTACCCACCTTTGCCCCGTCTCTTCCTCCATAATCTTCTCTACTAATCGCTTCCACAACCACTTCAGGTAATCCCAAGACACATGCCAGGCCCTTCCTACAAATTATGATGGATGGGTAGGTGGCTGACGGCGCTACCATAAGGAACCCAATATCATCCGAAATTATTCAGTCAGGTCCTCCACCAGAATAAAGTTCGTGATGTGAGGAGGCACTATTCATTCCTACCCAGTTTGGCGCAAAAACCTCCAAGGGAAGTAAAATAAGGTTTGACAGAGGCCAACTAACCTCACATACCTATACTCTCCTAGATGCAAGATAGACTACAAGTCTCCCCACCATGGCATCAATAAATAGAGACACTGGGTTCCATGATCCACAAAGCAGTTGAACCAGTTCTTTGTCGATGGGCCAAAACTAAAGAATGGTTGGACAAAGAAATCAGGCACACCCATCAAGGGACACTCAGGATGGAAACTAGATGGAACCTCTCTGCAAGCCGCATGAATAACATCACCGGGCTCCCCCTCAGAAAATTGGAGCGGCCCTCCTTCCAAGCATTAAGACCATTCAGGGTGTTCGTCAGCATCACCGTCGCAGGACTACAATGGTAAGACATCCATGTTGGTATCGTAAATTCTTGGGTATTAGCTGTGAATCCCCTTATCACCGGTAACAACTTCGCAGTCAGGTTAAAGGCGACAACTCCTACAAATCCATCATCATCATCAAAGTCCCTCTGACGCACCGAATAAATAATCGCCAAAAGAGAAATAGTCCCCCCGTTAACCAACGATCGAGTTACTGAAGGGGTAAAATGGAGCAAATCTGCCAAAAATTCCCGGGGATAACCAGAAAAATTAGGCATAATCGTCGCAACACTAGGGCTAACCCTTAACATTGCTGAGAATTACTCATAGTTAAGACATACCTTATCCAGGCCAAGCAAGAAGATATGGTCCCTTGGGTACCAAAATTGTATTGCTACTGCTAGAAAATTCCATTACATGGACCGATGGTGCTATAGAGAGTCTCGACGCAAGCTAAAAGTATCATAGTCAACATAGTAGAGGAACATGGACTCTAAGCCTTCAAGATAAGAAGACAATTCTTCGTACATTAGAAGATCCATTTGGAGAATACAGAAAGAAGAAGCTAAAGAAGGAATATGGATGTTGTTGAGAAAAACACACCCATACACTCTCCTTTTATACCCACAAATCCATGCAAAAAGACAATGTCATGAATCCCGTTCAACACCTAACCCTAAAAAAATACACAAGTATTCAAGAAAGTGTAATAAAAGTTTATGAGTGATTTGACTTTACCACCATGACGATAGGCAAGTCGAGGGGTATACTGACTGGTAACTCCCCTATTTTAGAAAATTCCATTTTCTTATTTTGCCCAAAATCAATTTGCAAAAAACCTTATTTTGAAAAGTTACCCCCCGAGTCATTCCTTTTTATTACTCATTTTTTTAATAAACTTTTTTTCAAAATCATTCTCATTATCATTCTATCTTCACAAAATAAATTATTACTCAAAAACATTTTCCTTTTTATTCAAAACTAAAAAATTCTTACATTGAAAAAGAATATATTAACACCCGAGTTAATTATTATTGCTCTCCTTTTTTTGGAAAAATAATTTTTTTTTACCTTTTAGTCATTTCCATATTTGCATAAAATGAACATTTCTCATTTTAGTCATTTCCATATTTATATCTATCTTTGCAAAATGAAATAATCTTTGGAGAAAATCAAACGTGCATATAGGATAAGTCACTAAATCAAGAAAAATACCAAAAAACAAAATGCATTCCTTTCACATATATTGTTGCATGATTACATTTTTTGTAGAAAAAAAAGAAAAACAAAAAAAATACAAATGGGACTTCGCCCAAAACCTTAACCTTCTCTAAAAACCCTCAACCTCTATAGCACAAATGCTTTCCTCGGTAGGGAGCGGTAGACCCTCAAATCCTAGAGCTGGAACCCTTATTTGGGGTGGCAAATGGCACCAAACAAGAATGGGAAAACTTCTATACATAATCAGACATCCAGTCCTTGATGTCCCGCAGCAAGTTGGTTGGCCCCCATACATACTCCAAGCAACGAGCAACAAAAAATATGGGCCAGTCACTAAAGATAAAGGAAAGAAATAAATGGAAACAAAAAAGAGAAAGAGCAGGAATATACCTCAGGTCAGAGGGCCTTATCCGTAAGCACCGACAATCCAGACACCGATGCATGAGGATGGTGTGGCACACTCAGTGACTCCCCATTGTTCAATCAGAAATTATAAGAAGGCGGAGTGGCCTGAATCCGCAGAGCCTCCTTTGTCACCATTGCCGCCGCCAATGTACCACCACTCGTGCTGTGGTTCGATCCCACCAGTATAAAGGTACCCCTACCCAATTATGTGGCGGGTTGAGACATATTATCCACATCATAGATACAAGAGGGCATCAACCAGGTCATCACGAAGTCCAGATAATCATAACTCACCATTGTATCCATGTAGTGCATGTAGGGCTCACCTATCATCGATGTCTCCCTGACATCATTAAACATCTCCCTCACCCGCTTAATATACACATGGGCACTGATAGTCGAACCGCTACCTCCTCCTTCACTATCTTACCCACCACCCTATTTCCCAGGTACCAAACGTACTCAAACTCTTGCGCAATCAACCTCCTCATCTGCACATGTAAGCCAGTGACCACCCTATCCCACGAAAACACCCCCAGGGGTAGAAGGTCACCTGTATCCCCAACAAAGAATCAATGTCTACTAAAGAAATAAATGTTCCAAGAAGAACTCAAAAAAGACAAAAATTATCCAGTTCACTCATCGGGACATTCAAAATATGTCCATGTCCGTTAGAGATAAGTACTGGTTTGACCATCGATTGGAAGTCCGCCAATAGACCATCCATCACAAGTCCCCCATATCATCATCCTTCAGGGCCATTAACCCCTCATTGTGACCTATCACCTCGTAGAACCACGTTTATCGAAAGACAGAAGTTAGCGAAATGAATAAAAGAAGAATGCAAGGAAATGCATAACAAGGAAAATAAATCCAAAATTACTTCCAGAAGGTACATGGCTCCCGTAAAAATCTATCAAAAGCACTGAGTGAATGCATCTAGGGAAGAATAAAAGTATGCCAAAGTAAGTCTCCCCCAGTCATACATCGGGATGTCAGAAATTATCCTCAGATATGATAAAAACCAAACATGGATGACATTGTCGCTCGTCACCACAAAAAAAACAAGCAAAAGAAAAATAAAGAGTTGCCCGCCTCACCTACCGCTAGTCCATCACATCGAGCCTCCTCCTCAAAAGTGTCTACTTTTAAGAAGAAATTCAGATTGAATCCCCTGACATGATTCTAACCACGCCCCTAGAGCCGCGTGCACCGCATCTGACTTAACCCTCAAAGTGCGGTCCACCATAATCTGAAAACTTGCAATCCAGCCCCCACAAGATGATCAATATCAATAGAAGTAACGGTCATCAACCCAAACCCAAGATGGAATGTGTGGGTAGTGTCCTACTATATCTCCCCTAGAGCACACAACACCGTAGTGGAATGAGATGTCTCATCCAATGCCTTCACCAATTGGACGAACATGATGTATGATACCATCCAACACATAACAACAGGGAGACTATCCCAAACCTACTTAAACCCAGTTATCCCTCAAGATTGATTGCTCGAAGAATCTATGGAAATCTACAAGAAAACAGAAGAAGAAACAAAGAGAAAAATGAATTAGAATACCCAAAGTCCCTATACTTTCATAGCCATTAGGGTTATTCCCCCTAGACAAATGATGATATGAAGGCTAATGCAGTAAGGTATGCTCATCAGCAACTGACTCGAGCAAGTCAAAAGAATTCTCATCACTTAGCGCAAGGGACCCCGCAAATCGCCACTTCAGGTCGGCCTAATCATCAACAGCCAGCCACTCATTATCAAAAACATCATTTGAAGTACCATCAATTTGAAGTCTTGAAGAAGAAAGGAGTCAAGAACGACTCTTATAGAGAGAAATTAGAATATTCAAACACTTGAAGGTGGGAAAAATGAGGAGGGGTCGCCCCTTTTATAGAAGTTTAAAGGGCCCGATATCGGAATAACCTTGGACATATCGAGCGATAGCAACCTTTTACTCTTCCTAAAGAGGCCCAGGAGTCCGTGCCTTTGCCAATTGGCACATCTCTAGACCTTTTTGTTGGCAGTCCCCTTCAAATTTCATATAAAAAATGCTAGAAATATCTAGAAGTCTCCCAAAAAACTCCCAAAAATTCTCAAAATTCCCTAAAAGGTATAAAACACTATTTTCCCTCGCGAAAATCATTTTTAGAAAACTAATCCCCTTACAAACTCTCAAAATCCCCAGTTGGATTAATCTTACACTCGTATTCCCAACATACTCCATAACATAACCAATGATGCGTCTGCATCTAAGTCAACTACAATTCCCTAGTCAAAACCCTAAAAACTAAACATTCCCTTATGGAGTTTCAAGACAACACTATCCCCAATGGAACCAAAAGTTCACTTGCACCCAAAATCATATAAACTTTCCCTGATAGAATTACTCCTCGATAAAACTTTAGGTCCTCAAAATTGACCTTGACACACTGAATTAGTCATCATAAATTTAGGTATTCAGACTTAACCTCAACCCTCAGAATTGGTCATCACAACTTAATGTCCTCGTAATTAATATCGGCCCTCAGAATCGTTCATCCCATATTTAGGTCCTCAGAATTAACCTCGACCCACAGAATTGGTTTCCCTAATTCAAGGTCCTAAGAATTGATCTCGACGCTCAGAATTGGTCATTACAACCTCGTTTCGTAGAATTTATCGCCCAAACTTTAGGTCCTCATAATTGATCTCGACCCTCAGAATTGGTTATCACAAATCAAGGTCCTCAGAATTGACCTCGACCCTTAGAATTGGTCATCACAACTCAAGGTCCTCATAATTGACCTTGACTGTCAGAATTGACCGTCATAGATTTAGATCCTCATAATTGACCTCGACCCGTAAGATTGGTCAGAATTGACCTCAACTCATAAAATTGGTCACCCCAACTCAAGGTCCTGAGAATTGATCTCGACCTTCAAAATTGGTATCATTAGGTACTCAGAATTCACCTCGGCCTGTAGAATTCATCGTCCTCAACACAACCTTTAGTCCTCAGAATTGGCCTCGACCCGATGAATTGATCATATTCATCTCCTTAGGTCCTCAGAATTAATATCGAACTGCTAAATTCATCAACTTAGCCCCTTGGAATTAACCTGAACACCTCATTGACCCGCTGAATCGGCTATCCTTATCCCCTCAGGTCCTCAAAATTTACTTCAACCCTCTTCCCCAACGTCGACGTGGTGTCTATCATTATACGACCTTTACTTGTTCCAAGCTCTCCCATCAAGGGTAATTTTGCATACACTCCATCCTAGGACCCCCCTAAGAACCTCCTTAGGTCCCTAGGACTCACTCGTCATCGTAAACCTTAGGTCATACTGCGAGTACTGATCTGGCGGTCACTAAGCACTCCTAGGCCCCATTTGACTCTGGTCAAATCTCTTGCTTGAGTATAACCTCAATGAATATTTGAAGGTATCAAAATACCCTTTCCAATGGTCCAGCCCGTGTATGAATCATCCTTATAATTTGGACGAACAATCCATTTTACCTTAAAAACTGGTTTGGAGGCCACTAGGAACTCCCGAGCCTCATTTGACTCCAGTCAACTCTCTCGCTTTATAAGAATCTCAATGAACCTTACAAGGGCTCTGAATACCTTTTCCAACAGTCTACCCCATGATCAAATCGGTCTTACGCTTTAGACAAACGGTCCATTTTACTTCGAAAACTTATCTAGAGGCCATCGGGAGCTCCCAAACCCCTTTTGACTCTAGTTAGCTCTCCAGTTTGAGCAAAGCTTAATGAATATTCGAAATAATCTAAATACCCTTTACAAAGGTGTACCCTATCTGCGAATCAGCCTTACATTATAGACGAACAACACATTTTACTCTAAAGGGTCATTGAGCGCTTTCAGGCCCCGTTTGACTTTGGTCAACTCTCCATGAACGAACCTAAATAAAATCTTGAAGTGCACTAAATAAACTTTCCAACAGTCCATTCCATCCTTGAATTATGACTCGGACGGACGATGTTTTTTCCTTTAAAAACCTCTTGTTTAGCGACCAATGAGCACTTTCGGGCTTCGTTTGACCTTGGTCAACTTCCTGAATTAGGAGTTAATAAATGGATTCTTTAAGGGCTCTAATTACCCTTTCTAATGATCCACCCCATGCATGATTTTGACTTACAATTTTCATTTTACTACAATTTTTCCAAAAAAACTATTCTGGACTGCTAAATAGCACCCAGTGACCCTGCCTATCGATAAATGGATTGGCAATCCTCTTGGACCTAAAAATATAGGGCATGACCTCATTTTGAAAGACACTCCTTGAACACCCCTCTCAGCAATTCAGAAAACATTATCTCGGATTCAGAGTTGTTCTCTTTTCTAAAAAACCCATTTTCTGACATTCCATGCCATCACTTTCTTACTTCACTAGGTAAATTCCCTTAACTCTCCATATCATTTTCATATCATTGCAATATCAGGATATATACATCCAATATCAATATCAAGCATTCATAAGGAGATCCAATTATCTATCATTTTCTATAATTCTCTCATTTTAGTATTATTTTCTTTATTTCTACTTTAGCATTTTGTTTCATTACATCACAAATATTAATCTCAAAATTTATTAGTATTATTTGAAAATACTCTATTTGCATAAAAAAAACCAAAAACAAGAAAAATAGGGCGTATCTATAAATTCCAAAAGAGGGATTTTCACCTTACATGCTCACTCTTAAAATACACTTCTCTCTATATACATATAAGAGAAATCCCCCATTTGTATTTATAGATTGAACCCCACCCTATGATATCTTTGAACTACGTGGACTTTAATTTTCCATGGGCTACATAGATGTCTTGGGTTAATCTCGAGATTCGAGTCTTCTTTTATGGATGTTTATAATATTTCTTTCATATTATATAAATATATTATTTATGTATGCCATATGCTTGTGTTTCGTTCGATAAATACATTCGATCTTCCATAGCAACTTGTGATCTGCAAACACTCATATTATATTTTGAATTGTTATTTTTGGGAAGCCTCCTAAGGATGAATTCCCTCCGTCCTTTTCCATGACGCGAGTTGAATGATTCCATTCTTCACCTATATTATGCACATGAGCACACACTTGACAGAGTCTAATAGAAGAAGATTAACACCTGCCCATGAGAGATCGAAAGGGCGTAATGGGTGCCTGACACTTTCCCATTCCGTAACTTAATCCCCAAACCTTAGAACTACTTGGTTTTGCAAGCATCAAATTATCCTTGATGTCGTTCTCTCGAGGCGACGACATTTCTCTTGCCTCTCTACACATTATCCTCCATATTGACGATGAAAACGCACCTTGATAAAGGGGGCAACCCCCATGCGCGCACCGACAGGAATCCGAAAGGGAAGCCCTAGGATGGCCCCAAGCATATTGGATAGAAATGTGAAGTTAGAGAAATAATAATAAGTAAGTGAATACTTGATAAATGGGGGGTTGGAGTAGACTTGGTATTTGTGGGCTAGTGCTACGAGAGATATATGCATGAGAGTCGGTTATATATATACATATTGAGTGAGATAATATATATATATAGAGAGAGGAAAGCTCACCTACATCATGCACTATACATCACACGTAATTCTAGGCCCTAGAAAACTTTTTTTTTTAAATTTTATATTTTTCCCTTGAAATAAACCTTCCAATCAACTCATATACAAAAAATTAGGTCAAAATACATTTTGTAGCTATTTTTAAAAAAATCCACAAAAAACTACTGGCGCAGACCCTTAAAAATAAGGTATTTTTAGCAGTTTTTTGTAGATTTTTTAAAAATAGTTACAAAATGTATTTTGACGTAATTTTTTGCATATGGGTCGATTAGAAGGTTAATTTCAAGGGAAAAAATATTAAATTTGAAAAAAAAAGTTTTTTAGGGCCTGTAATTAAGCGTGATGCATGAATGATATATAGAGCATGATGTAGGCGAACATTCTCCTATATATATATATATATATATATGTGTGTGTGTGTGTGTGTGTGTGTGTGTGTGTGTGGTTGATATATGTGAAACATGCCTACACTATGGATGCTATCATTGGAGGTTGCGCATAGTGGGTGGTCCACCCTGGCATTGACCAACAGGTGTTGGATCGGTTTCCCAGGCAATAGGACTGCCGCATGACCACTGTATGTATGTTTAAAGTCTGATAGGGTAATGCGTTATGTTTATAACCCATGGATGTATGTCTATGACCGCCTCCAACTATGTGATTACGATTTGGGTTGGGTGGTGAGATTCTGACCCGTTGGCCCAGGAGTTGTACGTGATGTACTTGGATCCTCATAACATGCTAGAGAATTCAGCCACAAGGTTAAGCTCTTAGGATGCAGTTATACATATATTGCGAGTGATATATATGTATGTGTACGAGATGTGATATGTATATATGTATATATGTTGGTTAAATATATAAAGGTGAAATAAATGAAAGTGTGAATAGTAAATTATATGCATCCGGGAGAACAACTCGGGATGCTATGTTTATATACTTATATAAGAAAGATATATGTATATTTGCAAATTTAATAAATGTGTGAATATTAAAATCGTAACTAGCACAAAGTTATGTGAAACGGTTAAGGAAAAGATTATAATTGAGAGTCAAAATGATAACGCTTGTGTGTTAGCTAAATGAGAAATGAAACGAACTAAAATGTGTGGCATGGTTGGGCCAGAAGATTAGCACGTGGGACTAATTTATGTGATGGTACTAGTTAGACAGGGTAGCATAACTAGGGTGCTTAAAGTATATGCGTTAAGTGCGCACAATAGATAAGGGGCAAGGATTATCTTATGGGAGTACAACAACAGTTTAAATATGAATGATTACATTCCATATTTATTATTGTATTTTAAACACTTGCAAAATATTTTCAAATGGTTTTTGGCCTCTAACCCGTATCAAAATCTTTTCAAAACCTTTTAGGTTCTTAGTCACAGGGAAGTTAGGCTTAGCTATCTTTATGGTCAGACGATGCTGCAGTAGCTCTGGTTGCCTACAGGGATTGATTAGATGCTTATATCCTTGTAATTTAGATAGGATGTTTCTTAAAGTTTTAATTCGGGCATGTCGCACAGTTAGACAATATTGTATTAGTCAGACTTTATGCTTTTCAATTTCAATTTGACTATTATATTGTATATTTATCTAAAATCATTGTTAACTTATTTATTTCATCTCGTTCAGTATTCATTTTATTTGTGTGGTGAATGTGTATACTAGTTATATGGATGGTTTGTTGCACTAATTGGAAATTTTATTAAATCAAGTTAAGTTGTTAATAAGTTTTTAAAATGTTAACACCATGCCTAATAGGTTATTAGTAATTAAATTAATTTTCCATAGTGATGCTAAGAATGAACCAGATTGCGATGCCTGTTTTTATTTAGTAGAGGACTAATCACTCGTTATTACGATAGGTGGGGTGTCACGAGTAAAATAATGTTTTGATAAATAATATTCATATAAATCAACTAAAAGATCCTTTAAATTGGGATTATCATCAAGAGAAGACTGCAACTCTTTAGGAGGCTTTAATGCATATGCTTGAGTGCCCATATGCTTTAGTGCATGCACAACAATAGACCAATTGCCATCGTTTATGCACTTTGAGTAGAAGACCTTCTTTACCTTTTGAAGGAACAAATAAAAGGTCCGTAGAATATGCTATATTTACTCTTCATCTTATATAAATCTACCACGATAAATTTTAAATTAAGATAAACTTTACAAGCATTCATAGAGTCCTCCACCATTATCCAGTTACAATAGAGTACGATTTATATGAAATCGAAATAATTGAGTTCCAGCATTTGTTGGACAATCCCATAATAGATTAGCACCGTATCTTTTGTATCTTTATCTCTTTTTCTAGCAGCATATGTAGTCAAGGAAAAAATTGAATCTATTTTGCATCAAATGCTTTTCCTCACATGGATATGAATTGAAATCAAAACCATTGGTGCGAGACCTTTTGCTAGGCATAAAAGCCTTGAGGAGACACCATATCTATTTAGAATCTGCATTTATTAATGAATTTTGTATTATGGAATGTTTTTACCACACATGAATAAATAACCGCACATATAAGAGATGGAAATTACCTCTTTTGATATCCATGCTCTAAAATCATGAATCATACAATTTTTTCTCAGATTTTGGCAATTTCGTTGTTGTGCTTCCTAAAGCTAAATTGTAGAGCTTAGATCATAATATAAAAAATATGTAAAATCAAACAAGAATAAGTTAGTTAATTATGTAACTATTTACTTTCTTCGACCTTCAACTTCATATTACGATTCGAATACATAACGAGTTGCTTGCTCTTATTGTATATTAGTGAGTCTCACCTCTTTAGGGTTGCCTAAAGGCAGTTCATCCTCAAACTCATCAGGTTCCTCGATCAATCGTTCTCCAAGAGGATCGAACATTGTGACACCCCGCCTAATTAAATACCGAATGATCAGTACTTTATTAAATTAATACAGAATATTCAGTTGGTTCATTCTTAGCGTCACTGTCGAAGACTCTTTAGTATTTACTAACCACCTAGAATTTGAAAAGCCGGTGTCAAATTTTATCTTTATAGTAAACGGGTAATGATCTAAATTAATTAAATAAATGAACATCACATTCACCATTCTAATTAACCAATATCATAAAAAATGAAATTACTGAATCAAATAAGATATGACTGGGATAAACACCCTAGTCTGAAACTCCAATACGATAATCTATAAACAAAACTAAATCCACAACTAAAAACATACGAGGTAAAAAGTCTCTGGAAACAACTACTAATAGAATAAAGGGTGGCATGCCAGACTAAGATAAAAGAAAGGTTGCATCTGATCTAAAAGGAATGGAGGCGTCTACCAAATAAGTCTTGCAATCATCCACAAAAATTGCATCAACATCAAATGGGAATGAACTCCAAAGATGGGCCTCCCTGTGGTTGGGTACCTAAAATGGTTATAACAAAATAGATTTGGAAAATGGGTCCGAGCCCGAGTAAAACAGTTTAAAAATATTTGCAAGTATTTAAAATGCATAATCAACAGATATTATATATATGTTAGTTAGCGACTCTCGCTTGAGGTTCTCACCCCTCAACTAGTGTGCACACCTAATGTAATATTGCTAGCCCGTCCTAGTTATGCCACCCCGTCCAACTAGTTCGAGTTAAATATTTTACCACACCTTCTAAATCTTTGTGCTCACTCGTATTACCCTTAAAATAAGTACTGATGGTTCTATGTCTATTAGACATTTATGAATTTTCTTGTTTAGGGTTAAATTCCAACATATTTAGATTAATTTAGATATCACTATCTTTCTCATTTACTAAGCACAAACAGTATAATTAAATCACAAGTATATATATACATGTCACTCTAATACACACACACACACACACACACACACACTAATATAGCACCCATAGGATGAGCTGCAGTGCATGCATACTCTGCTATCAAGTCCCGGTATATCATGTACAAATAAAGGACTAATGGTCTAGGATCACTCTCGAACCATAAATGCAAATCACACATATTGGAGGCGAACACAGTCCTTGGCCTTTAGGCTATGCCTATACATACGCACCCAAATGACCGGGCACTCCTTGATTCACACAAGTGGTGCTCATCCCTAATTTATATGTTCTGAGGTATAAGTCAAAATTCTCCAAGATGGCTCATCAAGATAAGATTGTCCCCTTTCCAAACCTCCCACGACAACAAACAACGTAGGTATGTCGTACACAAAATATCCACACATTAGGTATTCACACAACCTATGTATATACATTCAATTAAGGTAATCCCGTACCCCCTAATATAGTCCGTACATACTCTACATACTCTCACATGGCCTACTTATTATCAGCATACCGTTAAACTTTTTATTCGCATAAGCTCGAGTGTTTCCCATCACTTGCAAGGCTACCAATTGTCCTTTAAGTCTATTCAATATCTATCTCAGCCATTACCTACTGGACGAGGTCATCATTCCCACTGAATTCCCATGACACAATATCATTCTCCGAATTACGTTTTTATTCCTCAAGTATGCCTAATTAATCTTACCCCTTAAGTTTCTCCCATGTGACTAGGTCTCAAATCCAATATTGACCTACTGGTATCTTAGAACAACTCTCTTTATATTTAAAAATTATATCAAAGATTAATTCGATCGTTTCCCGTGAGTTCAAAATAAAAAGGGAGAAAATTATCAAAATTTGCGCAGCCGAATCGATTCGACCTTGACCAAAATCGATTTGATGACCGAATCAATTCGACTAAGGAGCTGAATCGATTTTCTTTTACAGGTCTCGTTTTCTCCATGTAACTGTTACGGGTTGACACCATTTTTACACATCCAAACCTACATTACACGATCCCATACTTCCAACCAAATCTACCAAACATTATCCCAACCTATATACATGGTTTCTAACGTTTTATAATCACCAAATCATCAAGAAACATCATATAATTGGAATTAAATGAAGAATTATATCCAAAACCCCTAATTTATCATTTATCATCAAGAACCTATATAAAACCCAAATTTCTTCATGTTTAATTATTAGAACTTCATCCAATTTGTCATATTACATAAGGGAATAAATTTTAATATTGATTCAACCCAAATCATGATTTAATTTCCCAATTGAGTCATCAAAACACATGAAATTAAGATATTAAACATCCTGTTCTAACATGGATGATATATACTTCATGAATTAAGTAGGATAAATGTTTGCCTTTGTGTGTAGGTCTGAAGTCCACGAAATTACCGATATGGTTTTGTTCCTCTCCCTTCGATCTACACAACGGTGGCATTTTTGGTTCAAGAATGGTGTTGGACAATCTTCGGACTCTCTCAGAACTCTCCTTCTTCCTCCCTTGATAACCTCTCTAAATTTGGTTCACGTAGCCCTAACTTCTACAACTCCCAATCTCATTTACACTTATTAAATTCGTGGGTCTCCCTTCCTTAAAAATGCAGATGACTAAAATATCCTTCTGGGCGTCAGTTTGGCCTAAAATTGCCTCGGGACCCAAACTAAACCCCTGGGTACAATTTTCTAACTATCTCGACCCTCCCGGACACATTTCCACACTCGAAATGACGATTTGAAATATGAAAATTAGAGTTATACTTATATCTCATATTATGTCTCGACGTGACAGACATGCGCAACCCAACTAATTTACTGTAACACTCGTATTTCTCACGCATGACAACTATAATCTTTTCATATCATTATTATTACTCATCCACTAAGTAATATTCAATACAAATAAATATTAACTTTTGTCTCGCTAATTAATATTTATTATTCCGGATTAATTATTCCAATTTAATTTAATTAATCCCAATTTAATTCACAATTAACCGAAATATAAAAACCATTACATATACCGGGTGTTACAAACCTCCCTAGCTCTTGTTGCCAGAAGGCTTCGAAAATCATTTCGTGTGTCTGGATCTGTTGAACACACTGGAACCCAAGTTGTAAAAAGGGATAATTCATAGCTTCTCATATCGCATTTGCATACTCTTATCAAAATGATAAGCAACAACCATTGTAGATGTTCCCGAGTGTGTAGAGATGATTATGTAGTTATGTATTCTTTAGTAATTGACCCTCCGATATACTGTGTATTTTTAACAAAATCTTTGGAGATTTTCATCATGATCTCAAAATGATACATCCAACGATACTAACAGGACCGCACAATAAATCCTCATCGCATAATTGTACAAGCAAGTGGATGATGATAATGTTCTTTATGTTTACCACTTTTGCACAAGGTAGGGGAAAGTCATAAACTTATTTGCATAATTGACCGATAGATATCTTTGTGCTTGGAGAAATAACGCCTAAACAAAAAAGGGATTAATTGAATGATGACGTGTCGATCATGGAACTTCATTGTTTCAGGTCATTTGTTTTGTATCTTGATACCCTGGAAAATTATTGAAATACACAGTTGGAGTCTTTAAGCTAAGCAATGTGTTTAGGAGGATCTTTTTCTCACTAATAGTCAAAAGGAAAGTAGTCAAGGGGATATAAATTATTCATGTTATAGGATTATTTTTTAACCAAAAATTCTTCTTAATTTTCATCTTCTGTAGACCGAGATCCACCTATACATGGTCCTATCAGATATTCTGTAACATTCTTGTCAGTTTGCATCACATCAATGAAATGTCTTGCATTTTTATCTTTTCAACTTGATATGTTAAAAACTATTGATCGTCTGGATCATGCCTTCATCTTACTAGTGTCATTCGAATCCTCCCTAAATTTAAATTTCAGGTTAATAAATTGAGGGTGTTTACATATGTATCCCCTAAAAATGTAACGTTCACCTTCCCCTCAATCTGCTGACCAAAAAGTTGAGTAGGTTTTGTTCGACACTTGTGACCGATAGGTAATAAGTTAGACGTTTCATTCATCAAAGTGTGATTGGTCGACAGAAATCTACTTTGACCTATATGACTCATCTTATCACTATGATGTATCCAAATGGCTTTAGTTTCTTTCCCATAAATGGGACATCCATAATAGCTATGAACATTATAATCGAATAAGGTCCTATAAGCAGTTTCGTCATGGATCACCCACATCATCATTGCTATAAGTGTGAAATTTTCACCCTTATGAGATCCAAGTGCCATCACGCCTTTATCCCACAACTCTTTAAGTTCTCAGATTAAAGGGACTAAGGAAATATCAATATCATCATCTGGAGACTTGTCCCCAGTATTAATAATGATAATAATTTGAACTCCATTATCATGCACAGTGTTAGATAGAGATTTAAACGCGCCACAAAAAGTGTCCAATAACTCTGATTAATGCTTAAATTATCGAAAGAGTTAAATCCAGCGATTGATAATGCAAGACGAATAATATGGGGTTCCTTTGGAAATTTAGTGTGTCATGCATTTTAAATTTCCCATATGAGTGAATTAATGGTATGATGCATGTAATTCCCGTCCACCTTGCATCGAGCGTGCTCTATCATGGCCTATTCTATTTAATGTACAGTGAAAAACCAATTTAACCATAGCGTGAGGGGAAAATACTTCAAAACCTTAGTGGAACTTATGATAACTTGCGAAATTTTTCCATCTTATCTTTTTCGTTCTCATAGGCCACATATTTGGGGTCACTACATACATGACACCCATCCTTATCTTTGTGCTTATTGTTGTATAGTATTCAATCATACTTGGATGAATGGATAGATTTGTACTTTAAATACAAACCCTTAAAGATCTTCTTCATGCTAGGATAATTGTCTGATAAGGTGTTCTCTTTTGGGAGAATATATTTAACCCACTTAAAATTTTTGGTTAAGATGATGCCTGACAAACTACAATGACTTCAAATTTTGTAAACCAGCCATTGCATGTAATACCAAGTGATCTTCATCGCAATCTTTATACAATGGTCTAGTCACGCTAGCTTTCAACTATGCATATTCCCGATCTTCTAGTAATTTAACATCAAATTGTTCATTAACTTGGTCATAATCATAATTGTTTGTATTCATAAGTTTATGGTTTTGATGGTGGTTTAATCCGTAAACATCATCAATTAGGTCGGATAAAGGACGATCTGTTCGTGAATCATGTACCACTTCCACTTGGTGGGGTTCCATTATGTGGTCAGATACCAATAGTTCTTCGGGAACATAAGGTGCATTCTTTTCATCATGGTATGTCCATATATTATAGTCTTGAAAAATTCTCCATTTTAGTAAATGTAACTCAAATTCTTCAAAAGACTTATATTTTTGTTTATACAATTGATGCAATGACGTAAAATCTAGTCACTTTTAAGATTTTTCTATGAGTATTTAACAAATTCTTGAACACCCTTTATATGATTATCAAATATTCGATTACTCTCCCCTATTTAATCTTTGTATTTTGGTAAATCGATTAAATAATTTTTGAAAATTCAATTAACCTGCATAAATAGGTTGAAACAAAGGTCATGTTGCATATAAGAACACACAATTCATAATTCATTCAAATTATTCAACACAACTTACATTCAAATTAAGCAAGTTAAACTTAAATTCATTTTTCCTACACTAAAATGGTCAACGAAATAACCAACAAACTTAAAATAACTTAAATGAACAAAATATTACATGTTATCAAATTAAACATTGTTCGTCCCGGAATCTTGTGTGAAACGATAAGGGATGAAAAAACAAGGGAGTTCATGACATGCTTTAATATTGAGAAGGTTAAAGTTATTAATTATAACGATAAGGTAGCGATCACAACTATTATGAGTGGTTTATTTCCTAGGAATATATACCGAGCGCTAGATAAGTAACCTTAGAGCATGATTGTTGAACTCCTGACCAAGGCTGGGAAGATTATAAACGGTGAAGAAGCGATGATAGTAAAATATTTAATCCATGCTAAATCCGATGCTGACAAGAGATCGAAAAAGAAGGAATCATCTAAGGACACAAAGAAATTTGAGAAGATAAGAAAGTATGATGAGTACAACCCCCTCATCGTGGGGAATCCACCACATTCTCAATAAGATTCAAGGAATTAGCTACCTCAAGTGGACTTGGAAATTAAAGGATTCGCCTAATAACATAGACAAAGCAAGTATTGTGAGTTCCATAAAGATCACAACCACACCACTAATAATTACTTGTCCCTAAACAGTGAGGTTGCAGCATTAATCATACTAGTTAAGATGGCAAAGTATGTAGACAAAGGTTCCCAAGAAAACAAAAGGGATGAGAAAAAACCCTAGAGATGATCTAAATCTCCTTGTAAAAAGGTGGTCGGGAAGAAACATAATTGGGATGAGGACTAAGAGGATGATCTAGATATGCCTAAGAAGCTCAAGGAGCCTGTGAATGAGGTTGGTATGATCTCTCTTAGTTGTCACTTTATAGTTGGGGGTGATGTTGATGGCGCAGATGAACTAGCGTAGAGTAAAGTATACCTCAATGAGGAGAAGGCTTTTGATTATGTCAGGGAGATCAATCTTGATGATGCTATGGAGACTCATCCTCAGAAGGTAAATAAAAACCGTATCATTATTGGTTTCTCAAAAGATGACTTGTATGCTTTTATTTATCCACATGACGACCCTCTAGTCATCACTATGATGGTGCCCAAGGGCACAATAGCGAGAATCCTGGTAGATAATGGCAAATCGGAAGGCATGTTGTACTACAATTCTTTTAAAAAATTAAGGTTAAAAGACAAGAAGATATATGTGTATCTCAGGACTATCATTGGTTTTTTTGTGGAGAAGGTTTACCCCTTGAGAACGATTGAGTTGGAGGTTGTCATCGACACATGGCCCACCTATAGTATTTTCCATCCTAGAAAAGAACATCCACTCAGCTTACAATATCATCTTTGGTAGGGTTAGGTTCAATAGGTTTAAGACTGTCTCATCCATTGTTCGTTAATGCTTAAATTTCCATAGAAATTATGGAATTGATGCGGTAAAGGTTAATCAAGTAAAAATATACGAATGCTACTATAGATCCTTAGAGTGGGAATAAGAGAATAAGTAAACCACTACATATTAAATCAAGATTTTAGATCCTCAAGATGAATATAAGACGGTCACTGGTGAGGTTATTGTGCAAGTTTAGCTAGTTATCCTTGATGACGATCACCCAAAGAGGATAACTTAGATCGTCTTGTCGCTAGATCCTACTCTTAAGAAGGAGATAACTAATTTTCTACAGTATAGAAAGAGAATGTTTACATGGAGTCATGAGGACATGTTGTGGATATATCCTAAGTTTCTTTGCCATGAGCTCAATATCATGAAGAAAGAAAATCCCGTTAAACAAAAGCATCGTGTTTTAATCCAAGAGAAGAATATGGAAATCTGAGAAAAGATTGACAAATAAAAAAAGGAAAATTTCATAGATGATGTTGAGTACCCAGAATGACTCTTAAACGTCATTATGATTCCGAAGAAGAATGACAAGTGCGCATATGCGTCGAATTCACTAACCTCAACAAAGCTTAACCCAAATGCCATTAAACTTTAATTTAGATTGATCAACGAGTGGACAAGTGGGCATGATTTGCTCAGTTTCCTAGATGCTTACTAAGGGTGTAACTAGATCAGGATGAATCCTAAAGATCAAGAAAAAAACCTCATTCATCACCAATCGAGGCACGTATTGCTACAATATTACACCCTTTGGGAAAAAAAAAATGTTGTGGGAATGTACTGAGGACTTGTGAACAAGTTCTTCGAGGAAAAGATCGGGAAGAATATGGAAGTGAATGTGGAAAATATTGTGATAGAAAGTAAGAATGAGCCGATCATGTTAGAGATATAGGCTAGATGTTTGACTAAATAGATAAGTACTAAATAAAGTTGAATCAAACGAAGTGTGTTTCTTGGAGTTAGTTAAGGAAATTTCCTTATCTTTATTATCAACCAAATGGGTATATAAACTATTTTTGAAAAAATTCAAGCGTTGATCAACATGCAGCCTCCCAAGAGAAAAAAAAGTGATCCAGAGATTAATGGGACCAATAGATGCAATGAACCTATTTATTTCAAGATTCACTGATAGATGTCTTCAATTTTTTAATGTTCTTAGAAAAATCATTAAGTGGAATGAAAATTAGGACAAAGATTTTCTATAATCGAAGAATTACTTGAGATTGTATCATTACTATCACGGTCGATCCTTAACGAGAAGTTACATTTGTACCTAGTAATTTCGTAGTTATCAGTCAGCTCGGCACTGGTGTAGCAAGAAGATGGGGTATAAAAGTGTGTATACTATACTAGTAAGACATACTTTGGAGTTGAAATTTAGTACTTTAGGTTGGAGAAATTAGCATTGACTTTAATTGAAGAGTCTCAGAGGATAAATTTGACTTCTAAACACATACGATTGTCATTTATACAGACCTTCCTCAATAATAAGATATTCATAAGCTTGATAAATCATGTAGATTGATGGATTGATCCATAAAACTATGAGAGTGTTACATATTGTATGAGCCTAGGACGGTAATTAATGGCCAAGCAGTGATCGATTTTATACCAGATTTCACTTTCAGAGAGAAAATAATTAAGCAGATAACAATCATTATAATAGAACAATAACAAGATTGAGTAATCGACTCGGCAAGAAGAAAGACATCATAACCTCGAGCAGATGAAAAAATTATTGAAGGATGTTTGTCTTGTTGAAGGTGGTTTTGAAAAGACCCTCCTATATGGAAGCTATTTGTAGATGGCTCTTCATGTTCCAACGATAGTGTAGTAGGCAAATCATTAATAACTCTAACAGTACAAACATCGAGTATGACTTCAGGTTCAGCTTTGAGGCCTCTAACAGTGAAGCAGAATACAAAGATCTAGTAGTAGGATTAGTATTGACATTATTACAAGGAGCCGATCATCTATCTGGTCACTGCGACTCTTAGTTAATAGTGAACCAAATACTTGGAATTTGTAAAGCAAGATAGAAATCCGAGGAGAAGTACTTGGAGAAGGTGAAAGTATTATTGTTAAGATTCGTGGACATAAAGATGGTCATAAACCCAGGAGCTGAGAATGCCTGATCATATGAACTTTCTCATCTAACATCAGATATGAAAGCTAAAACATTGAAGAATCCTTCCCATGGAGTTCTTATCATAATGTAGCATCGCAGGGGATTATTTGTGCTACTAATGGAGTTGTACATGGGGTCATCTTAGATTGACCCCATCAGATCATATTTGGAGATCGAGGACGTGCCGAGGGATCCAAGTGAGGCAAGGAGACTCTGCTGTAAGGTGATAAGATACATTTTGGAAGGAGGAATTATATAAAAAAGAGGATTCATAATGTATTTGCTCAGATGTGTTCATCCCATTAAAGTGCCAAAGCTAATAAGATAATTCCATGAGGAGTCATGTGGATCCCACTCGGCAGGTAGATCTTTGGTGAAGCAGGTCGCCACCCAAGGATATTATTAACTAACAATAAAGGAGGACTATGTGACCTACACAGGAAAGTGCGACAAGTGTTAAATGTATGCCTAATACACAAGAGTCAGGGGTCATCCTTGGCACCGATCATATCTTCACGGGCATTCTCCATATATGGGATTGATCTGGGTAGCCCACTATCGAAGACAAGGGGCAGATTCAAGTAACTAGTTATCGTGATCAATTACTTCACTAAGTGGGTTGAAGTTGAGCAGCTGGTAGAGGTGTCTTACGATAAGGTTTTCCATTTTATATGGAAGAACATCATTTTCTAGTACGGTATGTCGTACGCCGTCATCATGGACCATGGTACGCAGTTCGATAATGATAAGTTTGAGGATTATTTTACTCGTCCAAAGATTAAAAAATTGCGTAGTGCAACGAGAAGATATATGTCACTAATAAGACCTTCTCAAACGAAATGAATAAGATACTTACGATGCCAATGGGAACAAGATTAATGAGTTTCGTAAAGTAATTTGGGCTTACTAAACCACTCCAAAGACTACAACTTGAGAGACCCCATTTATGTTAGAATTTAGAACATAAGTAGTGGTGCCCAAAAATATCATCCTCCCTAACCACTAAGTACTCAACTTTCAATCGAAGAAGAGTGACTTAATGAGAAGAATCGATATGCATCTAGTAGAGGAAGTTAGGGAACACACAATGCTTATGGTGTAAGCCTACCAATATAAGACAACTCAAATTTACAATAAAAGAGTAAAGCCGAGAACCTTAGAGAAAGGAGACCACATGCTAAATAAGGTTATCTATAAAGGGAACAAGATCGGTTTAATTGGCATGGCCCGTACAGAATATTAGTGGTCGTCTGACCTGAAACTTATAAGATCAAGACTTTGGAAGATGAATAGCTTAAGAATTTTTGGAATGCAAAACATTTGAGGAGATACTATCTGTAGGGATTAGAGTTTAAAAGAGAAGAAAATCAACCATGTAAATAATCTCCATTTTATGTAATCAATATCCAATGATCAATAAGATTACGAAATTACACTTCTACATATGTTGTCATTTTAAGTTTTCTTCATTATTCATTGTGTAGTTCATCAATGTGAGATATGAAAGAATCTCAGGTAGCCGACATCTCCAAGTCGAACATATCACAATGACTAATCAAGTAACACTCATAAATGGCCTCGTCTTAGATAGGTCATGATCAAGACGTTTAGCCAAAATTGAGAAATCCAGTTTAGATAAAAAAACTCAAAGATATATCCTAGTAAATTTGTCCGACTTTGGAAACCAATTCTAACACATGGTTAGGATTTCAATATCTGTCCATACGATCGGTAAGCTGGCATAAGAATTATTAGTTCGTAGCTTAGGACAACTCAGGTTCATCCACCTGACAGCTAATAAGTTAGTTTTGGGCCGACAAAAATCCGATCTCAAAACCACATGATTAAATACTAGTGGGATCTATATTAAAAAACTAATGGATATGTTAAAGTTGATAAGATCCAACTATACAACCACAAATACTATAAGATTAGATATATATCAGGCGATATTAACTTGTGATTTTTTTTAATAAATACGTCATCACAGGTGAAGGCTAATACATACATGCATGCATACATACAAGAAGTTGAATAATACTTGACTTCAAATATAAATAAGCAAAATGATAGATGTTTATTATAGATACCGATACAAATACAAGTACGAGGAAGAACAGATCAAAAGAGTTTCAGAAAATAATAAGTGCAAAAGATTTTAAGACACGGGAGCTCCTTCATTGTGTGGAGTGGCCTAAGTGGAATTGAAAACAGCAATGTCAATCATGGTTGTTTCCTGAGAAACCTCTAGATCTAGGGTAAGAGTGGTCTCCTTAGCAATAGTTGTATAGGTTTGACCATTCTCCTCGTCTTCCTCAGTTGGATTATCCACCGCCATCTCGTTCTCAAGTGCTAAAAATTTAACTTAATCATTGTTATCTTCCCACTTGATGATGGATCTCACTATGTCAGGGCAATGTGGTAGGCTCTCTAGGAAGAAAGTTACGATCTCCATGTTATAGTCATAAGAAGTCTTGAATTTGGCAACCCGAACCTCCTTAGTATTAACAGGAGCCTCATTAGCCTTGGTGAGTTCCTTATTAGCTTTTGTGTGCTCACCATTTAGCTTGGTAAGCTCTTTGTTGTCCTTTTTAAGTTCTTTAAAAAAATATAAATCTTATTAGGATCAGTGCCAACCTAGTATTTTATCTTCTTATTTTCTTCTTCAGTCGTGTTGAGAGCTAATGTCTTCACGTTCAACTCGTCGTCTCTCTCTTGAAGCTTACCACAGGTCTTCTGCAACTCATCAACATATATTTTTAGATTATATTTCAACTTGGTAGTCTATTGAGTGAGTGCTTTAATGGTCTATCCCTACTTCTTGTAAGCTTGAATATTAGTCACATCTTTGTCCCTAAGGATGTGGTAGCCACTGCCCCTTAAAAAAAAGACACTGGGATCAATAAGTATCGAAAGATTTAATAGAGGTAGATGATTATAAACTTAGATAACTTACCCTAGACAGTTGATGTTGAATCAACTTCAACAGAGGTTCAAGATCAAAACCTCTCAAAAATTCAAAAATCCATATTATGCCCATAATAGACGATAGGGTTCTAGCATTGTTAAAAAATTAGAAAATTGAGTCTGAGTCCCTTTTTAGATGATCGTAGGTGACAAGATTATCAGGGTTAATCTTAAAGTCCTTCACTTCACCATAGAGGGAGGACGACTCCATTATATGGATGAGTCGACGTGAAGGTTTCCCTCTGATCTGCACCCTCTCCATGGCCGATCCTACTAGACTAGTTGATTTACTATTTGGTTCTTGGGGTCACTTTGGCTAGTTGGACCCTTGGTTTCCTCTTGTTTCCAACATTTGGAAGATCATAAGGCATGGTAACTTTCCCATTGGATTTCGCATTGGTAGTAGTATCATCGCCAGCCTTCTTTCATGCATTAATCTCGGCATTGTGACACCCCGCCTAATTAACCCCAGGTGATCACTCATAAATTAAATTAGAATAGGTTTCCCAATTGGTTCATTCTTAGCATCACTATCACCTTTTTAATTACTAACCACCTAAGTGAGAAAAATTAGACTGGTGCCAAGTTTTATCTTTCATTAATTTAATGAAATACTCATGCGGAAACAAAATAATTTAAACAATCACAATTAATTGAAATCAACCATTCAAAATTTAAATAAACTGACCAAATAAACCATCGGTTCAAATCCAACAAAAGTAAAGACAGATAAATATAAATCTCAACAAGTCTGACATAAACTAAACAAATCTGTGAGCAACATGCTCGAGTAACTGATGGAAATTTCTATACTAGAAATGAAAAGGAATGAGGCGTCTATCAAACTCCCGCAACATCCACATATGTTGCAGCAATGGATCCCTGAAATGAGTCAAGTCTGGCGTCCCTGTGGCTGGACAACTAAAAGATTTTTAAAAATATTTTTAGCAAGGGTTAGAACCCAAAATATTTGGAAAATATTTAGCAAATGATTAACTTGCAGTAATAAATATGTATGCATGTCTACATATTTTAGTTAGTGTCGCACTCCCTTGACAATATCCTCACCCCTCATCTAATGTGCACTACTAACGCTTTAATTAATTTCCCTAGTTATTTATCCCATAACTAGATAACCGATTGTAGGTACCCAGAATTGAGAACCATGGGCCTAGATGAGTAGCCCAGTTCTGGCGGCACAAAGTCCAGGCCCTCTATCTTTCATATTGATCCGGTCTCTCCCCACGATCCCATGAAGAGAAGTTATAGGGGAGCACAATCCCATGAAGGGAAGGGATAGGGAAGATGGATAATATGAAGGAACCCATCATCTCCACTAACTAGCATACACATATATAAATTAAACCCTAGGTCCGGGCAAAGGACAAGTTGTATTCTCTGTACTTATTCTTCAGAATATAGAGAAATAATACTGACTGCACCACCGTGGACGTAGGCACATCTTTGCTGAACCACGTATATCCGTTGTTGTGTGATTGGCGTCTTATTTGTTCTTTCTTGGTCATTACTTCTCTCATATTTATTTGTGTTGCACAATAATTGTCACCAACAATAATTATCACAACAATTGGCGCCGTCTGTGGGAAACGTTCATCTTTCCCTGAGAAGAGCCCACGCCAAGAAAAGAATCTAAGATGTCTGGTCATAGCAGCAACGCTCCTCAAGCAGGAGATATTCAAGAGCCACCTGCTCCTCGCAGGATTAGGTATGAGGTTCAACGTTCAGATCGTGAGGCTCGCTTGGAAAGGCCATCCTCAGAAGAAAGTCAAGGACCAACAAAGTCCACGCAGATATCCAGATTGATTGATACCTACGAGGCAAGGATCCACGAGCAGAGGGAGTCTTCGCGTAGATACGAGGCTGAGAATGCTCGCTTGAAAAGCGGACTGGAAAGACTGGAGAAGGAACTACGTCCCGATACCAGGAGACGCCTCTATCGCACTCCTATCCCTCAAGCGAGCAAATCTCGCAGCCGAGGAAGGAGCCCTAGGCGGGAATATCAAAGGGTTGAAGGTGGCAACTCAGACGACGACCTCCGCGAGAAACTAAGAAGAGCTCGCCGCTACCAGAGCCCTGCTCGCAGCGACGAAAACATACGGAACCTGGTCCGCAGAGAAATAGACCAACATCCAGCTCATCGCGGCACCAGGTCGACCAGAGAACTCGCCAGGAGAGCTCTCAAGACCCAGATGAAGTCACCCTTCATGAAGGAAATTGAAGAGGAAGAGGCTCCCAAGAAATTTGCCATTCCAAGGTTCAAGATTTACGATGGGAAGACTGATCCTATTGATCATGTCAGGCAGTACCGACAGGCCATGACCCCCTGGAATCACCGGGATGCACTGATGTGCCGTATTTTCCCCTCGAGCCTCCATGACGTGGCTCAGAAATGGTTCGAAAAACTCCCTCACCGATCCATCAGGAATTTCAAATCCTTGGCCGAGCTCTTTATAGCCCGGTTCATCACCAGCCGCTCCCATCCCAAAAGGATGGATGCTCTATTAACCATGAAGAAAACGCCTCAAGAAACACTCCGAGACTATGCAAAGAGATACTGGGAGTTATTCAACGGGATTGAGGATTGCGCAGAAGAGGTGGCAGTGGCCTCCTTCAAAATCGGATTACCTAGCTCTTCCCTCCTTTACCAGTCCTTGACGAAGAAGGAAGCTATGACCATTGACGACCTGATGGCCCGAGTTGAGAAATACGCAAAGGTGGAAGACGTCACCCGCCTTACTGTAGGAGAGAATGGTCGAGCCAAGATCACTACCAAGGGAAGTGAGAAAGTTGAAAACCAGAAGAAAGGAGGAAAGAGTGGGAGCAAGAATGGCTCCAAAAGCGAAGGGAACCCTGACATAACAAAATCATTCCAGGCGGTCAACACTGTCTTCAGAGATCCAATTTACAAAATTCTCGCGAAGATCAAGGATGAGCCGTTCATCAAATGGCCTCGGAAAATGGGAGGAGACCCCACGAAAAGAAACAATGCATTAAGATGCGCTTTCCACAAAGAGGGAGGGCATAAGACCGAGAAATGCAAGGCCCTTAAGTCCCACCTCGAGGAGTTGGCCCAGTTTGGGAATTTGAATAACTTTGTGGAAAAGAAGGTAGAAAAAGTGGCTGCCCACAGAGAGGCAAAACCCGAAAACGTGCTGGAGGATGATGCCGGACATAAATTCGCAGTAATCCAAGGGGTATCTGACGTCAAGAAAATACAAGGGAACTCAGCTCGAATGGAGGTAAAGATGCTGACAGCGGTAATGCAAGCTTTTCAGATTGATCCAGCAAAATCACAGTCAGGAAAATGTCGGCGAGCAGAGGACATCGACTACAACAAGCATATTATTTTCATGGATGAAGACCTAGTGGGAGTAAGGACCCCACATCATGATGCCTTGGTCATTACACTCAGGATAGCCAACTTTGACATCGACAAGCTGCTCGTCGATCAAGGAAGATCATCCGAAGTAATGTACATCGACCTGTTCCAAAAATTGAAGTTGAACATCGCCGACCTAAAGGGAACCACTATCCCTCTGGTTGGCTTCGCTGGAAAAATGACCATGCCTCTGGGCAAAATAGTACTGCCAGTGCCCACTGGAAATGTTTCCAAGATGATCGAATTCTTGGTGGTCGACATCGATTCACCATATCAGGCCATCCTCGGCAGGGGATGGCTTCATGCAATGAAGGCAGTCTCCTCGACCTACCACCAGAAACTCAAATATGTCACCGAGCGGGGAGTAATGGAGATACATGGTGACCAGGCGATGGCAAGGAAGTGCTTCATAGCGGCCATCCGACCAAAGCCAGAGAAAAAAGCCGTTCAACCCAGCGAGAAAGTGGAGGAAGGTGCAATTTCTTCCAAATAGCAATTAAAATATGGAAGGCCTGGAGTGGAAGAGACCAGGCTCCTCCCCTCCGAGCGTGTCGTCGAGGACCTGGTAGAAGTGACAGCTAAAGAAGGCGACAACAACAGAGTCTTCCTGATCGGAGCATCACTCACCGACCAAGAGCAAAAGGATTTGTCAATCTTACTCAGAAGCAACATAGATGTTTTCGCTTGGGAACCCTATGAGCTGCCAGGAATCGATCCCAATATGGTTTGCCATTAGTTGCACGTCGATCCCACATTCAAGCCAATAGCGCAGAAGGCACGGCGAACTGCTTCCAAGAAAGCCAGAGCAATTGAAAAAGAAGTCGAAAAACTGCTGGATGCAGGATCCATACGGGAAGTGCAATTCCCCAAATGGTTATCCAACCCAGTGGTAGTTCCGAAATGCAACGGGAAGTGGAGAGTTTGCATAGACTTCACTGACCTCAACAAAGCCTCCCCCAAGGATAGCTTCCCTCTTCCGAAAATAGACCAACTAGTAGACGCCACCGCAGCTCACGAACGAATGAGTTTCCTGGACGCGTACTCAGGATATCACCAGATTCCCCTGTATGCCCCATATCAGGACAAAACGGCGTTTATCACGACGGTTGGTTTATATTGTTACAAGGTCATGCCTTTTGGGCTAAAAAATGCAGGGGCAACCTATCAGCGGCTAGTTACTAAAATGTTCAAGAATCAAATGGGAGACACAATGGAGGTCTACATCGACGACATGCTCGTCAAGAGTAAGGAGAAGAAGAATCACCTCTCGGACCTGTCAAGTACCTTCAAAATCCTCAGGAAGTACCGAATGAAACTCAATGCGAGCAAGTGTTCCTTCGGTGTCCAGTCAGGAAAGTTTCTTGGGTATTTAGTCAGCAAGCGAGGCATAGAGGCTAATTCGGACCAGATTGATGCAATCAACAGAGTGCAACCTCCTCTCACAGCCCGAGATGTACAGAAGCTCACTGGAATGCTCGCTTCTCTAAATCATTTCATTTCTAAATCCTCCGAGAGATGCAAGCCTTTCTTCCAACTCTTAAAAGGCAGCAAAATAGTAGAATGGACCCCAGATTGCTCGCGAGCATTAAACGAGCTCAAGTCCTACCTAAGCTCTCCACCATTTCTTGTCATACCACAGTAAATGGACTCTTTGTACCTCTACCTCTCTGTATCCAGTCATACTGTCAGCTCAACGCTAATGTGTGAAGTTGCAGGAATCCAACATCCAGTCTATTACGCGAGCAAAACCTTATTAGATGTCAAGCAGTGCTACCTACCATTGGAAAAGCTCACATTCACCCTAGTAATGGCCTCGAGGAAACTGAAGCATTACTTCGAAGCTCATACGATCATCGTCCTTCTATCACACCCCCTCAAGGCTGTCCTAAGGAAGGCGGATTTGTCGGGCAGACTGTCTAAATGGTCAGTCGAGCTCGGCCGATTTGACATCCAATTTCAACCAAGGACAGCTATCAAGGGTCAAATCCTTACTGATTTCGTAGCTAAATTCACAGGCGAAGAACCCTTCGACCAGCCTAAGCCAACAGAACAAAACAACCAAGCTACAGTGTAAAGCTGGAAATTATTCGTTGATGGAGCCTCCAACTCAAAGGGGGCAGGTGTAGGAATTGTTCTCATCACTCCAGAAAATAGCGTCCTTGAGCAAGGAATCAAGCTAGTATTTGCAGCCTCCAACAACGAAGCAGAATACGAAGCCTTAATAGTAGGTCTCTAAAAAGCGCAAACTTTGGGAGCAAAGCGTTGGCAGGTATTCGGCAATTCACGACTAGTTTCCAACCCGATAAGTGGAGACTATAACGCAAAGGATGAAAGAATGGTAGCCTACCTCTCCCTGGTGAAAAACTTAATGGCGAGCTTTGAAGAGATCAACATCCAACAGTTTCCCAGGGGGCAAAATAGCCACGCTGATGCGCTAGCAGCCCTGAGTTCGGTAGTTGATTCTAGCCTTAAAAGGGTTATCCCTATCGATTTCCTCAGTGGCCCAAGCATTCACAGCAACTGCGAGCTTCCAAACACGAAACCAATACTCCAATTGGAATCAGCCCCCAACTGGATAGATCCCTTGAAGGATTATTTAAAGGACGGAACGCTTCCAGAGGACAAGAGAACTGCCCACCAGATAAGAGTCAAAGCTGCTCGCTTTCACTTACCCACAGGAGGAGACTTGTATAAAAGATCTTTCTACGGTCCCTACCTTAGATGCGTCCACCCAGGCGATGTCAAGGCAGTGCTTCACGAGCTTCACGAAGGAATATGTGGAAGTCATGTTGGAGGAAGGTCTCTAGCCTTCCGAGCAATGAAGGAAGGCTATTGGTGGCCATACATGCAAAAGGACTACGCAGTATATGTTCGCAAATGCCTAAAATGCCAACTTCATGCTCCTATGGTCCACCAGCCCGCCAGCGAATGAAAATCCCTGACCATCCCCTGCCCTTTCGCCCAATGGGGGATGGACATCGTGGGACCACTGCCCACCGCTGCCGGCAACCGCAAATATCTGTTGGTTGCAACTGACTACTTTACCAAGTGGATCGAGGCAGAACCATTGGCGAACATCCGAGATGCTGACATGATGAGGTTCGTATGGAGGAATATGATCACTTGATTCGGAATCCCCAGGACCATCATCACTAATAATGGAACACAGTTCGAGAGTGGCCCTTTTCAAGACTTCTGCAACGAACACGGGATCAGGCACCATTTCAGCTCGGTAGCTTACTCTCAAAGCAACGGATAAGCAGAAGCTTCCAACAAAATAGTGATCGCTGGATTAAAGAAACGGTTAGAGCGAGCCAAAGGCGCATGGGCAACCGGGATACCGCATATCCTATGGGCATACATAACGACTCCTAGGCGAGCAACAGGAGAAACGCCATTCTCACTAACATATGGTATGGAGGCAATCATCCCACTAGAGGCGAGATTGCCAACAATGAGATCCGACCTTGTCGAATAAGGCCAGAACGATGAAGCTTTGCTCGCTGAACTCGACCTAGCCGACAAGCGCAGGGAGCTTGCCCTAGTGAAACTTGCAAGCTATCAGCAACAACTCGCGAAGCACTATAGCAAGAGGGTCAACCCGAGGAGATTCAGAGTTGGGGACTATGTTCTAAGAAAGGTCCTGGGCAACACAGTGAAGCCATCAGACGGTAAACTGGGCCCAAACTGGGAAGGACCTTATAAGATAATTAGAGACGACCTGCAGGGTGCCTATCATTTGGAAACGATGGAGGGCAGGGAGATACCACGAGCATGGAACGCAACTAATCTCAAGAAGTTCTATTTTTAGGAATTCTGTTGTTAAATCTTTTATTGTATTCGTTATGAGAAAGGACAGTTCATTTCTCATTTCACTAATGAAAATCTCTCAGTTAATCACTCTCTGATTAGTAACGGTCATATTTTATTGCGCATCCCTTCCAAATCATAGACATGATGGTCGATATAGCAGGGTAACACCCCTCCTCAGGTCATCGTCATAAAGCACGACAGACCTCTTAGCATTGCCCCTGGAAATATATGAATCCCTAGAGAGTATTCTTAGGCATCAAACCTACTTTGGTTGAACAAAATCCTGATCGGATGATGACATCCATTACCAGGTGTGTCCTCGCCAATTGCCCTACTTAGGCCTAAGGGAGTGTGACGACACAACCTAAAAGGTAAAGTGAGGGAACAATGGTATTCTTGTACTGGACTGGGCGGACACTCACATGACAAAATAAAAAGGATTGTGAAGCAGCAAAATATAAAAGGATTGGATGAACACGTTTAGTCGGCAAAATTTCCAAAAACTCGAACTTTTCATTAATCTTTTATATTTACAAACAATGATAATACATGTTTAGTCGGCGAAGCTCGCCCAAATCATTTACAATTATCAAAAAGAAAAAGAGTAACAAAATCTCAAGGAGGTGGAAGACTCCGAGCAAGATAATCAGCAACTTTAGCTCTCCTTCCATCATCAGGAGTAGGGGCGAGCTCCTCCACGACCTCATTTGCGTCCAATTCAAATAGTTGCCCGGGAATGGCATCAATGGGGATCCATCGATCATCCCGCCTGAATGTATTGGGCATCAGAGTGGAGGAGGACATCTCGTGTCGATACCACAACGTCGAGTTTCTCGGGACCTGCAGCTCTTTGAGGGCACTCAACCACCCTCTGATGAAGGAGAGCTCCTCGAACTCTGATAGTCTCGTCGGAGCATCCAGCCAGCCTTGATCGTAGCCATCGGACCACACTTGTCGAGGACCGTTCTTAAACAAATACCGTAGTCGGGTGACATCCCTCTGGAGCCCAGCAACAGTCATATAAGCTCGCCGAACGTCACCGTGCAGCTCCTCCATCTCCCTCTCACGCTGTTCCTCCACTTCCCTGTTCCTACCCCTGGCACTCCTACCAGCACGCGGGAGGGAAGGCCGAGCAGCTCACGACGAAAAAGAGCCTTGTAGGACTGCCGAAGCGATGCTCGGCGAATGCTCCTTAAGCCTTAGGACTTCCCTCCTCAAGTCTTCATTCTCCTGCTGCAGGAACTCCCCGACCTGGTTAATTTTGGTGGCCTCCAGTAACCTTGCTCTCAGTGCACTGACTTCTTCTTGCACTGAAGCACCGATTTTTCCCATCTCCTGGAGCCTGTCCTTAAACTTGGCCACTAGCTCGGACTGATCCTTATATTTTTGGTTCCTTGACTGCAAAGTCTAGCAAAGGCCTGGCGAACTGCAGGGCTTGCATTAGGACCAAGAGTCCTACCCAGTTAGGAGGTAACAGGAATATAGTCATCCACATCAACCAACTACAGATAAAAGAAAGATATAAGAGAAAAAGGGATCATCGTAAGCCAAATGGAGAATCTTATCATTCATTAATAAAGGCCAAGTACATCGAGCAGAAAAAACTTAGGAGATTACAAGAAAAAAGTACAAAAGAAAATCCTAAAAATAGATTAACTGGCAACCTCAGACTGCCCAGCGGTGTCTGGATGCTTCCCCTTATCAGCTACAGTAGAAGTATCCCCCTCAGCAGGAACTGTATCCGAGGGAAGATCAGCACCCTCGATAATTGGAGCAGGAGCTTCTTCATCCACAGTTGGCTTGGGACTCGGGTCGTGCTCGTCAAACAAGGGAGACTCAGCATCCACACCAGCAGCTAGAAGAGCTTTGTTCCAGCCCTTCTTGAAATTCAGACGGCTGATGTAGCCAATCTAAGCCTCAGCATCATCATAAGCAGCAGCCCACCCAGAGTTGTATGAGTCCTCCTTCATGGTGGCTGCCTGGGCCTTCTCTGCCTCCAGTTGCTCGGACATAACTCTTCTCTTCTCTGCAAGGTCCAGCTTGCTCGTACATACCAGATCATAAGCCTTCCTCAGCTTTCCCAGCTCCCTGACCGCATCATCTCTCTCGCGAGCGGAAGTGGAAAGAGCCAAATCAGACGAAATCCTAGCAACATCAACATCCTTGAAACTGGCCTCGAGCTCCTTACCCTTCAGCTTCAGGGCAGAGTTTTCTTGCTCCATTTCACTATTCTTCTTCACCAGCTCGTCGCGTGAGCGATACAGCACAGCGAAGTCGGTAATGAACTACGAAAAAGAAAGAGATATAAGAAAAGGAAAGAAAGAGAAGTCAACAAAACACGAGAGGAAAAGAAACCTTACCAGAGCAAGCCTCTAACTAGCCTGAAGGGCCATATGCTCCGAACCTATTGCCCTTTGGCGATCAGCCGGGAGGATAGCTCTCTCAAGCAGGGCCGGAGCTCGCTGAGGGGAGATTGCCACGAAAGCTCCCTCTGGCAGAGCAGACACTGGAACTAAGGTCTGCCCGGCCTTCGTCCTTGCCTCAACTCTCCTCTTCTCCTCCTCCCTCTCACTCTCTCTCTTCCTCCTCTCCTCGACCCTTTTCCTTTCTTCCACCTTCTTCTTCTCCTCCTCCTCCTTCTTTCTCTCCCTCTCTTTCACCTGCTCTTCTTCCCTCCTCTTCCTCTCTTTCTCCTAAGAGGATGGCCGAGAACCTGTTGCCACAACCCCAGATACAGTCTTCTATTTCTTTGACCTTTGTGCAAGGAGCACATGGTCATCATCATCATCATCTCTGATCAGTTTCTTCCTTGGAGGCATATCTTCACCAGAACCGCTGGAAGTACTCAACGATCCTCGAGCCTTAGAAGCCTCCTTAGAATCAGAAGAGTTTCTACTATCAGAACTCCCTTCATCGAGATTACCAGCAGGATCACTTTCAGAGCTGCTCTCTTCTTCGTCCAACAAGTATCGGCTCAGCAGTAGTCTCTCCCAAAAAATCAAACTCTGGCACACTTTCCACAGGTCATGCTATGAAGCTGGAGCCGGTGTTCTTGTACTCGAGCAAAAAGGCAGCAGACCTGGGATGCTCGCCATTACCCACAGGCTCCCTAATATTCCAAGCTTTCACCAACTCCGAGATGCGAACCTCGCTGAGAGCAGGCTCCAAATTATTTATCCTCGCTGTGAAAGAAAAAGCAAAGTGGTTAGAAAAATCACAAGCCAGCAAAGGTTGAAATAACAGTACAATGTCTACCTATATATTCTTCCCCATAAAAAGGGACAATAAACCTCTCAGACCTCGACCCTTCAAACTGGGGAGGGAACTCCCAATTCCTAACGAGGAAACCCTCTTGCCAGTAGTCCTTATGGGAATCAGGTAGGTTTACTACCAATGCCCTATCAGGACTCCTAGCTTTGAGGTATAAAACACCTGAGCTAGTTCAAGAGAAGGAATAGCAGAAACAGATCTCAGCAACTCCTAACCTAGTACCATACAACTGGTTTATTCTATGGATGCCATTTACTATCTTCCACACATTGGGCGAGCACTGTGCGGGAACAATATCAAAATAACCAAAAAAATGCAGAAATAGATCATTAGGGGGAAAAGTAAGCCCCCCCTGGGAGAGCAACAAAACATGGATCCAGTGAGCATCCTCTATATCCCTAACGTTCCTAGGAGGGGAGGCACAACATTCAATATCTACCCACTCAGGAATATTGTAGAACTTCCTAAACTCAGAGATTGACCTATTTCCAATCTTCGCCATTGAAAAACTCAAATCCTACCAAAGAGAAAGTGCAAAGAAAGGGCACAAGAAACTTACAAAACAAAAGATCGGTTCGAGTGATGAAGAAGCACGAGCTCAAGACGACTAAGAAGCAATGGGAATGGGAATTCAGAGAGGAAGGTACGAGGCGCTAGAGTTCTCAGAAGAAGGAAGAATAGTGGAAGGGCTGAAACGACGAATGAAAAAGTGGCTATCCCAACAAGCCTTCAATTCTAATCATAGCGCACGGATAGAGAAGCGGGTGCCGCCAAAGCAACTTCACAGTTTTCGAAGAATCACAAATCAGCCATAATGGATGATCATTTAAATTCATTGGACCCATAAACATGGCCCAACAAATTTAGGGGCAATTGTAGGTACCCAGAATTGAGAACCATGGGCCTGGACGAGTAGACCAGTTCTGGCGGCCCAAAGTCCAGGCCCTCTATCTTTCATATTGATCCGGTCTCTCCCCACGATCCCATGAAGAGAAGTTATAGGGGAGCACAATCCCATGAAGGGAATGGATAGGGAAGATGGCCAATATGAAGGAACCCATCATCTCCACTAACTAGCATACACATATATAAATTAAACCCTAGGTCCGGGGCAAAGGACAAGTTGTATTCTCTGTACTTATTCTTCAGAATATAGAGAAATAATACTGACTGCACCACCGTGGACGTAGGCGCATCTTTGCTGAACCAGGTATATCCGTTGTTGTGTGATTGGCGTCTTATTTGTTCTCTCTTGGTCATTACTTCTCTCATATTTATTTGTGTTGCACAATAATTGTCACCAACAGTAATTGTCACTACACCGATATAACCCTTGCATCCACCCTACTCTAACCGAGTATGCAATAATCATGATTTCTTAGTTATTATCAACATTAACTTAATTAGTCATTCCCCTTTTTAAATTCATATAACTTTCACACCCGTTATACATATAATACAATTCACGACCTATATTAATTTACCTGTATATAATTATTTATCTCATTATATACGTATTGTCATATTGCAACATTCACACTTATGTTGAAATAATAATTAATAATGAACATCCTCCCGAGTAATAACTCACCGGATGTATATTCTCTACAGTGCTATCCCACTAGGTGTATTCACATAACCTAGTTACCACAAGTTAGAATCGCTCACTAACTTGGTAAATAGCATAAATATTGGAGGCGGTCATATTTCTTCCCTGAAAGTCAGATGCCTTTCATCCATATAATGGACGCTATGACATGGGGATATACTCGCCCTACTCCTCAAGCTAGGGGATTCACCCTCTATGCGCAACCTCCCCTGATAGCACTAGAGTATATATAATAATAATATCTTGCCACTGATATTAATGCACATGCCATATATATACTATCGCACACCGTATATATAAATAAAATACCCCGGCTTTACCATGTACTAAGTCTGTAACCCAAGCCTACAAAAATTATCATGAGTTTATGGTCCAACCCTGATTATTAATTAATTTGCACATTAATTAATTAAATTACTTTTGGTGTCGTCCAACCAATATATTCGAACTCGCTCTCGTGGCCCGAAAATAAAATAATACCCGAGTCTAAATCCCCAACTCCAAATTAATTAGTTTTCAATCTAAATTAATTTAACTCATTGGTATCGCTCAACCAATATACCCGGACTCACCCACTCGATCCGTATTTAATTATTTTGGAATATTTTTTTTCCAAAATTAACCATAGTGTGTCACACATAAATCCCTCCCAATCCCAATTACTTTCCCTTTAAATGCTAAATATGAATTGTAATACAATTAAACGAATTTTGGTTCCCAGTTCACATAAATATGAATTGTAATACAATTAAATGCTAGAGCAAGTTAACCACTTGCCTTATGGTTTCATAGGGTCTGATCTGGAGTTGTGATTCTCAAGGTTGATGATGAAATCCCCTTTTGTTCTTGCCTTTGTCTCCCAAATTGGTTCCCAGTACCTTTAACTGATCCTTAGGGTATTCTCTCCCACTATAGGGTTTCCACCATGAAATCAGCCGTTACCTTTTTCCCTTTAATTAAGTAATTAGGCTTAATCCCGTTTTTATCCTAATGGGCCAAGCCCAAGTGACCCAAATACCCCCGTGTGGGCCCGACTATGCCTAAAAACTCCCCGAGACCCATTTACTACCCCGGGTACTATATTCCGACTATCTTGGCCCTTCCTGATTCAAACGTGCACTCAGAATTGATATCCGGATAAGTTTATAAAATTTCTTATCTCCCACCTAACTTAGTCTGGAACCGACTCCCGGTTGAGATAAATAAACTCCACGCCATTAATATTCTTAAGACGTAAATTAAATATTACTATTTACCTAGTAAATTAATTTTCCATAAATATTAACCTATTATTCAACCGGTTAATATTTATATAAAAATTCCATAATTAATTCCACCAAATTACGACACACAAGTAATTTAAATTTTTCCAGAATTAATTAACTATTAAATGCATAAAATTACGGGGTGTTACAGGCATGTTTCATGTCCTTGGTTTTGGCCTTCTTGTGAGCATCAAATTTCTCTTTAGCCTCATCTTCAATATATTCTCTCTTTTTTTCCTCATTCTCAAGTTTTTTTCAACGAGGAGCCTCCATGGTGCTACGTTTATCTTCTCGAAGTGCCATTTTTCAAGAGAGTTCAATGATGAAGCCCAGAGTGGTGGGAGTAGAGGTTTCATAAAAGTTCAACAGTTAGCTATATTAAAATTCATAATGGAAGACGACCTAATACAATTAGAAAAAAATTCTTACCTTCTTGGACCTCAACCACATTCCCCAATCTGCTTCATCTAGTCCTTTTGCTACCAATGAAACTAATATCTACCAAGGAGGAACACCACATAGAGGAGTGTGGTACCTAAGTTTTATGAACTTGGACATAGAGAAGACATTTATGAATTTTTAGAGGCCATACACATAAATCTCTCAACCAAGTCCTACAGTACAGATGGTAAACTAGGAGTTTTCTTCATTAAAAAGGTCAAACAAAAAGTATTTGCAGAAAATCAATCAAAAAGTAATTCCAAAGGAAATAAAGAAAAAACAAATACCAATTTTGTTAGGCCTACACCACTCGTAGGGATGAGATTAGTGCGATCCCTCTCACGAAGGCAAAATTCCTAGTTATTCTTCAAGAACACATATTGGTTCTTTCGGCTCCTCTGAACAACCTTCACTATCCTTAAATATGAGCTACTGAGAGAAAAATAGTAATACCCAGGAACCTTGGCATTGTCCTTTGTAAGGACAAATTTCAACATATTTGTAAGGAAAAATTTCCAATAGAGTCAATTTGTTTGTAATTGTCTTAATTCCAAACAAAACATTTGAGTCATAGTTAGGTTTTCTGTTGTCAATCTCATAACCCTATGGCATATTTGATGAATACGTAGTGATTGATATTGCCAAGTTTATCGTGCCAAAGTTTGTCTTCATATTTATCGAGGATCTTGCAACTATGAATGCATGTTGAATATGGGTCCTTGTATATATTTTAAGGATGTTTGTTTTTTAACAAAATCTTTTGGCACTGTTTTTAAGGTGTTTTTAGAAAGATATTATTTTAATTCTAATCTCGTTAGAAAAAGAAATTTATTTCATTAGAAAGAAATTTAGCTTTCATTTGGATGAAATTGATTTCGTTAGAACAAAATTTGAATTTCTTTGGAATAACCATCTAGTGAGCATCGAATGAGAAGCTCTGTCTAGCAATACCATTCTCATTAGAAGCTCGTTGGAAGGAAGATCGAACGAGAAAACTTATTCGTTCAAATAAATTGGAGTTTTGTAATAATAAATAGCTAAACTCGTTTGAATGACCTTGTGTTTTTGCTAGAGAGAGTTTGATACATCAAAATTTGTGTTTTTACTACTTAAGGCGTGTTGGACACAAACTTGTAAGAAATTTTGGCGAAAAACATTTTCCTATTTGTTTACCCAAATTTTAAAACCATTATTTCACCCTTCGAGTTTAAATATCCAATTTCTTCATATTCATATGTTTTGAAATCTTTAGTTTTGGCATCAAGTTTTCATTCTCTACATCTGAATAGAACTTGTTCTGTGAGGTGGATTTCGTGTTTCAATTCAATAATTATTAAACTTCATCAGTGGATACCGAGACGTGTATGGACTCATGCATTGTGAATGCTTACATGGGTGGACTCTTAAATTGCACTCTGGAGGAGTGGTCGAAGATTAAAAAGCATCAAGTCTTGTGTGCATCGAGTCATTGAGTAAGTCTACTGTTAATTTTTGTAATTTCGTATCATAGTGATCTGTTAAGTTAGGCATCCGAGGATTTTCCCTTTGTGGTTTTTCTCCTACATCGATGTGTTATGGGTGGTTTGTTTATTTTATCTTCTTATCTCCTATATGATTGTTTTAGGATAAAAAGATAAAATTAGGAAAATCATTTTTTTATAACAAAAGGTTAAAATTGGTGCAAAGTTTTTGCAAGATTAAATTGATTAAAAGTTTTGATCTTTAAAATTTGAAAAATACAAAAGTATAATTATTTTTAATTGGACCATCTCTGTCTAAGGACACACTGTAAGGGACTTGCAATGTCAAATTGGTATCAGAACTAAAAGATTAACTTGTTGTCTTAAGATCCCATGTTTGTAGGCATGAATTTTGGAGGATTTAATGATATTAGAACCCCAATCTTTGATGGGTTTAACTACGCATACTGGAAATTCATATGAAATCAACACTTAAGGTTGTAGATGAGCGGGTTTAATTAGCAATAGTTGAAGGGTGGCATCCACCTGTCACCAAAGATGGAGAAGAAATCCATTTAAAATTAGTAGAGTTATGGAGTGATACTGAACATAGGTTAGCAAATTTTCTTTCTCAAGGTTTAAATGCTCTGTTTTGTTCTGTTACCTCAAAGGAGTTCCGTCGTATTATGACTTGTGAAACATCAAAAGAGTCTTGGTACATACTCCAACTCACCCATGAAGGAACTAGTGTTGTTAAGGCTTCCAAATCCTCACCAGTTAGTCTGTAACCATTCTCATACTGGAGATTGAGTCCTATGATGAGTTTTATGCTAGATTTTTGACTTAATTAACTCTTCTGTTAACTTGGGAGAGAAGATACTCGACAAGTGAGAAATCAAGATAATTTTAAGGTCGTTGCCCGAAAAATTTAATCGTAAAGTAACCGTTTTGAATTCTTTGGGTACTCTAGATTCTATGAAACTTGAATAGCTTGTAGGTGATTTAGAAACTTATGAGCTTGAAAAGCTTGTAGAGTTTATGGAGCATAGACATTTACTCGAGAATAATTGATCTTGAGGAAAGATTGAGAGATTCGAGTAGTTTCAAATTTGATTTGGAGTTTAGGTCGAAAAATTGGATAAAATGTTATGAACCATCCAAATCAAAGAGGACAAGTGTGGAATTGTCTTCCATGATTATAATGCTTCATCTACCAAATCCAAGACCATGCATTTGATAGAGTTAACTAGGAACGTTAGGAAAGGTCAACACTTAGGTAACACCCCTCGTCATGTTTTCACTTTCACTCATCACGGTGGGAAAAGTCACCTTAGGAAGTTTTTTTTTTATCTTAAGAACAGGCCTAAAAAGTCTAAGATTAGAGTCAATAAGGTTCCCAACTCCTGAGAGCATCATGTTACACCTATATGGGTTAGAATTCCGAATTTGGAGGCTTTACGTATTAGACTTGTTGATTCTTATTTTCTTGCACATGATACTTTCCATGCTATATCTTATGGTTGATTGTGTTAACTTGTTTGCCAAACTCTGGTTTGTGCTTCATGATAAATGTTTGTTAGTGTTATGACATGTGTATCTTTTGTTTTTTTATTTTTATTTTATTAAAAATACAAAAAGATTTTGTATTTCTTTTGAGTTGGAGTTTATTTTCAAAAATTGGTATTTTATTTAAAAAAAATAAAAAAAAAACTAAAAAAGATTTTTGGTTTTTGTGTATTTTAGTCTTACACATTTTTGTGTGGAATATTGGTGCATTTAATTCCAATTCATTCAGTGCTATCTATATGACCAGTTCATTTGATTATGATTGGTGATACCTAGATTGTTTGAATCATGCTTGCGTGGAGTTGTTTCAAAATTTATTTTCTTAATGGATTCGACTTTATATATGTCTTCGCACACACATATATGAGATTTTTAAACGCTAACTCCACACGTATATTTGAACTTTTTAAGAGGTTCTCCCAATAAAAACTTGTCATCTATATATTTTTTAACCATGGGGATTTGTGAATGTAAGAACCCTTGCCCGTGAACTTATTTGTTTAGCATTGAGAAATATGAGGTTGCACGAAAAAGGTCTACGAAAGGAACAAATCTCCATTATGGGAACTCCACAGTTGGCAAGAGCCTAATAGAAAGACAACAAATAAAAATAAAAAAATTCAAAAGTCCAACATGTTAGGTTGTTTTATCTTTAAAAAGCAATAGCTTCAAAAGAATTGAGAAATGAAAAGAAAATATGATAGTTGTTTATCTTTTGAGGGTGTTTAGTTGAAGATCAATGGAATTGCACAGTGAATCCTAGTTATGCTTATTTTGTCATGATGCTATTGATTCGTATAATTATCAATATTCTAGGCTTGTGTGCATTGTTCTTGTTAGTTCATAGAGTTCACTATATCTTGTCACTTGAGGCTAAATCTTAGTAAGGACAAATTTTCAATCAAGCTATTTTGAATGTGACTGACATAATTTCAGACAAAATATTTAGTCATAGGTTAATCCTTGTGTCGTTGATCCCATAATCCTATGACGTATTTGATGAAGACGTGATGAAGATGTAGCAGCCAAGTTTCAAAGTTGGATACATTGTGCTGAGTTTATCGTGTCATATTTGTCTTCACATTTATCGAGGATGTCGTATGTATGAATGCATTTTGAATATGGGTCCTAAGATATTTTTAAGGGTGCTTATTTTTTAATAAAAAATCATTTGGAACTGTTTTTTAAATGTATTTTAAGTAAAATATTTTTGGTTTTAGTCTCATTAAAATGATAATTAAACTCGTTTGAACAAAACTGAGTTTTGTTCGAACGACTTCTGATCTCATTATAGCGAAAATAGAATCTCGTTAGAACGAGATACGAATGAACATTGAACGAGAGTCATATGTTTAACAGAACCAAAGTCATTGGAAGATCATTAGAATCCTGATAGAATAAGAATAGGTTGTCATTCGAATGAGATTTGATCTCATTAGAATGAAACTAGTATTTTCGTTTCAATGAGATGACATTTTCGTTCGAACGAGATCACCACCTCAAAATTCATGATTTTAATATTTAAGGTGTGTTCATCTCTGATTGTTTAAGAACTTTTGGCAAAAAACATTGTCCTATTTGTTTACCAACGTTCCGAATCCCTTATTTCACCTTTATTTTTAAAAATCCAAGATTTGTATTTCATATGCTATTAGATATTTTTATTTGGGCACCAAGGTTTAATTATTTACATATGAAGAGAATCTGTTTCATGTGGTGGATTTCGTACTTAGTGTTTACATGTTGTGGAGTTCATGTTTGTGGTGTTGCGGTGATGAAGCGATGGACTCCATGTTCTAATCTGAAGAAGGTTGATGAGCCTTGTCAGTAGATACTGATACGTACGTGGGATCATGCGTAATAGAAGCTTGCATCGGTGGACTCCTGGGTTATAATGTGGATGAGCGATAAAAGATTGAAGAGAGTAAAAGCTTGTGGGGACCAAGTCGTTTAGTAAGTTTACTGTCAACTTTTGTAATTTTCTATCTTAATGAGCTGTTTGGATGGGCCGTTCGATATTTTTCCCTTTGTGATTTTTCCCGTACATTATCATGTTGTGTATGGTTTATTTATTTTATCTTCTTATTACCTAGATGCTTGTTTTAGTTTTAGGATAAAGGGATAAAATTGGGTAAATTAGTTTTTAACAACAAAAGGTTTAGAATTGGTGCAAACTTTTACAAGGTTAAATTGTTTAAAATTTTTAATCTTTAAAATTTGAAATATACAGAACTAAAAGTTTTGTTTATTCAGACCATATTTGCCTAAGCACACATTGTTGGGGACTTTGTTTCTCAAGTTGGTATAAAAAAAACACTATGTTATCATGTTTAGATCCTGTGTGAGGTAGAGGATTTGATGGGTCGAACTATTTATACCGAACCATACGTATGAAATTAGCACATAAGGCTATAAATGAGCGGGTGTGGTTAGAAATAGTCAAAGGGTGGTCTCCATATATCACCAGAGATGGAGAAAAAATTCAATTAAAACTCGTAGAGTCATGTAGCGAGGCTGAGCATACGTTAGCAAATTTTAATTATCGAGGCTTAAATGCTCTCTTTTGTACTATCACCTCAGAGGAGTTTCGTCGTATTATGACTTATGTGACATTTAAAGAGGCTTCAAACATACTCCATCTCGCCCATGAAGGATCTCCTCCTGTTAAGGATTCCAAAATCTAAAACCTCACCAATTAGTTTGAAACCATTAAGATATTATATAGTGAGTCCTTTGATGAGTTATACATTAGATTGTTTGACATAGTTGACTCGTCTTTTAACATGGGAGAGAAGGTATGATAAAAAATAAGTAATCAAGAAAATTTTAAGGTTGTTTCCTGAAAGATTTAATCCTAAACCATTTTGAATTCTTTGGTATCCCAGATTCTAAGAAACTTGAAGAACTTGTAAGAGACTTACAAACTTAGGAGCTTGACGTGTTCACCTCCAAGAACATGAAAAGGAAAGAAAAGGGCCTTGCTTTGAAATCTTGCATGAAGGAAAAACCTATTTCGGATGATGAGTCTGACATCAAGTCCCGGGATTTGGCTTCGATGGATAAGAAATTCATGAAATTTCTCAAATTCCAAGATCAATCGATGGATGCAAAAAGGTTTGAGAAAAATATGCATAACAATGCCAATAATTTCGCTAGGAATCGAAGTGATAACTTTAAAAGGGATGATTAAGAGAGATATTATGGTTATGAGGGTTATGTTCGTAGGGTAGCTGAGTGACCCACTAAACTAAGGAAGGATGGATGGAAAGAAATCGATAGCATATAATGCTACGCTTAGTGATAGTGATCCAAAAGAGGAATCTAAATACCCTATTGAGCGCAACTTTACCGCGCTCATGTCTATTCATGTGAGATTTGTTGAGAAATATTTCCATGAAGATATTTATATGCATGCACTTTAAAGTCCATAGTTTGTGAATCCCAAATTAGTAAAAGTTGAATGTGTGGATATGAGATTAAGGATGAAGAATATGAGGAGGATAGTGAACTCCAATTTGCCTTTTGAGAGTTGTATGAAAAAACTTTGAAGGTGAAAATAGCTAACTGAAAGTTGGAACCTAAGATGAATGAATGTGTCATAATGAATGATGATAGTGTTTTGATTGAGGATCTTCTGGGACTTGAGAGGACTCTTCGAGAGAAGATATAGTACGTTAAGTGTGAGAGAGATAATCTTAATGGTTTGATGGAAACTATGGATAAAGAGCTTATAGTGTTTGAGGAGTTTAGGAATTTACTCGAGTCGAGGATAGTTGATCTTCTGGATAGATTGAAAGATTCAAGTCATATCAAATTTGATTTGGAGTCTAGGTTGGAAGACTCAGATAAAATATTTTGCCTCACCAAATAAAATATGGCGAGTGTGGAATCGGTTTCAATGATCATAATTCTTCCACTACAAAAGTCAAGACTAGGCACTTGAGAGATTAGACTAGGAATGTTAGGAAAGGTCAATCCTTTGGGAACATTCCTCACTATGTTTTCACTTTCACTCATTGTGGTAGGAAAGTCCAACTTATGAGGCTTTGTTTTGATCTTAGAAATGGTTATAGAAAGTCTAATAATAGAGTCACCATGGATCCCAAAGCCCTTAAGCATCATGTTACACATACTTGGGTTAAGAAATTCAATTTTGAGGCTTTATATATTTGACTTGTTGTATCTCGCTTCCTTGCACATTATACTTCCACTGTTATATCAAATTGCTAATTGTGATGGCTTGTTTTTTATACTTTATTTTGTGTTTATGATATATGTTTAGTAGTGTAATGATATGTGTATCTTTTTTTTTTTTATTTTTCTTTTATTGAGTCATATTGAAAATTACAAATTTTTTTTTTTTTTATCTTTTGAGAGAGTTTGTTTTTCAAAAAATGGTCTTTTAGTCTGAAAAACTCAAAAAGGTTTTTGCTTTTTTTTTTATGTATTTTAGTTTTACACATATGGTATGGCATATTGGTGTGTTTGAATATAATTCATTCCATTATTTCCATATGACTAGGACACGTGGTAATGATTGTTGATACTTATATTATTTTTAATCATGCTTGCATGGAGTTATTTTGAATTCGATTTGTTTAATGGATTCGAATTTGTATATGCCTACGCACATACATGCACAAGATTTTTGAACATTAACTTCACATGTATATATTTGAACTTTGTGATATGTTTTCCTATCAATCTTGTGCTCTACTTATTTTGTGACTATGGGGGATTTGTGCATGTAAAAACTGTTGCCCGTGACTTATTTATTTAGTATTAAAAAATATAAGGGTGCATGTGAAAGAGCTACAAAAGGAGTAAATATCCTTTGGGAGAAAACCATCGTTGTTAAGTTCTTAATGAAAGGATTAAAGGAAATAAAAATAGAAAAATTACCAAAGGCCAACATATTTAGTTGATTTGACCTTTCAAAAGCAATAACTTCAAAAGAATTAAAAAAAAATGAAATATGTTATATGTTTATCTTTTGAGGGTGTATAGTTAAAGATCAATAGGTTTGCACATTGATTCCTAGTTATGCTCATTTTGTCATGACAATATAGATTTGTAGAAAAATCAATATTCTATGCTTGTGTGCATTGTGCTTGCTTGTTCATAATGTTCGCATTATCTTGTCACATAAGGCTAAATCTTAGTTTGATAATATTTTATGATCAATTAGAACTTTTTGATCATATTTGAGTGTTTGAGTCATAATTTATTTGTAACTAATTCACGCCCATTCATATTATCCCACATATTTAGACGCTTTAAAACTATGCTAGTGTGTACATCTTTTGTGTTTTGTGTTGTATTTTATGGTTGTTTATACCTATATATATGTGCCAGGTTTTCATATTTATATTTTGCATATGTTATTTATGATATCGTATTTTGAGTCTTTACGGTTTGCATTTCGTCCATGTTTGTCATATGCTTTATCATTGGATTTTATTAAGCATGCTTTACAATCATATTGGTGTCTCTCGTTATTTTCTTTCAAATTAAATATCTCATTTTGGTAGTTTCAAATTGGTATTAAACATCATTGCCTATTAATATTGGTACCTTTATGAATTAATGTTGATATTGTTCATCATTGTTTGGATTATTTGTGCTTGAGTTGCAATATTTTGTGTTTTTCGCACTTTACACAAATGCATGCTTTATTACCTTCTCCATATGTTTAAATTTTGTATCTTATGATCACATATCTAGGGGGAGACTTGGTTTTTAGGGGGAGTAATTTCTTTTTTCTATCTTGCTTTGTCTATTCCTGAACAAAAACGGGCATAAATGGTATCTTTTCTTTCTTTATCTTAGAGGAGATATTTAGGTTGAGATCTTTTTTGACATTATTAGATGTTTATTCATTTTCAGATTTATACTTGATATATTTTCATTGCATTTGAAGGTGTGTTTAAGTGTGCATCTTTACAACAATGCGGAAAATTTTTCAAGCAAAGCAAAGTTATTCAAGTTTGTGTGTCTGTCGAGCATTTATACTCCTTTTTTCTGGTTGGAGAGTGAGTCTTTTTATAGATCTTGATGGATCATAGGATTTTTGTTTTTGTTTTGTTCCAGAATAGCAAAAAGGGAATATTTGTAAGGACAAATTTTTAATCTAGTCAATTTGCATGTATTTGTCATAATTTTAGACAAAACATTTTAGTCATAAGTTAGATTTTGTGTTGTTGAGCCCATAATCCTATGACTTGTTTGATGAAGATGTAGTGGCCAATTTTCAAAATTGGATACATCATTCCAAGTTTATTGTACCATATTTGTCTTCACATTTATCAAGGGTCTCGTAGGTATGAATGCATATTGAATATAGGTCCTTACATATTTTTAAGAGTGTTTGTTCTTTTAACTTAAAATCATATAGACTTGTTTTTGAATGTCTTTTAAGAAAAATATTTTTTGGTTTTAATCTTGTTAGAAAGATAATTTAACTTTTTATAATGAAATTGAGTTTTCATTCAAATCACTTTCGATCTCATTAGAATGAAATTAAACTATCGTTAGAATGAGCTTCAAATGATAATACTCTATTTAACATGGTTAAATCCATTGGAAGGTTGTTAGAAATTGATTGAATGAGAATGGGTTATCGTTTGAAACTGGTATTTTCATTAAACCGAGATACAATTTTTGTTCGAACGAGATCGCCACCTCAAAATTTGTGTTATTATTATTATTTACGCAATGCCAGTCTCAGATTTTTTATGATCTTTTGGCGAAAAAAGTTTTTCTATCTGTTTACCAAAGTTTCAAATCCCTTGTTTCATCCTTTGTCTTTAAAGATCCAAGATTCGTATTTTATATGCATTGAGATCTTTCTATTTCGGCATCAAGGTTTAATTTTCTACATCTGAAGAGAAACTATTTTGTGTGGCGGATTCCGTACTTTCTGTTTACACATGTAGACTCCTTGTTTGTGATGTTGCAATAAAGAAGCGGTGGGATTTGTGTTCCAATTCGTATGAAGTTTCTGAGCCTCCTCGATGGATATCGAGACATGCGTGGACTCATGTGTTATGGCATCTTATCTAGATGGACTTATTCATTTCACTATGGAGGAGAGGTGAAATATCAAATAGATTTAAGGCTTATGGGGATCGAGTCATTGTGTAAGTCTACAATCAAATTTTTTAATTCTATAGCTTATTGGACTGTTTGGCTGGGTCGTTCAAGTTTTTTCCCTTTGTTGTTTTCTTCATACATCGATGCGTTATGGATGGTTTATTTATTTTATCTTCTTATCACCTAGATGCATGTTTTAAAATAAAAAATATATAATTGAGTAAATCACTTTTTCACAATGAAAGGTTTACAATTGGTACAAAGTTTTTACACGGGTAAATTGTTTAAAAGCTTTAATCTTTAAAATTTGGAAAATACAAAAATAGAAGTGTTGTTCATTTGGACCATCTCTTCTTAAGTACACATTATAGGGTACTTGATTTTTCAATCTTCGGTTGATAAAGTTTTGTAGTCAATTAGAACTTCTTGAACATATTTGAGTGTTTGGGTGATAATTCATTTGTATATAGTTCACTCCCATTCATTTCAACCCACATGTTTAGACACATCGATACTATGATAGTGTATAAATAAATCTTGTGTGTTTTGTGTCGATTTTTGTGGTTGTTTATACCTATATATATGTGCGAGGGTTTCATTGGTATATTTTGCATATGTTATATATGGTATTTTGTTTTGAGTTTTTGCAGTTTGCATTTAATCCATGTCTAGTATATGCTTTATCTTAGGATTTTATTTGGCATGCTCTATGATCATATTGATGTCTCTCATTATTTTCTTTGAAATTCCTATTCTCAAAATTGGTAATTTCAAATCGGTATCATACTTCATCTCTTATTCATATTGGTATTTTTATTCATTAATATTGGTATTAGTCGATCATATTTTGGATTATATGTGTTTGAGTTGCCATGTTGAGTGTTTGTTGTAATTTACACTTTTGCATAATTTTATTCTCTTCTCCCTATGTTTCAAATTGTTATCTTATGATAACATATTTAGGGGAAGATTTGGTTTTAGTGATAGTAATTATGTTATGCTATCTTGCTTTGTCTATTCTTGAAAAAAAGGGGGAGAAATGGTATCCTTCCTTGCATGATTAGGATATATTTATTTTAGCGGGAGATGTCTTACCTAGGTTGATATTATTTTAGACATTGTTAGATGTTTATTTATTTTTGTATTTATACTTGTTATATTTTCTTTGCATTTTATGGTGTGTTTAAGTGTGCAGGTTTACAAAAATGCAGCAAAGTTTTCAAGCAAAGCAAAGCTACTCAAGTTTGTGTGTCCGTCGAGTGTCTATATACTTTTTTATTTTGGGGGTTGGGGACTGAATCTTTTTAGAGAGCTTGATGACCCATAGGATTTTTGTTTTTGTTTTGTGCGGAATAGTCAAAGGGGGAGATTGGTAAGGACAAACTTCCACAGAGTCAATTTTTTTATAATTGTCTTAATTCGGGACAAAATATTTGAGTTATATGTTAGGCTTTGTGTTGTCTATCCCATAAGCTTATGATGTGTTTGATGAAGACATAATAGCCAAAATTCAAAGTTGGATAGATCGTGCTGAATTTATGATGCAAAAGTTTATCTTCAGGTTTATCGAGCATCTCCCAGGTATTAATGCATGTTGAATATGGTTCCTTGGATATTTTTAAGGGTATTTGTTATTGAACAAAATTGTTTGAAACTGTTTTAAAATGTTTTTTTAGTAAAATATATTTTTTTATTCTAATTTATTTAGCACAAGAGTTTTATCTCGTCACAATGGAATTGAGTTTTCATTCGAACAAAGTTGATCTCGTTAGAAAGATATTTAAATCTCATTGGAATGATCATCTAACGAACATTGAGTGGTAAAGCTCTGTCTAGCAGTGCAACTCTCATTAGAAGCTTGTTGGAAGGATGATCGAATGAGAAAGCTTATTTGTGCAAACGAACTAGAGCTTCATTAAAATGAAAATCTAATATCATTTGAATGACTTTGTGTTTTCGTTAAAATGAGTTTGGCACCATAAAATTTGTGTGTTTACTATTTAATACATGGTGGACTCAGATGTTTTAAGAAGTTTTGGCAAAAAACGTTTTCCTATATGTTTACCAAACTTCCAAAACCCTTATTTCACCCTTTGAGTTTAAAAATCCAAGTTCTTCATATTTATATGTTTTGAGATATGCAGTTTGGGTACCAAGGTTTGATTGTCGACATATTTACATGCGGTGAACTCCGTGTTTGTGGTATTGCGATGAAGGAGAGGTGGATTCTGTGTTTTAACATGTAGACGTTCGTTAAGCCTTATTGGAAGTAACTGAGACGTGCATAGACTCGTGAATTGCGGTAGGTTGCGTGGGTGGACTCCGGCGTTGCACTATAGAGGAGAGGTTAAATATTGAAGACCGTTAAGTCTTGTGAGGATTGAGTCGTTGAGTAAATCTACTATCAACTTTTGTAATTTTTTTTTTATCATAATGATCTATTTGGCTAGGCCATCCAAGATTTTTCTCTTTGTGGGTTTCCTCATACATCGTCGCGTTGTGGGTGATTTATTTATTTTATTTTCATATCACCTAGATGCATGTTTTGGGATAAAAAATATATAATTGAGTTAATCACTTTTTCACAATGAAAGGTTTAAAATTGGTACAAAGCTTTTACAGGGTTAAATTACATATAATTTTTAATATTTAAAATTTGAAAAATATAAAATAGAATTTTTGTTTGTTCGGACGATCTTTGCCTAAGCACACAGTGTAGGGGACTTGCATGCTTATCCTTTAGGCCATATAGAAATCTAAAAATGTCTCCACTGAGGTCGAGGCCAATGCATTACTACAAAAATACCAGTGGTCGTAAAATTATTCTATATGCATCTGGGGGAAATTGAGTTAGAGAAACCCCCATAATCCTATAAGATCGACCCTATAATAGGGTGAAGGGGTAGACGAACTTTGACTTGAAGTGACCACATTGGAAAGAAAATTTTATTGACATCACCTTGATCATAAACTCTCTCATCACAACTTGGAAGTCTCACCCTAATGATAATAGGGATGGCATATTGATCATTCAAGTCGTCTCCTCAGTGATTTTACAAGAACAGTATATGGCCTTTGTGTTTATAGGATCATATGAGTCAGTGAAACTACAAACGTACTCTCCTCAAAAGGAAACACAACAATATGTGAATTTGAAGGCTGGGGAGGAGCCCTAGTCATAAACACTAGTTTAAATGACACAAGGTAAACAACAAGAACTTAGAATTAATATCAGTGTAGTTTTAGCACTGGTCTAGTGGTCGACTTCTTCAACACCCCTAGATCCAACAAACTCATAGTAGGGAACCCTATGGGTGAATTTAGGATGGTATAATTTATCTTTGGGATGGATAAGTGCTACATAATTGGCTTCTTACCCTCGTAAAAACAAGGGCAAAGACTCTCAAGTTCATGAATGCGCTTAAACACCCTCTCAACAAAAGAACTTTCATTCATGAAGGCTTGGTTTTGGAGAGAAATAAAGGGACGGGGGCTATTTGATGTCAAAACAAAGGATTTGGGGTAGAAAATTCTAAAACACATAAAAATCCCTAAATGGGAAAACCCTAATACAACAAACTCAATAGACACCTAAGACATGTAAACTCCAATCAATAGTCAAATCCAGCAACGACAATCAATAATAATAGAAGATCATTATAGAAATAAATGAAATTTTATATTAAAAAAAAAACTAGAAAGCTTGAATGTGCGAACTAGTATACCTAGATACCTAAAAGCAATAGAACATGACTAAAAATGCTTAAACTATAGAATGGAATATAAACGAAAATCCCTGCCAAAAAAGAGTTTTTAGGCAAAGTGTCGGTCAGAAATGGTAGAAATGGGAAAAGTTAGCGGAAGAAGATGAACTGGGGATGAGAACAAGTTTCTCTCTCTCTCTCTCTCTCTCTCTAATAAGATATCATTCAAATGTTTGTGGATGCAAAAAGTTAAAATGATTTTGGATTTATCTTTTATACTTATTTAAGGTGGTAATGATTATTTTTTGAAAAAAAATACTGATGACATGTGTTTGAAGTACAACTACTGCCTTGGAACGGTGTCCACACTGCCCCAGGAATGCCTCCGTTATGACTTTGGCATTTCTAGAGATAATCAACAAGTGGCTGTCCCCAAACAAAGATTGAAAGTTTTTACAAGTCATTTTTCTTGTCTGAGGTTGAGCCAATGTTTTTCCCAAGCTAAGAAGATCCTTAGAGTCTGACCAAAACATGAGTTTATGGCATTTCAGTTAATACTTCACTCACTCAGCACATACCCAAAATACATAACAATTCAGGGAATATGATGAAATCTTTAATCATGAGCAAAGTCTTAGGAAATTTTATTATACCATGAATATGTTTTTGTTCGTGGACCCATAAAAAGAGGACACTCGGTTTCACTACTCGTAGAAATAAGGTCAGCTCAGTTACCAATCTGGTCAACCCAGCTACTCTGGTCAGCCACATCATCACAACCAATTAGTTTAGCTCAAGTATCTCACAACTAGTTAACACCATAAAGTAGCTTCATTTAAGTAAGAATGTACTGTGTGATTATATGACGTCATCAGTTCACACATGCAGGGAAAATGTGTAAATATTCCTCCATGTTCCCATAAAAAACTTTATGATTATTCTCCCACTTGCCTCTAAAGTGTGTACCTTCCTAACCTATAAAGGCATGAAATATATCACTTTATTCTTTCTCTTCTAACAACCTATAAATAGCATGCCCACCCTCACATTAAAAAGGTTTAGATATTTTTACGTTATCATTATGCTGTCAAAGTCTACAATTAACTTGAGACATTCTATCTAACCTTCATCCATGGATTTTTCCCATTAAATCAATAATATAAACACTTACACCTATATACGTAGGCATCTCCTTGGGTCGAACCACGAAAATCTGGTTTCATTTTCTGTCTCTCATCTCTCTATCGTTTTCTCTAGCATTACTGTGATTTATATATCTTTATTTGTTGTAGTTTTAATTAGTATACTCTTTATAAGACCAAATCAGTGTAATACTTTTAAGCAATAACAATATACGAAGACCTATATCCCCTGAACTTACCATTCACCCCCTAACTGCGATACTATGGATTTGTTTTTAGATGAAGATGAAGTGTATGATATAAACCTTTTAAAGTTTTGTGAGTATGATAGTTTTGTTAATATTTTTTGTCTATGACATAAATATGGAATATATCCCTCTATTACTTTTACTATGATACCATCCGACCCTATGAGAGGGTATATGATTTGAGAGACACTGTAAAGATAAGTGTACATGAGTTTATATTTAGGCTGGTATTCATATCCATTGACACAATTTCATCCATGATGTTCTTTCTAAATTGGGTGTTTCACTTACTCAATTTTCTCCTAATGCTTCGAGGATCATCCCCAACTCCATTATTTCTTGGAGGGAGGTTCGTGAAGACAATATAATTAGATATTTTTCTATAATATTTATATAACTACATCAACCAAATGTTTTCATTGATATTATCATTTGAGACCTCGTAACCCCATTTGTAAGATTGTCAGAGTCATCAAACGTCAAATCATAGTTGAAAGTCCTCTTATTTGTTTCTTGGAAGGTCTTGTGAATTTCTAGGTGATTAAGAACTTAAAGATTTCGTGAAGATTCCAAATGAATCGGGTATTCCCCCACTAACCAATATATTCAATTATATTCTCTATGTTTATGATATAATATATTTCTCTCATATAACTACCGAGTATAACATAAACTTTTGTACCTATGGTCTCATTTAGTTTGGACATCGATTCTTAGGATAAGGTTTGACAAGTGATCGACAAAAGCCTAAACACTTTCAAAAGATTAGCGACATTTTCGATACGTGAGGAACTTGGTACCATCTATGATCCATATTCGTTAAAGAAACTTTGTGACTATCTTACTATTGATCTTGTTAACTTCATATCATATATCTTTTGTTGTGTCTCCAACATATTAATTTTCGAAGTACCTATCGCCCAGATGAACATTCTAACGTTTGTCCCAGAGAAACATTCTAACGTGGATTAAGACGTAGTTACCCCTCTTGTTTAGGGATAGATAAGAAGACGTTGTACGAATGAACTATATGATCCCATGGACAAGGATAATAGAAAATTGAAATAGGCTTCCAAAAATAGGATGATGAAGAATGTCAGGAAGGATCGTATCACCGTGACAAAGGGGATCGAGCATCGAAAAATACATGTAAAGTCCGTAGCTTCGAATGACATCCATAGGTTTAGTTACCTATGTTAAAGTATTAAACATTATCCAAACACTCTCCATGCTAATTCTTATAGGACTAGGAAATTTTTTAAGAACATTTTTCCCAACTGTGATAAGTCTTATTTTGGTAACATGAACTGAGATGAAGAGGATGATCAATTCATAAATAAATTTTACCATGTTTTCAATTTTAATTTCCCTTTTCTTTGTTTTGTTTACAAATTTTCGTTCATTTTATTTATATGTCGTTTCTTTTTATCGAATGCCTAATGATTGTGGTTGACATTTAATAATGAGCGTCCTAAATTAGTGAGAGTTGATACTGATACTAAGAGGGCTCTTGAATCCTTTTTAATTGATCATGATAAGCTCAAGAAGGCTAAGATCACCAAGCTTTAGACTTTGAAGTAAAACAAGGATGTAGATATGAGAAATTTGAAAGCTGAGCTCACCAAGTCCATCCAATTTCTTGAGTCCAAAAAATAAGAAAGGTGTGAAGGTTTTGTTTAAGAAGGATAAGGAATAGGTTGAAGTCGAGTATTATGTCTATAGAGAGTTTTAAGGTATTAAATTATATGATATTTGATTATATCGTGAGATAAACACTCGAATATGCCTCCATTATCCTGACTTTCTGACGAGGTTTAAGGCTAGCAGGTCGACAATGAAGAGGGAGAGGCCATCTTAAAGGATTTTAATTCCCAAGAGGTTGGTATAGGGCAGCTGTCGAGGCTAATCATGTTTTAGAAATTATTAGGGAAGATGTTGCTGATGATGAACAAATGTTTGTAGAGGTTGGGGCTATTGAGAAGAACATTCTTGTTGATAATACTATCCAGGAGGATGATGATGAGAGAGTTGTGAGGCTATATGATCTTAATTTTATTTAAACTCTGTCTCGGGCATATGTGGACTTTATTGTTTATTAAACAATTGTTTCATGGTCTATACTTGAACATTTTTACCTTACTTGAAGGGTTTGAACACCTTTTTATTGGGTTTTTATGGTTCTTGTCATAAATGCGTTTAATTCATTCTTCTCACTCCTTATTCATTACTTTCTTTATTTTTTTTTGAATGAATGTTCACTTAAGTCCACTTTTACATAAAAGGGATGTGATAATATATATGACCCATTCTTAGCCTAACCATTAGTGTTATTCATAAATAGTGAGACTGACTCATGTAGGCCGAAGTTTGAGAAGGGCCTACAAATTATCAGGTAAATTCACTTAGGTCGTTGTGTGAGAATGGACTTGAAATACTGGGGATAATATTTTTAGGCCGACGCGTAATAATGGCCATAAAATACTGGTGAATGAGTCATTCAATTTTTAAATTATCCGAATGAATATGATCAACTTTATTTGTTAATTTTCCTTTATGCTTGCTATATGAAGTAGTCAATTCTCCTTTATGATTGCTATATGATGTACTTTATTTTTGCATATAAATATTGGGAAAAAATTAAGGTGAAAATTTTGAGGACTGATCCAAGTGTTCTGTTGAGCTTTGTCTCTATACTTGTTATAAAATAATTTTGGTGTCATGGTTTGAATATTTTAAAGATGATCTTCAGGTCTATTATATCCTACCAAGTTTTATATCATTACCAATTCTTTTGCCAACCTATTTGATGGCTTTAAGTCTGCATTATATAACTGAGGTCTTTTCAAATGGGGCCATTCCACTTTTCATGACTTGGATGAATTAAGTTACCATATTAAGATATATATAGAGTTTCATCTGTACACTCTTATTATAAGAGCTACTCCCTCATTTTTAACATAATTTAAGTATTACCTATAAGTTCATATCCCTGTGCACTACTTTTATAATGAAGTTCAGTTTGCAAGATATAACATTATAATACAATAAAATGGAGAAGAGTGTAACTTTGATTTTATTGATCACATCCATAAACTTTAGATAATTGGTGTTTCCACCGCTCGGGTTCTTGGAGTTGTCTTATAATCCCATAGGATGTTTTATAATTCTTCCATCTACTTTCCTTTAACTTTTTCCAATATTAATTTTATTCCGGATAGAAGAGTTCAATTCATCATTTATGTTTGACAATTAGTCTATGGATGAGCCAGTATTGAAAGGTAGTGTTTTATTCCTTGTTTCTCACAATAGGCTTCATGTTAGCTATTTTTAAATTAGGATCCATGGTTTATGATGTATTCTTGAGGCATTCCACATTGGCATATTATATTTCTCCACACAAACTGGAAGAACTTCTTATCAGTAATATTTATCATTGGTTCTTCCTCTACCCATTTTGTGATGTAATGAACTGCTACTACGAGGAATTGGAATTTCCTTAGAGTTGTGGGTAAAGGTCCAAAAATATTTATACCGTAATGATCTAATATCCAAGCATCTGATATGGGTGTGAACCTTTGATAAGGTTGTTGATTGTTATTGGCATAGCATTGGCATTCATCATACTTTTTACATAAAGATGAACAACTTTGAAAAGAGCCGACCAATAGTAACCTTACATGATGATATTTTTGGAAAATGATCTTCTATTTATATGGATTCCACAATACCCTTTATGAACTTATTTTAAACACACTTTACCTCAGCGGGATGAACGTATCTCAACAGAGGTAACATAAATTCTCCGTTATATACTACTTCTCTATAGATAAAAAACTTGACAACTCTAAATTTGATCATCCTCACTTCCCCTTTAGACTATGGTAACATCCATTTTGTAAATAACCAATGATAGTATCCATCTAATAAAGGTTGAGGTTACAGTTAAAAACTTTATCTTCGGATCCTCAAAGTTAATGCTACATTAGGAAATGATTTATATTGTCACCACTCTTCAAAGTTATATCCCTATAGCTGAAGATAGACAAGCTAAAGATTCGGATCTCATGTTCTCTATTTCAAGGATTCTCTATATATTCACATTTTAGAATAAGTTATCATAGTCTTCACCTTGCACAAGTACTTATCCACATTTTTATGTTTGTCTTCATACTCGCCTTCCACTTGCCTTATTACTAATTGTGAATCATTGTGTGCTTGGAGGTTCAATACTCCGATAGATAAATTTAGGTTAAGATCCGCCAATAAATTTTTATACTCATCCTTTGGAGGATTTAAAATTAAATCATAGTGCACACTCTATGTATATCTCATTGGGAGCTAATAAGATAAGTCCTGCTCCATTTTTGACTGGACAATAAGATCCATCTATTTACAAGTTCTATATTAGGTCTTATAAATTAAAATATTTTTTCCTTCATACTTTTGATGTCCTCCTAGTACAATTTTAGAATTTCTGTTCACCATTCTCAATAATTTCTTTTATATTGCTTGTTTTTTCAAGAATTGATCATCTGTTAGTCAAGGGACTTTCGGCCAAGGCTTGGTTAAGAGCCTTATATGTTGAGGTCGATGATGATTCATCATTTGTAGAGTTTGGGATGAAGTATGCCAATGATTGTCATTTGATTGTTATTTGAGGATCATAATGTATATCGTAAGCCCAAAGTTACAATAACTATGCCATTAGCCAACCTGATTCTGGGGTTTGTGCTGCCATGAGCCATGGGCCCAGTGTCTACTAGCTTCTTCAAGACAAATGGCAAAACTTTTGAGTAGTAGCTTCCCTTGTCTATGATGAATGATATTTCCTCGACATCATCTTTTTTCATTAAAAAATAGTTGTAATCGTTGTATGCGTCCATGAAGTACATGTCCTACAATATCATAAACTATTTGATCTATAAGTGCATAAAAGGAAGTTATCTTTAGGTTAGACCTTATTCAGATATGTGAAGTCAACACGCATGCTTCATTTACCATTCAGTTTTGAGGCTAATATTACGTTTGAATGCTAAGATGGGTACTTAATTTCTTCAATGAATCCGATTAGTAATAACATCTTCATCTCTTCTAGGATGATCAAATAAAAATCAAAAGTATATTATTCTTCACGTTTTCTTAACTTCTTTTGAAAGAGGGTCCACATTTAGATGGTGATAGATAGTTTGAAGGCCTATTCTCGACATATCTTTACTAGACTAAGAAAAAATATCCCTTAATTTCTTAAAAGTTTGATTAGATTCTTTCTTATAGTGGGTTTAAATGGCGAGCCGATTTGAATGGTTTTATGGTTTTTATTCATCAACGACCACTTATTCTACCTGATCAGTTTCCTCACACTTATTTAGTTTGTTTTGCTGATGTGAAGGAATGATCTTTGGCTTTAATTTGCTGACTAATAACTTCCCCTACCCAAATATTGGTTAGAGACCTCATCATCTGATGGACCGGGGATGGAATTGATGATACGAGAAATCGGCCATAAGACGTTCTCATACCAGCAAGTCAAGAGTGAAGTGTGTAATAAACAAGTAAAGCAAGTAAATAGAGAGAAGACACGATATAAAGTGGTTCAGCCTTTAAAATAGGCCTACATCCACTGTGTTGCTCCATTCTCATTATGTGCGTTGCATTGTATAATATAATCATGCCTAAAGAGGTGTACAAGTATGAGAATAAGGGTGAATACATGGCAGTATTGTAGATTCCAGTGAGCCCGGGAGGTGGCTGTGATGTAGATTTGTGTCCCCAAGAGGTATGTTGAGGTTGTGCAGAGAGAATTTGTATTGTAGAACCTGCCCCGGTCGGGTATGGAATCGATCCCCTTCCCTCTAGGTGCGGTCCTCTATTTTTGAGGAAATGTGTTGAGTCACATGCCCTGAGCACGTGGCATATACCAAGTCTTGCAGTAGTTGTGGATGAGGGGGGTGCGGCCTGCAAAGCAAGTAGTGTTGTAAGATATTGGAGGCGTGCCGCGCACCATCCGGTGAAGTGCCGCGGCCTATAATGGACAGGGTTGCACCCTATGCCATATGGTCCTGAAGGGATGTCGCGCCGAGTGAGATCTGGCCGCGCCCTGAGTGAGGTCCGTCAGCGCCCTGAGTGAGGTCCGTCCGCGCCCTGTATGGCCTAGGGTGCGAACTGGTGAAGAATTCATTCCGCGGCAGGGTGCTATATTTGTATTATCAATAAGCCCCCAAGCCGTAGTGCCGAGAGAAATTGATTGGGGCTGCGGTTAAGTGGTTAATGTGCCATGGTGCTTTTAAAGCGACGATTCGTCTTCCGCACTCCCTTATATAAATTGCTCTTGGTCGTGGACTTCATTACATTTCCAAAACTTTGAGAGCACATAGAGAGTGAAACTCTGAACCTCCATTCTCTTTGCATATTCCGGCAACCTTTCAAGGCGGTGTGCGGTGGTGCAAGGTGGTCTGAAGCTAAGCACTACCAATTTCTTCATTTCCAGGTGATTTTTCAACCACTTTACTTTCTTAAAATCCTTGTAAATTTATAGTTTTGTTTATGTTTGCATGATTTGCTTTTTCCCTCGTATGCTGCAAATGAAACACATAACTGTTCTTCTTGATCATAGTTGAACCCTCCACATTCTGTGAGTTTGATCTTAGAACGGTTGAAAATTGGATAATCAACTGTTTAGGATAGAGGCCGTGGTATGATAGGATTAAAATAACCCATTCCCTTGAACTGATTTGATCTTCTGTGTCATACCGTGCCAAATGGCCGCGGTCCCCTAAATTATCATCCGCGGCGCTGAATCACCACCCTTGTAGTTCCGAACAACCTTCAAATTTTCATGAACCCAATACATATCCATGTTAAATAACTGTAATTGCTACTAGAGCACATCAAATTGACCGGGCAAATTTAGGAATGGCTTTGGTCTGAAATATCTTAAAGCAATTCGATTTTATTTCCGCGGCATCCTATGTTCCTCTGCTGATATGGAAGAGGCCGTGGCTAGTTGGGGCAGTACGATCCCAAAAGCAATAATTCCAAACACATTTTTAATACTTAAAAATAACCCTTCTACGGCTTCTTGAAATCTTTTCCAAACCATACTGGATACGGCGCCAAACTGGGAACTCCGATTTTCAGTTATTGTTGCATCCATATGAGCTTTGACGCAGACGAGTTCTTGAAAGGCTTTAGGTCAAAGAATTTTAGGACCTCTCCTCCCGATCTTAATTCTGTACCCCCTCTAAGATCAATAAGGCCTTGCAAACTAAAAGATTGCCCAAACTGCGTGATACTTGACTCAGACTCCGCGGACACGACATCTGGTAAGGATTTCCAATCTCCGTCGATGGAAGAGGAATCCAACTCAAGTACTCATCCAACGGATGCCACAGCAGTTAGAGATAACCCAGGTGGTGTATCGGGGAGGACTGAGAGACCTTTGGCCACACTTGATATCCGTGGCTCCATGACCCAAGATTGGGTTGAGCAGGTGGCTGAGGCCTTTGAATTTCTAGAAAATTTGACGTGCTCAGCCCCTGCCGCAAACCAAAGATCGTGCATGGGTCTATCCGATGATGGAATTTGCTTCCCTCTGCACGCCTTCATTTACGGGCTGCGACTGCCTATTCCAGTTCCTTTCCGTCGCCTTTTTCAGGCAATGAACCCGGCCCCAACAGAGTTGGATCATAATAGCTGGAGAGCCATTCTCGTCGCAGTTGTCCTTTGGGAGAATTTTTTCAAAAAGGACATCACTCCCGCGGAGTTCTTTCACTTCTACCGCCCAAAGGAGAACTCAGTGAAGTTCATGGGCAACTACTACCTCTCAAGCCGCGGTAGGGACGGGACCCTTCACACTGGGAGACCGACCAGTGTGAAGAACTGGAAGGGGAAATATTTCTACATCTCCGGCGAAGGCTGGGAGATGTACCCCGATGAGAATGAGACGGAAAGGTCATATGTAATGCCGCGGCAGTGGGGGTCTCCCTCAAAATTAGGTAATAAGACTGTAGTCGCGTCCTTTCATTTCACATAAATATGCAAAACTTCCACTAACCTTTGAATTGTCTTTTCTTTCTGCAGCCCTTGACAATCTGCACTTGAACAAGCGGCAGGAAAAAAGAGTTGCTGAGGCTGGGAAAGTTCCTGCTGAACACAAGAAGTTCGGCACACTTGTAACGTCAGCAACTATATTTAAAGCAGGATTTTTCCCAAATAAATCCATTCCACAATAAATGGGCGCGAAAGGTAATTAACTGCGCCATAATTTTTACTCCGCGATCATTTATTCTCTTGAACTCATGCTATTCCTTTTCAGGTGAAGAAGTTGACAGAGAACTGCTAGCAGAACAACTAGCGGAGATGGATGAGGATGCAGTCGTCCTAAATAATACTGCCCCTGTCGTGGCTCCTGCCGAAAAAACTACAACACCTGCCGCAGATCAAATGGTTAATGATGAGAACCTTCCGCATGACCATTTTGATGATAACATAGGGGAAAACCTGGCCGAGGCAGTCTTGATGTCAATCGATGTTCCCCTTCATTCATCCTCTCCTCTGCCGCCACCTGCTGTGGCGGTTAACGCGAACTTTCCACCTCCTCAATTCCGCAGAGAATCTGGGCCTGATGGTAGACCAAGGCCCCAATTAAGGCATCCTGACCCCAATTCTTCTTGGGACACTACCGCAAAGGCTGCGCGGAGAATGAAAAGAGCCTTGGATGCCGCAGACTTTGACAGGCTCGTGGGAGAAGATCACGACGATCTGAAGGACTGTGGCCTCCATAGCCTTCTGAGGGTACGTACCAGTTGTCATTATTTAACTTTTGTATCCCATATTTTCTTCACATTTGTTCTAATTCCTTTTATTTCAGGCCGCGGATGTGATGGTGGTCTAGAAGAGGAAGTACGAGGCCTTGTATAGGTTGAACGAGGCCGAGAAGAGTGCTCATGTCGCGGACTTGCAGGCTGCACGGACTTCTTCTTTTGAGGCTGGGAAGAAATATGCTTCCGTGACTCTTCAGGCAGCCCACATGGACCTTGAGAAAGCAATCAAGGTGAGGGAGGAAGCGGAGGAGAATTTTAAGCAAGCCGCAGAATCCCTGAAATCCTCCCAGGCCCAGACTGCCGAAGCCGCCCGTGTCACGTAGATTTTAAATACCAAGCTTGCCCTACTCCAGCAGAAATACGAAGAGCTGGAGGCAAAGTCTTTTCAAGAAGCCGAAGATAATGCTACGGTAATAAAAAAGCTAGAGGTTGATCATGGTGACGCCCTCCAGCTAGCCATAGATCATGCCGTGGAGTCATTTAAAGGATCCAATGACTTCTTTCTTATCAACAACAAGGCATACCTCCGCGGCTATCAGGAGCTGCGACAGAGATTTATTAAGAGGTTACCTGAGGCTAAGGAGGAGGTCCTTGCCTGGAAGTTAAGCAATGCCGAACATCAAGAGTGCATTGCTGAACGTAAGTCCGCGGTGGAAGAAAGAGCAAGGCTCAGGGCTGAAGCAGAGGCAGAGGCAGCGGCTGCGGACGGAGAGACAGAGACTTCCGTGGATGGAGAAGAGGCTGATGATGATGATGTTGCAGTCTCTTAAACTCATTTAATTTCTATTGAATCATTAATTTAGGGCTGCGCCCCTCCTTTTTGTAATCTTAATTTCTGTTGTGGCTGCGGCGTTCATTCTATAATCTTAATTTCTGTTGTGGCTGCGACCATATTTTTACCACTACGATTGATTGTTTGATATTTCTTGCTCTTTTACATTGAATGTTTTACATTTCTTGCTATAATGAATGGTTGCACGTAACTGCCTCATTTTTGAAAATGCATCCATGCCCCGATAGACATAACATTTTAAGTCCGCGGACAGAGATCAATTTCTTCATAGTATGACTATTTGCCAATGTCTGCGCCCACATAAATGGTGCAATTTTACTCTCGGACATCGACTGCTGTGTCACAAGGCTGCTGCGTGTAATTCGCAGCCCTTTATTATGCTGCGTCATGTAAACATCTTCACTTGATTATCGCGGACATGATTTCAAGGCTGGGCCTTGCTGATTACATGGATCCCCAACTGCTTTCATTGCACCTGGTTGTCTGAAACGCTTATCTTTTGTCATCCCATAACCAACATGGAATATATAGAGAAAGCCTTTCCTTAGACTTGGTATAATTGATTCTCCTCCACCATGGCATTTGACGCTGTGGAAGTTGTAGTTTTCTCATGCTTCAAGATGTTAGTGCCTCAGCACTTTCATGAATGAATGGATCCTAGAGCTCTACAACCGTATCGGTGGGATGCGACACATTTCTGGTTCATCTGAATAATGTGCCTCTGTTGACATACGTTGGTATTTCCAAATCTTCTCGGGCTGGGTCATGTTACCAAGCCCTAATATGCGAGACACTATCAAGCCTCTCCAGGCTGGGTTATGTTATTAAGCCACCCACAGCTGATATGCGAGACACTATCAAGCCTCTCCAGGCTGGGTTATGTTATTAAGCCACCCACAGCTAATATACGAGACACTATCAAGCCTCTCCAGGCTGGGTTATGTTATTAAGCCACCCACATCTAATATGCGAGACACTATCAAGCCTCTCCAGGCTGGGTTATGTTATTAAGCCACCCACAGCTAATATGCGATACACCATCAAGCCTCTCCAGGTTGGGTTATGTTATTAAACCACCTACAGCTGATGATATATATAAAGCCATCCCTGGTTAGATATTATAAGCCTCTCGGCTCGTTGATGCATCCCGAAAGCTAAGAGCAAGCATTGTAAACCCTCGCGGCTAAATATGATTTCCAAAAGTTGAGAACGGGCGTTGTAAGCCCCCGTGGATAATAGGAGCTCCTTGAATCCTCCGATGCTTTCACGAACATGATCATCAGAAGATAAGATATAGTTACACCTCGTGAGGGGAACTTTTGAGATGATTAAGATTGCAATCCCTCCATAAGTGCATCCCTAAGTAGAATAATCTTTCGAGATAATTTTGTTATTCTTCCTCTGGAATATGTTTAAGACAAAAAGTCTTTTTGTGAGATAACAGATTATGAAACCAAGAGAAATATCAGATATGGAAAAATTTTCTAATTCATATATTTATATATGTATGCCTCAGCTAATGACTTTGTTAACAAAACATAAAGTATTGAGTATTAAGGCTCTAATGAGCTTCATAAAGCATAAACATAAATAGTTAAAATTGGAAAGACTAAGGATGAGATGCGGCATGCAGCCTCTGTCAAGTCAGGCTGAGTCCTTTATGCATTCTTCATGAATCGCTGCAGCATCCCTTGCCCAATTAGCCTTTCAACTTCATCCTTCAGAGCATAGCATTGCTCTGTGTCATGGCCATGGTCCTGATGGAATTTTCACCTGGTAGCTTTGTTCCTCTTGTGGGGTGGAGCTCTCAACTTTTCTGGCCACCTCAAAAGCTTATCCTCTTTGATGAACTCAAAGATCTCTTCAATCGAGAAAATCAACGGCGTATAGACACTCGATTTTTTCTCTGATTTCTCTGCTCTCCTTTTCTGACTTCTGCCGGTTGATTCCGCGGCCTCTTTAACTGCCGCGGCAGACAAGGCTGGATGTGTTGTTTCTTCCGCACCCACGCCTAAATCCTGAGAGGCCACGACCTCTAGCATTAGCACCCTCTGAGTTAGATAATTGACCTGGGTTGGAAGTGAGGCATGGCTGTCATAGAGGTGATTTAGGTGATTGTACAATTGCACAATCTCATCCTTGACTTCTGCGCTCTGGCTAGATTCTCCTTCCATTTCTGCTTTTGTTAGTCTTTATAAAGTATAGAGAATCTGAGACAAAACTAACAGAAGTGAGCGATCACAGGAATATTGGGAAGGGGAATTTGAACTGCTCCATGATATGCTAACGAGGCCGCGGCTAGTATGGTACATAAGTGCACTGCCACGGTCCTTTAATGTTATTCACTAAGGTTGATCTGAAGGCCTCTCGAGTCCTTCCCACGGTGGTTTTGAGCTGTTATAATAGGCCCGCACTAATAGGGGTCGCGGCACGAGAGGCTGTTGAACTTACATGTCGCACCCCTGTCTAGGCAGTGGAGAGATCCCAAGATAGGAACTGATATTTTCTCCCCCAACACGTGAAGAAAACCTACTAGGGTCCATTGATGAGAGAATTCCCTTGTGGTGCGCAATACGACACAATTTCAATGATAACCCCTAGATCATAGGTAGATGGCAACAAAAAAGGGAGTAAATATAGCCCTTCTCTAATCATCCACCTTTTCGAGACTAAAGTCCACCATGCCTTTCAGCATTATCTAGATGGAATGATATCATAGGGGTATGTAAAATAGACCCAGAGCCATCAAATGAAGACCCAAGGACAAATCCAAAAATATGAAATACCCGCTTGAGGGGCGAATATAAAATGGAGCCCAATAACCAGTAATCGACCCGTGAGAAGATGATCCATAGGACCCTCAGGGATCGAATAAGGTGTTTAAGGACTCATATATGTAGAGAAACAAGATTGAAATATCTCGATTCCCACAGACGGCGCCAGATTGATGATACGAGAAATCGTCCATAAGACGTTCTCATACCAGAAAGTCAAGAGTGAAGTGTGTAATGAACAAGTAAAGCAAGTAAATAGAGAGAAGACACGATATAGAGTGGTTCAGCCTTTAAAATAGGCCTACATCCACTGTGTTTCTCCATTCTCATTATGTGCGTTGCATTATACAATATAATCATGCCTAAAGAGGTGTACAAGTATGAGAATAAGGGTGAATACATGGCAGTATTGTAGATTCTGGTGAGCCTGAGAGGTGGATGTGATGTAGATTTGTGTCTCCAAGAGGTATGTTGAGGTTGTGCAGAGAGAATCTGTATTGTAGAACCTTCCCCGATCGGGTATGGTTACGATCCCCTTCCCTCTAGGTGTGGTCCTCTATTTATGAGGAAATGTGTTGAGTCACATGCCCTGAGCACGTGGAATATACCAAGTCTTGCAGTAGTTGTGGATGAGGGGGGTGCGGCCTGCAAAGCAAGTAGTGTTGTAATCTGATGGAGGCATGTCATGCACCATACGGTGGAGTGCCGCGGCCTATAATAGACAGGACTGCACCCTGTGCCATCTGGTCCTGAAGGGATGTCGTGCCGAGTGAGGTCTGGTCGCGCCCTGAGTGAGGTTCATCCGCGCCCTGTATGGCCTAGGGTGCGAACTGGAGAAGAATTCATTCCGCGGCAGGGTGCTGTATTTTTATTATCAGGAATGACTTCAAAATGATTTATTGAGATTAAATTCAAGATGATTTTGTACTAAAAAATCACAGTATAGTCCATAATGGAGAAATTAATTTTCTTCATAAGGATAATGAACCATTTTCCCGTACATACATAAGACTCGATCATTTGAATAAGGATACGTTTTTTCTATTAAAACCAACCAAAGGTTGATGGTGGGGCTTTAACTACTTAACATTGATATTAAGGCTTTTAAAGTAATACTAAAATATACATCGGTTGAGCTTCCTCCACCCACAAGGATTTTGGAGACATTGTATCGATAAATTACGAGGCTTGCTAACGGAGCATCACCATAAGGATATAGGATGTGTTTGTGATCAATATGAGAAAATCCAATTATCAAACGATTGATGTTTAATTTTATGGGATGGATTTATTTTTCATATTCTTGATCTAGATTTATATCCATACGTCCAGAATTAACCTTGGCATCTCACACATAAGATAATGAAGCCTTTATTCTAGTCGTGAGATTGAGTTGTTATATATCTAGCACCGGGTTCGATATCGATTACATGATCACCTTACCATATGGCCCCTTCAGAGATGCATGAGTTGAGATAGCATATTCAGTAGCTCTTGGGTCAGGGTTTTGTTCGACGGAGCACATCGCCGTGGGGTGCACCGGTATTATTTGTGAAAAAGAAGGACGGTTCGATTCTCTTGTGTGTTAACTACAGAGAGAAAAATAAGGTCACGATACGAAATAAGTATCCGTTATCGAGGATTGATGACCTATTTGACCAGTTGCGGGGAGTGGTGTACTTCTCCAAAATTAATTTGAGATCTGGGTATCATAACTTACATATTCTAGATGAGGACATCCCTAAGATCGCTTTTTTGTCGCGATATGGATCGTACAAGTTTAGGGTGAAGTCGTTTGGGTGAACTAATATACCGGTAGTGTTTATGGATCTCATGAGAAGGGTATTTAGGGAGTTCTTAGACCAATTCATAATTGTGTGTATAAACGATATTCTGGTCTATTATCGCACCACGGATGGGCACACAGAGCATCTGCGTATGATTCTGTAGACGCTACAAGACCATCAATTGTATGCCCAATTTGAGAAGTGTGGATTTTATCTTCGAGAGGTGTAGATTTTAGGCCACATCATGTCCGACAGGGGCATTGAAGATGATCTGAGTAAGGTATTGACGGTAAGGGAGTGGGGAGAGCCCATGACACGGACCGTGATTCACAACTTTTTGGGGTTGATCGGGTATTATCGTCGCTTCATCAAAGGTTTATCGAAGATTTTGAGTCCATTGACGAACCCGACTCTCAAAGAATACCTTTTTTGGGAAGCGATCATTATCAGTTAACATTTGATGAGTACAGGAGAAGTTGACATCAACACCCGTACTTGCTTTGCCTAGAGGAGGATTGGAGTACCGAATCTATAGTGATACAGCCTCTCAGGGACTTAGGGGTGTATTACAGCAGGAGGAGAGGGATATAGCTTATGTGTCCCAAAATCTTAAGAACCATGAAAAGAATTACCCCATCCATGACCTTAAGTTGGTAGTGATCATTTTTGTTTTGAGGATATGAAGACATTATTTTCTGGGAGAGAAATTTACTTTGTTTATGGATCAGAATTCACTTTAGTATCTTTTCACACAGAAAGATTTGAAGATGAGGCAGAGGCGGTGGCCAGAGTACATAAAGGATTACCAGTTTGATATACAGTGTCATCCTGGTAAGGTTAACGTTATGGCAGACACGTTGAGATGATTACCAATGGGGCAGATATAAGAGGTCTGGAAGGCGAAGTGGAGTGAACTTCGGCATGATGATTAAATCACCACAGTGTGCATGGCAGTTTTAATAATCATTTCCAAGATTGTGATGCGGGTAGTGAAAGAACAAGAAGAGGATCAATTTTATTAGGACAGGGTACGACAGTTTTTAGCCGAGGGCACAGAGTCTTACTCGATCATCTCAGAGGGAGGCTTACATTTTAATGGGAGACTTGAAGTGCCAAAAGATGAGGATTTGAGACATGCAGTTATGACATAGTCTCATGTTTCGAGGTTTATGATACATGCCGGCAGAGATACAATGTACTAGGATATGAGGAGACAGTACTGGTGGTCGAGTATGAAGAGAGACATAACAGAGTTTGTCTTGAAGTGTGTTACCTGTCATCTTGTGAAAGTTGACCATCAACGACCTTTAGGGATACTACAGCCACTTGGGATTATAGTGTGGAAGTGGGAAATCATTCGATGGACTTTATTATAGGGTTACTGACATCGCAGAGGGGTCACGATTCCATTTGGGTGATAGTGTATCGGTTGACCAAGGTGGCCCATTTTTTTTCCAGTTCACACCAATTATGAGACGAGTTAATATGCGTATTTGTTCATCGCTAAGATAGTGAAGGTGCATGGGTTTTGATTAACATTGTGTCTAATAGAGACAAGATCTTTGTGTCTCACTTCTGGAAGAGCTTCCAGGAGGCATTGGGTACAGACTTGTGGTTAAGTATCGCTTATCATCCACACACAGACGGGCATACTGAGAGGGTTAATCAGATGCTAGAGGACATGATGAGGATGTGCATTCTAGATTTTGAGGGAGGTTGGGAGCGATGCCTTCCATTGGTATAGTTTGCATATAACAACTCTTACCAATTTACAATCACTATGGAACCATTTGAAGCGCTTTATGGGAGGCCTTATCATTCGCCCGCTTGCGGGTTATAGGTGGGGGATAAAACTTTATTGGGTTCATAGATGGTACAAGAGAGGATTGCTAAGATTCATCTTATTAGGGGACGTATACGGATAGCTCAAGATAGGTAGAAGAGTTATGCTAATGACGATCGGAGACACGTTGATTTAGAGGATGGAGACTAGGTGTTGGTATGTGTGTCTCCCATAAAGGGAGTCATGAGATTAGGTAAGAAAGGGAAGTTAGAATCGAGGTAAGTGAGACCTTTCCCTATTATTCAGAGAGTGGTACCGGTAGCATATATACTGGGTTTATCGCAGCATCTCCAGCGGATACACGACATGTTCCACGTGGCATCGTTGAAGAAGAACAGGAGGAGAAAGAGAGATTTCTCGCATATCCCACTCGAGGAGATTGATTTGCATCCAGACGTCTCATATGAGGAAAGACCCATGGCTATTCTGGATCGCAGTGAGTGAAAGCTACGATCTAAGGTGGTACCCGTAGTCAGAGTTCAGTGAGGGCACCACAGTGTTCATGAGTCTACTTGGGAGCGGGAGGATGATATGCGAGAGTAGTATCAAGAGTTTTTTTTTATTACAGGTATGACCTAATTTCAGAGCGAAATTCCTTTGTAAGGGGGGGGGGAGTATGTAATACCCAGTATTTTCTGTATATTTGAGATTTAATTCATTCGGTAAATAAAATATTTTATTTTAAACTAAGTGAGAGAAGTAATTTAATTAAATTGACTAGTAATGTGATTATTAAATATTAATCGTGATTATAATTATTAATATTATGAATTATATTTACTGAGTAAATAGTAAATGATTGATGATTAGAAATTACATCATAGCGATCGAGTGATATGGGCGTAATTGAAATTTATCTTAATCAGGAGTCGCGTGTAAACTAACTTGCGATCGAGATGGAATATTTATTTAGAATGACTCGAATGATGATTTCAATGTCATGGATGAGTCCGAAGGGGTCGAATTAGTCAAAATAATATACCCGAGGATGTCAATTGAGCCATGGGTCAATTTTAGACTAATCTGAAACCAAATAGGGGTATCTTGGTCATTTTGTAATATGGGGTAAAGAGACCTAGGAATTTTGGAGCCTTATATCAGATGTTAAATAGAAGGGGCTAGGGTTAGAAATAAAAAGAACAAAGAGGAGTCCTTAGAGAAGGAGGAGAGACCATTCTTGGTGCTCGTGGGAGAGTTCTTGAAGTATCATGGTGTGTTATTGCACCACAAACATATTAGGAAGGAAGATTGGAGAAGAAAACAATCAAACCCAACATCAAGCCATGAAATCAGACCCTATATTACTAAGGCAAGTGTTTATTGCAAATCGATATGAAGTTAGAATACCCATATGACTAGGGTTTCATTTCTAATGATAAATTTGATGTTCTTGGAAGAAAAGAATAATTTGAATACATGTTTGGGTAAAGATTGCTTGTAAAATGATTTGATATCAGTATAAGATAATAAATTATAGATTTTTTGTTATTATCCATGAATTAAATCTTGGGTTTGATGTATTATGGTGAAAAAGCATAAAACCTAGGGTTTTTGAGGATTAGATTATTAAATCCATTCTTTAATGTTATTCTTAATGTTTTGATGCAAAAAATTACATTAGAAACTGTCCTAATACATGTGGGAAGGGTTTGGAACAATTGGTTTGAATTTTGGTGGATAAACATGGAAGTTATAGGTGTATTAATGGTGAAAAACACATCTGTGAAACAAAGAATACGAAGTATAGGGCGATAGACCGATCCGAATCAGAGGCGAAATGGTTCGGTTCCTAGGAAAAAATGTCAAATATCCTTTTTTTCCCAGAACTCCTAAATTGTTGTCGGGAAATTTTTTGGGAGATTGTTAGAATATAATGAGGGATCTATAATATTTCAGTTAGCCATGATAGGGTTTGGGGAGTTTAGTCGTATCGAGAGAGTTAAGACGATGATTAAACGAGATTTAACGACAAAGTAATTAATTCACGAGAATGAGAATGTAATTACGGGAAAGTTTGAGTGAGATTATGGTATGAACCAGTAGGGAAAGGAAGACTTAACTACTGAAATAAAGTAGGGCAGGGAAGACTTAGCTACTAAAATAACTAAGTCCTTATGTAACACCCCGTATTTTCATGCATTAAATATTTAATTAATTCGGGAGTTCAAAATTACTTGCGTGACGTAATTTTAATTGAATTAATTATGGAAATTTATATTTAAATATTAATTGGGAAGTGAATGGTTAATATTTAGGGAAACGTATTTACGAAGTGAATAGTAATAATGTATTTATGTCATTTCGGGTATTAATGACGTGATATATACTTATTTCAGTCGAGAGTCGGTATAGACTAATTTGGGTGTGAAATAAGTATTGTTATAAATTAATTCAGATGCCAATTATGAGCGTACAATTGAGTTCGGATGAATCGAGATAGTCGGAAAAGTATACCCGGGGGTATTAAATGGGTCACGAGACGTTTTTAGACATAATCGGGCCCACACGGGGGCATTTGGTCCACTTGGGCTTGGCCCATTAGACAAAAACGGGATTAAGGTTAATTAAACAATTAAAAGAAACAAGGGAAGGGCTGAATTGATTTTAGAGAAGACTTAGAGGGTTAGGAAACCCTAATAACAGCCAAAGGCAAATTTGGGGATCGCAGGAGAGCCAAAAAGAGTCATCTTCAACCTTGGGCACTCACAATTCCAAATTCAGACTCTACGAACCCTAAGGCAAGTGGTTAACTATTGTGATTTATAAATTGATGATAATCAATTCATATCATAGTGATGCGTAAATCAAAATCCGTTGTGGGGATAAATTGGTACAAAATGGGGTTTTTGTTCATAGAACTATTGAATGAGATTCAAAGTAAGAATTAATTGTGTTGTATATCTCTAAGTATAGATATCTGATTTAAATGAGAAATCGGAATATAAAATGGTGAAATTTGAATTTGGAAATTGGAATTGTAGAACTAAGTTAATGGAGATTTATGGAAAAATCCATTTCGGGAATTGTGAAATAATTTGAGAAATTCATATACTAGAAAGTATATATGATGTATAAGATCAAAGTCCAATATGCTTATGTGGTGGGATGACTCGATTAGAGGTTGAAATTAAGGTTTACAAACCTTGAATTTTCGTTAATGGTGGAATTCAGTGGGGAAGAAGAACTGCCACGAAAGGATCGATCGATCGATCGGGGGCCATCGATCAATCGATGATGGGAAAAACATGGCAGGTCGGGAAGTTGATGCTTTGCCTTGTTTTCTTTTTATCTTGGGTATAATTTTAATTGGTGAAAAATTATAGAGAATTTAATAGCTAGGGGCTCAAAAGATAACTATTGGGAATGTGAAATTTAAGTTAAGAGTTGGGACTTAAAGTAAGAATTTCGGGTGAAACATATTCAACTTAATTATGGACCAAGTGAGCGAGTCTTGGTATGTTGGTAATTATAGGTAAATATAATTGGCAAATTTATGGAGATGAATATGTGACACATTGTGGGTGAATATGTGGGAATGAAATTATGAGACGTAAAAATGGACCAAGTGAGCGAGTCCGGGCATGTGGGTTAAGTGACACCAAAGTATTAAATTAATTATCGAGAGAGTAAATTAATTTGGAGTCGGAACATAGAATCAGGAAATATTAAGTTATGGGCCAAATGAGAGAGTCCGGGGATAATGGTTCGGTGACACCAAGTTATTAAATTAATGGATGTGTTAATTAATAAAAGTAGAGTCGGAAGGTAGACTCGAAAAGGTATTAAATTAATTGATGTTGTAATTAATTAATTTAGAGTCGGATTGTAGACTCGGGAAGGGTATTTATTAATTAATGTGCAAATTAATTAACTGAAAGTCGGACCACAGACTCGGATCGGTATTAAATTAATAGGTGTGTTAATTAATTTAATTAGAGTCGGACGATAGACTCGGATCAGTATTAAATTAATAGGTGTGTTAATTAATTTAATTAGAGTCGGACGATAGACTCGAGATGGTATTAAATTAATAGGTATGTTAATTAATTTAATTTGAGTCGGACGGTAGACTCAGGAATGTATTAAATTAATAGGTGTGTTAATTAATTTAATTAGAGTCGGACGATAGACTCGGGAAGGTATTAAATTAATAGGTGTGTTAATTAATTTAATTAGAGTCGGACCATAGACTCGGGAAAAATAGTATATTAATTGAGGTGTGAATTAATTATATTAGAGTCGGACCACAGACTCGGATTTGTGTTAATAAATTAATGTGTAAAGTAATTAAATGAGGGTCGGACGAGGTGTCACACCTTAGAGTATAGAATAATACTCGAATAATACTATAATGAGTTAAATCGTAAAATAAAAAGTACTGGAGTATGTGAGTGAATTATACTACGTACGAATGATGATAATTAGGTTTTGTGAATACCTACTGAATATATATATATATATATATACACACACTAGCATATGGCCGTGCCTGAAGGCACGACGAAAATTTTCCAAAGTACGTAATCGCAAAACAGTAAAATTTTTTAAAACACCATGTAAATATCACATCCATAAAAAAACTATTTTAAGTCCTAAAGCTTTTTTATAACACCATGTAAATATTTTAGAAATTTTGGGTAGAATATAATTTATTTAAAGAACAATCTCTTTTAAAAAAAAAATACTCCACAAACAAACAACAATAGTAATAATCCATATTGGACCTTGTATAAACAACATCATAATTTAAGTCAAAAGAAAATTAAAACACAATGAAGTGTAAACAGTTTTCAAAATCTGGGATGAATTTCCTTTGTTTATAGTACTATCCACCCTGTTCAACAACTAAAAACAACTCAAATCAAATCAATAGTAATAATACATCCTCAACCTCATGTAAAAAACATAATCGATCCCATATTTTCAAATATAAATATGGTTAGACACAATTAAAATTTTAATCTCTTCATCGCCATCTGTCTCCTTAAAATCAAATGGACCTGCAACATGGAACAACCAAGAACAATAAATAATTAGCTTGTAGATATGCAACAATGGTGCCCATTAGTCAGGGGGAGTACTTGATCATGAACCTAGCAAATTTGACGTCAAAATCCCCCAAAAATCGATATCATTCACTATTCACCAGCATTATTATCCGCTGGCTTACAACCTCAATGTGTCCAATACATTCATTTTCTGCAGCGCCAATACAATACATGGTTTAAATAAAGCGTTTACGTATACAATTTATACCTATAAATAACATATACAAACTTGGAAAAAGTACAATCATTCAACTAAAACTTGTAATTAATGCATACCTTTTCATGAAACTTGCCCAAACATAGATGAGCCAATGTATTAACTTTGTCAACCAAAGTATGAATTAGTAAATCTTATAATTCACGACATCACTTTTATAGGACATAACAACTCCATCTTCCAGTTTAGAAGGCCTGTTCACAGCTTCATCTTGAGAACATACCATGGGGTCTATTATCCACTCTTATGATTGTAAAAACAGAACATTGGATAATGAGAAGTAAATGTCTGCACACAAATAAATGAATAAAGTCACAAATCAAAAATAAAGTCGCAATTCAATAAAGTCTTATATCATAAAGGAAAGGAATGTAACTACAAATGAATAAAGTCTTATAGCAAATGGATGGAGAGTACGTTTTATCGACAATAAACAATGGGATAAGAACAAATTAAATAGATCTCAATATCATGTGATAAAAAATCATTAAATCAATATTAAAAATTTCAGAACATCCAAATAAATTGAAACTGAAATCTAAGCACTTTCTTAAACCTTACTTGAAATTCTAAGAAGTTTCTTGAAAACGAAATATGAAAATCCTCAACTCAAAACAATTAGAAACAATTCTTAAAACCCTTAAATATATGATTTTGAAACCACAAAGATTTGAAGTACGCATTGACAAAGAGTTGGAAAGAAAAAATTAGACTGTGACTGATTGGAAAGTTAACATCAAACAATCCTTATGTCATGGACTCTTAAACATACATGAATGTTGGTTTAGACTTGATTTTCGAGTTGAAACCACATGTTCAAAATGCCAAAAAATGTGAGTAATCCGGTATGTGTAATATCAAACAGTTCTAATATCAATCCAGTATGGGATAAAAGAAATCCCAAAATTTCTTACATCAACCATTCCTAATATCAAACAGTCCTAGTATCATAACTGTAGCTCTGATCTCAAGCAAGTAACATCAATCAAATTATCAAAGGATCAAAGTGTTGATCTCAAGCCAATCAATAAAGATGTCAGTGTCGTCGAGCGGTCTGAATTTGACCAATAGGTGGAGGAGAAATTGAGTCTTATTGAGAAACACAAAATGGAAAGAGAAAGACAACAGAAGTTAGCAAAAGGATCTCGTTCCGAAGGCTATGAAAAGGCGCATTTCGAAGGATCAACCACTGCTTTGGGAGTCGGTAAATAATGAAAAACCAATCTAGTTCATTGAAAATATTATTTTCATGTTTGTATATGAATAAATTAATCTAGTTCATTGCAATTTTGGTGAAAGGAAATGATGTTATTATTGCAGGCACAATTGAGTGTGTAAGTAACTTACAGTATATGATATCTGAAATATAAACATGCTTCAAACTTACTCTTCAAATCTAAATCAGAAACCACATTCCTATAAATGTATTTAGTGTACTGTGAGGTAGGTAGAACACTATAAGGTTGTCACAAACCTATCTCTGCACACCCTCAGTAGCTCATGCGCTGTGGCAGTGCGTGGTCTTTCCATGCTCCGCTTGGGACTCGCCTTCGCCAAAATCCGCTTACAATCCACCTTGAAAGACACCTCAGGCAGAGACCCGCGCGTGGGAATCATCTGCAAGGTTGGCAGAACAGCAACCACTACGGATAAAAAATGCTCCAAAGGCCACGGTGAAAACAGTACTCCACAATAAATGCTATATTACAAAAACTGTAACCCGCCATAGCCTGTAATCCGTCAATTAATTCAGGATAGTGTCTCGAATAACTCTTTGCATTCATGCCCTTCATCATACTAACAATACCCCTCGACCCAAACCACCACTGTTTACCTGATCAAAAAACAGAAACCAATAAATATTAGATTCTTTCAAAAAGCAAAACATGGTTCGTTTCAATTACATTGTGGGGAACAAACAATGTATTAACACATAAAGGTAAAGTTTCAATGTATTAACATGTAATTTTTTTTTATTCCAAGCAGATTTGAAACTGAAACTCCCTTCCGAAGTTAAAGCCCAAAACGTCCTATCTTTGATTTTCAACACATGCTTATAGACACCACTTCTAGCTTGTAATATTCTTCTATCAGTACCTGATCCATTTCTAGCACTTAAGTGTTTATATTTGTTCGGAAGAATTTAGACCATAAGCTACTTTCAGATTCAATCTCCCAAAGAAGCTTTATGTTAATGTTATGTAGATGTCTTCCATGGGATTAAATCACAAGCCATCTTCTTCTACAGGGTAACACAAACGATTCCATTTCATCCACTGATATTTTTCCCATGATCTTTTGAATAACCCCAAAAGAACTTGTTGAACATTTTCTCCAATCTGTTATAGAAAAAAAATTGACTTCCATCCATCTGCAAAAGTGGCTTGAACTTTAAAACAAAATGCCCAATTTAATGTTATTGATATTGGGAAGTAATTTAAAGTGTAAGCATATGCCAATATGAACGTAATCCCAAATTAAAGTGCAAGAAGATCCCAATTGATATTATTGATATTGGGAAGTAAACTAAAATCCACACAGGCATAGCATATGTTGTGTAATAGTGGGGAAAAAAGCTGTTTCGTACAACCAAAATATAAAATTTTCAAATAATTGAAGTTCCTTGACGACCTTTTCAGTAGGAGGTTTTGCCACTGGTGCCTAACTGCTCATGAGGTCTTGGAAGAAAATGTAGAGTTAGAAGAAACTCATAATCATTCATGCCCAACTGGAGTACCATAAACGAAAAATGTTCCTATCAATCTAGGGACATAAACGATACTATTGCAATAATTAAAAATGGAATTATTTGTTTGATTCAATAAAAAAAGAGACATAACTGGAGTTTTTTAGAACAGACCATGTGAGAGATAAAATACCCTTTTTGTGCCTAGAAGAGTTTGAGTTAGAAATGGTAGAAGCATACGATACCTCTCATTGTGATTAAGCCTAGCACCGAAATAGAAAGTAACATCCAATAACCAAGAATGAGTGTGCACAACAACAATGACAACCATTCTCTCCTATACATCCCTTCTCTCTGAAATTAATCCCTAATACTGGTTCTGGCAGCTCCGGCGGCACTTCCTACGTGGGTACCAACACCAAATCAGTATCATTCTATATTTACCGAAGAAAAAATACAGCATCATTCTATATTTAAACACTAAGTTAAGACCGATATTTATCGGAAGCTAAACAACGACGCCTATACTCAAAGAATAACTCGAATCAACCCATCTAACGAATTGAAGAGCCACGAAGAGAAGAATACTTTTATCTCTTATAATGAGTATAAGAACTGGTCTTTCAGATGAAAAAGTAAATCCCTGTCACATTAGCTCAAAATACAATATTCATATTACACCCCAGACACACAAAAGGAAAGAAAAAACATAAATGGTATATGGGGGAAAACGGGACAAATTAGGACATCAAATAATAGTGAAATTCAGTACCATTGAAGTTCTAGGGTTCAACTCCAGTTCATTGTGTAGATCATTGATTTTCTATAAGAGTTCCTTCAAGTATTCGATTGCATCCCCAAGAATTACCCACATCATAATTATTTATGTTGTTCTGAAAATTTCAGAGCTAGAAAAGTATATCATCCTTAAGCTTAATGCTCTACCCAAATCACCCCATTTTTAAACCAAGATCTTCATTTTGTGCAATCAAAATTATAAAAAAGAGATATGGAGATATACAATTTATGTTTTTTTAGATTTGATTTCGAGTCCTCCGTAGTTCACAAACTGCTTCAAGAATTCAATTTCCAATGGTGTTGGAATGATGTTGTATGGGCTATAGTCAGCAAAACTCAGCAGTTAAAAATATGAATTTTCACATAGACATACAATGTATCATCTCTTTTGGCAACTGGATCGATACAATATTTTAAGTACACTTTTTTACTTCTTTTAAATTTCACATTTCAGTTCATCTAGGACCTTTTCCATCGGATTCATTTATCTGAAAAGCTATGTTTCCTTCAAAAGTCAAGACCTTTCTATGATTGATTCTCAACAAACTCAATCTCAAACTCACCTACATAAATGGCATAGAGTAGTCATAAATTACCTTCTATCATAGAGTAACCATATTAATTTCCATGTTTTGAAAGTTTATATGCATGTTTGTTTGGCGCCTTTGTTTTGAAATCACCTGCAGCTAATAATCTCGTTCTCGTTGGTGTATATGAACTTAGTTTTCATATGATATAGCATAGCTTGTGGGAACTAACGGGTGAATATGACCTCAGTTTTCATATGATATAGCATATTTTGAGCTTATTAGCTCATTCTCGCTAGTGTCCCTTCATCGTACATTTAGTGCCCTGTTCTTACCAACATCTCCCTTTGAGAAAATGAAATTGCTGGACGATGAAGGGACATCAGAATTGGCAGAAAAACTGACTAAAGAACATACGCTAATATTTGAACCCCATTAAAACATATAAACAGGGAGTATACATCGGTTACGTCCAACACCATAAATTCAAACTCACAAAAATTTTGAGTCACGTACTTAGTACCTGCAAAGCCAAAACAAACACAAACTTAAACCTTAAGTTTCAAAGCCCAAAAGTCGAAACTTAGAACAATGAACCACTGTAGTTAAAATAAAAACTAAAACTTATATTGAACCCTCCATCACCGAACCAAAAAAAATGGAATTTGAACAAACAAACCCTTATTTTGAACCTTGACAAACCAAATAAAGAAGCCTTGACTATAAACTACTGATCTGAAATGAAATAAAAAATCTAATTGAAAAAACTGAGTTTGAACTCAAATAAAAAGATGTGTAATGTGTCACAAATAATAGGAATGCATTTGATAAATGTAAGGGAAAAAAGATCAATGTTTAGAGAAAGGCTCTAAAGTAGGTAATGCACAATAGAAATATCACAAAGAGAAACACCACGAAGCCAAGAAAACCCCCCACCACTTACATTTTGAAACCTACCACCACCTACATATATGCAATAGGAAAAACATCTTACGAACCCCCAACACTGAATACATTTTCACTTCACGGAGTACATACAAATAGGCATAAAAGATATACCGAATGGCAGTCAACCCAAATCACATTTCAAGTAACCATGAGAAGAGTATACATGTGTTCAAATTAAGAAATAATATAATTAAACATAGTTTAACCCAATTAAACCCTAACCATGCAACTAGGTGTGATTGAATAAGATGTAGAACATGCTAGTATGATCAAACACACACAATTGAGGAAAAATCCCCCAAAGGCGAAAAACCATTTATTTCACTATAATTTTGTAAGGTACGATTTACACGGATTATAATGAAATACAAGGGTGACACGGAATTACCCTCAGGCGTCGGATCTGTAGTCAGCGGCTGGAAGTTTCCCTTTCCAGGAGGGCTGAAATGAAGAAGAAGGACGGTCTTCTCTACAAGGATATGAACAACAAAAGAGTTTGTGTTTTAGGGTTTCAAAATGATTTGGAAATTTGTGTGAATCAAAACATGAGTTTGGTAACTCACAAATATGAAGACTTTGAGTTTAGGAACTCTGAAAATCGTGTGTAGAAGTCTCTACAAACCAACTCCCCGTAGTGGGTTTATAAAGGAATAACTTGGCCTAAAAAATCTGAACACGATCTATTCAACTTTATCCCAGGCGGACCGGTCTGCCTCTGATGCAGACCGGTCTGGGGGGTCGGACCGGTTCATTTTCTCAAAGTCTCTATTCGGTTCGCTACCAGTCCGGGGTCTACTGGATTTTCAGCAAGCGGATCGGTTCGGTAGAGGGGCGGATCGGTCCGTAGGTGGATCGGTTCTTTTAATCTGGGTGGACCGATCCGGCCTGTCAGAAAAATGATTCCTTTCTTCTTTTAAAATTCGAATCTGTTGATGACGATACGGTCTTGATTTTCTTCAACGGTGTAACGGCTTATGACATACAAATTGACAATGGACAAAAATGTCCTTACAAATTTCCCCCTATGTTTATGCCGGTTCATACATCAAACATCCGAATTATCAAATTACAAAGTGCCTATACAAATCTACCCTTCCATGAACCCAAAACTGGAATGATACAAATGAATAAGACTACATCGTTTGCTCTTCGAATCTTAAGGAATCTCAACACTTTTCTCATCAGGGTGCGCAATTCAGAGATCATGAACGAAGTACCTACACACATGAGATAAAGAAAAATACCAAGTGACGTATCGAGTTTGAAATGAGATAAACATAGATATCAAATGATGAAAGCATACTTTATCAAATCTCAAAAACTCAAAAACTCCCCCAAAATATTATAATTCTTTCTCCCCCTTTTTATGATGTCCCCAAATAGACAAATGAGAAGAATAAATCAAAAAATTCAATCAAGGGTGTCACAAGGAATAAACAACTATTTTGGAATTTTTCAAAAATTTTCAAACAAACAAGAACACATCTTGAATGAACACAAAACAACTAAGTCCAAGATAGCGAGAATGAATGGGTGGGATCAAATTCGATAGGAAAACCAATGCATACAAACATAACAAATGTGCACGATGAATATCGAATACTCCTAACGAATGAACTCAAATGCTTCCTTTTGGTGTAAGAAAAAAATGGAACAAGACATTGACTTAATCAAATCAACAAATCAAAACTCAAAGTGATTTCCACACCAATAACGTCCAAAACGAATTTCATGCTTTTTCAGGACTTTCAAGGAAGTGAAAACCCGTTTAAACATTTTCCAACCAAACTCCCTCAGATTTATATTTTTAATAGAGGCTTTCTAAATTCTCAAACTTTGGAGAATTGATGGTGAAACCTAATGGCCCATATTTGGCATAAATTGCTTTTTATTGCCTTTACATTATTTTCGGGGCTCTTTTAACCTCTTTGGACCTCGGATAATAAAATTCCTCCATTTTTTAGGTCCTTTTGAACGGTGGCTTTTGCGCAAAGAATAGAGAATTACCTTTCGCAGTCCCTCCTCGTTCTCAATAAAACACACAATCTCACCTAAGTGGTTTTTACATGCAGTCTAATCTTGTCAAGTTTTATCGCATATTGAACGTTGTATAGATAGAATTGAGATGGAAACACTCAAGCCAATATGAGATAGACAAGTACAATAATCAAGTAAAGTTGTGCATGTGTGCAATAAAGGAAATAGGAGTCAAACATGTAGGAAAATATCACTAATTACATCTCAAAGACTCCAAACAATGTAAAGCACATGGATGAAATGATGTAGCGTCTCAAATCTCTATCAAACAGTCACATGGATATATGAAGTGAAGTTGTGACTTGGCTATCTTAAATGCTCATCCATAAAAGGTGCAAAACATAAATCTTTTTGGATTTTTTTTTAAATTTTATCAAAATAAAATCTTTTTGTGCTTTTCTCAAAAAAATTTCCCAAAAGAAAATCTTTTTGTATTTTTCAAAAGAAATATAAAAAGAAAAATGAAAAATACACCAGTGATACAGTCTAGCAATATGATAATGACAATGCATCCTATGCTAGACACGGACCAACCCCTCAGCCAACTATGCAAATCCCCAAAGACTTCCTAAGACTCTCAAATCTAAGGTCATCTAAAGGTTTCGTGAAAGTATCGGCTAACTGACAGTCGGTAGGAACGAAACTCAGGGATACGACCTTCTCCTCAACTAACTGACGTAGGAAGTGCTCGCGTAACCAGATGGGCTTTGTGCACAAATGTTGGACGAGATTGCGGGATATGTGAATCGCACTCGTGTTATCACAAGAAATGTTCATGGTGTCCTGTGAAATCCCATAATCCTCCAACATTTGCTTCATCCATAAGAGTTGCGTGCAATAACTCCCGGTTGCGATGTACTCAGCCTCCACAGTGGATAAAGAGATGGAGTTTTGCTTCTTGCTAAACTAAGAGACAAGAGGAGAACTAAAATAGAAACATCCACCAGAAGTGCTCCTACATCCATCTTCATCCCCGGCCCAATCGGCATCCGAATAGGCAGATAAACGGTCATCGGTATCAAAAGAAAACCAAATATCGTATGAGAGAGTCCCACTCACGTATTTGATGATACGTTTTAAAGCGACTAAGTGTGACTCTTTCGGAGATACCTGATATCGCGCACAGACTCCAACACTAAAGGCAATGTCGGGACGACTAGCAGTTAAGTAGAGAAGACTACCTATCAGACTTTGATACAAGGTTTGCTCTACATCCTTGCCTGAAGTGTCCTTACTAAGCTTGATAGAAGTAATCATAGGTGTACGTGCATGCTTAGCGGAGTCTAAACCATATTTCTTCACTAGGTCTCTAGCATACTTGGATTGGGAGATGAACATCCCATACTCTAGCCGACGAACCTGGAGACCGAGGAAGAAAGTAAGCTCACCTACCATGCTCATCTCAAACTCACTTTTCATCTCCTCCTCAAAGTGGTGAGAATTCTCATGTGGATCCAAAGACTATGTCATCCACATAGACTTGGTCAACCAAAATAGCACCGTCATCTCTCCTGACGAATAATGTCATATCAACTCCCCCTCTCTTGAAGCCACGAGCTAAGAGATAGGAAGTAAGTCTTTCGTACCAAGCACGGGGTGCTTGCTTCAAACCATACAAGGCTTTCCTCAGATAAAAAACGTGCTCAGGGTGCTTAGGGTCTTTAAACCCTTTTGGTTGTTCCACATAAACCTCCTCCTGTAGAATTCCATTCAGGAAGGCACTCTTGACATCCATCTGATATAACTTAAAACACAGATGACATACGATGGCGACTAGTAAGCGAACGGACTCAAGCCTCGCAACAGGAGCAAATGTCTCTCCAAAGTCTACACCTTCTATCTGTGTGTAGCCTTGGGCGACCAACCTTGCCTTGTTTCTGATTATGGTACCATTTTCATCCATTTTATTCTTAAAAATCCACCCGGTACCTATCACATTAGTATCATTAGGTCAGGGGACAAGTTCCCAGACATTGTTCTTTTTAAAATGAAGCAACTCATCCTGTATAGCAGATATCCAGTGTTCATCTTTGAGTTCTTCTTTGTGATTCTTGGGCTTAACTTTGGACGTGTAGCAAAGATGGCTAACAACATTCTCTAGCTGAGCACGAGTCATGACCCCTAGAGTGGGATTGCCAATAATGGCAGAAAGGTCATGACTTTTGTGAACCCAAGCAGGTGTGTCCCCTAGCACAGGAGTGGGGTCCACAGAGTGTGAATGAGGGATAAGTAGTTCACTTCCAGAAAAGTCCTCATCCTCACATCGAAGGTTAGAATCAATAGCCGTCGGAGGTTCGTCATATTGGACGGTGATGTTTATTGATTCCATAACCTTAGAGCTCTTCAGGTTAAAAACTCGATACGCTCTGCTATACGATGAATATCCTAGCAATATTCCCTCGTCGCTCCGGGAGTCAAACTTTCCTAATTGCTCTCTATCTCGTAGGATGTAGCATTTAGTCCCAAAAACACGAAAATATGCCAGGTTGGGTTTCTTGCCAGTCCACAATTCATAAGGCGTCTTAAGTGTGTGTGGACATAAGTAAACCCCATTCACTGTGTGGCATGCAGTAGATACTCCCTCTGCCCAAAATCTCCTAGAAAATTTACCACCTAGAAGCATAGATCTAGCCATCTCCTGGATCGTTCTATTATTTCTCTCAACAATCCCATTTTGCTGAGGAGTCTTCACAGCAGAAAACTCATGTTTGATCCCAAGGCTATCACAATAAAAATCTACTTTTGCTTCCTTAAATTCAGTGTCGTTGTCACTACGTATCCTGTTAATAGTGACTCCTTGTTGATTTTGCAGGACACGACACTTGGTCGTTAAAAACTCTACAACATCGTATTTCACTCAGAAAACCTACGATGGAGTATCTGGAGAAATCGTCTACCATCACGAGGATATACCTCTTACCACCCAAACTCTCAGTACGAGTAGGACCCATAAGATCCATGTGAATCAGCTCAAGAACTCGGGAGGTGGTAATAGAATGCAACTTCCTATGAGGGCTCCGAATTTACTTTCCCAACTGACAGGGTCCACAAGCCGTGGAACTTGACTTTCCAAGAGATGGTATGCCACGTACTAGGTCCTTTTTGACTAAACGAGTAAAATCTCTAACGTTCACGTGACCTAGACGTTGGTGCCACAGATCCATAGGAGTGACCGTGGCGCTATTGTAGACAAGTGAGGAAGTAAGTACAGTCCCATAGCAATTATCCTCGGTCCTCACCCCTTGCACTAAAAGTTTGTCGGCTTGATTATAGACATTACACGCGTCCCGGTCAAACTTTACTACAAAGTCAGTGTCGCACAGCTGGCTAATGCTGAGAAGGTTTTCTTTCAAACCTTTGACGTACAAAACATTCTCTAGCTTAGGAAATCCTAGTAACTCCACAGTACCTCGTCCCATAATGCTAGACTTGCTCCCGTCTCTAAACGTGACTCTACCATCCTTATAATCCTCAAGGTGGGTAAAAACTGAGACATCACATGTCATGTGTCTGGAGCATCCACTATCAAAATTCCACTGTGAGGTATTATGTGCTTTGAGAGCAACATGAACAACAAGGGCTTTCTTATCTTTCTTAGGCACCCAAGAAGTGGTAACCTTTTGTTTACCCTTGTTGTTGTTGGTTTTATCCGAAATGTGAGGAGCATTCACTGACGGCAAAGACATCCGTCGTAATTCCTCCATCAAACTCTGTGATGAGGTGGCTAAAAACTCAACATGCTCTCTCAGACTCGGAAATTCATCAGTATGACGTGGTGGAGCAGAAGTATGTCGTGTTTGACCCAAACTATATCAAAACTCCCTAAGGTGGCCTTTTCTTTTGCAATAAGTACAAAAGAACACAGTCTTAGGCATACCTTGGTTTGCTTTTCTTGGTCAAACTCTCCTTCATAGATTTTGGCGATGACCATAAGGAGTAGTAGTGAACTCAGGAACTGGTCCAGGTGCAATTTGGGACGTGGAGGCACCATCATAACCAATTCCCTGTCGATCACCAAAACGTAAAGCGCTGAGGAGCATCTTTCCCATCTTCCCAGATCTGTCCTCGATTTGTACCTTGACTTCCCGTGCTCTCTCCAGATCATGAGTAAGCTTGGAAACAAGGGCTTCAAGTTTCTTTCGAGTCTCAATGGAGGAATGAAGCTCACTCGTAAGAGTAGCCACTTCTTTATTCAATTTCCCTCTTTCTTTCTCAAAATAACTTTCTAACATACCACAGGCAGACTCTCTCTCTCTCTCAGTGTGGTGCAGGTGGAGGACACTTTCTCTCTCGTCCCTTCTAATTCTTCTTCTACGCAGTGATCCTAAGAACTAACGCTTTGTTACGCTTTTTAGTTTTAAATGACTCATTATATAACTCGGCGTAGGCGCGTTGAATATTACTCTCGCTCTCACTTGCGTCATCCTCCCCCTCACTTGCATCGCTTTCACTGTCGATGTTTCCCTGTGAAGTAGCATCCTCATCGTCGTGAGGTGCACTAGGAGTACTCACATGAATAGCCATGAATGCGGTGAAGTTACACTCATGTGATTACTCATCTCCCGAGTCCACCGACTCGACCTCACTGTCGTCACTAAGGGTAGCATTAAGGACAGCCTTGCCCTTTTCTCTATTCAGACGAGTAGCACACTCAAATGCTCTATGTCCCCTACCGTCGCACTCATAGCATCTCTCACTGTCTTTATTTGGAAGGTTTTTAGCATCTTTCTCATTTTTCTTTTCAAACTTATTTTTTTGAAACTTCTTCTTATCTTTAAAATTTCCACTTTTCTTAAATTTGAGAATTTTCTTAAAGTTTTTACCAAATAGAGCAAAATCATCTAAGTCAAAATCACACTCAGAATCAGAAGTTTCACTCTCTTTCTTTCTAGATGACTCTACTCTCTTTCTTGCCGTCCCCTCACTTTTTATCTCTTGGGCATTAAGTGCAATTCCCTTATCTTTAGATTTGACAGATTTAGGGAGCATATCAATTTCATAAGTTTGCAAGTCTCCTACAAGTTCCTCCGATGTTAGCGTATTTAAATTACCCATAGAATTTAGCACAGTGACTTTAGGGATAAAACGCTTAGGCAAAGATCGAAGAATCTTTTTCACAACTCTTGCATTAGGAATATGTTCACCAAGATTAAAGATAGTATTAACAATATCAGATAGCCTAGCATAAAAATCATCAAAACATTCAGTTTCAAGCATGGTGATGGTCTCAAATTGAGTTGTTAAATTTTGCAATTTAGATTCTTTCACAGCATTAGTTCCTTCATGGGTAAGTTGCAAAACATCACATGCCTCTTTTGACGTGGTGCACGTCATGATACGTCAGAACTCATCAGGAGTGATGGATCCGAAAATAGCACTCAAACCCTTTGAATTAAAAGAAGACCATTTAAATTCATCTTCAGTCCATGAAGTGACAGGTTTTAAATTGGTGACGTTTTCAACAGTAACGGAGGGAGGTGTCCACCCTCTTTCAACTAGAATCCAAACACGTTCATCTATGGACTTTAAAGAAGACCTCATGCGGGATTTCCAATATGCATAGTTAGTACCGTAAAAAACTAGCATTTTATTATATGATTTCTCCATTGAACACGCACCTTTTCAAAAATTAATTTTTCAGAAAATTGATATCTTAGAAAAATTTTGCGGAAACTAGGAATACGCGATAGATTAGCGTAACCTGCTCTTGATACCAATTTGAGAAGAGTATGCGCGTGTGTTCAAATTAAGAAATAATATAATTAAACACAGTTTAACCCAATTAAACCCTAACCATGCAACTAGGTGTGATTGAATAAGATGTAGAACATACTAGTATGATCAAATGCACACAATTGAGGAAAAATCCCCCAAAGGGGAAAAACCATTTATTTCACTATAATTTTGTAAGGTACGATTTACACGGATTACAATGAAATACAAGGGTGACACATAATTACCCTCAGGCGTCGGATCTGTAGTCAGCGACTGGAAGTTTCCCTTTTTAGGAGGGCAGCAATGAAAAAGAAGGACGGTCTTCTCCACAAGGATATGAACAACAAAAGAGTTTGTGTTCTAGGGTTTCAAAATGATTCACAAATAATTGGAAATTTGTGTGAATCAAAACATGAGTTTGGTAACTCACAAAGATGAAGACTTTGAGTTTAGGAACTCTGAAAATCTTGTGTAGAAGTCTCTATAAACCAACTCCCCGTAGTGGGTTTAAAAAGGAATAACTTAGCCTAAAAAATCTGAACACGATCTGTTCAACTTTATCCCAAGTGGACCGGTCTGCCTCTGATGCGGACCGGTCTGGGGGGTCAGACCAGTTCGTTTTCTCAAAGCCCCTATTCGGTTCGCTACCAGTCCAGTGTTTACTGGATCTTTAGCAAGCGGATCGGTCCGGTAGAGGGGCGGACCAGTTTTTTTAATCTGGGCGGACCGGCCCGGCCTGTCAGAAAAATGATTCCTTTCTTCTTTTGAAATTCGAATCCGTTGATGATGATACGGTCTTGATTTTCTTCAACGGTGTAACGGCTTATGACATACAAATTGATAATGGACAAAAATGTCCTTACAAACCAATATTTATACCACCTGTAGTAAAAAAAATTATAGTTGAATTGTTACAAAAAATAAAAAAATAAAACTCCAAAAATTCAAATAAAGTATTGTATCCCCATTGACACCTCCAATAATGTTTCCAATCATTTTAATTGGAATATACTCTTATTCATTAACATCTTCAACTATACAAAACTAACCATCTTCCTTAGTTTCCCAAAGGTATAGGATGTGAAAAAAATTAATAATTCCAAGATATACTCATGTTCGAACATGTTCTAACTATTCTATTTTACCACTTAATGCACGAAAAATTGAAAGTTGAAAGTTTTCATTAGATTTAAAATATACCACAAAGAGGAAAAATTAATATTGAAATGGGATGCGCAGGAAATAATGGTAACGAACGCCGAACAAAAATATCAGAGGAAACATAGAGGATTTAATATACACACACGATAAGTGTATAATATACACACGCGATAAGTATATCTATCTCCAGCCATTATTTCAACAATCAACTGATAATATTTGCAGGGACTTACAGACTCTCAAATGCATGGGGGTTCATTCAAAAGAAAAAAAACCCACTTGACTCCATTATGAGACAAACAAACAATCAAATTTTAACAGCTATCAGATGCTAACATTATGAGACAAACAAGTATTCAGATGTTAACAACTATCAGGTGTTAACATTATGAGAAGCTAAGTTAATGAAAATATCAAAAATTAAATAAGACACTTATCACAACCCACCAACATGAAATCAATACCCTGCTATAACCTTATCTTTCAAGTAAATAAGCTAATTTCGTGAAAATACATCATCTTAATCAGGGCAAATTGTACACTAAGAAACTTATCAGGGCAAATTGTACACTAAGAAACATGAAAATACATCGTCTTAATCAAAAGAAAACACACAGACATGCTTACTTGCGAATTTCATCAAGCATGTAGCTTCCAACCTGTATAAAAATAGAGTTTTAGAATAGAACTTACATATAAACTATAAATTCATATAATCAAAAAATAATATAAGCAAAAACAAAGAAGTAGAAATATAAAATCAAAGAAATGATGACGGATTATCTAAAAAAAAATCAGTACCTGCTTATGAAAAATAGTCCTCTACAAAATATGCCCAAATTAGATACTACAAATTAAATCTCATCTAAACCATGATATAAAACATAAGGATATAGTTACATCTTCACAAAAGGGGGTGACTATGAAGAGATAATAAAAACCCTAAAACTCAAAACAATGATTCCAACCTAGAACAAACATGATTAAGACCATGGAAAACACAAACCCTAGAAAATGCCTAGCAACATAAAGTCCCGTGAAAAAAAATTTATAGAGGGATGAGAGAGATACCAGTTGATCATGTGAGAGAGAATGGAAAATGAAGAGATGGGAGAGAGAGATCTTGTTATCAGAGAAGATAAAGTTAGCATCTTTAGGATAATTTACAATTGTATGTGTGTTTTTAAATTTTTGGTAAAATCTGAGTGAAAAAAAAGAAGGAAAATGAAATAATACAGGGACAAAAGAGGAAATAAGGGTTTTTTTAAATGTTTAAGTAGGCGCCATCAATCTCAACCCTTCATTTTGACAAAATATGTAAGGAGGTGGCATCGATCTGCACCGTTAAAAATGTGTATATTTTCAAAAACCAAGCTACTTTATTATAATGTATATATATATATATATATATTAGTTGTGTGTGTACCTATAGTATTGATGTTATGAGTTAGTGTACATAGGCTGCTTGTTATCACCGGAGGTTCTCGCGTAGTAAACAATCTCACCTTTACGATTATAGTGATGTGGAACATAAAACTTAGGGTGGTTCACGATGTGACATGTATTAGTGAGACCGACGTGTCATTTGGGTACGTTAGGTATATGCGTAGACCAAAGTCTTAGAACTATGTTCGCCTCCACCAATTGATATGTGATTTTGGGTTCGAGGAGGCAGGCGAAACCAATAGTCCCCATTTAGTACGAGAGGTACTTGGACTGATAGCAGAGTATGCCTATTATTTCATGGTGGTTCTATTAAGAGACACCGTATATACACACACACACACACACACACACAATCGTGATTATTCTACTTATGTGTGATAGTAGAACGATAGATGGTGTATAGGTAAAGAATAAATTAAGTAGTGAAACTTAATTAATTGAATAAATGAGAGGATACTTAAATGTTAATTTCAACTCTTAAAATATGAGATATGAAAGAGTACTATATGGACGGTATGGGGACTTAGAGATGTGAATAGTCTATATAGTTACTTATGTCTAGTTAGCTTGGGTAGTACAAATAGGTTGTCTAAGTAGAGAACGTTAGGTATGCACAATAGTTAAGGGGTGAGGAAACTCAAGTGAGTGTACATGAACCTAACATGTGTAATCAATAACCGAACTTTAATTGTTATAAACTCTTTCTAAATATTTTCAAAATGTTTTGAGTACTAACTCTTGCTATAAAATATTTTCAAAACCTTTTAGGTGTCCAACCATAGGGACGCCAGACTTGATATCCTGTTCCAGGGACACGCAGCGGAAGCAAAGGTGGATGCTTGTAGGAGTTTTGATTTGACGCTTCATTTCCTCTTTTCTTAGTGTAGGATCTATTGGGAGGACTTCAATATTATAGTTTTAATTTGGGAATGTTGTCCCATTCAGATTTTATTCAGTTAGTATTATGTTGGATTTATTTAGTTTGGTTTTAGCCGATGGTTTATTTAGCAAGGGTTTATTTATCTATATCTTGTGATGGAATAGACTCTTTATTAGTGTATTGTTTTAATTTGGTTTTTCTCAAGTTGTTATCTGTTTAATGCACCGACCAACGAAGACACCGGACCTCATGCACCACAAACCATTTAACCCAGTATTCTATTGAAAGGGAAATATTGAAGAATGGATGGCCAAAGAAATTAGGCACACCCGAAAAGGGATATTCAGGAGGGGTGCCAATCGAAATCTTTGTGCAAGACATATAAACAACATCACCCGAGTCCCCCTCATAAAATTGGGATGGCCCTCCTTTCAAGAATCAAGGCCATTCAAGGTCTCTCCTAGCACTGCCGTCGCAGGACTATAGTGGTAAGACATCCAAATCACTATTGTGGCCATCTATGGATCAGCTACCAAGTCACCTATCACCAGTAACAACCTCATAGTCTAGACCAAAACAACAACTTCGACAAAGTTATTGTCAGCCTCTTTGACACACCAGAATCAATAGAATCCAGCAAAGGCGATTAGACATACTCCGCATCAAGCTCTCTATGTCCTCATCCATATACTAACAAATCCTACAAGGCCTTCCTCTATCCAAAAATTCCCAAAAACATAATTTTCTCAACGTAAGCCCTTTCATAAGAGTGCGCACGATCTTAATGGGATAACTTATATAATTAAGGGGAAAGTACTCTTAGGTCCTTGACAAAAAAAATTTAAACACTAAATAAATTTTGACAAATTTTAACCACTTAGGTCCACTAATTCTCTTTTTGTAGAAATTCAAGCTAGGCATAACAAGAGGATATAATAGTAAATTGTCCTTAAATGTTTAAAAATTGATACCAAGGGACCTAATTGTAAATTTCCGTATAATTAAATGCCATTAAACACAAATTCAAAATTTACCAAAATTTAATCTTTGATTAATTTAGGTTTGCGTGTGATGATCGTTCCAAACATGGAATAAACTACGCATGCAAGAATAAACAGATATGAGGAAAATCCCTTTTTAGGGAAAAACCTTTAGTTATGCACTTTAGATAGTTTTACAAGACGATTTACTTACAAAACTATCTAAAGAAAATCACTAAAGATCTAGAGAAACTAACAGATGGTGGTCCACCCTCGGTATCCACTGATCAACCTTTCTTTTGCAGTGATCCCTCTAAGTTCACGTGGTCAGCCATAAAGATCTCTCTCCACAAGTGTAGATCAGATATGAACTATTTAGGGTTTCAAAATGATTCACAAGTATATTAGGGAGGTTATTTTCCAAATCAAAAGGGTGTTTGACCTAAAAGAAGTGAGGACTTTTGTAACAGGTATGCATCTTTTATTTTTATCAAAAGTCTCCACTAAAATATTTTTGAAACAAGTATATGTAGGTCGAACACAAATTTCAAGGCGGTTTATTTTGTTCGAACGAAATAGGGGTCGTTCGAACAAGAATTTCATCTAGTTCGAACGAAAACAACATTCACTCGAAATGCGACTCAATTCTCGCTAGAACAAGATTCTAATGAGCTTCGAACGAATTCAAACAGTAGGCCTTCATTAGATGTCCGTTCGATAAAATGATCAAACGAGCGATCAAACGAAAACAACTTGTAGTTCGAACGAGATATGCATCCTATTTGAATGAGTTTAATAAAAAATAATTTTTTAACTCTAAAAAAATTTGCCTCCATTTTTATTAAAACATTTTTAAAAAATCTTAAAAATAGAAATGAAAATAAATTTAAATTCCTAGATGATTTATACCTTCATAATGTGGAGATATCATGAACTTTGGAGATGTTGTTGCAGATTCGGTTCATCATGTTTTCACGTCTTCAGTTTGTAACAGGATATGTCAATGTGGAAAGTAAAAGAAATACTAAGCCTAAGCTAAACTATTTACCCTTACAAATCTCCCCCTTAGGCTATTCCAGTACAAAACCCAAAAGACAAAAAAAATGCCAATAAAATCTAAAACCCTTCCTAAAACCTAGAAATAGAATGGAATAGATAAATAAACTTTGACTTCAATCTTTAGTTATTGTTCTTAATCTTCCCTTAATGTTATTGTCAATTCCCAAGGGACCTTACACAAACGAAACAATGATATAATCATGATGCATAGAGTTTGAAATATACAATAAAAATACATAAAGCTAAAAAATCAAACTCCCCCTTAATTTGTTCTCCCTTTTTTTATCGACAAAGGAGTACAAACTAAACATGGCATATATAAAACATCACATATAAGAATAAGATATCATCACAAATATATACAAATGATAGACACGCAATAATAATCTCAAAGTCTTAACAAATAATTTTTTGAAAATTTTCAAAAAATTTCAAGTATAAAATTTTACAAACACAACACATCGTGGAAAAACACAAAAATACCCGGAATGTATGGTCATGAACATATTCCATAGGTTAATCAGCATAGATAAAACAAATCATATGTGAACTAAGGATTGAGACACCACTAACAAAAGATCTCAAAGTTTACTTTAGGTGTAAAAATGGTGAACTCATGTGAAATTGACTGAACGTAATAGACAAATCAAGACCATAAGTGATTTTCACACCAATGATGCCTAAAACTATGTAATTTTTTTTCGAGATTTTTATAGAATGTGAAAACCCATTAATCTTCGACCTAAATCCCTCAAAATCTCACATATATCAATAATATTCTCAATTATTTTGAAGAAATTACTTGTTATTAGAATCAAAGCATCAATGTTCAAACAAAATGGCATCGCACTTATGTTTTTATGTGCCTCTAATCTTTTTACGCTCTTCTCATTGCAAATGGAAACTTTTGACGCAAAGAATTTATCTTTAATAGCCCCTTTCCATTGCATAATATTGAACATTTTACCAAAAAAATGATTTAAATTCGGGCAATGGTTCTTACATTCACAACTTTCTATCTCACTTTTCACATTTTGTTCATCGTAAAGCATAATTGAGATGAAAACCATGTGATTGGCATGTGATAGATAAGTACAATACTCATATAAGCTTGTGCATATGTGCATTAAAGGAGACAATGGGTTAAACATGTAGCTAGTTATCATCAATTCATAAGTAAATGACTCCACACATTATTAAGCACACATATGCAATAATGTCACGTCTCAAAACACTAAAGAATAGTCACGTGGATATGGATTGTATGAGTGACTCAGACATCTTTAATTTTTACCCATATAAGGTGTAAAAAATATACAAAACTCTTTTTGGATTTTTAAAAATTTGATCAAAATAAAATCTCGTTGTCTTTTTCACTTTTTCTTAAAATCCAAAAATCTTTTTGTTTTTTTCAAAAAATTTTGGAAAAACAAAACTCTTTTTCGATTTTTGTAAAAATATATTAAAATGAAAAAGATGAATGGTTATACAATCTAGCAATAGGAATAAAAATATATAATCATGATAAACAACCTATAGTAGATAAACTATCCGAACTCAATCAACAGTGCAAATACCTAAATATTTCCTAAGATCACCAAATCGAAGTGCATCTAAAGGTTTCTTGAATATATCGTCTAACTGATGATTGGTGCTCATAAAGCTCAAGGACACGAACTTCTCTTCAACTATGACTCGAATAAAGAGCTCGTGTATCCTAATGTGCTTTATGCGCGAATGTTTGACTGGATTATGTGAAATGTGAATGGCACTTGTATTATCACAGGAAATAATCATCGTGCCCTCTGAAATGTCGTACTCCTCCAATATTTGCTTCATTTGTAAGAGCTTTGTGTAATAATTACCGGAGACTATATACTCAGCCACCATCGTGGAAAAAGATATGGAGTTTTTTGTAATACCTCGTATTTTTACTACGTTAAATAATTGTGGGATTAATTATTATTATTGGATTAATTAAATTAAAAATGTGAGAATTAATGGAAAATTAATCCGAATTTAAAAATAAATATTAACTAGCATGCCAAGGGTTATCGGATATACCGGAACTACTTCCTAGTCGAGAGATAGATTTCATTATAGATTTGGTGTCGGGCACTCGGTCGATAGCCCGCGCACCATACCGTATGGTTCTAGCTGAGATGCGGTAGTTACGAGATCAGATTGAGTAGCTATTGGGACAAGGCTTCATCCGAAGGAGTACCTCGCCTTGGGGTGCTCCCGTGCTGTTTGTAGAGAAGAGAGATGGTTCATTGAGGTTGTGTGTGGACTACCATGAGTTGAACAAAGTCACGATACGGAATAAATGTCCATTACCCCAAATCAATGACTTGTTCGACTAGTTGAGAGGAGCTTACTTCTTCTCAAAGATAGATTTAATATCGGGATATCATCAGCTACGGATTAGGGAGCAGGATGTGTCGAAGACTGCTTTCTTGATGAGGTATGGGTCCTGCGAGTTTTGAGTCATGCCAGTTGGGCCAACAAATGCTCCATTCGTATTCATGGACTTAATTAATCGGGTGTTCAGAGATATCTTAGATCAGTTTTTTCATTGTCTTCATAGATGACATTCTAATTTATTCCCAGACTGAGGAGGAGCATGCCGAGCATTTGAGACGAGTTCTTCAGATTCTACAATTGTATGCCAAGTATGAAAGGTGAGAATTCTGGTTATGAGAGGTGCAGTTTTTGGGGCACGTTGTGTCAAAATTGGGGATATCAGTGGACCCGAGTAAGGTGTCAGCAGTGAGGGCATGGGGACTGCCCATGAAACCGACGGAGGTGCGTAACTTCTAAGGGTTAGCCAAATATTACAGCGTTTCATCCGAGGGTTTTCGAATATTGCGGCCCCATTGATAAATTTCACTCACAAAGGGGTGAAGTTCATTTGGGACGATGCTTATCAGTTAGATTTTGATGAGCCAATCCTTTCTTTATCCAGGCCATGGGTGGAGTACCTAGTATATACTGACGCTTCTCTATAGGGATTTGGTGGAGTACTCCACCAGGAGGAGCAGGCTATAGCTTATGCCTCTCGCAAACTTAAGCCTCAAGAGAAGAATTACCCCACTCATGACTTGGAGCTAGCAGAAGTTGTGTTTTCCCTATGAATTTGGAGACACTACTTGTTAAGGAAAAAACTTTGCCTCTTCACAGACCATAAGTCACTGCAGTACTTTTCACTCAGCGGGAGTTGAAAATTCGTCAGCACAGGTGGCTGGAGTTTTTGAAAGATTACCAGTTCAAGATTCAGTACCACCCATGGAAGGCCAGTGTAGTTGATGATGTGTTGATCCGTAGGCCAGTAGGTGAGGTGGTAGAAGTGTGGAAGGCAAAGTGGAAAGAGTTGGGACATCAGGATGCAGTGGGCCGATCCTTTATGTTTATCCTCATATTCATGCCAGAGATTGTTATGAGAGTGATCCAGGCCCAAGTAAATGATTCATTTTCCCAGGACTAGATTGTACGGCTTCTAACCGAAGGCACGGAGTCCTACTCGGTAAGTTCAGATGAAGGAATGCGATTTAATGGGAGGTTTCTGGTCCTAGAGGGGGAGGACTTACATCATGTAGTAATGACAGAGAGGCACGGATCTCTATTTGTGGTACATCCCAGAGGATATAAGATGTACTAGGATATGAGGTGGCATTACTGGTGGAGTGGGATGAAGAAGGACATTGCAGAGTTCGTGTCCAAGTGTGCCACCTGTCAGCTGGTAAAGGTGGACCATTAAAAATCGTTAGGGTTACTTCAGCCGCTAGAGATCCCTACGTGGAAATGGGAGAGCATTTCCATGGATTTTATCAGTGGGTTACCTACATCACAGTGTGGTCACGTTCTATATGGGTAGTGGTAGATCGTTTGACCAAGGTAGCACATCTTCTGCCAGTGCGGACAGACTACACTACGGGACAGTATACCAAGTTATTTATTACTGAGACAGTGAGGTTGCATGGGGTGCCCCTAGACATCGTGTCTGATAGAGACGAGATTTTTTTTCGCGCTTTTAGGAGAGTTTTCAGGAGGCTATGGGTACGGAATTACGGTTGAGCACCGCTTATCATCCGCAGACAGATGGATAGACTAAGCGTATGAATCAGATGCTGAAGGATATGCTATGCATCTGTGTCCTTGATTTTAGAGGGGGTTGGGGGCAATACCTTCCACTGGTGGAGTTCACTTATAATAACTCCTACCAATTTACGATTGGCATGGCCCTGTTTGAGGCATTGTACGGTAGACCTTGTCTTTCTCCCACTTATTGGCTAGAGGTGTGGGATAAAAAGTTACTTGGGCCAGAGGAAATTCAGGAGACGTCATCCAGGATTGAGTTGATCAGGAGTCGCATTCGGGTAGCCCGGGATAGGTAGAAAACTACGCCGATGCTAAGCGATCCTTCATGAAGTTTAACGTGGGGGACCAGGTATTACTGCGAGTGTCTCCTATGAAAGGAGTGATGAGGTTAGGGAGGAAAGAGAAATTGGCCTCGAGATACGTAGGACCATTTTCCATTGTCGAGAGGATCGGACCGGTGGCATATAGACTTGGGATGACAGAACACTTGCACCGCATTCATGATGTGTTCCACATCTCATCATTGAGGCAGTATCTTCGGGATGAGTTGGCCCACACCCATATTATGATTGAGGAGATTGACTTACATCCTGATAGTTCTTATGAGGAGAGACATGTGGCTATCCTAGACCGTAGAGTGAGGAAATTGAGGTCAAAAGTAGTTCCACTTTTGCGAGTTTAGTGGGAGTATCTTAATGTAGAGGAGTCCACTATACGCGTGAGAAATATCCAGACTTATTCTTACCAAGTGTGGTTTACTTTTCGAATTTCGGGGTGAAATTCCGTTATTAGGGGGAAGTATGTAATACCCCGTATTTTTACTATGTTAAATAATTGTGGGATTAATTATTATTATTAGATTAATTAAATTAAAAATGTGAGAATTAATTATTGATTAATTCGGATTTAAAAATAAATATTAACTAGCGTTTCAAGGGTTAATACTTATTGTTGATAATTATGGAATATTACCGTGTGAATACATAATATGGAATTATGAAATTTGTGTAAATTGTCGAGAGTGAGAAATACAACAATTTGGTACATTAAGTTAGGACGCGTGTGTGAGTCATGTCGGGACTAATTTAATGGGTTAAAGAAGTACATTATTTTTAAGTAACTTGTATGATAATTTTGAGCATGTTGTTGAGTCCGTAAGGGTCGAGATAGTCAAAAAACTCTACCTGGGTATTTTATTTGGACTTCGGGATGTTTTTAGGCCTAACCGGCATTTCGTAGGGGTATTTTTGTCCCTTGAATTTTTGGGGAAATATTATGGACGAAAATTAGGAAATTAAATATAGAGGAACGTGTGTTAGAGGGGATTTATCATTTCTAAACCTACGAGAGAGAAAAGAGAAAGGCACAGAGGAAGGAAGAAGAAGCCATATGAGTTCTTGGTACATAACTCAATAACACACACAAAAAATCCCACCAAAGTGTAGATCATGAAACGAGGAATACACCTATACCAACATCACGAGGATATCATACCTTCAAAATTGCGGCAAGTTTTTAATCCTTGCAAAATTATAGCAACAACCATGTTCATGTTAGTATCGATATGTAATACTCAATTATGGTTCATAAATTTTGATGAAATTGGAGAACTATGGACATTAATTGAAATCTGATATCTAATTAGGATGAATCCTTCATATAGATGGTTGGAAATCACAAATTGATGAATTACTTATGATGGACAAATATGATTTTGAGTTCTTATATAGAAATTTGAAGAACTAGGGTTTGTTTGAATAATTTTTGGCATTTTTAGAATTTATTAAGGTTTATGCATGATTAAATGATTCTAGTTTGTTAGATATTATCCAAAAAAGTTTAATTATTGATTGGAAGTAATTGATGGGAGTTTGGGACAAATATGTAGAGGTTCTAAGTTGAGTAAGATTGGAAAAACGCAGGAGGTAGAAGAATGGAGACGACATCTCATTCGAACGAGATGCATGGTCGTTCGAACGACATGCTAATTCGTTTGAACGAAACCAGTTCTGGCTCGAACGACAGTCCCAAAAAAATTCCAGAAATCCCTATTTTTCCCCTAAATTGTGTTACACATTTAGTTGAGTGAGGCAAACTGCCATTTAATTATATTAGGTTAGTGCATAATTATTTGGGAAGCATTCCTAGGATGATACCTTAAGGCTTGGATGAGTGAATTAACTTTGGAAATTTTGAGAGAGTGGATAATCGAATTTATTACATTATAAGTAGTAATGAGATGTATACTACGTGTAGAAATGTATGTATGGGCTGGGTGAATACCTGAACTTTAATAGGACAGGGGAGTGCCTATTATTTTCATTATTATTATTGTGTGTATAGCATACCTTCACTACTTTCTATCGGTAGGAGATTGTCGCGCAGTGCACAGTCATATCCTGGGTGACCCAATGGGGGGATATTTGACTTGTACCAAGAGCATATGAACTTGGGTACTTACTATCTGATACGTAGGATAGTTTCAACAGCTGAATGGGAGCGTAGGTATGTACGTGACCCATTTGGCTGATGAGTATGCTCGCCTACAATATTTGTGTTATGAGATTTATGGTTCGTGAGATACACCGAACCAATTGTCCTTTACGCAGTGAGTGCTGCATCGGGACACGATAGCAGAGTATGCATTGCGCCAAGTGGTCCTAACCAAGGGGCGCAAGATTCATATATATATATATATGATGAGTTATATGTATGTATATATAAATATACTTGTGAATAATTCTAATGTGTGGAATTAGCAAATTTATAAATGTTGGTAAGTAAAGTAATTTTAGTGGATAAATGATTTTTATCCGAATAGTGAATGCAAAATATGGGTAATTGGCATAAAAGAATATTATTAGCGTATTGTATGGGTGATGCGGGTTACTCCTATGAGATATATTTTTAAGTTTAAGTATATGATCTAGTTAGGACTAATGTAAAAAGTAGATTAAGAATTTATATAACTAATAAAAAAAATAGAGAATATGAAGAGATATAAGGATTTTTGAACCTTGTTTGGATAATTGGGGCTTGATCTTGATCCTTGATGAGATCCCTTGAATGTTGGGATGAGAGAGAAGGAGATGTTCCTAAATTGGGTATGAAAATAATGGGAATGAAAGATGGAAAGGAATTTCACACAAGAAAAGTTCGTTGATTGCTAGAGAATGTTGTTGAGATCACTAATATTGATAGATATGAGGTGTGCCTGAAAGTGAGCTCATTCCCTTCTTTTATATGGTAGGTGACTATCGATCGGCATAACCCTATCCCTACTAATTGATAGGTGACCTTAGACACACTACCGATTGGCAGAGAAATGGACCTACCAATTGGTAGTCTCGTACATATTTTTTTGGAAAAATGGTCGTAGAACGCAATTTCTAAATCCAAATTAAGAACAAAGCATACCGTTAGAAAGTTAATTTAGATATATTCAAGAGTTATTTGGGCGTCTCCCGGGTTCTTGAGTTGAATAAGGGTCGAATGGGATTCGAAAGAGCCTGTTGGTCCCTTGGACGAGAGATCGTTAGGCAATAATGGATCGCTCGTCCAAACTTTAAGTCAAAATTGCACACAAGGTGGACCATTGGAAAGTTTAGGCGGTTCACTTCGATGTTCCAAAAATCTTCACTTGGCTCAAAGAGTTAACTTTGGTCAATCGAGGCTCAGAAGCACCCGGTGACCTTTCGGAGTAAAATGGGTCGTTCGTCCGTACCGTATAGTTGATTCATGCACGGGGTGGACAGTTGGAACGGGTATTCAATAACCTTCAAAGATTCATTCAATCTCATTTGGGATAAAGATTTTACCTTGGTCAAAAGGAGCTCGGGAGTGCCTGGTGGCCTCCCGATCAAGTTTTGAGGGAAAATGAATCGTTCGTCTGAATGGTTATGCCATTTCATGGATAGGGTGGACCATTTAAAAGAGGTTTTAGTGCCCTTAAAATATTCATTGAGATTTCACTCTGATGATGAAGTTGATTGAGGGCAAATTAGGGCTGGGGAGCACCAGGTGGCCTCCAGATGGATTTTTGATAGTAAAATGATCCATTCGTCTGAGCCATTATGATGATTCGCACAAGGGGTGGACTGTTGGAAAGGCTATTTAGATACCTTTGAAGATGCATTCAGTTTTTGCTCTAATGATGAAGTTGATTGGGGGCAAATCGGGGCTCGGGAGCACTCGGTGGCCTCTAGATCGATTTTTGATAGTAAAATGGTTCATTCATCTAAAATGTTCTGTCGATTTTCATAAAGGGTGGACCATTGGAAAGGTTATTCAGATCCCTTCAAAGATTAATTAATCTTTCACTTTGATGATAGAGTTAACCGGAGTCAAATGGGTCCCGAGGGCGCCCGATGGTCTCTAGATCGATACTCGGAGTATGACCTACGCTTTGTAGTGAAATAGGGGAGGATCTAGGGACCTAGGGAGAGACTTAGGGGGTTCCTAGAATGTATTGTCTATAGATCCCATCGACGGATGAGATTGGAACAAGTGAAAGACGTCGAATAAACACCATATGATGTTTTGGAAATGGATCGATTTAGAGGGTCGAGACCATTTCTGAGGACCTAAGGTAATACTGGGGTTGGTCGATTCTACGAGCCAAGGTCAATTTTGAGGGCCTAATATAAGGGTGACCAATTCTGCGAGCTGAGGTCAATTTTGAGGACCGTAAGTAGGGAGCGACCAATTTTGAGGGTCAAGGTCAATTATTAGGACCTTAAGTAGGGACAACCAATTCTAAAGGTCGAGGTCAATTCTGAGGACCTTAAGTGGGAGCGACCAATTATGAACGTCGAGGTTAATTATGAGGACCTTAAGTGGGAGCGACCAATTGTAAGGGTGGGGTCGAGGTTAATTCTAAGGACCTTAAATAATAGGGATCAATTGTGCGGATTATGGTCAATTATGAGGACCTTCAGTGGGAGTGACCAATTCTGAGGGTTGAGGTCAATTCTGAGGACCTTAATAGGGAGCGACCAATTTTGAGGGTCGAGGTCAATTATGAGGACCTTAAATAAGAGCGACCAATTCAGATGGTCAATGTCAATTCTGAGGACCTTAAGTGGGAGCGACTAATTCTATGGGTCGAGGTCAATTTTGAGGACCTTAAGTTATGGCGACCAATTCTGAGGGTCGAGTTCAATTTTGTGGATCTTAAGTAGGAGTGACCAATTCTGTGTGTCGATCTCAATTCTGAGGACCTTAAGTTATGGCGACCAATTCTGAGGGTCGTAGTTAATCCTAAGGATCTTAAGTGGGAGTGACCAGTTTTGAGCGTCGAATTCAATTCTGAGGACCTTAAGTTGGGGCGACCAATTTGGAGGGCCGAGGTCAATTCTGAGGACCTTACGTTGTGGCAACAAATTATGAGGGTTGAGGTCAATTATGAGGACCTTAAGTGGGATCAACCAATTCTGTGGGTTGAGGTCAATTTTGATACCCTTAAGTTGTGGTGCCAATTCTGACGGTCGAGGTCAATTATGAGGTCCTTAAGTGGGAGCGATCGATTCTGAGGGTCGAGGTCAATTCTGAGGAGCTTAAGTCGGGAGATATTTTACGAGTCGAGGCCAATTTTGAGGACCTTAAATTGTGGAGACCAATTCTGAGGGTCGAGGTCAATTCTGAGGACCTTAAGTGGAAGCGTGGGGAATAACCCTCCTCGGTAATTTTTCTTATTTGAGACTTTACTGGGTAAGAGAAATCTGCTTGGGGTTTTAAGAGATAACTTTGCTCGAAAAGATGAAATTTTTATTCTGGAAATTCCACCAGGGGAAATAGTTGAGGTTTTGGGGTTCGTCTAAGGATTACGTTGTTGGGGAGAGATGTTCAGTTAGGGCTTCTGCTTTAGGGAAAATTATAAACTTTTTGGGAAAATTTACGGTAATTTTGGGTATCTCTGCACAAGAATCATTTGATTTTTGCTGAAGATGAAGTCTTAGGATTCTACTGGGGAGTGGGTTTGAGTTTTTGGGATGCGAGTGAGCTGATTTTTAGGGTTTTATGTTCGAAAAAGTGTTGTATTAATCTGAATAGGGATTTGTGGAACTTAAACTTGATTATCTTAGCGAATAAATGTTCCAATATTTATTTGGTAATTTTAGAATTTTTCGAGGAAATTTTTGGAATTTTCTAGCATTTTCTAAGAGTTTTTCTGTACGAAATTTTTGGGGGTGCTGGTCGATAGGTTGTAGGAGTTGCCAAACGGCAGTGACATGAACTTTCTGACTATTTAAAGAAGGGGAAGGGATAGTGTGGAGTCCTGTGGACTGGTATGGGGTTTAGCAGCTGATGGGAATTGACTGCATGGGTACGCAGATAGAGGTGGGTCGTATGCTGAGGGTGACACCAGAGGCAGAACAAGCAGCGTTGGGTAGGATTGTTGAATCTCTATTGGGGATGTAAATGACCTTTTACCCTTGAGGGATGGTTCTCCGAATTTTCTTGCTAATTCATCCCTGACTGTGGTAGCTTGGCGTTGTACATATTGCATGCTTTATGTAGCGACATTACACCTAAAAAGAGAGTTAAAAAAATAAAAAATAAATCCATATTTTGTTCGATTATCTTGATTTAGTGGCTTACTCTACATGAAGTTTAATTTTCTGTTGAGTTTTTATTTTAAGAAAGAGTAGGAAAAGTGTGCTTTTTTGAAATTTTTGAATATGTTTGAATAGAAGCTGGGCTTGGTTAAAAAATGATTTTTTTGGAATTTTTTAGTAGAGGGAGGCCTTGGAGTCTTAATTGGTATATGGACGAGGAGGTAGAAAGTTGGGTCTAAAGTGTGGCTTGTCTCCTTTATTGGACTATGCTGAATCTGGTGTGTGAAGAGACTGCATTGATGCTGGAGCCATTGCCCTTGGCTTAACTTCGAAGCTACTACTAGTGACCAGGGACCTGATGATGGACCCTCAATTGGTTGCCATTATAGTGTGGATGTCATGTCATCGCAATCCCGCAACAATGGTACTAGCATAGAACCTAAACGATCTAGATGCTTAGCGGGAAGGTCGTTCTGATTTTCTTAGAGGAAGCCCCGTTATGTTGTTCATGTGGTCATCTGAGATATTTTGCTTGGATATCCTCCTGACTATCCCTTGGTAGCTGTGCCAAATTTCTTCACCCACAATTTCATCAGCTTTGAGCCGATTATAGAGAACTGGGTAGACTGGTTTATAGAGCATGGATCTCGATATCTGTGCAGGACAGTGCCCTAGTGGGGAGAGTTCTACCAGTATGTTCGGTTAGTTGGCCTCCGATAAACCTCTTTTTATTTTCCTTAGTGGCTCCTATGTCAAGTCAGATGGGAGAAGATTGTGTCTTCTCGTATCTTGGACTTCTTCCCTATGGATAATTTGATGGAAGGTAGGCGCATGCGATTGGGCTCTTTATGGGAGAGTCGTCGGTCATCAACCCGGCATTCCCAATCTATTGTTAAAGTTTTACATGTGTTTTGGGGATTACATGAAATGGCTCTAGAGGATGGTAGTGGCTAAGATGTTGGCCGAAGATACCTATCAGAGATGGTATGCCATGTTTGACACTATGGAGGGGGGCGTAGTGGTTTTTCCAAGGCTATTCTGGGCTTATCGTTCTATAAAGAGCCTTCGATATACTATCCAATCAGGAGAAGTTTAGGGACCTCAAGATGTAGATGATTATGGGGGATAAATATTTTGGCATCTGCGAGTAGGGTCTTTTGTGAAGCTGGTGATATTTGTGAATCTTTTGAGTGTTTAGTTATTTTTAATTCTGGGAATAAACTTGGGATGATTGTTTGGTTAGTTTGTTTAGGAGTAGCTTGGTGTGGTTTTGTTTTTAGGACAATTAAGGTTGGCGGGGGTAGTTGTTTGACTCCCTATACAGATATTTCATGCCATCGTACCGACTTTTCCTATAATGGAATAAAGAAATATTTTAATTATATTGTGGTGCCTCTTGATGAGTTTTACATTTGAGTTATCTATAGTAATCGCTAAGGCATACATAATCCTTTTGTTCATGTAAATGATAAATGAACTGTTGTTCTCAGAGGTAATATCATTTTTGTGAAAGAGAAGGGGGGCGTGCTCATGTCAAGTGTATGAGATGACTATATACCTGTGGGGGTTTGAAATTTTTGTTAGTTTTATTCTTGAAAGTAAAAGGAATTTTAGAGGATCAGGCCCCATGTAGTTCTGAGTGGAGTGAAATGATGATTTTTTTTTACAATTGAAAGGGGATGAGAAGAGTCGTAGCACACTGAGATTTCGGTCCGTGAGTAGAATTTTTTGAGATGGTTAACATTAACTGGACGATCCATCTCTTCCCCATCGAGGTCGGTAAGCATAGCAGCACCATCTAATAGGATTTATTTCACAATGTAGGGGTCACTCAAATTTGGCTTGAATTTCCCTCTGGGGTTCGAGACGGGTTTTATGATTTCTTTAATAGCTAAATCCCCTTCTCGGACACCACAATCATTGACTCTCCTAATAAATGACCATTCTATCTAGTGATGCTACCCTTGTATATGATATATAACTTTTCGTCTCCTTTCATCTAAGAGTGACAACTCGTCAAGACTGCTCTGATGCCAGTTTTCTTCGTCGACATTTATCTCAAGCATGATGAGTTATGAAGGTATTTCTAGTTCAATCGATATGATTTCTTCCATTCTATATACCAGAGAGTAAGGGGTATCCCCAGTAGATTCTCAAACTGAAGTGTGGTAACCTCAGAGGGCGGCGTAAGGGATCCGATCGACCCAATCTCGGTAACTTTCGATCACCTTACGGATGATTGCTTTGAGGTTCTTATTAGCTCTTTCGACTACATCGTTGGTTTGAGGTTAGTAGGGAGAAGATTTGTGTCTTTGTATCCCATATTCGTTGACCAATTCTATGTCTTTTGACTCAAAATCTAACCCGTTATTTGACACTACCTCATCCAGGACCCCGTATTGACAGATGATATTTTTCAGATGAACTTGGCCACCTTTTTTGCATTCAACATTGCGTATGACTCGGCTTTGACCCATTTGGTGAAGTAATCAATGGCAACCAAGATGAACTCATGCCCATTGGAGGCTTTCGGTGTGACTTTCTCTATGATATCAATGTCGATGTGGAGAACGGTCAGGGAGAGGTCATGTTGTATAATTCATGTGGAGGTAAGTGCTATAGATTGGAAAGTTATTAGCATTTAAGGCATCTTTGAACATAGGCGGTGCAATCTTGAACCATGATAGTCCAATAGTAACCCTATTGGAGAATCTTCTTGGCGAGCATATGGCCATTCTTGCGGGGTCTGAATATTCCCCGTAGTTGGTTTTCTGCATTATTTCTTCAATGCTATCCCCTGCGATGCAATGTAAGTGGGTTCCATAGAAGTTTCTCTTGAATAATGATTTATCGCAGATAATGTACTAGGCGACCAGTTTGTGGAGTCCTTCTTATTAGAATCTTAGGGGTACCTATCATGCTTGAGGTGGTGCCAAATATCATAATACCATAAATCGGCCATATCAAGATCTTCTTCTGTGACTGGTTCGATATAGTAGCGGTGGGTTGATTTAGCTTTCTTTTGGACTAGTAAAGGGGCCATCATTATTCCTTAAGGCATATAGACCAAAGAGACCACAGTAGCAAAGGCATCGGCTAAGTTGTTCCTGGCTCGAGATAAGTAGTGGAAGGTGATATCTCAGAACTGGGAGGACATATCTTCTACGTGGGAGTGGAAGGGTAAGAGATTTTTGTCTTTGACTTTCTCTCTTTTAAGGACCTGGCCGATGATGATAGCAGAGTCCCCGTAGACATCTAGACATTGGATTCCTTTCTTGAGAGAAACTTTGAAGCCAACTGTGCACGCCTCGTATTTGGTCATATTATTGGTGCATGGAAAATATAGCTTGATGGTAATGGGAGTGTGATAATCATCAGGGGCGATCAGTTTTATCCCAATGCCATATCCTTTCTTGTTAGTATCACCATCAAAGAGTATTTACCACTAAAGGTCTTCTTGGGAGGTACAAAGGATATCTTTATCCATAAATTCAGAGATCCAAATAGCGGCTTCTTCCATAGGGTATTCATCAAGATAGTTAGAGATGGCTCTTCCTTTCCTGGCTTTCTGTGTGACATACACAATATCGAACTCGGCCAACAGCATTAACCATCGACACATTAGGTTAGACAAGGAAGGTTTCTTAAGCAAGTATTTGGAAGGATCCATTTGGAATAAAAATTTGATGAGAAAAGCAAGCCTTTAGTGCCATAATTTTTGGGTGACCTAAATAAAGATGATGCATGCTTTCTCTAAGGAAGTGTAGTTGATTTCGTACTCGATCAATTTGTGACTCGCATAGTAGATGGCCCTTTCTTTGTGTGACTCTTTAATGTATTAGGCCAGCAGAGCCCTAGATGCGGTGTCTATCATAGTCAAGTATAAGAGTAAGGGGACATCATCTTGCGATGTCATAACTATCGAAGGTCGGGTTAGGTACTGCTTGATTCAGTCAAAATTTTCTTGACAAGCTTCATTCTAGACTTTTGTAAAATCCTTGCAAAGGAGTTTGAATATGGATTCACAAATACAAGTTAATTGGATAATGAACCGACTGATATATTGTAATATTCCAAAGAATCTTCGGACTTCCTTCTCCGTTCGGGGTGGTGGAATTTCGAGTATGGCTTTCAGTTTGGCAGGATCTTCTTTAATACCCTTCTCGCTCACCATGAATCCTAAAAGTTTTCCTTTGGTAATGCCAAAAACATATTTATGTGGGTTAAATCGCATCATATATCAGCGTAGTCGTTGGAAAAACTTCTGGAGAGCGGGAACATAACCTTTCTATGTTTTATACTTGATAATCATATCACCCACATAGAAATCGACTTATTTGTGTATCAGATCATGCAGTATGGTTGTAGCAGCCCTTTGATAGGTACTCTTGCATTTTTTAGAACAAGCGGCATAACGGTGTAACAAAAGGTTCACCAAGGTGTGATGAATACATTTTTTTCTTGATGATCATGGTGCATCTTGATCTGAGTGTATCCGATAAACCCATCAATGAATGACTTGATAACGTGACTGGTCGTATTGTCCACAATCGTGTCGATATTGGGTAGTGTGTAATCATCCTTCAGAGAGGCATTGTTCAAATCTCGGTAGTCAATGCACATGAGAACATTTCCCCTTAATTTTGTCATGGGTATGATGTTGACTAACCATATGGGATAATCGATAACTCCAATGAATCCTACGTCCAACTGTTTGACCCTTTCTTCCTTAACCTTGAGAGTCCATTCGATGCGGAGATTTCTTAGCTTCTGTTTGACTAGTTTACATTCTACGAGCATTAGAATCTTGTGCTGAGTTATTTCAGGATCAATGTCGGGCGTATTATCATAGGACCATATGAAAACATCCATAAATTCCTTCAATAATTCTTCAAGTTTCGCGCCCTCATACTCATGAAAGGTGGACCTTATCCTAATCTCGCGCAGTTGGATGCTAGAATCGATATTAATAACAACAATTGCATCTTCATTAATTTGAATGAGGTTATGTTGTTTATTATTAACCCTATTGAGATCAATTAAGAATTGTTCAATTGCAAAATCATCATCATCAAGAGTTTGATTAGAATTAAGACAATTAATGTAAGTCATAACAAGATACTTAAAATCTTCCTTTATTTCATTCTTGGGAGAAACATCATTGAGAACCTCATCAAAGGAGGTCTTGATTATATTATGATCAGAACAAAGAGGAATAACAAAAGAAGAGGAAATGGGATAAACATCAGAGTTAGGTTACATTTCAGCAAGTGGAACTGGTACAATATTCCAGTTGAGGAGGGGTGTATTAGCATCTTTGATTAGGATGGATGAATCTGATGAGCTAGAATTTGAATCGATCACGCAGAGTATCATCCCATTGTCTGCAAATTAAATAAATCCTCGAAATCACTTCCCTTGGCATTCTCTGTAACAGATGTAGTCATCTCAAAGAGAGATTGCATATGATGTTGGAACTTTTGGCCCATTAGTAGCTGTCTTGGAAGAAGATCTCCATTTATGTCTTCATTTTCTTATCCATCTGATCATACCATGGTTCAGGAAATTAAAAAAATGGAAAATCTTCACCTTTTTTGACAAATCTTACATTCAAGGAATCCCCTGAGACAGTCTTCGCACTTTTTAGCCTTCTTTTCAACCGAGTTTAACGGATCATTGTAAGTTCATATGATGATGGTTGATAACCCAAGACATATGGACGAAAGGCCTTCTTCAACATTATGGGTTCTTGTATTCCATATTATCGTCATCCCAGCCCCAGTCTGAGCATAAAGTGCATATTTTTAAACATCTGTATCATATTGATAATATCGTAAGGGTTGTGCTCTAGTCAAACTGTATCTCTGAAATCGTCCCTTACTAGGAGAGGAAGTGGTTCGACTCAAAATCCTAACCGAAGAAGATCCTTTGCCCTATGTTGTATTTATAGTACCGAATTAATGGTGCTTACATTCTTAATGTTATCATCGTCGCCCAAGATGGTGATGAACTGCCAATTGGTGAAGAACTTTAGTTTCTAGTGGAGAGAGGAAGATACCCCTTGATATTGTGGAGCCATGGTCGTCTAAGCAACAAGTTGAAATAAGTCGGTATGATGATGACATGGAATTGAATAACAGTATTTATAGGGCCAACCCCTATTGTAAGCTTTATGGATCCCCTAACTTCCCAACGAGTATTGTCATAATCACGCACCGCGGTAAAAGTCAGAGAAAGTCACTTACTTTCAATCCTAAGTAACTGAGGGTTCTTAGCAAACAAACATCAAGTTCATACCCCTTGTCGACAAGCGAAAGTGGTACGGTCTTTCCCATGACTTCAACAGAGATATTGAGAGCATATTAATAATTTGGACCAAACATAAGTATTTCTTCTTCGGAGAAGGAAATCCTTCTAGTAGAGGTTACAGATCTGACCAGATTCACTACATCTTCTGGCGTGGTGGAAAGAGGGACTGTGGACCTGAAAAGAAGTTTAATCAAGGCATTTTCGTGTAGTTGGGAAGTCATAAAGAGTCCCTATGGAATGATGTTAGATTGATTTTTCTTCAACTAATCTGGATCTTTCTCTCCTCAAGGGTCATTTCTAGGATAAGGAGTTTCTCAATACCCTTTCCCTTATCTGCCATTACTGAATGAGGGTTAGGAACCTGGTAATGCCTCCCGAATCTAGTCATATGGTTCACAGAAGAGGGGAAAACTAAAAATCATATTTCTTCGTCTATCTCGGACTATTCGGCCACTTTGTTGATCTCTCCAAGCAGATACTCAAACGATATCATTTCATCCGAACTATCAAATCCGTCCACGAGAAGTCAATGCATTTTACAATTTCAACGGCCTCTTCGTATACATCCCCCCACTCAATGGGGAGATGTAAAAGCGAAGGGACCAAGAGCCCTTGTAGCTTCAAATCATCAAGTAGCTCGAACACATTGTAAATTTTATCGATCAGTCGAAATAAGTCTTTCATGATCTGGACGGCATCATCCAAGTTGTCTTCTTTGAAGGGTACCACCCAACAATCTAACCCTCGAACCCACTTTCGAGCTTCCAAGAACAACGTGCTAAATTGTTGGCAGTCAATGGTCATTTTAGGGTAATTTCAGCCCAAACTCTAGGAGTCAATTCAATTCCACTGGAAATTCCATATATTTTCCCCGAGAATGAGTACGAATGGCAATTCATGCTTTTGTAAGGAGTGACAGAACCTGATCGGCAAAATAAGTAGGGTGTAGGAGAAAATATGGGCAAATTTTGAGGGGTTTAGCTGAATATATGGGTATGATGGGTGATTTACTGGGTACAATTTGGGTGGATGGAATGAATTTTGGTTCTTCTTCTAGGAAGATGGCATTTGCAAAATTTGGGAGTGGATTGTGGGTAGTGTTTGGTTTAGGATTGGCTAGTGGGGCGATGATACCCTGGTAAATCAAACCTTGGATTGCATTTCGGAGATGGAAACACTGATCAGTGGTATGGACGACATTTTGATGGAAATCACAACGGGCATCGGGTTTGAAATTTTTGGGAAGTGGGTTTGGTAATGGATGAGGGTCTAATGGCTTGTTCGAATTTCGACTCAAAAGGTTTTAGTAAACTTTGAAGAGGGGATCATGAAGCTCGGTGTATTATTTTCTAACTGGTCTAGGGCAGCGTTCTGCTACTATTGAAGTGGCAGGCTGAGAGATGTTATTTTTGGTTAAAACTGTGGTATTGGCAGGCTTCTCATACATTCTGGGAGTGGGAGTGAACTGTACGAATACTATTTTTGGATCATCTTCAGTCTTGGCAAGACTTTCTTCAATCACCACTCCTACTTCCCAGAGGACTCGAAAATGTGGATAATACTATCCTCACATCATCGCTCAGGGATGGGGTAAGAATGTTTTCTTCACAATACTGAGTTGTTCCTCTTCGGAAGGACGGTTAATCATGGTGGCCACTTTTTCTCTCCACCTTGCTATGAAATTATTGACAGTTACACCGATATTCTGCTTGAGACGTTCTAAATCACAGAGTGTAACCTCCAACTCCTCATTATACTTATACTTCGTCATGAATTCACGGGCAACATCCTCCCAACTGCGAATTATAGATTCCTCAAGAGATAAGAACCAGCGAAGCGCACTGTCCTTCAAAGTTTGTTAAAATATCTGGGAAATTATTTCCTCAAGTCGCCTAGGAGAGTAATGGCTCGGTGGTAACTTTGGAGAGGAATAATTAGGGGCCCGTTACCACCAAACTTCTAAATGATCAGCATTTGAAATTTTTTTGGCAGTCTTGCTCTAAGTTAGAAGACATATGGGTGTAATCCATGTAGTTCCTGTAGATTCAGACCTGGTCAAATTCTTGGTCAACAACTTAAGGTCCTCCTTAACCTTGTTTAATTCTTGTTTTTCTTTCGGATCAGCAGTCGCGGACAGGTTACCCCTGACTGGGAAAGATTCGGCATTGGGAGCTGAGCTGGCGATGGCCCGTTAGCAGGAGGGACACGTGGAGCGTGCTGATATTCTTCCAGGACCCAAATAGGCCCAAGTTCAGGCGTACCCATAGCGCTAGGGAAGAGGACCTCAGGATCCTCAGGAATAGGAACCCGATTTCGCTGCATCTCATGAACCTCGATTTAAAGGTTGTCAATCTTAGCAATATGTTAGGCTAGAATCGTCATCAAATCCGAATGGACATTTTTCCCTTGGTCTATGGAAAGTGGGTAAAGGTAGATTCCGAACTCGAAGAAAGCAGCGAGAGAATTGATGGAGCTTCAGGGCGGTTCGATGGAAGATCGAAGCCAACAGAGAGCCAGGCCAAGGGTCGGGTATGCGATCGACCTGAGAAGGAAAATGTTTCGAATTTACTTTTGAAATAGAGGAAGGAAAAACTTTTGTTATTGAGAAAGGAGGAAATTCTTTTTGATGTTTTTTTGGAAAGGGAATGACGAAATATTTTTGGTATCTTTTAATAAAAGAAGGGAAAAATGTTTTTAACTTTTACGATAAAAGGAAAGAAAATGTTTTTGGTATTTTGACAAGAGGGGGAAAAATGTTTTCGACTCTTTTGATAAAGAAAGAGGAAAAACAATAGAAGAGTCTCATTATTATTATTATTATTATTATTATTATTATTATTATTATTATTATTATTATTATTATTATTATTATTATTATTATTGTTGTTGTTGTTGTTGTTGTTGTTGTTGTTGTTGTTGTTGTTATTATTAATATTACGTTTTCACTTGTATTAGATTTACCGAAATGCACAAAAAAAATGTCGGATGGTACCCGAGCCAGGAAAATTGGGTTTGGGATATATGTAAAATGCGATTTGACTTGTTGTCAGGCTCATGGACAGGGTCCAATTATGAAAAAGATGAAATTGTGGAAAAATTTGGGCGACATGCCGACCCATCATTTTGGTAGAGTTTCGAGCAGTAACTGGCAAACTAAATATGAGTGCCCTAAGTTTGACGGCTATATAAGGGTATGCAGTTGTTGGGTTAGTGAAAAGGTTCCCCCTTTTTGCATGACTTTCATGATACACGTCTTGCCTTTGAGGGCAATCAGTAGGTGTGGACAGTGTACGTGAGTTGCCTCACTATATACCTCGTGGGGACACGTGTGAGAGAGAATTTGATATACTCGACATACGTGAACGAATTCCCAGCTACATACCTCCCATCTTAACTTCGGTCAAGCGGTACATGATGATGCTGAGATTCAGCACCACCGGATAAGTGATAGTGAGCTCAAGCAGTAGCAGCCATGGCAGCCATGGAGATGAATAAGTATATAGAAGGGGATGAGTATAAGAGGAAATAAGATAATGATGTATAGTGGTTCAGCCAATTTGACCTACATCCACTGTGAGTGTGTGATCCACTATATATGGGCACCAATGGCCTTAGATACAATGCACATCAGCTCTCTCTCTCTCTCTCTCTCTCTCTCTCTCTACTGTGTGTACAAGCAGAGTTTTTTCTAGGGTTACAATAATCTGATCCCTTTGTAGGGTTGTAGGTGACAAGTATATATAGGTCTTGGGGGGTGTAGTGTACCCCCCAAGTATGCATGGTGCATGTGAATGATGATCCAGCCAACCCCCTGTTGACACCTGTAGATGCCAAATGATGACTTAATATTCCCTCACGTGAGGGTGTGATTTTGTTATAATGGTCTGCCACGTGCCATGTGAGCCTCACGCGCACTGTTCCACGCGTCTCCCAAACCACGCACTGTGATGATGTCACCCTCGGCCTATGAGACGAGGCCGAGGGCAAAGTTCCATCCGGTAGTGAGTCTGGCTTAATTTTGGCCTCGTAGTGTCGGCCGGAGCCTGGGGAAGGGTCGGCCCCTCGTAGGGTCGTCTGGAGCCTGGTGGAGGGTCGGCCCCTCGTAGGGTTGTCTGGAGCCTGGTGGAGGGTCGGCCCCTCATAGGGTCGTTTGGGCCTGGTGGAGGCCAGCTGGAGCCTGGTGAAGGGTAGGCCCCTTGTAGGGTCGTCTGTTTGGGAGATAATCTTCAGCCAGGCCAAGGATATAAACGGGTATATCAGTACAATACGGTGAGAACTATTCGATATACGTCGAAGGTACTTGGGCAATGGAAGGTGAGAGTCATATTGCTTAGGCTAACTATGACCTATCGGACCAGCGCCCATCACAAAGTGAACCCCCAATTACGGGACAAAATTTGGTCACTAGTGTGCAAAATGCATGATTCTTGATTAGTATCTTATGGATGGAGTATTTTTTATTTATGATGAGCACTATACCGATATGGAAGAATGTACAAATATCATAAAAAGTAAATCTAGCATGGAGATTACACTAATCATGGATATATGAGAGTGAGTGATGTGTTAATATATGTGAGTGAGCGTGTGGTAGTGAACCTAAGCATAGATTAACAACAAGTGGTGTGTGATAAATGTTAGTGACCATGGATATATACAAGTGTGATAAGTGGAGGTGTATTCTAGTAATGCCTAATCATGGATGTTCTAAGTGGTGTGTGCAACATGTGGATATAAGTGATCGTACATGTAAGTAGTGTGAAATGTACATGGAGAGTATCTATAAGTGTATAAGTGATGAGTGATATTAGCATGAGCTATATATATGCAAGAAACATTAGAGGAGAAACGGGAACATACATGTAGGTGACAACGCACATAAGTAGAAAATGATAACACCCATGCAAATAGAGTCTAGCCCTCTTAAGTCTGTCCCTAGTGAAGTTGCCACTGTGGCCATCCCTTCTTTTTTGGATGGATCTTTCCCTCTCTCTCACGCATCTCGAGGGGTTCCCAAATCTCGCCCACACGGACTCTTAGATGGAGAGAAGGTCTTGTGCCCTTTCTCTAGGAACGCTTTTTCTTTAGTCAATGTGGGATGATGTAAATAGATGGAGTCACCATCCTATTTTACACAAAACATGCAAAATAACACGTCGCCGCCTCGAGCGAGAAGCATCAAAGACAAACTGATGCTTACAAAACCAATAGTTTAGAGGTTTGGGGATATTCTACGAAATGGGAAGGTGTTATGCACCCATCCCGCCCTGTCGGTCTCTCATGGACTTATTCTATTATTTTCGTTAATTTCTCTGTGAAGTTTGTGTGCTTGTATATATAAATGGAGACCAAAATCGCTCGACTCATATCAAGAAAAAGATAGAGTGAGGTCATCCAAAGGAATGTTCCCAAAATAATAATTAGAAAGTATGATGTGTGCGCTTATTGATATACTGATCGTTATATTGGAATGACAATATTTATTAGATAAAATTTAAATATGAATAAAAAGTATGATATATACTAATAATATACGGATAAAATAGGAAAAGGATGAAAATGTAAAAATAGGAAAATTGGAAAAGTTGGACTCGAGTCTTGAACTTTAGACCAAAATGCCTATGTAGCCTATAAAGACATTAAAGTCCATGTAGTTCGCATGTTGCATAAGGTTGGGGTTTATCCCATAGATTCTAACAGGAGCTTATTATATGTGTGTGTATAAAATGTATTTTTACTTTTGAGAGATTGTGGTGAATAATCCCGTTATAATTTATAGGCGTAACCCTCTTTCCTTTTTTTTTATAGAAAATAAAGTATGTGCAATACAACTAATAAAGGAAGAGATGTCAATGTGTAACTAGATTAAGAATTTATATAACTAATGAAAAAATAAAGAATTTAAAGAGAGAGAGAAGGATTTTTTACCTTCTTTAGAGAATTGAGGCTTGATCTTGATCCTTGATGAACTCCCTTGAATGCTGAGACGAATGTTGGATGAGAAAGAAGGAGATTTTGCTAAATTGGGTATGAAAATGATGAAATTTAATGGAAAGGAATTTCACACAAGTAAACTTCGCGGATTGCAAGAGCACATTGCTGAGATCACTAATATTGATGGATCTGAGGTGTGCCTGGAAGTGAGATCATGCCCTCCTTTTATAGGGTAAGCGTACTATCGATCAACATTCCCCTAGCCCTACCAATCAACATGTGACCCTAGACACACTAGCGATTGGCAGGGAAATGGACCTACCAATTGGCAGTATCGTGCAGACTTTTTAAAAAAAATGATCATCAAGCGCAATTCATAAATGAAAATTGTGCACGGGACATACCATTAGAAATTTAATTCAGAGACCTTCAAGAGTCCTTTGGTCCGCTCTTAGGTCCGGGATTTGAGTTTGGACAAATGGGGTTCGAAAGATCCCATTGGTCCCTTAGACGGGAGATCATTGAATAGTAATGGATCATTCGTCCAAACCATAAGTTAGAATTCCGCACGGGGTAGACCGTTGGAAAGGTTAAGCGAGTCAGTTTGACGTTCTAAATATCTTCACTTGGTTCAAAGAGTTGACTTTGGTCAACCGGGGCCCAGAAGCACCTGGTGACCTTTCGGAGTAAAATGGGTCGTTCGTCCATACTATAAGGTTAATTCACATATGGGGTGGACTATTGGAAAGGGTATTCAGTTCCCTTCGAATATTCATTCAGTATTCTTCGAGCTGAAGATTTGATTTTGGTGAAAAGGAGCCCAGGAGTGCCTGGTGGCCTTCATATTTTTTTTCGGGGGAAAATGGATCGTTCGTGTGGACGGTTATGTCATTTTGTGAATGGAGTGGACCATTGAAAATAGGTTTTAGTTCCCTTCGAAGATTCATTGAGATTTCTCTCTGATAATGATGTTGATCGGTGGAAAATTGGGGCTCGGGAGCACTCGATGGCCTCTAGATCAATTTTTGGTAGTAAAATGATTCCTTCGTCTAAACCGTTATGCCGATTCATGCACGGGGTGGACAATTGGAAAGGGGATTCAGATACATTCAAAGATTCTTTGAGATTTCTCTCTGACAATAGAGTTGACTAGAGTCAAACGGGGCTTGAGAGCGCCCGATGGCCTCTAGATCGGTACTCAGAGTATGACCTAGGGTTTGTAGTGAAATGGGAAGGTGTTAAGGACCTAAGGAGAGACTTTGGTGGGTCTTATAATATGGTGTCTACACACAATATTTATTTTTATGGAGATGATTTCCCAAGGCTTTTAGTTTCCTAGGCCATCTCAATTCTCTCCGCTGATATTTTCGAGTATGTGATTAATTCCTACCTTCAATGGTTTATACTCGTCATACTTATTTTTTTTTTTCGGCCTTCTTATCTTTTTGTTCCTTTTTTACACTCTTGCTGATGCTAGTCTTTGCATGACTTGAATACTTGGCTAAATAGCCTCCTCGACTTTTATAATTTCACATGTTTTAGGTAGGCGTTCCGTCATTATTTTTGGTGTTTATTTAGCAAATACCTTATATAGGTTTCCAGGTAGTATCCCACTCATCGGCGCAGTTATTGCAGTCCTTTCATCGTAATCTACTACATGAAGTTTCTCATTGTTTAAATGTGTGATAAACTCATGATTGGTTTCATTAACATTCTGTCGGACATTGAGCAAGTGAGCCATTGTCTGATCGGGCTTGCCCCAAAATAGAAATTATTGACAAACAGGTTGTCCAAATATTGGAAGTTCAATATTTTTCTGGAAGGTAAATTATTGAACTATATTTTAACTGACCCTATGATCGTGATGGAAAATGCTCGGAAATGTATTTCGTTGGGAATTAAAAAATGCTCGATCATCATACCTTGGGATGATAATCGGTGGTTTGAGCTTTGCAAGCATCATATGGCCCACAACTGACAGAGTAAATCGTGATCCATTCATGAAACCTCTGTGCAAGGGGTTCTTAAATGTGAAAATTTCCCAAAACAACCTCCATTCGTTAGATAAACCTCTTCCAGGGCTAGTCTTCTTGCTCGACTTTAACTGTGACTATCTTGTCTGATCAGCCTCGACTTTCGGATGAGCTCCCTCCCTTAGAAGTCTACTTAGCTCTAGCCAAACCTCTCATGCTTTCCAAGATTTGATCAAGCATTTTGTTCTCCTGGAGATGGACCTTACTGGCTCTTCTAGATTCTTTATAGGCCCCCTTGGCACTCAAGTATTGCCTTCTCGTTTTATATGCACCCAAACGATCAAATACTGACCCCCCTACCTAGTCTCTCCAGTACATTGGGGATTTTTTCATAGAAATACTACTCATCATTATAGCTAGTTAGTCCGAGAGAAGAGGTGGCTCGTAGGAGATACAACCCGTCGCCCTGCAATCCAAAGTGTTTAGATCTACTATTATTGTCCTATGAGCCTAAATTCAATCTCCTTGGGTTTTTCAGGGCTTTTACTTATAAGCATTCTGCCAATATCTATTGGGGTCGGAGGTAGCATTCCTCCCCTCATATGAAAGGATTCTCTTCCTACCGAAGTGAAAGGGTATGAACCTGAACTACTTTATCTAGAACGGATCAACTTCATTAATTGCTTCACACTCTCCTTCATTGTCTCCCGGCCTTTAGCCATGTTCATCAAAATTCCTTATATGTTTCTCATACCAACAGGCAAGGAGAGAGGATTTACTTCTACTGCGAGATTACTCTCTGGGTTTTCTGTCATTTCCCAGAGTTTGAGAATAAATGCAAAATATTTAAACATGGATTCGGGGAAATTTGAATTTGGATTTGGGGATAGAAAATGGTAGGAGAGATAAAATGGAATGTCATTCCCACAGACAGTACCAATTTGTTATCGTCTAAAATTGGTATATGGATTTGTGAGTCTTAGCTAGTAAATATTGGTTATATACAATAATAGGAAAAGAAAATATTACTGTTAACTTACTAATTTGAGGAAGATTATAGATGATTGAGAGATAATGAGGGAAACTAGAGATTAATGTGGTTTAGCCCAATGCGGTTCTTATGTCCACAGGTGTAGTTTAGATGGTATGTATTTTAATGGGCAATAATCATGAAAGGATAAATTACAAGTTCTCTTTATTCTCTCTCTAGGATTTTGCGTATGACCGTTTGGTAGAATCTTTCTCGACCCTTTATTCTAGGATTGAGTTCCATTAATAGGTAGTTATTAGAGAGTGAGTGCAGTGGGACAAGTAGAGTGCCTTTATACGTCAGGAAGTTACACGATGTACATTCCAAAAGCCAAATAATAATGGGTTTGTTACAGAAAAATAAAGGTGGAATACTCATTAATATCTTCACGTGTGTAGGTGGGATAACATGACTAGTGGAAATAAATCACGGTACATAACTTGAGTAAGGATGGAGTTAACGGGATTAATAAACATTGTTAAATAACACCATGTTAATGATTAGATGGCCAGTTATTCATCATAGGGAGAATATTTACATCTGATCGGACCATATTATCCATACCCGAGCAGATTTGTGGGCCTATATGAAGACGTGTGTCATCTTCTGATGGGATAATAAGGTTTCCTATATTTAGCGTACAACATAGGGTTTATTTATGTTAATCTTCTTACTTTATATTATATTTAGTATTCATTTTGGTATGATTTGGGTAACAAAACTATTTTCACCCTCTTATTTATGATAATTTGATAATTGATCATGATCAGATATGTTTTTTCTTGTGACCTTCAAATTTTTGGAGAATTTTTTAGTATGAGTTCATAAACACATTGATCATGATAATATTCTCCAATTATGAGTTTCTAGGTTGATCTTCATATTAGATTTTTAAATCTATTATGTGAGATGGCTCAGTACCTCGTCTAGGAAACATAAATTCCTCAAGAAGTAACTCTCTAGCATGACTGAGTCACCCAAGATTTTAAATGATATTATGCCAAATAGGAAAAATGCATTCTCAAATTCTATCCCTTTCCTAAACATTGGTTATTAGAGTATATGAAGGAGTCATTAATCCTCATACTCTAGTTGTGAGAGGAAGTTAGAATAGTTGATGTATTCCTTAAGGAAGGCTAGTCCATTTGAGATAAGGCAAGAGAACACCGTTGGATCACTTCAGTTAGACATGGGATATGAATAAGATGAACTAAATGAGGAGATACTAAAGAAAGATGAGGGATAAGCTGAACCTAAATCTCAGTCATGAATTAGAGAATATTCCTATATGCCTAGTATGACTTCTTGAATTCCAAAAATTATACGAGCTATATGGAATAGGCACACTTCACAATAAAGAGTGAGTATTTTCATTAGGCTCATAAAGACGGCATTGGATAGACTTGGCCCTCGATGTCATGACCCATTTGTCACATAGAGTCAATGTGACATAAGGCAACATATTAAGGAACATAGGAAAAACCAACTGCAAGAGGATCGCCCCATGTTAGACCTCACGATCTGTCTCATTCTTTGACCAGCTAGAGCTCAGCGGAGTTGATAACAAAAGGATTAAAGGACAACCATCCTAAGAGTGCAAAGACCTAGAAAATTTCAATTCAAAGGCTAGAAAACATGTTGGATGGTCTAATAAAGAACAAAAATCCCCAATAGAGGGTATTTATGGAAAGGTATCCCTTCATTCATGCGATCGTAAATTTTCCAAGTCCGACTAAGTTTGAGACACTTGTAATGACTCCCAAATGTAATGGTAGCTACAACCCCATTCACCACATTTAAATATATCAATCAACGACTTGCATATAATTTGTGGAATATCAATTAAGATGCATATCTTTCTTTATTACTCTCAATGGGACCAACTCATATGTGGTATACTAGTTTTCCATGGGATAAAATAGGAACTTTAAATAGGTGTCATGCAATTCATCCGTAAGTTTTTATTTGGACTAAAACATTCTAGGAGGGTTACTCATATCCTCAGTGTTTGGCCTTTAATAAAAGAGGATCCCCTTAGCGACTTCATCTCCCTATTTAATAAGGAAGAGTTATAACTGCTCTAATATTATGAAAATATTTATATGACCTCCCTCACTAATGACTTCCAACTTTGTCACTTGTATTGGGACCTATAAAATTAGCAACCATAACCATTAAAATAAAATCCTAGCCAGGGATGGGAAGGTCAAAGCAATTGAGGAGGCAATTACTATAGATTTATAGGAATTCAAGGGTAATGATATGACAAATATGTCCATAATAAGGATAAGGTATAAGAATCCTCAAGACAAGATAGAGAATAAATCCAAAAGTTACACTCCCCTAACCACTAACGATCATCACATTCTTAATGATATAAATGACAACGAAGAGATCAAATGTCCAACAAAACAAAAATCTTGATAAGAATAAAAACAAGCACTGTGAATTCCAAAAAATCATTGGCATGATACTAATTATTGATTTTCACTCAAGGATAAAATCAAAAAAATTATTAAGAGAGGACAAATAAAAAGGTTTGTGGACCAAAATGGTTGACTCTAAAAAAGAGGAAGGGGCAAGGGTCTTGTGCTTGGGATAAATATCTTAGGAAGAAAGGCAAGAAACCAAAATATGAAAGAAGTTATGAGGAATATGCCAAAGATTATCTAAGCCTTATCCCAAAGGCAATTTGCACATGATTTCATTTTACCTAAACATGATTTTAGGAGGATTTGTAGGAGGTGGGTGGTAGACCTGGTATCTCTTGAAATACATCATCAAATTCCCTCGCAATCAGAATCGAGTCTAACGGTATAACTATCTCCATTGAGGTCTCATCCTCAATCTCCCTATAACGATATCAACTCCTCTACAAATCGAGTGTATCGATGAACTACTACCCTTCGGTGACTCTACACACATAAGGACACTACCGATTGTCTCTAATAAAATGATAGCTCTAACAAATCGGTCCTATTGGCCTCCCCCTAGTTCCCTTAATCCTGTTGGCACTGTGAAAACTGATGTTGTTGGGGACCTTGCTGGCCCTATCTATATCCCCCATCGGACCGATATACCCCAATCTTGAACCTCTTGGCCTGATCCCCGTACAGAGAATCCTTCCCTTATTGACGGACTACATGTTGCTGCTATATTTCTCCACTAGCACCATCTCCATTAGTTGTGCTCTGCTGTCTCAGCTCCACACCTCTCCCTGTTGCATGGAAATGATGATCTTGACAGTGAACAAGTGCGACATTGATGACATAAGTGTATGTCAACAATGCAGGATTACTAATCAAGTGTTACCTAATCTTCCATGCCAAACCATCCATGAACTTCGCTTTTTTACTCTCCTCATAGCTCATATAATCTGGCACAAAGTTAGCCAGACGGGTGATCTCCTCCTCATAATCATCTACTGAGCGATCACCCTGTATCACTTCCTCAAATTTCTTTCACACCTTTAACTGAACTACAGGCGAAAAGTACTTGCGGTTGAACCATACCCAAAACTCTATAATGGTCATTAAATCACCCTCCCCAACGGTGGTAACCGACTCCCACCAATGTAAGGCCGCTCCGGCTAGGCTGAAAGTAGCCAACATCTGATTTTGTGCCTCAGTACACTCCACCATGGGTAGATGGCCCTGAATACTCTTCTTCCATTGGCATGCCGCCACTACATTAGTGTTACCCTGGAACTCGAGCGGGTGGCCCTTTTGGTAGGTCTCCCTGACTCTCTGCCGAGTAGATGGCCCTGGTAGGGCCTAATCTTCGGTGCCACTAGCGACTGGGCCTGTGGCTGAGGAAAATGATCTGTCATTATGGGTGCATAATGAAACTAAAAATCCAATAAACCGAACCAAACCGACTGCGTTGGTTCCGTTTGGATTGGTTTTTTTATTCAATGGTTCGGTTCTGATTCTAAAAAAACAAACCGATACTTCGGTTCAATTCTCGATTCCAGGAAAAAAAAACAATCCGACCCAAAAATCGATCCTAACCAATTCGGGACCAAACTGATTTATAATTACATATATATTTATTTTATATATTTAACATTTGTAATTTATATTTTTGTGATTACCTGAGTTTGTAACTTATGTTATTGAGGATCAAAATTAATTTTGACCTTACAAAAATTATTTATGAAATACATTGATCTTAAGATTTCACTAAGTTTGAAATATGACTTTGGAACCGAAAATCGACCAGATCCGATCCGAGAACCGTTGGTTCAGTTTGGTTCGGTTCTACATAACTATCGATTCGGTTCCAGTTCCAAAAATTTGGAACCGATCCATCTCGGTTAGATTCTCAAATTAGTCTCAAAACCAATCCAAACTGAACCGTGTGCACCCCTAGATGTCATAGCTATCATTGTTGCATTGATTGTCTGGGCCACTATCTCTGCTCCCTGGGTAGTCAAAACCATATCTACTGGTGGTAGTAGTGGCGGTACCTGTGGCTCCTGTCAAGCCTCCCTCAAACCCTCTCTAGCCTTTGCCCTTTCGACTCGCTCACTCCTCAATGGCATCGGAAAATAAATTGAATTTTTATAAGTTCACAGTCAATACAAATAAAACAGCACAAGTACGTAAATCCTATATACGCCAAGATAAAAGCAACAGTCCTAATAATAGGGCTCCAAATCAAAAGAACGCAACGCTGAAATCGTAGTAAGTCGTATAGATCCTATGAACTCTAGAACCTAATGCCCATATACCATCTGTGACACCCCGCCTAATTAAATACTAGGTGACCAGTCCTTTTATTAAATTAAATCAGGATTACCAAATTGGTTCATTCTTAGCATCACTGTCGAAAACCAAATTAATTACTAATCACCAATTAGTTAATTAAACCGGCGTTAATTTTATCTTTCATTAAATAGATAACAACCTGCTAAAAACCATACACCAATATAGATTCTAATCCATCACAAGATATAGATAAATAAAGTTTTACCGAATAAACCATTGGTTAAAACCAAACTAAATAAATCCAACATAATAATAAATGAATAAAATATGAATGGAACAACATGCCCAAATGAAGACTTTAATACTGAAGTACTCTCAATAGATCCTACATATGGAAAAGAGGAAATGAGGCGTCCAATAAAAACTCCTGCAATCATCCAACTGTGTTGCCGCTACGTGTCCCTGGAACAGAATATCAACTCTGGCGTCCCTGTGGCTGGAAACCTAAAAGGTTTTGAAAATATTTTTATAGCAAGAGTTTGTACTCAAAATATTTTGAAAATATTTAGCAAGAGTTTATCACAATGCAAAGTTGATTCATTGGTTACGCATGTTAGGTTCACGTACACTCTCTTGAGTTTCCTCACCCATCAACTATTGTGCACGCCTAACGTTCTCTACTTAGCCTACGTAGTTGTACTACCCAAGCTAACTAGACATAAGTAACTATCTCGAATATTCACATCTCTAAGTCCCCGTACCGCCCATACGGTACGTTATCCAAATTAACTTTTCTCATATTTTAAGAGTTGAAATTAACATTACAGTATCTTCTCATTTATTCAATTAATTAAGTTTCACTACTTAATTCTTTCATAAGATATACAGTATCTATCAGTCTAGTGTGACACATAATTAGAATAATAGCGATCATATATATATACGGTGTCTCTCAATACGACCACCATGAAACAATAAGAATACTCAGCTATTAGTCCAATTACCTCTCGTACTACATGGGGACTATTGGTTCAGCATGTCTCCTCGAACCGAAAATCACCTATCAAACGGAGTAGGTGAACATAGTTATAAGCATTTGGTCTATGCACATACCTAATGTACCCAAATGACACATCGGAGTCACTAATACACATCATGTAAAGCCCCGACCCAGAGTTAGATTACCGTTGGGATAACCCAAATCCGAATTGGGGTATTAAAGGGGGGAGGGGGGAAAATTTTACTTAATTATTTAAGAAAAATATTTATTTAATTGATTTAAGGACATGATATTCATTTGTCAAATTTTAATTTAAAAAGAATAAACGTTTGACATACCTAATAAATTCAACTTATGAACTTGTCCATGAAAAATCATGTAATACCACACTTAATCTATCGAAATAAAGTTCACTGAGTAAGACAACACAATAGTCCAAATCCCTTAATAAAGTTTCAAAATATTAAATAAAGTGCTACAAATGTACATCTTAAACATATTATGAAACGGTCAATAGAGCGTCTAACGTCAAGTACACCCTCCGTATCCTTGCCAAGATCCTTTCCACCGTCACCTACTGAAGTACCTGGGGTGGGAAAAAGTAAGGGGGTGAGCGAATTCCCAGTAGGGTGGGAAATACTAAGCAATAATTTGATAATAAAAATACTATACATATACAATGTCTTTCGGTATTTTGTAAAATAATTTCCAATTCATTAAATGTTAATACAACTACATGCAATGCACCGGGCTATATGCCCAACTCAAACTTAAGTATTTTTCATGTTTCCTTCCAGAGACTTAATGTATTAATCCATATATGTTATCATTTAATAAGATCCATTTATTCAAATTCGTAAATTAATTCATAAATTTTCCAATCATTCATGAATATTACTTTTATTACTTTGGAATTTGACAACATCCACGATTTCACGGCCTTTCACCATCGGTATCGAGCACACGTATGTTACACTGGTCAGGTTGTTTCGGGTCTTTCACCACCAGGGACGTCATGCCCTCCTTAATTATTATTTCCGGCAACATCCAAGTATCATTATCTTTTCATATATTCGCATTCTTCCAAGTATTTACATTCTTAAAATTATTCTAGTTATCCCAAGTACTCGCATTAATCTTTCGGTGTTACTTCTTTACTTCATTATTTGCCTTACTTTTAAAATAGTCAAGGAGGCCAACTAATAATAACATCGTACTTTGAACACTAACATCCAATCATCATTTACCCTACTTATTCATTAATGAATTAACACATTTTTAGTACCTTCAAAATAATTTTACTAGCATTTAAAGTAAAGAAACATTATCATCCACTAGTTTTTCACATAATTACCAAAATTGCCATTATGCCATTTTTACACCAACAATGCATCCTTTAAATGGGTTTTCAAGGGAAAAACTTATCTTTATAAGACCTTACTGTTTTTCTATAATATTTTACTCATTTAATCATAAACTTAGTTTTTAAAATTACCATTTTAATGTAGGGTTCAAATATAAGGTTTGAAATGAGTTTTCTACACCATTTTAAGTCATTATCATCACTTTTTAACATCACCAAAATAGAGGCTGAAATTTATCATTCTTTCAAAACATGATGAAATCTATATATTTCATTTCAAAACATATCATTTATCATGGATAAAAAAATTATTCAAGTATATCCACATGAAATGAGGACTTCTAGCTAAGAAATCCATGCATATGCATCCAACACATTCATATTCAAGTAGTATATGATTATAACATTTTATTTTAACAATTTTCATATTATAATCATTCATTTATACAAGCATGATATTATGAAATTTAATCAACAAAGCTAGATCAATTTAACACATAAAAGCATGGGTTTGCATAATAGAAAATACAAGAACTAGCAATTTTTTTACAAGAATCATGTTTCATCAACATGGGTGTTTTAAGCTTTTGAAAATATAAATTTAGGAATAGGAAACCCCTACTTGATTTATGAAGAGGAGATAACTTTGGAGAAGAAAACTTCAAGTCCTCTTAGAATGCTCCTAAACTCCACTCCTATGCTACCGAAATCAAGCTTTCAAGCCACACCAAGTTGCCCCGCCCCTTGTGTGATGTTTTAATGGAGTTTTGAGCTTCTTTAATGGAGTTTGAGGAGATAGAATAAGGGTATAAGTGTGAGCTACGAAATTTAGAAGTATTTTTGCCCTTGAGGATATAAGAGAGGGAAAGAAGATGGAGGAGTTTATATGTTTTTTTGGTTTACTAGGTTCATGAATCCCCCCACCCTTATTTATATCAATTTTAAGCTTCCCTTTTTAATATTTTTACTCATTTAAGTTTCCTAGGCTTGAAAATATAAGTGAAACACGTTTTTTCCAAGTTGGAAAATACAAAAGCCAACCACCCAATAAATGAGCCAACCACACCACCTAAAATAATTTTTCTACTATAATTTTGACATAAATCTGTCTAAAACGGGATCTTAACCATTTTTTTAGGATGACGAAGAAGGGAAAGTTGTTCAAAATAAAATTTTACAATTATCTGCAAAGTTTCAGATTTTTCTGAGCACTTTCATTTTTTTTACAAAAAAATAAATTATTTATTAATTTATACACACACACACACACACACACACACACACACACACATATATATATATATATATATATATATATATATATATGTTCAAATTGCCTAAAACTTTACCAAGGTGCTTAAATAAACCATATAAACACATATAAATTATCATGTGAGACATGCAAATGTAGATTTTTTTTAATGGCATGTTGACATATAGATAGGTCGAAATACAAGTTCGTAATAAAAAGTGCGGGTGTTACATTCTCCCCTCCTTAGAAAATATCGTGCCCGAAATTAATCCTAAGTCACTCAAACAAATGTGGATATTTCTCTCGCATCTCAGCTTCTCGCACCCAAGTGGCGCCTTCAATACCCTGTGATTCCCAAAGGATTTTCACCAAAGGGATAACCTTGTTGCGCAGTACCCTATCCTCACGATCCAAAATAGATAAAGGTCGCGTCAGAAATGTAGTATCTTCCTGCAACTCGATATTTTGCCAGTTGATCACATGACTAGGATCATGAAGATACTTTTTCAACATAGAAACGTGAAACACATTGTGAACATTTGTTAATTGAGGAGGCAATGCCAAATAGTAAGAGACTTCCCTAACCCGCTCCAAGATCTCAAAGGGGGCAATATACCAAGGAGCAAGCTTGCCCTTCTGGCCAAACCTCTTGCTACCAGTTCGGGCCCTAAATTTCAGTAACACATGGTCACCTACTCAAAACTCTAGAGGTATACGATGATTATCAGCATAATTCTTCTACCTAATCTGGGCCGTAACAAGTCTATGTCTAATCAACTCAACCTTCTCAGTCATCTCCCTAATCATATCGAAACTTGTGAGATGCTTCTCGCAAACCTTTGCCCAACATACCGAGGAATGACACGGTCTCCCATATAGTGCCTCAAAGGGGGCCATCTCGATGCTTGACTGATAACTGTTATTGTAAGAGAATGCTGCAAGAGGCAAGTTCTCATCCCAACTACCCCGAAAGTCTAAAGCACACACTGGTAATAAATCCTCTAAAATCTAAATAGTACACTCAGACTTCCCATCAGTCTCGGGGTGACAAGTCGTGCTCAAATTCAGATTAGTACCCAATTCCTCCTGAACCTTCCCCCAAAATCGAGAGACAAACCGAGGATTCCCATCTGAAACAATAGTGAGTGGGACACCATGTAGCCGAATAATCTCTCGAATATAAAGCCTATCCAATTTTGCTATGCTATTTGTGACTCTAATGGATTGAAAATATGCTGACATAGTGAGACGATCTACTACAACCCAAACCGCATCGTTTCCTCACTCAGACCAAGGTAAAGCCGTAAAAAATCCATAGTGATATGCTCCCACTTCCACTCGGCAATTGGAAGTGGTCGCAACAATCTAACTGGCTTCTTGTGTTCAGCCATCACCTGCTGGCATGTGTAACACCTTGCCATAAACAAAGCCACATCTCGTTTCATCCCTGACCATCGAAAATCTCTTCAAAGGTCCCTGTGCATCTTAGTAGCTCCCGGATGTATACTGAATCGAGAATGGTGAAATTCTACCAGAATCTTAGCTTGAAGCTCCTCAATTACTGGGACAATCAACCTACCCTTATGTCGAACACCACCATCTTGATCAACCGTGAGAGTATCAAATTCCTCGTCGTGCTGAATGCGGTTTCAAAAAATCATGATCTCATCATCACATAATTGAGCATCGAAGACCTTCTGATGAACGACTGGCCTAACCATCAGACCCCATAAATAGGCCCTATCGTTATTCTGCTGAACATGCAAGCCATAACGCTGAAATTCGGCATACATCTTTCCACGATAGCATTTCATCGCTGTTAAGGCAGGACCGGACTTCCTACCAAGGGCATCAGCCAGAGTACCTGAAGTGTAGTACATAAATCCTCCTCGTGATCAACATTATAAGCCGAATATATAAGAATACGATCAACGAAGACCACCACAAATCGGTCCAAGTATGGTCGGTAAATACGATTCATGAGGTCCATGAATGCAGTAGGGGAATTTGTCAAGCCGAAAGGCATGACCAAAAACTCGTAATGCCCTTACCTCATTCGAAAAAATGTCTTAGGGATATCTTCCTCCCTAACTCGCAATTGGTGATACCCAGATTGAAGATGAATCTTGGAGAACCTGCCCTCTCCCCGTAACTGATCAAATAAATCATCGATTCTAGGCATAGGATATTTGTTTTTCATCGTCACCCTATTCAGTTACCGATAATAAATGCAGAGTATGAGAGTGTTGTCCTTTTTTTTTGCAAAAAGGACCGGTGCTCCCTAAGGGAACACGCTAGGGCGTATAAAACCCTTACTAGTGAGATCATCCAACTGAAGTTTTAATTCTTGCAACTCCATCGGGGCCATCCGATGAGGAGGGATGGAAATATGTGAAACACCTTGATGAATATCAATAGAAAAATCAATCTCTCGACTCGGGGGTAATTCGGGAAGTTCCTCAGGAAATACAAAGGGAAAATCCCGCACAATAGGATAATCTGCAATCACACGTGCAGTCTCTTATTGCACCACAATACTGCTTAACCATCCAAATAAATGTTTCTAATCTCGGGTAGAAGATAAATTACAAGGATAATTTATGCTCTGCTCACTGCCAAAGCGATAACGACACCAATTTGGGAGAGATACTGACACATTGTTCCGATGGCACTCGATAGTGGCATCGAAACTGGACAGCCAAAAAAATTTTTTTGGATAACTTCAAAGCCAACCATATCCATTAATATAAGATCATACTCGAGAATATAGTATCCATCTATGATTACACAATTACGATAAACTTTTCTAAGGACGACACCGCCACCAATGGGCGATCCCACAAATATGGGTGGGATAAACTCAACTACCTCTAATCCAAAACAGAAAGACAATGAACTAGATATAAATGAATGATATGCTCTTGAATCAAATAAGGCTTTCACCCAAGTACTAAATACCAAAATCATACCTTCCATAACTGTTGAGTTCTGAGTGAGGACTGACTGCTGAGAAATGGCATATGCACAACCCTGGCTAAACTTACTAGTCTGACCACTCGGCACCTGAGTCTGCCCATGATTCTTGTATCCCTGATGAGGACTTTTAGAGCCTTGTTTGTTCTGTTGATAATTTCTAGAGGAGAACTGTTGGCGCTGCTGATTGGGACCCAAAAATCTCGAGTTCCTTCCAGATATAAAATTGTTGCCCTGCAGGCTATCCTGTTGACCATTGTTTTGGGGGAAATCCCACTTGAAATGTTCGGGGTATCCACAAAGATAACAAGTCTTTGGGAGATGTATGGAACCCTAATCACTGCTATACTGCCCTGGGGAATCGGCACAAAATGTTACCTTCAGTTGGGTAATAAAAACCCTCCATCCACCCTTGTTTCCACCAGCTTGGGACCCACTAGTCTTCCTACTTGGAGAACCTCCGGGCTCCTTCCTTTTTTCTAGAATAGCACGGGAATATTCTACCTCAATTTCGATCTTGATAGATTGTTCACCACCTCACCAAAGCTCAACTAATCAAACCCCACCACCAATTTATGAAAGTGGGGGTTCAATCCCTTAATGAACAGTCAAGTTTTTTCATTCTCATCAGTCTTCACAGCCTTCACATGCTTTGAAAAACTCTCGAAGCGTACTAAATAGTCATTGACAGATAATTTACCTTGGAAGAGTTGGGTAAATTCATATTTCTTAGCATCCTGGTAGGCCTTAGGAAAGTATCGATCAAGAAAAGAATCTTTGAACCCATCCCAATCCAAGGGCTCAGTCAAACTTGCCATGTGCATGGCCCACCACCGCTGGGTGTGCTTAGTCAATTGGAAAGTAGCAAGCTTGACTTTGTTCCCAGTCAGCACATCAAGAACATCCATACTTCCCTCGACCTCATCAAGCCACTCTTCTACAGCATCAGCTCCTTTGGTACCACTAAAAGTTGAAGGGGTCAATTGTTGAAAATCCTTCAGCATAGAAACTGCAGTAGTACTTTCCACAGTACCACTATGATTACCCCTCTCTCGCTGCGAGAGAGTGTCAGGTAACTGACCCAGGGTCCTTTCCATGTGTTGAAGCTCACTGTTCTCAGAAGAGAAATTATTACGCCTAGCTGCCATCCTATAAGAACATGTAATACTAGTTTATTCGAAGAAACATAAACAAGGAAGATGTGTTATCACTCCATCGCACATGTGGATCCTAATGCTCTGATACCAAGTTGTAACTCCCCAACCCGGATTTAGATTACCGTTGGGATAACCCAAATCCGAATTGGGGTGTTAAAGGGGAGGGGGAAAATTTACTTTATTATTTAAGAAAAATATTTATTTAATTGATTTAAGGACATGATATTCATTTGTCAAATTTTAATTTAAAAAGAATAAACGTTTGACATACCTAATAAATTCAACTTATGAACTTGTCCATGAAAAATCATGTAATACCACACTTAATCTATCGAAATAAAGTTCACTGAGTAAGACAACACAATAGTCCAAATCCCTTAATAAAGTTTCAAAATATTAATTAAAGTGCTACAAATGTAAATCTTAAACATATTATGAAACGGTCAACAGAGCATCTAACGTCAAGTCACACCCTCCGCGTCCTTACCAAGATCCTTTCCAGCGTCACCTACCGAAGTACCTGGGGTGGGGAAGAGTAAGGGGGTGAGCGAATGCCTAGTAGGGTGGGAAATACTAAGCAATAATTTGATAATCAAAATACGATACATATACAATGTATTTCGGTATTTTGTAAAATAATTTCCAATTCATTAAATGTTAATACAACTACATGCAATGCATTCGGGCTACATGCCCAACTCACACTTAAGTATTTTTCATGTCTCGTTCCAGAGACTTAACTTATTAATCCAACTATGTTATCATTTAATAAGATCCATTTATTCAAATTCATTAATCCATTCATTTTCTCAATCATTCATGAATATTACTATTACTTTGGGATTTGACAACATCCACGATTTCACGGACTTTCACCGTCGGCATCAAGCACACATATGTTACATTGGCCAGGTTGTTCGGGTCTTTCACCACTAGGGACACCATGCCCTCCTTAATTATTCTTTCCGGCAACATCCGAATATCATTATCTTTTCATATATTCTCATTCTTCCAAGTATTCACATTCTTACAATTATTCTCATTATCCCAAGTACTCGCATTAATCTTACGGTGTTACTTCTTTACTTCATTATTTGCCTTACTTTTAAAATAGACGAGGAGGCCAACTAATAATAACATCGTAGTTTGAACACTAACATCCAATCATCATTTACCCTATTTATTCATTAATGCATTAACACATTTTTAGTACCTTCAAAATAATTTTACTAGGATTTAAAGTAAAGAAACATTATCTTCCATTATTTTTTTCACATAATTACCAAAATTGCCATTATGCCATTTTTACAACAGCAATGCATCCTTTAAATGGGTTTTCAAGGGAAAAACATATCTTTATAAGACCTTACTGTTTTTCTATAATATTTTACTCATTTGATCATAAACTTAATTTTTAAAATTACCATTTTAATGTAGAGTTCAAATATAAGGTTTTAAATAAGTTTTCTGCACCATTTTAAGTCATTATCATCACTTTTTAACATCAACAAAATAGAGGCTGAAATTTATCATTCTTTCAATACATGCTGAAATCTATCTATTTTATTTCAAAACATATCATTTATCATGGCTAAAAAAAATTATTCAAGTATATTCACATGAAATGAGGGTTTCTACCTAAGAAATCCATGCATATGCATCCTACACCTTCATATTCAAGTAGTATATGATTATAACATTTTTTTAACAATTTTCGTGTTCTAATCATTAATTTATACAAGCATGATATTATGAACTTTAATCAACAAAGATAGTTCATTTTAACACATAAAAGCATGGGTTTGCGTAATAGAAAATACAAGAACTAGCAATTTTTTTTACAAGAATCATGTTTCATCAACATGGGTGTTTTAAGATTTTGAAAATATAAATTTAGGAATAGGAAAACCCTACTTGACTTATGAAGAGGAGATAACTTTGGAGAAGAAAACTTAAAGTCCTCCTAGAATGATCCTAAACTCCACTCCTATGCTCCCAAAATCAAGCTTTCAAGGCACACAAAGTTGCCCCACCCCTTGTGTGTTGTTTTAATGGAGTTTTGAGCTTTTTTAATAGAGTTTGAGGAGAGAGAATATGGGTATAAGGGTGAGCTACGAAATTTAAAAGTATTTTTGCTCTTGAGGATATAAGAGAGAGAAATAAGATGGAGGAGTTTGTATTGTTTTTGGTTTACTAGGTTCATGAATCCCTCCACCCTTATTTATATCAATTTTAAGCTTCCCTTTTCAATATCTTGACTCATTTAAGTCTCCTAGTCTTGAAAATATATGTGAAACTCATTTTTCCCATGTTGAAAAATACAAAAGTCAACCACCTAATAAATGAGCCAACCACACCACCTAAAATAATAGTTTTACTATAATTTCGACATAAATCTGTCTAAAATGGGGTCTAACCATTTTTTTAGGATGACAAAGAAGGGAAAGTTGTTCAAAATTAAATTTTACATTTGTCTGCAAAGTTTCAAATTTTTCTGAGCACTTTCATTTTTTTGATGAAAAATGATTTATTTATTAATTTATACATATTCATATATATACATATATATATATTGTCCAAATTGCGTAAAACTTTACCAAGGTGGTTAAATAAACCATATAAACATAAATAAATTCCCATGTGAGACATGCAAATGTAGATTTTTTGTTAATGGCACGTTGACATATAAATAGGTCGAAATACAAGTACATAATAAGAAGTGCGTGTGTTACACATCACATAGTGAGATGCCCTAAGTTTTATGTTCTGAGAACCAATCCAGACCTCACTAGAATCGTGAAGGTGGGATTGACCACTGTGTGAGAACTTTCGCTGATAGCAAGCAGCGTAGGTATGATAACTCATAACATCAATTATATAGGTACACACACACACACAATATATATATATATATATATATATATATATATATTCAGTAGGTATTCACACAACCTAATTATCATCGTTCGTACGTACTATAATTCACTCATATACTCCCCTTACTTTCTATTTTACGATTTAACTCACTATTGTATTATTCGAGTATTATTCTCTACTCTAACGGTCCTAGTTACCCCTTACTTTATTTCAATAGCTAAGTCTTCCTTGCCCTACTGGTTCATGCCATAAGCTCACTCATGCTTTCCCATAATTACATTCTCATTCTCGTAAATTAATTACTTTGTCGTTAAATCTTATCTAATCATCGTCTTAATTCTCTCGATATGACTAAACTCCCATGATCCTATCGTGGTGTACTTCAATATAATAGATCCTTAATTATATTCTAGGGGGTTTTGGGAAACGATTCTTATAAATATCAAAGTGTATAAAAATAGGACACTCCACATAATTGTATATATTTAGTCACTATACTAAAAACATCATGAATAATGGTGCCGCTGGCGAGGACTATAAAAATTAACTCCTAACTCTAAATGGACCACACAAATAAATGTTATTGTACCACAGGGACTAGATTTATAAACTTGAAAAGCATTGTCCTAAAAATTCAAATATAGAAAGGAACATGACCTTTACCTTAATTCTCTATATATTCTAACAATCTTCCAAAAGTTTTGTCGAAAACAATTTAGGAGTTATAGGAAAAAAAGGGACAATTTACATTTTTTTCTGGGAACCAAACTGGTTCACCTCTGATCCGGACTAGTCCGTTCCTCTCTACTTCGTCTTCTTTGTTTCGTAGATGTGTTTTCACCATTAATACACCTATAAATTCCATGTTTCTCCACCAAGCTCCAATCCAAACCAATTGTCCTAAATCCTTCTTACATATATTAGGACAATTTCTAATGTAATTTTGTGCATCAAAACATTACGAATAACATGCAAGAATTAATTTAATCATCTAATCCTCAAAAACCCTAGGTTTTATATTCTTTCACAATAATACATCAAAAACCTAGAATTAATTCGTGGATAATAACACAAAATCTCTAATTTATTATCCTATACTGATATCAAATCATTCTACATGCAATCTCTACCCAAAATTTTGTTTAAATTATTCTTTTCTTTTATGAACGTCAAATTTATCAGTATAAATGAAACCCTAGTCACATGCGTATTATAACTTCATATTGATTTGCAATAAACACTTGCCTTATTACAGTAGGGTGTGCTTTCGTGGCTTGATGTTGGGTTTGATTTTTTTCTTCTCAAATTTTCCTTCCCAAGATGTTTGTGGTGCAAGAACACACCATGATACTTCAAGAACTCTCCCAAGAACTCCAAGAATGGTCTCTCCTCCTTTTCTAAGGACTCCTCTTTGTTCTTAGTGTTTCTAACCCTATCCCCTTATATTTAACATCCAATATAAGGCTCCAAAATCCGTAGGTCTCTTTACCCCATATTAAAAAACGACCAAGATACCCTTACATGGTCCCGAATTAGTCTAAAATTGACCAGTGACTCAGTTGGCATCCTCGAGGATACTATTTGAGTAATTGAACCCTTCTTGACTCATTCGTGACCTCGAAATCATCGTCTGAGTCATTCTAAATAAATATTCCATCTCGACCCCAAGTTAGTCTACATGCGACTCCCGATTGAGATAAATTCCAATCACGCCCATATCACTCGCTATAACGAAATTTCTATTCACCAATCATTTATTATTTACTCAGTAAATATAATTCATAATATTAAGCATTATTTCACTCATGATTAATATTTAATAATCACATTATTATTCAATTCAATTAAATTACTTCTCTCGCATAATTTAAAATAAAACGATTTAATTACCAAATTAATTAAATCTCAAATATGAGAAAATATGGGGTATTACATGCACCCATGTGTGTCATATGGGTGCCTACATTCCTCTGAGGGTTTTGAAAATTTGTTAGCTTCATTTTGAAAATAATTATTTTGAGAGGATCAGGTTGTTTTAGGCAGGGGAAATAAAGTTTTTTTTAGAATGGATGGGGGATGAGATGAATCGTAGTGTGCCAAGAATTCGAATTAAGGGTATAATTTCTTGAGATGGTCTAGATTGATTAGATGCATAAAATCTTCTCCATCGAGGTATGTGAGCATAATGACACCTCTTGAAAAAAAATTCTTCATGATGTAGGGATCACTTTAATGTGATTTGAACTTCCCTCTGGGGTCCAGACAGGTTTTATAATTTCTTTGAGAGTTAGGTCTCCTTATTGGAAACCGTGGTCCTTAAATTTTTTGTTTATTGGTTGCGCAATTCGGTGATGGTACCCTTATGTATGGTATAGATCCTTAAGTATTTTTCATCCAAGAGCGAGAGTTCGTCACAGCGAATTTGATGCCATTCTTCTTCCTAACTTTGCTCTCGAGCATGATACATAGGGAGGATATTTCTAGCTCGATTGGGAGAATGACTTACATGTTGTATACTAGAGAATAAGAGGTAGCCCCACTAGTTGTTTAGATAAAAGTGTGGTATCCCCAAAGGGCGTACAGGATTCGACCGACCTAATCTCTATAACTTTCGATCCTCTTACTGATGATGGCCATTCAGTATCCCCAGAGTGACCTTCCCTATGATGCCAATTCCCTAAGTGGAGAGGGACATGGAGTGTCGTGTTGTATAATTCCCGAGGAGGTAAGTGTCGGAGCTTGGCAGGCTTTTGGCACTTAAGACGTTTTCGAACATAGGCAGTGCAGTCTTGAAGCGTGGTTGTCTAATAGTGCCCTTGACGAATGCTCTTCTTGGCAAGCACGTGATCGTCCATGTGGGGGGAATTCCTCGCTGTGGATTTTTTGCATCGTTTCTTAAATATCAACCCGTGTTATTCAAAGCAAATGGGTCCATTGAAGTTTCTTTTAAAAAGTCCTTTAACACAGATGATGTACTGGGCAGCTAGTTTGTGAAAGGTCGATAGTCTTTCTTATCTGTGTCTTAGGGATATCTACCATGTTTGAGGATGTGCTAAATGCCATTGTACCATAATTCGGATAACGAACTCAATGTGGCAGTAGTGGGTGGGCATAGCCTATTTCAGAACTGGGAAAGAGGTCATTGTTATTCCCTCGAGCATGTCGAACATGGAGTTTAGGGTGGTAAGGGCATTAACTAGGTTGTTATTTTAGCGAGGAAGGTAGTGGAAGGTGACATCTTTGAGATGGAAGGCAAGCTCTTCTAGGTGGACATGGAAGGGTAGGAGCTTCTCATCTTTTACTTTTCATTTTCTAAGGATTTAGCCAAACATGATGGTATTGTCCCTCACTACAACAATTCTTACATTTAGCTACGAATTTCTTAGCTACAAAAGAAATTTCGTAGCAAAAGCTCATTATTTGCCACGAAAATAATTTTGTGGAGAAAAACATTACATTTAGCCACGAAATTCAGATTTTCATTGATAATAAGTGCCAATATGTTGGCGCCAATGTTCCCGCAAAAAAACAATTATTTAGGAACGAAATATGAACTATTGACAACGAAATACTTCATAGCAAATACTTTTATATTTTGCAACGAAATATTTTTCGTAGTGTAAAGCCTTAAAATATTAGGCAACGAATTGTTTTGTAGCAAAATACTCTAATTTTTAAGACCACCCTTAACATCACTCTCAAAATCTCCTAAATCATCTCTAAACCCGATGGTCACTCCAAAATACACCATGAAACCCTTTTTCTCTCTCACAAAATATAAGAGTGAGACTTCCCTCCTTTTCCATTTCTCCTATTTACAATGGTGAACCACAAAATGAAACTTCCCCAAACCCCATGCCCCTAACAAAAGAAGGCCCAAATCGATCCACCAACCCAAGCGCCAACGCGAAGACGCCGCTATCGAGATCGCCACCGCCAATGGCGCTAGCGGTGATGCCCTAAAATGACCTGTTCTAGCTTTAGCACGTGTGGGTTGAAGACCCAACTTTAGCATGGATTGATGGATAAATAACCCAAATAAATGGACATGTTGAAAAAAGGTGAGTAACTATGTGTTCATGTTTCCCCATGTAGTCTAAGATATATGTTCTCAATATTTTAAGTAGTAATGATAATCTATCTTGTTCACTTCCAGCACGTTCATCTAGTTCTTATCATAAACAAAAACTGTAACAAAAATAAATATTTACAACTTCAGAGGAAATGATTTTGATTTTTATTTTATTCATAGGGCATTATAAGTGGTCAACATATCAAACCATAGAGAGGACATCAAATTATCTTGGTAAAATAAAGGGGGGGGGGTGTAGAAGCAGTTGACATCAAAGATAAATTGACAAAAGTTATACCAGTTTGTAGTCTTTAGACATGAGAAATTCCCTGGGGGAAATGCGGAGTATGTATCTAAAACATTGGGCATAAAAGATAAGGGTCATATCTACCTAGGCTCAAATCGTTAATCCGAATCCATTGAGGTTTGCCGAATCTGGATCGTTAATCTGAACCCGAATCCATAATCATTAAATGATTACGAACTTTCGAGCTTATTAATGTTTTTTTGTAATATTAAATTGAGTTTACCATTTGATTGTGTTTAGGTATTTTGTTTCTAACGTTTGATTTTGATTGTTTCTACCATTTGATTTTGATTTGAGTTTGACTTTGATTAGGGTTTGATTTCATAATTAGACATTGGCTTGACTTTGATTAGGGTATGCTAATAAGACCTCTTCTCAGATCACTCTCTCTCCTAAAATTGTAGTTTTGCGTGCTCTGAAATTATGAAATTTCTCCACCTTTCCATTTGTAACTCTTCTGGAACTACCTGTATTAGAATTGTGCAATGCGCGATCTTGCTACTGCATTTAATTATGAGAGCAAGTACTTTAGTTATAACGAATCCATAATATCAAGAATAAAAGAGATTGATCCAAAGTTTCTTTGGGAGGTTGAATCGCATTTACTAGAAAATGAACAAAAGCAAATGGAACCTGTGCTAATTTGTCGAAAGAAGTTTTGGGGATTGTATAAGGCATGCAGAGAGTTCACCAATATAGATTTTTGTTCAAGTTTTTTTTTACTTAGTACCTCGCTAATGGTTAGAATTCGATTTTGCACCACCAACTATTTATTGGGAACCTTTTTTGTCGCTGAATATCACCTAAGGGGCAACACTTTCACATTTAGCGACAAAAAGGTACAAAGAAGACACTAAAGTCTAAAAACACATTATGAATTTCGATGGTACCAAGTTCTAAATGCGATAACTAGAGAGGTACCCAAGTGGAAAAAAAATTGTATCTCTATTAAAGCAATAGGTGTATCATGTGGTGGTGGTTGGATTTATTCTTGTTTTTCTTTGATATCCTTATCTGTTGAATGTAAATGCTAATTGACCTTGGTATATGAAGTTGGTTGTTAGCCTTTGTAACTTATTGATCAAACAGTTCTCAATATAAATTGTAAATGTTTAGGGACAAGTCATAATTACATACATAACGACGAGATTCAAATTTTTATCACATATACGACTTTGAGATCAAAATTTTTGTTCCCAAAATAAGCTTCTCGCATGAAGGAGCCTTATGTATAAAATGTTCATGCGCTGATGATTTTTCATATGTAATTTTTCTTGTTCTTCAAAACAAAATAGTTGCATGATATTTTTTTTATTGTTCTGAAAACAACAGTAATTTGCAACTTAGAGATCTTTCCCACTATCGGGAACTTAATAATATAAACGTGATTTCTTTGATGTTTATCATAGAATTTCTGTAAAAATTTGGCTTAAAACAGTTCGCTGTTTGTGATTTTATTTTGTATTCTGTCAAATACAGTGTGTTTTGGGTCTCTTACAATGGATTTTATAAATGATACAGTGGAATTTTGTTAGGAAGATAGGCGGACAATACAAATGATGGGTGTTTCGAGTCATTTTCCTAGTCATTTGCCTAACAACAATCTTGTTGGTGTTATCAGCAGCAGTAAAGTCACGAGTCTCCGTCAGGGGTGGGCGAACCATGCCACATTCAAGTCGCTCGAATCTCATCTCCATCATCCCTAGTCGTTGCTCGAATATGAAGGATAACTCTACACGGGATGTAATATGTGAATTACCACCACCACCAAGGTAAAACCATGCTCTGAACAAATTTGATGTACCGTTGCTATTCGGGCGCTTTGCCAGGTAAGGCTGGAAAAGGGGCAGTTTGTCCCGTTGCTATTCCTAGCTACTACCAAGCTTTTCCATTTTTAGCATTTGACAATCCAAATACATTAATCAACTGTATTATCTCATTGAGATGTGTGTCAAAAATCCAGAGACATAAGTTTGTGCTTCTTGTCTACAGTCTAGACTAAACTGTATATTCTAGAGCAAGTTGATTGCATTGGCAACAGCTCCATAGAAATTTGATGATCGTGGAATAAATCCTTATGTTCTCTCTTTCGTAAATTTAACCCAAAATTTTCCTTTCCTTGTTTATCAAAAATATAAGAAGTTCATCGAAATTTGTCTTTTAGAGAGCATATGAACTGACAACTATTATAGACAAATGCGATGCATGATTGTTTATTAACTTGTAGTAAAGAGACACATTACTTGCAAATAACATATTACTGATTATAAGTTCAGGTAGGTTCTAAGATTGTTAGGTTAGAAAATGAACATGCTTCCCGATGGCAACATAAAATTAACTATAAATCCATGCACGGCTAAAAGATCAGAAGCTATGTTCCATAAAAAAATAAAAAATTGAATAAGAAGAAAAATATGTTCATGTCCATGGCACGTGAAAAGGAGAGTACCAGTCAGTCCTTCCTCGTCACTAGTTTTCTCATCGACCTTATCCTTGGTCTGTATATATTTAATTTAGTAAGGAGGATTTCCATCAAGAGTAAAGGGTTAAATATATCATGAAAAGGCAACAGCGACAAAGTTACATGAAAATATATCGGAAATAGAATAGCCTTCTCAATAATCAACCAACCAATCTCCAATTTAAACTTAACTCGCACAGAAACAAAATAGAGAAAAGTTTAAGTTTTAACATAAGATAGTGCTATACTTATATACAAAATCTAAGCTACAAGACCTAAAATCTTTAAAGACTACCCAAATCCATATTCTGAAAGGGTAAATGAACAGACATTATTAGGGTAACAGAGTGGTAATTGGGAACACACAATTTGTGAATGATTGTATTAATATCGTTCAGAAAATAAAAATGGGAAGGGGGTTGGGAGATGTAAAATTAGTAGGAAATTTAAAGTACCTACAAAATAAATACAATACATGAAGCAACACACTTGTCACTTTTAAGATGTTTATTTACTAGCACACTATTTGCTATCGATAAAAACTAAAGAGATTATTTTGTTCCCCAATTGAATCTAAGTGTCATAAAGGAAAATCTGCAAACGTATTTAGGTCGATCTAGAATGGCATTCCATTAAACAATATTTTAGTTCGTAGGTACCTGCAGCTAATCATTGGGTCTACTCTTAGGCTCGCAGAACACTGCTATCAGTATCTGCCAATAATGTAACTTACATGGGTGTATAGATGGTATTAAAGAATCCAATAATGGAAATGCATTATTTCAAGTAGTAACGCTTATGTTGGTAATAGTGGGCTAAATGTTCCAACACAATGTGGTAATAGTGTGAATCCAATATATTTGAGCTTTTTGAAATGGTACAAAATTTGTATGTGTTTAAACATATTGTCTTTATACTCATATCGTACTTATTTATGGATTGTGACATTTGAGAAATGAATTTATCATTGGAATTTGGTAAAGTGGTTGGAAAAAGATGAATTTTGTTGTAAAGAGATGCAAATTTGAATTGGGTAGTGTTGCAAGGGGAAATGTTTTGAACCTTATGACCAATTATAGGCTGAATATGATATGCGGGGTGTGCACTCTAGTGAGAAAGGAAAATAAAGTTCCCACTACATGTGTTTCTCATGATTTTCGAGTTTTTATCTGTATATTTATGCACACTCTGGTGATTACTGTTAAACCAGTTTTTATCTGTATATTTATGGACATTTGAAAAGCGTTGCTTCCCGAGTTTAACACTGATGTGAAAAGTGCCCGAGATGTTATCATAGATATCATGACTTAGACTGATTACTCTCATCGAAATATCTCTACCGATTTGGTCTGGAGTTCTCCTCTGTAATGGATTGCTCCTCATACACAACTTACAAAGGCAACCACCAAACATATGTTAAAATATATCATTTATTGCAAGATTCAATCTCCTTTTCATGACGAGAACACAATGCCGACAACTTACCAAGATTCAATTTCTTTGGCATAATGTCGATGACTTTGGGTGCATATTTTTATTTATTTACTATTTATGTTTCTTTTACATACATCATTTCAGTGTTTATAAAACATAAATGGTAATTGATGTTGTCTGACTTATGCAGTCTACTTGACTAGTGTTGTGGTGAGTTAGGGTTTAATGGTTCACTTGGTGGTTGGATGGGTGGGAGTTGTTATGTTGTGGTGGTGTGCGAATGCGGATGCAGAATCGATGAAGTACAAAGATCCAAATGAGGCGGTGGGTGTTCGAGTGCAAGATCTTTTGAGTCGAATGAGTTTGGAAGAAAAGATCGGTCAGATGGTTCAGATTGATAGGACTGTCGCAACTGCTGATGTCATGCGGGACTACTACATTGGTATGTAATATGTATGTTTACTACTAATTAATTACAGTTAGTTACTTGTCTACAAACTGTTTAACAATAACATGCAGGGAGTGTATTAAGCGGCGGGGGGAGTGCACCACTTTCAGGAGCTACACCCGCAGACTGGGTTAATATGGTCAATCAGTTTCAAAAGGCCTAACTCTCCACCCCTTTGGGGATCCCAATGATATATGGTATTGATGTTGTTCATGGCCACAATAATGTCCTCAATGCCACCATTTCCCCCCATAATATTGGCCTTGGAGCTACTAGGCAACTCTCAATTCTCGCTCTTCATTCGTGTTTCTTCACATTTATGCTATTGTAATTTCACCAATACATTAATACTATAATTCTCAATATTTCTTTGCACCAGGAACCCTCAACTTTTGATGAGGATTGGCGCTGCCACTTCCCTTGAAGTTCGAGCTACCAGAATTCCTTATGTGTTCGCCCCTTGCATCACAGTAAGCAAACCATGTGTTTGATACACAATATAAACTTCTCGCATCTTCATCTTCATTGTTAAATGAGATAATCATTACATTATTACATATATATAACAATAAAGGGTTGATTGCATAAGTAGTTTTTTCTCTCTGTGTTTCATCTGATTTGTGGAACCTTTTGTGTAGGTTTGTAAGGATCTAAGGTGGGGTCGGTGTTATGAAAGCTACAGCGAGGATCCCAAGATTGCTCAGGAAATGATAGACATTATACTGGGCTTACAAGGGGAGATTCCAAACGGCTCGCGGAAGGCAGTTCCATATTTAGCTGGAAAGTGTGTACTCTTTCATGTTTGCCTTTAGTTTATGGGATAAGATTACTTTTATATGTTTTGGAGTAATGTTATTAATAATTGCTCACTCAGATCATGTAGTCTAATTGTAGGAAATGACAGTGATGCCTACTCATCTCTGCATTATAAAGATAATCACTATTTCTTCTTCTCTTTTTCTATCCATTTAGCTGGATAATTCATCTAATCATTTATTTGTAAACCTATATTTATACACGCTTATAACGATATTTTTATTTAATTTTTATTATTCTCATCATGACTATATTTACGAGGGCACGCTCTTCTCCCTCACAGATATCTTAGTTGCATATCTGTTAGTATGACTGGTGCAGTTCTGCCTTGGATTTGCTACATGCCATCATGAGATCCATGTTAAGGAGGGGGGATCGAAGTCCCATGGGTTACCTGGTGATCTGGTAGGCATGTTTTGATTTATTTCTTTTCTTTATTCGCATCTTCTTTTATTTTGATACTAATATCTCTCCACACTTTCTTTGCAAAAAATGGGACTTTGAGGTCTTTGGTCTACACAGAGAGTCCTTGAGAGAATAAGAGGATAAAAGTGGGCACCTTCTAAGGCGATGGAGGCAAGCCAACCACCGGTCGGGTTATTATACCTATACTAAGAGGGAGACTTCCTTTAGTGGTTTGACTGAAATCTTAGTATGTATTCCTCTTCTAACCTTTTTATACTTTAGACGTATTTCTTTTTTATCATGATGTTTTCTTATTTGGTTACATGTCTCATTCTTCCCTTAAAATAGGTCCCATGAGAACTGATCCGGGAATAAGGCCATTACTCAGACAATTTCACACTTACTAATCTGCACAGATGGAGTTGTGGTCCTTTACGTGGGTGAGATGGTTGTCCATCAATGGATGCATCGAGTAAAATTTTCTACTTCTCTATGCCTAAGGGGGTCGAGGTATGCAATGATTTCTCTTTTGATTTGTATTCGTCTTTATTTTCTTTTTAGATCATCCTTTAATGCAGTGGTCTTTTAATGTAGGATTTTACTATTCCTTACTTGGTATTGGGGTATTTTTCCTGATACCTTGGCTCATTCTTATCTCTCATTCGCTGTTAAAAACTGTAAAAAAAAAACTTTTATTTTTAGCAGCTTGGTTTTTTCTCCGATTCTTTTTTAGTTTACTGAGGTCTGACGTGTACTTTAATTTTCTTCTCCGATTCATTTTAATTATTAAATTGTAATATCTCTATCAGGGTAATGAAGAAAAATATGGGGATAATTGCATTGTTGAACATAACAGTTCCTTTATCCGAGAGGTAACAATTTTGAGATTTCACTTTTCCAAGTGTTTTAGGTATTCCTCCAATAATCTTATATACTACTTGAAAGAAGTCTGATGAATAATTTGTTTGATGTTTGCTAATATGTTGAATAAGTTGCTTAGCATCGATCTCTCTGTTATCAATTTTATGTGTATATTGAAATGCATGTTGATTATGCTTGACGATTATTATAGTGTCACATTTTGAAAACTATGGACAATCATTATAGTGGAACATGCGGGACGGCTTCAGTTCATATATATGTGATTGTTTATACAAAGTTTGTTTCGTTAAAATATTTGTTACATTTTAATTTTGAAATTAGTGAATATTGTAGGATTGGTTGCTATCCCTTAATAGGGTGGATAGTCCAATAAACAAATGAGATTCTGTCCAAAAAAAATTTAAAATAGACACTTTGTTTATTTGAGGCACAAATTGAATTCAGTGGATGAATATTTTGTATATCATGTTATATGTGAACTTATTTGATGAATTTATACTATTTGAATGTTGTTGGACAATTTATTATTTGTTAAGTAAGGTGGATAGTCTTGTAAACAAAGGAGATTATGGTCATTTTTTTTTAAATTGCAGTTTGTTTTATTGTGGAGAAATATTTTTACTGTTTTGCAATTACATATTTTGAAAATTTTTGCCGTTTCGCAATTACATACTTTAGAAATTTTTCCGCGACGATTATTATCTCTTTAATTACCAACTTCCTCTCGGCGTTATAACTTTTTCATGATAAAGACAAATCAATTATTACTTTATCTTAGCTAATGGTATTGTATTCTCTTAATTGCAGATTTGACGTGACAAGAAGTTATTTTTGGGGCGCCATGAACTCTTGACATTTGACGTTTGTAAATGAAATCTGAGACTTCTAAGTCCTTTAACTAGTTTAAGTTATTCTTTTGCACCATGACTATTTGTCGTTTGTAAGGGGATGAAATATGGGACTTCTACGTCCATTAACAAGTGTTTAGGTGACTTGACAATGTATGTGTACGTGACATAATGTGAATTTTATTTATGATAATTTAGTTATTTTGTGCATCTTAACGAATGTGTTTTTTATATGGTAATTTGTTTAAATTTGGTGATATACAATACTCTATAAAATTCATTTTTCAAAATAAAAAAAATATATACATTGAAACACTACGTTACCAGAATAAATGTTTTCGTAGTTAAATATGCGATTGATAAATAATAATGAGGTTTATGATTTTATAGTTTATTATATAAAATTAATGATTAAAAATCATTTTTCAACAATTAAATTTCGTACCCAATAGATCTTGAGGGAATGTATAAATTTCGTGGCTAAAAGCATCTAACACACTAGTTTATTGATAGAATTGGCAACGAAATGAAGATATTTAGCAATGGAATGTTGAACAAATAGCTACAAAATAAATTGTAAATTTCGTGGCTAAAAGCTTCTAACACACTAGTTTATTAATAGAATTGGAACGAAATGAAGACATTTAGCAACGAAATGATGAACAATTAGCTACGAAATAAATTGTAGCGTAAATATGACTATTTGCCACGAAAAACAATTCGTGGCAAATGACCTAAACAATTGGCAACAAAATTTAATTTCGTGGTCATATACATTCAGCGACGGGCCTTTAGCCACGAACTCTCTACGAAATAATTTTCGTTGCCAAAAACTATTAGCAACGAAATATACACTTTTGGGTAAGAAAAATTTCGCAGTTAAGTGTAAGAATTGTTGTAGTGCCTACAAATGTCTAGGTATTTCATACATTTCTTGGGGATGATTTTTAAGCCTATGGTTCATGTCTCGTATTCGATCATGTTATTGATGCAAGGAAATCTTGATGTCAATGGGTGCGTGAGAGTCATTGGGGGAGATCAGAAGTATCCCAATGTCATACCTTTTCTTGTTGGAAGCTCTATCAAAGAACATATGTCATCTAAGATCGTCCGGAGAGGTGAAGAGAATGTCTTTGGGAATTCAGATACCTTAACATCAGCTCCTTCCATGCGGTAATCGTCAAGGTGGTGAGAGATGGCCCTCCCTTTCATGTCTTGCTGTGAAACATACACTATATCGGACTTGACTAGCAACATCAACAAATGTGCCATTACGCTTGACAGGGAGGGTTTCTCTTAAAAGTATTTAACGATATCCATTCGGGATACTAGTCTGATGGGAAAGACAAGCATGTAGTGCCGTAACTTTTGTGTGGCCTAGACTAAAGAGACACATGCTTTCTCTAAAGTAGTGTAATTGACTTCGTACACAGTTAATTTTCACTAGTGTAGTAGATGGCTCTTTCCTTATGGGATTCTTCAATGTATTGGGCTAAGAATTCCCCTACTACCGTATCAGTGTTTGTTAAGTACAAGAGAAAGGGGAGACCTGGCTACGAAGGAATGAGCATCGGAGGTCGGGTGAGGTACCGCTTGATTCTATCAAAGTCTTCTTATAAGGCCTTATTCCAGACTTTAGTTAAATTCTTTCAGAGAAGTTTAAAAATGGGTTTGCAGATGGAGATTAGTTGGCTAATGAACCAACTGATATATTTCAATTTACCCTAGAATCATGGGACATCTTTCTCCGTCTGGAGTGGTGGCATATCAAGTATTTCTTTTAATTAGGTGGGGTCAATTTCAATTCCTTTATCACTAACCATGAACCCTAAGAGTTTACCTTTTGTGATGCCGAAAACACACTTTTGTGGATTTAGCTTCATCTGGTACTGTCTTAGTCTCTCAAATAACTTTCTGAGAGCGAGAATGTGATTTTCTCATGTCTTGGACTAAATGATAATGTTTTCCATATAGACTTTGACTTATTTATGAATAACATTATACATTATAGTTGTGGAAGCCCTTTGGTAGGTATCCCTGACATTTTTTAGTTCGAACGGCATGACGTTGTAGCAGAAGGTTCACTAGGGGGTGATGAAGGTAGTTTTCTCTGGTGGTCAGGGTGCATCTTGATCTGGTTATAACTGGAAAATTCATTGACAAAAGATTTCAGGGCATGGTTGGCCATGTCGCCCATGATTTTATCGATGTTTGGCAATGGGTAATCATCTTTCGAGGATGTTTTGTTCAAAACTCGATAGTCGATGCACATGAGGAATTTTCCTCCCAACTTTGGCATGGTGATGATGTTGGAAAGCCATTTAGGGCATTCAACTACGCGAATAAAATCCACATTTAGCTATTTGACCACCTCCTTCATGACTGTGAGAGACTGTTCGATTTGGAGTTTCCTCAACTTCTGTTTGACTGATTTTCATTTTGGGAATATAAGGATCTCATGCTTACCTATCTCTGGATCAATTTTAGGCATGTCATCATAGGACCATGAGAAGATGTCTATGAACTCTTTTAATAATTCTTCAAATTGTGCACGCTCATGATCATTAAGGGTAGACCAAATCCTAATCTTGCACTGGTGGAAACTAGAATAGAGATTAATAATAACATTCTCATCATTATCAATTTGAACGAGGCTATGTTGTTTATTTTCCTTATTTAGATCAGTTAAAATTATTCATTCGAAAAATCATCATCATTAAGAGTTTGATTAGAATCAACACAATTAATGTAAGGCACAACGAGATACTCAAAATCCTCTTTTATTCAATTTTTAGGGAAAACAACGTTGAGAACCTCGTCAAAAGAGGCCTAAGGTAGACTTACATTAAGACAAGGATAGATAGAAATAGGTGCAGAGATTTCTTGGATACGATCGATAAAAGGATTTGGATGGACTTGAACAGGCAGGGCTGGGATAGCGTGCCGATTTAGGAGAGGGATACTAGAACTGTGATCTTGATTGGCAGGTTCGATGGCATAGCATATTGGTGCATCATATAGAGACTCATCCCTAGTATTTAGAGTCACTTTCCTAGGAGTTCTCAGTGAATAACATGACTTGCTCAGTTAAAGGTTTCAATTTATGTTTCGAGTCTTCGACCCAAGTGTTGAAACTTTCACTATCAAATTCACCATTTAAACTTTCAAAGTCTTCACCCCAATCATTGGCGATAATGTCCTTTTCCCAAGAGAAATCAATGCATTAGAAAACCTCCATATACGCCTTCGCACTTATCAGGGAAATATAGGAGTGAAGGGACCAACCGTCCCTAAAGTTTCAAAGAAGTGAGCAACTCAGGGATGTTATAGATTTTCTTCATCTAGTGAAATATATTGTCCATAATCTGTACCACATCATCTAGACTGACTTCTTCGATGGGTCCATTTTTTTGATTCTCGTGCCCACTTTTGAGATTCGATATATAGGATACTGAATTTTGGTAGTTAATGGGCATCTCGACGGGAAATTTCAGCACGCACCCTTGGAGTTAGTCCAACACAGTAGGTAGTTCCATGAATCCCCCCTCTGATCGGGTGTGAACAATAATACAGGCCTTTGTAAGGAGAAACAGAGCTTGATCATCAATATATGTAGGGTTCAAAAGGAAGGTTTGGCAAACCTTGCGAGGTTTAGGTGAGACTATGTGGATGATGGGTATTTTTATGGGCATAATTTGGGTAGAAGGGTTGAACTCAGGGTTGCTTTCTAAGAAGATGAAATTTGTTCCAGTTCCATGTGTTGAAAGAGTGTTGGAAGTGGTGTTGGTATAGGGGTTATCTTGTGAGGTGATGATACCTCGGTCTATCAGACATTGGCTCACATTTCTAAGATGGAAACATTGGTCCATGGTATGACATACGGATTAGTGAAAGTCACAGTGGGCATCGAGTTTGGAATTTTTAGGTAGTGGATTTGGTAATAGTTGAGGTTCCAATGATCTGATGAGTTTATGGTTAACAGATTTTAGTAGACTTTCGATTGGGAACCACGAAACTCGGTGTATTATTTTTTGGCAGGATTAGGATGACTTTCTAGTGTCCATGAGGTAGAGGTTGTGATATGTTTATTGATGGTTGAGAAAGAGGCACTAGTGCGCTTCTCATACTTCTTCGGTGTAAATTAACCAGCCAGATTCTTCAGTTCAAGTTCCACTTTGGTGATACCTTCCTCAACTTCAACACTAACCCCTCGAAGGCCTCAGAATTGCGGGTAGTGCTATCCTCCTATAGATGCTCGAATATGGGGTAGGAAGACTTTGTTCACAATGTTCACTTGTTCCTCCTTGGAGGGATTGTTTGTCATGGTGGAAGCCTTCTCTCTCCACTTTCCAATAAAGCTACTGACTAATTACCCAGAATTATGTTTGAGCAGTTCTAGGTCTCAGAGCGTGACCTCTAAATCTTTGTTGTACTTGTACTGAGACATGAATTCTCAAGATTACGGATCATGGATTCTTTGATGGATAAGAACCATCGGAGAGTGCTTTCTTTCAAGGTGTTCGGAAACATTTGGTCCATTATATTTTCAAAGGAACCGAAAAGGGTCATGGCTCACTGATAGCTTTGAAGTTGCACAATTGGGGGCCCGTATCCCCCAAAATTCTCGATGTCTGGCATCTTGAACTTCATTGACAGTATGGCTTTGGGATAAGGAGACTTATGGGTAAAATCCATGTAGTTTTCAGATATTTTGATTTGGTAAAAATTCTTTGATAGCATTATGAGGTTTTCCTTGACTTTGTTTAGTTCCTCTTCTTTATGATCCACGGGTACTGGTAAGATTAGTCCCTAGCGGGCAAGATTAGGAATCACAAGTTGAGCAGGTGGTGGCCTATTTGTAGGCGAGGTGAGTGGGACATATTTTCATTCTTCTGGGATCCAAATAGGCTCGAAGGTCGGTGGAACTATAGCACAAATCAAGAGGACCTCGATTTTTTTAGAAATCTGGGCTCAGTGTGGCTGCATTTCTTGGACATCAGTTTGGAGGTTTTTAATCTTGGTGCTTAATTGGGCTAGGACTGCCATCAAATCTAGCTAAACATTTGGATCTTGGCCTGTGTTCTCCATGTAAAGCTCGTGGAGGTAGATCCTAAATTTGGTTAAATTAGCAGAAGAAGCAGTGGATCATACAGGTGGTTTGACAGAAAGTCGAAGCCAATAGGGAGTTAGGACAAAGTTGGGTATGCAATTGACCTGAGAGGGAAAAAGGATCGAATTTATTTTTAGAGGAAAAAGGAAAAACATTTTTTGGTATTTTGGAAGGAGGAGAGAAATATATTTTATACTTCCAATTTTTGAAAATGGAGCAAAGAAGGAGAGGAATATTAGCATGATTATTTTTATTAGGTTTTCACATATATAATATTAGCTTAATGTAGAAAAAATGTCGGATAGGAATCGATCCTGGGAAAATAGGGTTTAAGAGTATAATACATTATTTGGCATGGTTTCAGGCTCAGGAACACAGTCATGTTTTAATAAAGGCGAAATAGGGCAAAAAATCAAGGTGGTATGTCGATCCGAAATTTTGATAGAGTTTCGCATGGTAATTGGCAAACTAAGTATGAGTCCCCTATGATTGATGCATATATGAGGTCTATGAACTTGTTAGGTTAGTGTAAGGCTTCCCCCTTGGGCATGACTTCCGCGATATACCTCTTTCTTATAAAGGCAATCATTCGTCGGTACGTGTGGACAAGCCATTTGATATACCAAAGTATGAAAGAAGTTCCTCACGATATACCTTGTTAATATGGTATGTGTGAGAGAAAATTTGATATACTCGACGTATTTGAATGAGTTCCCTGCTACATTGAAGCACACTATATATATGACTCACTTGAGACTAAAATATAGGAGCTTGTCTAGTTTGAAAATAGAGACAAAATTATGTCATTCTTTTCTACAACCCTAAGCTTCATGATCCTTCATGATCTACATCGACAATATCAAAGTCTGGCAAAGGTAGTAACCAACACAATTCACAACACCTAGGATTGCATTTATTAACATTTGGTGTGTATGATGTGTGTGTGTGTGTGTGTGTGTGTGTGTGTGTGTGTTCACATTGTCTTAAAATCACTTTCTACAATTTTTAAGAATTTTTAGGAATTTTTTAAACATTTAAAATATAATTTTTAAACATTTAAAATTAGGTTCTAAAATTGTTTGGGACTTTTTATAATATCCTAAAGTTCCTGAATTTTTGCCTTGGCTAGAATTCGAAAGTGGCAGAAATATTTGGGGTGGAAAATGAGATTTTATAAAACTAAAAAACATGCATTTTTAACTTGATCTTCACCATACACGTGCTACACACAGGCCAGTCTAGATTGTGTTTCTTCCAACTCACATACCTCAGAGTTAATCTGGAATGTTGGTTTGATTTAATCAATATACTGCATGTCGTCCTTAGCAATCCTTGTCCAACAGATTTGCATCAATTAGAAAGTGCTTAGAAGCGGTTCGTTACAATCGTAAGATTTACAACCGTTTGTTCGAAGCAATCCCGTCCCTTAATTTCAAGCCCCATTCCAGATCCCTCCATCGTCCATTATAAATAAGACCTTAGGGTCAATCGTTTCTAACTTTTGGAGAGTTTGATAGTTGGGATAAATAAAAGAGAGAAAGAAAAGAGAGAGAAAAAGAAAAACCTAATCCAAACTCTGGCCAAATTTTTCCATAAATTTCCTTAAGAGTGTTTACTTGTTCGTGATCAAATCCTCTCTGGTTTACATCTCTTATCCAGCATCTTCACTAAGTCTGATCTCGTCTCACTTCAGTTGAGATTTGTAGATCGGACTAAAATGATAGAGTCACATTTAGTTGATTAGGACTGATTTCTTCATTAGAAATCATCTCTCTGTTGGGTTTTTTGTTCTCAAACATTTTTATCAAATTTATCCCCAACGAATCTCCTTTTCTATTCTCAAGATTTTTTGAAAAACAGACTTCAAGTTTTTCCAGTTCTAAAGACGTTTATGTCTCCCAGTTTATATTTCACATGTTGTGAAATAATTTTTTTAAATAAATAAGAGTGAGGCATATAGGATCTTGGCTCTTTTTAGTAGCAATATTGTTTTATGATCTAACCTTAAAAAGAAGTCTATTTTTTCAAGAAAAATTGATTCGGACCATTTGCATGTCATTTTTGATCAATCTGTAATTTTAGGATATTGTCTATATAAGTGTGAGTTAGTTTCATGCATGTGTTAGTCACATCACTTCACTACTCTTTCACACAACATCACTAAAGTTGTGTTGGTAAAGAGATTTTTACCATCAAAGGCGACGTAAAGAAGGAGCAAAGGAGTAAAGCTTGTAAGATCTTAAAGACAACTGTCAAAACCAAAATAGTCAGAGAAAAAATAGGATTGGTGGTATAATTTCTTGACTTCGTTTTAGGTCTAATTTGTGTGGATAATACATTGCTTGCTTGTACTCTAAAACTCATTCTAGTGGATTTTTTGTTTTACTCCGTAGAAGGAGTCGTGGATGTTTCCCCTGTTTGATAGGGGTTTTACCACGTTAAAATCTTTATCTTGTGTGAATTTTTTTATATTTGTTTTACTCTTGTTATCACTTCTATAAGTGTTTACACTTATTTCAAACCTTTAAGATTCAAAGTAACTTAAAATTCTAGTTCAAAAAATTTTCTTATACATCTCGTGTTTATTGGTGTTATTAAAAGAGTTTCCTCAAGAAAACAATTCGAACACTTCTTAACTTTTTAACTTTTTGGTTAAACGACTTAGTAAGGGATTTTTATACATATCTTCCATCATGAGTCCGATCAAGTGGTACGATTCATAGGGAACCATTCGATATACGTCGAAGGTACTAGGGAAATGGAAGGTGAGAGTCATATCTCTTAGGTTAACCGCACCTAACTGAAGTTGGCACCCATCACAAAGTGATCCCCTGTACAGGACAAAATTTTGGTCAATATTGCCATGCTCTGGTGATGTAGTGTGCAAAAATGCATGAGTCTTAATTAGTATATTATGGAGAGAGAGATTTTTTATATGCATGCTAAGTAAAGGGAATACTACACTAATGAGAGAGAATATACAAGTATCATGAAAAGTAAATATTGGATGGAGAATGAAGACTATACTAAGTATGATTATAGGAAATCATGGGGATATATACATGTGCATGAGTAACATGTGAATATATACAAGTGAGTGTTTGTTCTAGTGAGACTAAGCATGGGTCGATTATAAGTGGTGTGTGAGATGTTTAAATGAGCATGGAGATATATACGAGTGAGAAAAGTGAGGGTGTATGCTAGTGAAGCTGAACATGGATAATCTAAGTGGTGTTTGGAACATCTGAGTGAAATTAAGTGTAAGTGTGTGAAGTGAATATGAAGAATATATACAAGTGTGTAAGTGAGTGACAAGTGATATATAAATGAGAAGGGGGCATGGTAGATATAACTAAAATGTAAATAGAGTAGTAAAGGGAATATACAAGTGGGAGCATATGCACACATGTAGAAAAGAATAACACCCATGTAGAAATAGAGCCTAGTTATATTAAAATGCAAGTCCCTAGTAGGGTCACCACTGTGGCCATACCAGGGCCTCGGATTCCCTCCAGCGCGTACAGGGCTTCACCCTTTTCATCCAGGCACTCGGTCATTGTCATTGTGGAGGATAATGTAAAGATATAGATTCGCCAACAAATTTGACTCAAAACAGGCAAAAGAACATCATTGTGGAGGATAATGTAAAAATATAGATGCTTATGAAACCAAATAGTTCGCAGGTCTAGGGACTAAGTTACAAAATGGGAAGCTATTAGGCACCCATCCTGCCCTTTCAATCTCTCATGGGGAAATGTTATTCTTTTCCTTTTAGACTTCGTGATGGGTGTGCACATGTGTATATTATAGGTGGAGAATGTAATCATTCAATTCACGTTATGGAAAAGGACGGAGTGAATTCATCCTTAGGAATTTTCCCAAAGATAATAATTCAAAATATGATATGAGTGTTTGTCGAATCACAAGTTGATATGGAAGAGTGAATGTGTGCATCAGATGAAACACAAGCATTTAAGAATAAGAGATTCAAAATTAATTAATATATATATATACACACACACACGACATAAAAGAAACATATAAACATGCATAAAATAGGACTCGAATCTCGAGAGTGGCCCAAGACACCTACGTAGTCCAAGAGGCATCAAATTCCATGTAGTTCGAAGATAGCATCAGGTCGTATTCAATCCATAAATTCAGTGGAAGATTTCTCTTATATGTGTGCGTAGATAAAATTTGCTTTTAAGAGTAAGAGTGTGAAATGAAAATCCCTCTTTTGTAATTTATGGATAAACCCTATTTTGCTTCTTTTTGTTTCTTTTTTATGAAAATAGATTATGTGCAATACTACTAGTAAAGAGTAGAGATTAATGGATATAATGTAAGAAAAAAAAGTATAAAAGTGGAAATTAGATGATTAATACTAAAACGGGAGAATTAGATAAAGGGATAAAGAATTAGACCTCCTTATGAATGCTTGATGTTGACCTTAAGGTGTAGATATGTTATGAAAGTGGTATGAGAGGTGGGGGGAATTTCCAAGTGAGGTAAGAAAGTGATGGAATGGAATGTGGGAAAATGGTTTTTCTTAGGAAAGGGAACCACTCTGAATTTGATAGAATGTTTTCAGACTTGCTGAGGGGGGTTATTTAGATGTCTGGGGTATTCTAAGTGTTTCTTTCAATTGGAGATCATGATCTCTATTTATAGGGACAAGGGGGGTGAAAATTGACATGTTCCTAGACCTGCCTATCGTCATAGCACCTCAAGTACACTGTCATTTGGCAGGGTCCATGGGTCGCCGAATTGCTGTTTGGAACAGGTTTTTCAAAAAACGAGCATAAAATGCAAACCGTAAGTCTGAATTGCACACAGGGAAGACTATTGGAATGGGAATTCATTCCCTTTGAGAATCCATTGAGCTACCCCTGGGTCCAGGAGTTGACCAAAGTCAAACGGGGCTCGAAAGCGTCTGATGGTCCCTGGACAGGAGAATTTTAAAGAAAAATGGATCGTTTGTCTGAATCATAAGGTCGATTCACTCACGGGGTGGACTGTTAGAAAGGTAATTCATTGCCTTTTGAGATTT